>OX940940.1:5944398-7154972 GCA_954870645.1 Agrotis clavis
CTCCACGTACTGCAAGGTATAATTTTCGTAAGGCCGATTATAGCCTCATCAACAAAGATATAAAAGATATCGATTGGGACACAGTACTATATAATATTTCTGCCGAAGAATGCGTTAATACTCTCTACAATTACTTATATGGTATTATAAAAAACAGAGTGCCTCTTTCAAAAGCTAAAAACTCTCACTTTCCTACATGGTTCTCCAAAGGGCTTATACACATTTTTAATTACAAAAAGAAAGCCTGGTTGAAATGGAAAAAGTATAAAAACCGCTCCGATTATGAAGTGTTCTCCTTATATAGAGCCCGCTTTCAAAAAGAGTGTGCTAAATGCTACCGTATTTATATTGAAAGTGTTGAAGACGGCATTCCCAAAAACGTGAAGCATTTCTGGTCATACATTGCTAATCGACAGGGTAAAAGTGGTGTCCCCTCTCACATGTACTACAAAAATGAAAAATGTACTGACCCTCTTGAAATATGCAACCTCTTTTCATCCTTTTTTCAGTCTGTTTTTGAACCCTCACGTCTTACTACTGACTGGTATCCACCATCGGAGCAGTCCAACAATAATGACACTTCACTTGAAAGTATTCATTTTAAGCTTCCTTTGATCCGTAAGCAATTAAAGATGTTAGATATAACCAAGGGGGCGGGGCCCGATGGAATACCTCCTTGCTTTTTTAAATGGACAGCTGATACAATATGTCAACCGTTGTTCACAATATTTAACAGATCTATCAGCACCGGTCTGTTTCCTTCCGTCTGGAAAGCAGCTAACATAGTGCCTGTCCACAAAGGTGGGTCAAAACAAAATGTTGAGAATTATCGGCCAATATCTCTTCTTTGCACGCTTGCAAAATTATTCGAAAGACTTGTCCATCACGAGATATATCCTATTTTTCATCATATTTTAATCCCTGAACAACATGGCTTTGTAAAACAAAAGTCCACTGTAACGAATCTAATGATTTTTATTAATTATTTGTTTAACAATATGGACAACAGAGCCCAAACCGATACTGTGTACACAGACTTCCGCAAGGCATTTGATAGAGTGGATCACAAAATTCTACTTAAAAAAATTGCATTCAATGGCATCAGAGGCAACTTATTGCGTTGGTTTCAGTCCTATATCAGTAACCGTAATCAAACTGTTGTGAGTAATGGATATCAATCGAACACATTTCTGGCTACATCTGGAGTGCCGCAGGGGTCAATATTGGGTCCCTTATTGTTCGTTGTGTATATAAATGACATAAGCAACTGCTTTCATAACAGTAATTTTTTGCTTTATGCCGACGATCTAAGTTTTCAAAAAAATAGAAAGTATCGAAGATTGTTATCTCCTCCAAGATGATTTAAACAGACTATCTGATTATTGTGAAATTAATAAACTTAAATTAAGTATCCCTAAATGTAAAATAGTTAAGTTTACTAAAAATAAAAACATAATTAACTTTAGTTACTCACTGTGCAATGAAGTTCTTCTTGGGGAAAACGATATTCGTGATCTAGGTGTACATTTGGACAGTAAACTTCATTTGAACCTGCACGTTGAAAAGATAATTGCTAAAGCTTTCTAAATGTATAACCTTGTCTTAAGAACATCCATTGATTTTAAACGACCATCAACATACTTGTATCTATTTAACAGCTTGGTACAGTCAGCATTAAAAGTCGATGACCACATTCAGATTTTCAAAATTACTGTACATTATATCACCCATAAATCGCTCAACAGGATAGGTACCAGTATTGAATGAACATCATTAAAGTTCAAAATTAACTGAACACTAATTGTCAAAAGTCACTGAACACCATTTTGTCAAAAATTGCTGATCGTTATGATACCCGAAAATATCATAACATTCAGTTTTACAAAAGTTAATGAACAATACAAAATGCTTGTTTTGGTTATCCAGTATAATCACGGCAACGTCCAAGAGTAACTTAACATCATAAATAACAAAAGTCACTGAACAATCTAAAATGCTTGTTTTAGTTAAATCTAGTGAAATCACGGCAACGTCCAAAATTAGCTTAACATCATAAATGACAAAAGTCACTGAACATTACTTTGTTTCGGATACGTAGTGTGTAAACTTATAACTACTATGAAAAGTAGCTGAACTGCAAACTAAAAAATCTTCAGAGTTATAAATCCAATCTTGTCCTATCCAAACTAAAGCATGTAAAAAAACTTTTTCAAAAAAAGTAACCGACTTCAAAAACAACAACAAAAAAGGGTGAAATAACCTAATTATAACTTCTTTCGGAAGTCGGTGGCTATATTTTTATTTTCATTGATTTTTGCCACCGACTTCCGAAAGAAGTTATTAATTAGGTTATTTCACCCTTTTTTGTTGTTGTTTTTGAAGTCGGTTACTTTTTTTGAAAAAGTTTTTATTTTACCCTTTTTAGTTTATTTATTTATTATTTAATCAACCCCAATTCTTGTATTGTAAAATACATAGGTATTTGTCATACATGTGCACTAATCTTGTAGTCCGTCACCACATAAATATCCATTTCCCAAAAACTACTGAACCGATTTTGATGAAACTTGCAGTGTACCCTAAGTTGAACAATACCTAGTATAACAAAAAAAGAATTACTTAAATCGGACTTGTAATTCCGGAGATATGCGAACACAAACATAAAAACATACATACATACATATACACATACATACGCTTTCGAAATTTGGCACATTTGTTCAGACGCTTTTATAGACCAACATATTCGAAAACTGGACAGTTCTGGAAATATTACATACATACGGGTCGAATTGATAACCTCCTTTTGAAGTCGGTAAAAAAAGAAAATTAAATGGATGTAAATTACGAATTTAACTTTCCAAAATTATTATTTTTTCATACTAAGTATCAATGAGAAATATTAGAAGAGGGTGTTCAAGCGACAAGCACATTTTTTATTTTATGGTTCTGTAGAACGAACGAGCGAAAACGAAAATAAATGAGAAATTAGAAATTGGCTCTTATTTCACATTTTATGTTTTTGATGGGATTTCATTACTTTTTGAACATAAATATGTATTATTAGTAATAAGTAGCCTGTGCTGATTGTTACATGTGTAATTACAGTTACACGCAGTAAGTATAAATTTAGTGTGCCTAAAGGAAAAAAAATATTAAAAGTAGAACTCCGCCGAACTTAGGTCTCTTCCTCTGTGAATTTCAATTTAAATTTTTTCGTGGGATACTTTCGGAAAAACTAAATACATGCCGTATCACCTCAGTTGATTTTAGGTTTTCAAAAGGAAGGGGTTGTGGATGGGTCAAAATTAAGTCCAATAGGACCGCCCGGAGGACACGGTGGAGCACACGGTGCAGGACTGCCCTGCTTGGGCGGAGCACCGCGGTGTCCTCACGGCGGCGATAGGCGGAGACCTCTCGCGCCCGGCATTGGTCGCGGCCATGCTGCGGGGTGAGACGGAGTGGGAGGCGGTAGCCTCCTTCTGCGAAGCAGTCATGCTCGCGAAGGAGGAGGCGGGCCGCTTGAGAGAGAGGATACCGTCCTACCTCCGCCCCAGACGCAGTGGTAGACGCCCACGGCGACGGATGTCGCGGGACGATCTCCGGCCACCGTAGGCGCGGGCATGCGGGCGGCGAGTAAAGGGCAACTCGCTGCCCGACCATGGACCATGCCCGGGTCGACGGCGCGTTGTGTTCCACGCGCGCCTCAAGGAGCGTCAGCATAATGACGGGGCCCCCTATAGAGGGCCACAGTCCTGCCGGGGTTGCGGGACATACGTATACCGCGACTCCGGCACAGAAAGGGCTACCGAAGGACACCGTGGATTTTAGTCAGTACAAGTCTGACAGTCCCTCCCGCCCTGCCCGGGGTGGGAGGACTCATTTGATGATTTTGCCACGTAAAAAAAAAACCGCTAGTAAGAAAGTTATCATTAAGAAAGGATTTTACGAGAATCCAACTCTAAGAGAGCCTTTTTATGTGAAATCTAATTACTTGGGATTATAATTTAAAACACAGAAAAAAGATTGGCATTATTAGTTTTTTAAAACTAATCTCATTTGGTGATTTTGATGACGTAAAATTTTGTATGGGAAAATAACATAACACGCAAGCGGACAAATTTGAAACTCAGTATACCTACAGAAATGAGATAAAATTGATCAAACACGCCTTTTTTAGATTTTTATAAAATCACCCCCCAAGTTAGTGAAAAGGGGTATTCTAGTTTTAAAGGAAGGATTTTATTGCATGCTTTAATAAAAGCAAAACTTGACCTATATATTCTTTCAATTTATTAAAAGATGCGTATTAATCTGTTTTCGTTGTATATATTATTCGTTCGGTTTAGTATCTAGAAACCATAATATTTCTCTTTTAATACAGGTTATTGTTATTAATTTTCCCTCAAAATGAAGTCAAAATAAGTTAATAAAGCCCTATTAGACTTAATTTTGACCCATCCACAACCCCTTCCTTTTCAAACCTAAAATCAACTGAGGTGATACGGCATGTATTTAGATTTTCCGAAAGTATCCCACGAAAAAATTTAAATTGAAATTCACAGAGGAAGAGACCTAAGTTCGGCGGAGTTCTTGTTTTAATATTTTTTTTCCCTTAGGCACACTTTTATACTTACTGCCTGTAACTGTAATTACACATGTAACAATCAGCACAGGCTACTTACTAATAATATTTATGTTCAAAAAGTAATGAAATCCCATCAAAAACATAAATGTGAAATTAGAGCCAAGTTCTAATTTCTCATTTATTTTCGTTTTCGCTCGTTCGTTCTACAGAACCATAAAATAAAAAAATGTGTTTGTCGCTTGAACACCCTCTTCTAATATTTCTCATTGATACTTACTATGAAAAAAATATGATTTTGGAAAGTTAAATTCGTAATTTACATCCTTTTAATTTTCTTTTTACATGCTTTAGTTTGGATATGACAAGATTGGATTTATAACTCTGAAGATTTAGTTTGCAGTTCAGCTACTTTTCATAGTAGTTATAAGTTTACACACTACGTATCCGAAACAAAGTAATTTTCAGTGACTTTTGTCATTTATGATGTTAAGCTAATTTTGGACGTTGCCGTGATTTCACTAGATTTAACTAAAACAAGCATTTTAGATTGTTCAGTGACTTTTGTTATTTATGATGTTAAGTTACTCTTGGACGTTGCCGTGATTATACTGGATAACCAAAACAAGCATTTTGTATTGTTCATTAACTTTTGTAAAACTGAATGTTATGATATTTTCGGGTATCATAACGATCAGCAATTTTTGACAAAATGGTGTTCAGTGACTTTTGACAAATTAGTGTTCAGTTAATTTTGAACTTTAATGATGTTCATTCAATACTGGTACCTATCTTGTTGAGCGATTTATGGGTGATATAATGTACAGTAATTTTGAAAATCTGAATGTGGTCATCGACTTTTAATGCTGACTGTACGTCCACAAGTGGAATATGCCTGCATGATATGGGACCCGTTTTATGCAAAATATGACCAAGCCATTGAGAGAGTACAACGAAAATTTTTGAAAACGATGCAGTACAAATGTCGTATGCCTCGCCTTTCATATAGGGATTCATTGCAAAAATTCAACCTACTTACCCTTAAATCAAGGCGTCTATTACTCCAAGCCATGCTTTTGCACGGGCTTATACATAATAAGTACGATTGTTCTGAACTTATTAACAAAATATCATATATAGTGCCCAGAACTGTGATTCGACGAAAGGCGCGCGTCTACCCGCTTTTTGCTACGACTGCCAGCCGTACAAATGCGGGTGAACGGGCGCCCCTCCAAAGATTGGTAAAAAATTTTAACAAACATTTTACTGAAATCGACATATTTGCCGAACCTCACATTAAATTTAAGAGAACTATTATTAAAACATTAGAATTAAACTTACTCAGCTAAATGAAGTTAATATTTTTTTTTTCTTCTTCTAATCTTACTGATTGTTACTAAGTTTGGCTAGAATAAGTCACATATTGTACTTTAATTTAAATTGTAACCGGTGGAAACGTAGTGAATTGTACTTTAACCTAGTTATTAATATGTATTTAGATGTAAGCTACAATGTACAATTGTTGGTTTTCCCAAATAAAAAAAAAAAAAAAAAAAAAAAAATAGTTGAGATAATCAACAAAAATCTTTATAAAATCGGCGTCTTTGAAAATCTACAATCCTATTAAGCAAAACGGATCTATGGGAGCAACTTCACGAGATATCCATTATTGTTATATACTAAAACCTTCCCCAGAATGTAATAAACACTTTCCTGAAAACTGCATCAAAATCCGTTCAGCCCAACGCGAGATAATCGCGGACAAGCATACATACATACATACATACATACAGGTCGAACTGAGAACCTACTTTTTTTTAAGTCGGTTAAAAATGATCAAAACATTCGCTCTCACATAGAAAAGGTGTAAATTGTTAAAATCTTCGAAATCTAACGTACATGCACCTTTTCTATGTGAGAGCTGATGGAGCGAATATTTTCATCATTCTTGTATTTAAAATTATACTTTTTATTGCCGCGAATCATATTTTGATAAAGTTACAACATGTCACTGGCCTGCAAATTGCAAAAAACGTAAGAAAATTTGAATTTCGCGGGCTGGTTGGAGCATTCACTGGCCTGTTGGTCTAGTGGTTAGTGACCCTGACTGCTATGCCGGAGGTCGTGGGTTCGATTCCCACCCAGGACAAATGTTTGTGTGATGAGCACGATCATTTGTTCTGTGTCTGGGTGTAATTTATCTATAATATGTATGTATTTAGAAATATATAAGTATGTTTATCAGTTGTCTAGTACCCATAACACAAGCTCTGCTTAGCTTGGGACTAGATGGCTTTGTGTGATAGTTGTGGAATATTATTATTATTATTCACCTTAATAAGTATGTTTCCTTGTAAATAATTTTCCATCTCCACGCAAGGTAAGTCATTGATGAAAAGTTCATAAAAAGCAAAAGTAACTTACTAGTAGGATCAGTGGCCGGTCCGGAGTCGTCGGAGCCTCCCGGTCCGGGGAGAGCACACACTGGAGGGGCGAAGCCCGGCTCACAGTGACAGTGACCTACAAACAGAAATTATTATTTTTTTTTTTTATCGTTGCCTCACACTAGGACTTATTCCTTTGTCGTGGGTGCATTTACCAAACATAGAAACTCACATACACAAACTCCCAGACCCGGAACAACTACTTTTAGGTCATACAAATACAGGGTGACTTTTTTACCACCGTCCAAAATTTTTCTATGCATTAGGTATCAATCACTAAACCCATTTTTGAAAAAAAATCGATACGTCAAATTGTCATATTAAATCATTTTCTCATCCGCTCTGTGTGGTCACTAAGCTAAACGTTAATAATATACACTTGCCGACGCATGAAACAGGCAGAGCGCACCCCGCTGACCCCCCGCCCCGCCCCGCTACACCTGAGCGACACATCACAGCGCGGTGTCCAGATTCATCAACTTTTTATAGATAAAATTGAGACGTGATATCTCGATATTTTTGTATTGATTGATACAAAAAGAAAAAACACGTATTCAATGATTTTCGCCAAAGATTAATATATTAAAATTTGGATGGTGACTAAAAAATCACCCTGTATTTGTTCCGTGCGGTAATCGAACCCGCGACACGCTGTGCAGCAGTCGATCGCTCAGTTACTACGCTAACCGTGCCGTTGAATGCTAAATGCTTGATAAGGAGGCCATTTATGTTCTCATGTCAGAAGGCTGCCCAACTGAAATGGGACTGGGCAGGACATGTCTGCCGCATGCCGAACAAACTGTGGGCCAAAATAGCTCAGAACTGGTGCCCTGAGACAGTGAGACGAGGTCGTGACAGGCCACGTAGGAGAAGGAGGACGCCCAGTATTGTGAAAGGTGGAAGGAGTGGAGGGAGGCCATTCCCCAGGAGTGGGACAGAGTAGGCTCTTAAAAAAAAAAGTTCTGATACTCTTTCAATATTATTTTCTGACAGTTCAATTCATTTTCTAATTTATAAAACAAGTTTGTACGGTACGGTAAAGAAAAATGGCAAAAGGAAAACTATATGACATCGCCGAAGATTTATTGGGAATTGATGACTGAAAAAATAATCGTTGATCCATCAATTAGATAACCAAACAAATTATTAGACCCGTACTTTATTTCTAGAGGACCAAAGCCTGCCGGGGTCGCGGTACTTATTCCATTACCGTGACCCTGGAACGTAAAGGCCAATGAAGGACACCGTGGATTTTAGTCAGTACAAGTCTGACAGTAGGGTGGGAGGACTCATATGATGATTTTACCACGCTAAAAAAAAGACCCGTATTTTTCGTAACCCAGAATTGAAGAAGAGTTTTGAAATTCACAGCATACACGTTCGTCATATCTAGGTATAATTTTTTCATGGTTCTGACGTCACAAACCCCAACCCCGAGTTTTGATATGTATATAAAACAAATTGTCAATATTCATTGATAAAAAAAAAAATACGTAGGTATCCATTATTTTTCATATCTCATACTGATGAACTGATTGGATTTGAAATGTAATAATAACAATTTCTTACCTGCAGAATTACATACACCATGTCCGGAACAGTTAGACGGACAGACAGAGGTCTCCAACCTAGCTATAGTTTCCCTCACAGCTGATACAGCAACGCATTGTTGTCTCAAACACATCTGAATATAAAGAAAAGGGTAATGTTTAGCTGAAAACGTTTTGAAATGACGTTTTTGGTCGATTTATGCCCGAAAGTAGGCTGAGGATACATCTAGCAGCGATTTGCGATGCGATTGCGGCTTGAAAACGTGTCTGGTGCCAAAAGCGGGCTATCCACTAACGTTCTTTCCTTCTGGCTTGTCCCGTTGTGCAATCTGTATAGAAAAGCGACGGGATAAAATAAAACCGTTGAAGCCAACAATTAAACCAGAATCCTAAGTTCTTTACCCTGACTTTATCACAACACGCCTTGAAAAACAATCCTTAGTGACCAAACACACGATTAGGTGCATCGTCCTTCGCAACGGGAGGGGTTTCGGTGTTTTAATACTGTCATTCTTTCTCGCTCTTGCAAATCCACTGGCGTTCATTCCGTAAGGATTGCAGATTCTGGCAGGAATGAGCGTTAGTGGACGGCGGCAATGTGCATCAGCCATGTGATTGGTGAATGCCGGCACAGCTCGTCTCCACTCTGCTCCGCTCCGCCTCAGTGGAACCCCAGCCTTACACGTCTTATCGCTAATGTACGGTGTAGCCATATAAGTGAGCATTGTTTTTTTTTGGGACTTCACCCACGGCGCGATGCGATGCGATTCTACCAATTCCAACTAAAAGTGAAAATCAACCTTGCTACTAAGAAATAATGATGCAATTCGATTGACTTGACGTCGTCGTGGCGATCGTGTTTTGTTTTTCATTTACCCGTAGATAACAACGTGTTTTATGTCTTAAGTTGTAGTGCTAAGGTTGATTTTCACTTGTAGTTGGAATCGGTTGAATTGCAATCGCGTCGCGCCATGGGCAAAGTCCCATAAAAAGATGTTAGTGATATTACCAACTTCCTTTAGTAATTGGAAGTTTTTGGACTTATACAACATGTAACGTTAAATGTGCAAAACCTCTCGTGGGGTAACTCAGCCCATGTTACTGAACAATATTTGTTCTAAGACTTTTGGAAATTCACAAAAAAAAAATGAGAATTTCTCATTTTGTATGAAAAACAATTTTGTTTTTGCGAATTTCCAAAAGTCTTGGAACAAACATTGTTCAGTAACATGGGCTGAGTCACCTCACGAGAGGTTTTGCACATTTAACGTTACATGTTGTATAAGTCCATTTGTATAAGTTTATTGAAGAATTTATTTAATAATACATACCATTTCATCGCCACACTTGGCGCCATCCGGCACCAGACCGGGGTCCACATCACTCAGTCCCAAATCTATGATGGCTGTCCGACACGGTATGATTGTACCTGCACAAAATAATTCTTTGAAATGGGGAAGGCCGGTCAAAGCTAATTGCAGATACCGCGACCATGGCTAAGTCCTAATCCGACCACTGAGGTAGTACTAATTTGAAGTACCTACCTATAAGATTTGAACCAATGACGATGCTTGGAACAAGCTATACTAGCGCCATTCGTTTCCCAGTTGCCATCCCCATTAGTTTCCGTGTGTTATACAGAATGATTTTTTCAACTGGGGGTGGATGGCTAATAAATCCTCAAGAAACTATGATGAATATCAAAAAACGTTGAAAGGAGACTCGAGGCCGATTTTGACGAAAACTAAAACTGTATAATTGGATTTTAGATAAATTAATAATCCTGGCCAGAAATCGAACTCACTGATTTTGGATAAAAATCACATCCTGTATTTTTATACCATTCGAATGTGTTGCTATTAAGCATCAAATTCTGGGAAGTAATCATTTACAGCAAATTAAGGAAAACCTGTAGTTTAAAAAACTATGATTAATCTACAAAGCAATGAATTCGAAAGATAAGTTAACCATTTCTTCTTTGAAATAATTCAATTTTGTTTTCGTTCAACTCAATAATTTCGTATGTTTTAACACAGTGGGATTGTTGAGACGTCAAATTCAGTGAAACATATAAAACAATTAAATTTTATAATTTCGATTATATAATGTAGATATACATAATTACGTATTCATAGTATTTCCGTTTGTATAAAAACTTGTTATTACATACCGTTATTATTGATGAAGACAGCAGACAGTGTGGCCACAGACTCCATCCCGAACTCGAGTCTCTCGTTGAGATGTCTGCACTGTAACGTGCCACACATCGCGTTCTGTTGCGCGCACGGCTTGTAACGCTGGTTCAGACGGTCGTAGCCACAGTTACCGCTCCTGTGGAAAATAACTTATTTATTTTAGTACTGAAAACAGGTCAACTTACCAGAAGCTCATTAAGGCGCGCGTGGAACACGACGCACCGTCCACCTGGGCATGGTACAGTCACGAGCAATAACATGTAAACACTTATCAAAATTCAAACGCAATTTACTCGTAGAATACTGTACTCCACTTTAAAAATATAAGACCTATTTCGTAGTACTATGGCTTCCAAAATAAAAGTCTAATGAAAAGGCAAAAGTTTAATCATTATGGTAGCAGAAAATCGTTTTTGAATACTGCTTAGGCCGCTGCCTCGAATCTTGCGGGCAGCGGAGCGGCGGCGGCGGCGGGGCGGGAGCGGGCAGCGAGCGGTGTACTAGTCAAGCGGTCACCGCCCGCGCGCCTGCGCTGTTGTGTTTTGCCCACAATAAATCGAGCGTTAGGAATAAATTTGAATAAAAAAGATGTTGCCGTCATTGTTCAGACATTTCGTTCGCGAATAAAAACAAATATCTCGACGACAAAATCATGAACACAACACTACGCGGCTATAGTGACGCGCGATCTGCCCGCTAGTTTCGAGAACGGGTCTGCGACGAACGCGCCGCTCCCGCGCCGCCGCTGCCGCCGCGCCGCTGCCCGCAAGATTCGAGGCAGCGGCCTTAGTGTATACATACTATTGCTCGTGACTGTACATGATCGAACAGCGAGTCACCCATTACTTGCCGTCCACATGCCCGCGCCTACGGTGGCCGGAGATCGTTCTGCGACGTCCGTCACCGTGGGTGTCTCCTACGGCGGGTATGTCGAGAGGCGGACGCTGTCCTCTCGTTGTATACTTGAATGATGAAATGATAGATATTGTTACTAACTTGTTTCCCTTAACATTGGTGCTGACGTAGCACTTGTCGTGTGAGCTCTCCCCGGTGCTGCCCCACAGCAGTCTGCACTGGTCGCTGTGGGAGCGACACGAGCCACGGACACAGTACGCTGTCTGTGGACAAATTTCAACTTTATTTATGATGGTTTTAAGGTACATAATGCTATAACTTAATAACATGCCATTGTCAACTGATTTGCAGACTACATTTAAAGACCAAAATCTGATTTTGAATGGACAATGGATTCAGTTGTCAAAGAAAAACCGCAATATTAGTCGAACTTGACATGCAACTCGTGTGCAATTCCTTGCATCGCATCGTGTAAATGAGGCTTAACTGATTCTTATATACATGACACAAAGTTTAAGTTACAATGACAGACGCGCATTTGTAAAGCCAATTATTTCATAAAGCACCATCTCTAAATTTTATGTTTCAAAATTTATAGTCACGTGAACTGAGAGCGTCTGTAAAGGTAACTGTGATTCTGGAACGCAAAGAGCAACTGAAGAAACAGGGTGGATTTTCAGTTAGTAGGAGTCAGACAGTTCCTTCCATTCCACAAAGAGTGGGGGGATTTCACCACCAAAATAACTCTAAAACTTTGTGAGATTGTGGTATTGGACAACTTTGTTTGAAAGCGCTAGCCATACAGAAAAGACGTAAGAAACAGACGGGGCCCGGACATTTATCTCTGCAGCGTCTCTTTCATACAAAATGTATACAACATGATTTTTAGTACCTATATGCGAAACCTGAATAGTTTGTTCAGAATCAGTAACTGATTCGATTCCAATAATTTTTACACCATGTTATTTTTTTTTTTCAAAAATATTTTAATTAAATTTTATTACCAGTTAATTACAATACAATCACCGCACGGTTAGGTACCTATTGCCAAACTATTATCAAGAGTGTATAACACAGGAGACGCGGTTTACGCGGGTAAACCGCGTCTCCTGTGTTGTTCCGAGAAATGAGCATGTTTTTGAATGGACAACCAGGTTAATATACAAGCTTATAACTTTGTAATTTTTTATGAAACGGTTTTAAAATTTTGTACTTTTTGTTTTATGTTTTGTTCTTTACACAAAAACATCGGATAGGTATATCGGGTTTCGCATAAACAAAAAATAATGTTGTAGAAGCGTCGCGACGCAAAACATACAGAAGAGTCGGGTCGCGGGCGCAACGCTTTTACGTCAGGGCCTGTCCGCGACTCGTCCTCGTCTTACGTCTCTTCTGTGTGGCCTGCGCTTAACAGCAAACTTTGGTCATGTAATTAGTATAGGTGCCAGTGTACACATACTTCTCCATCCTTCCCGCAGGGCGTGGTGTCCATCTTGAAGAAGTCGTCGGGACAGTACTCGGAGTGTCCCGTGCAGTACTCCGGCAGGTCACACTCGCGGTCCGCTGACCGACACACGGTACCCGCTGATTTTGGTCGACATGTCTGGAAAGAAAGTCAAGTTTCGAATATAAATCTTAAATCTAAATATATCTGTAACTCAAAGGTGACTGACTGACATAGTGATCTATCAACGCACAGCCCAAACCACTGGACCGATCGGGCTGAAATTTGGTATGCAGGTAGATGTTATGACGTAGGCATCCGCTAAGGATTTTGATCATTGATCAATTCTAACCCCAAGAGGATTAAATAAAATAGTGTGGGGGGGCAACGTAAAAAAAACGCATGTGTCTTTAAGTATTGATGTTTTACCTGTAAATCGCAGCACATGCCCGCCCCGCAGGTCGCGTTCCGTCGTAACATACAAGTATCAGGATCGCAGCACGTGTGACACGGGTTGTAGGCCTTCGGGTCGGCCATCGTGCCGCAGTCGCACTGCTCGCCTGGCTCCGTGAAGCCGTTGCCGCAAGTTGGAGAGTCGAACAGGCGTTTGGGTTTGTTTCTGTGAAAGAAATAGAGAATTATGGATGTCTTTACGTTGTGTAAAGTGAGTCTGTCTTTACGCACATATCTTACGAACGGCTACACCAAACTGGATGTTTTTTTTTGTGTTTGGTTTTGTTGGGAAAAGTTAGAAAGATGGAATACTTTTTATTATGCCCTCTATAAATGTGGGTATTTCAACAAATACATCTTATACAACGTGTAACGTTAAATGCGCAAAACCGCTCGTGGGGTAAATCAGCCCATGTTACTGAACAATGTTTGTTGAATATATGAAATTTTTCAATTTTGCGAATTTTCAATAGTCTTAGGACTATTGGAAATTCGCAAAATTGAAAAATTTCATACAAAATGAGAAATTGATCGGGCCCATCAGTATGAAAAATACGAAATACGAGAGGTTTTGAGCATTTAACGTTACACGTTGTATAGGGTGAGCCAATGGGCGGTCTTATCGTTAAAAGGGATCTTTCCAAAACAACCTTTGGATAGATTTAAAAAAGTAGGAGAAACAATACTGTAGGTAGTCTTTTCGTAAAAAAATCCAATGTGCAGGTCAAGAATTTTAACGCTTACGAGGCCGGTGCAGACCACTTGTCCAAAATAGTCAAATAAACAATGATATCTAATCGAAATCACAAACCTCCGCTAATTCAATAATATGGACGACGACGATGGTTCATAGTCCAAAACTATAAAGCGAATTTATTCTAAGTCACGCTTCATACGAAAATAAACCATAATAGGACAAGCAACTGCATATAAATTATTAATAAAAATGTCCTTATGCGAATAAGGGTCACTTTCGGACAAAAGCGCGACTGATCTAGGCTTGAGTGTCGTCGTTCGCCTAAATTGTAGGTACTTAGCATTCAAATACATAATTGGATACGATATTTCAAGTGCAACAATGCACTTTAAGTGAGTCATTTTTGATTAATCAAAGTTACAAGTAACTCGATATTTATTACTTGCCAGACTTAGTACTCGAAATAATTAATAGTTATTCTTCCGCTTATTCAATGTGTTGAGTTATTCTGAGAATATAATTATTGTACAAAATCCCCGTTTTTGTAGAATTAATTATTGTTGAAATGCTAATAATACGCGGTTCCTTTGTGCACTTTATCCTCTATATTTTAAATACAAAAATATTTCCTCTGCAAAAAGTATTACGAAATGAGCCATTTTAGGTGCCCCTAAAATATAATAGTGAACTATTTTTGTTGCACATCGATCATTGTAAAGACGTCGTCGGCTAGTTTCGGCTTCATATATGACCAATAGCGTTAATCTCTAAAGACAGTGTCTTACGTGGATTTTCAACTTTGTGTTCTGGGACATAGAGTTGATTTATTACAAGCTCGTCGAAGAACTCGTAGAGTATATAGAAAAGCTTACTCATGACGCGATGCGACGCAATTCAACCGATTGTAACTACAAGTGAAAATCATCCTTACCACTACGACATATGACATAAAACGTGCGGTTATCTATGGGTAGACGAAAAACAAAACACGCTCGCCACGACGACGTAAAGTTAATCGAATTGCATCATTATTTCGTAGTAGCAAGGATGATTTTCATTTTCGGTAGAAATAAAGCTCCCTAAGGAGTAAAGAAAGAAAAAAAGAGTACGTATAAGGATCGTAGAAACTACAAAACGCGACCTAATTTCATTGTCATTATGAGCCAAAATGCTACAACAACTCACCTCAAACAATAATCCATGCCCCTCTCAAAGGCGAGCGCCAAAGAGTTTAGACTGCAAGACGACCAATGTATAGGAGTGACCGCGGTACTAGACGGACTCATAATACACTTGGCGTCCGGACATTCACACAGATCATCAGTGTCGTGTTCCATGCCGAAGTTGTGGCCCATCTCGTGGGCGATAGTGGTGGCCACTAGGCCAATCACTTCGGAATGGTTCGTGGCTACTCCGCCGGAGAATTCGTAGGTACAGATTGGCCCTTTCAACGCTTTGCCGACGACACCGTCGTTGAATTTTTGGCGGCTGAAAGGTAAAAGATTTTGTTAATGGTTGTGGTTTAACAGTTGGAGTTAGAACTCCCTTCTATCTAGATAATTATAGATTAGGCTTACTTTACATCAAATTAAATTAAAACATTTAACTACATAATACACGTTTTTGGTTCACCATGCCAACGCGCGATTTTCTAACTGATCAGCAATGAGTATAGACCGCTAGCGCGAAGACTGTAATTTTGGAAAATATTGCTACATGCTCATCAATACCGTTAACTTTCAAATCCATACTCATATCATAAATGTGAAAATTTGGATGTTACCTACTGAATCCCGTCAAAACGGCTAAACGTATATTGACGGCTGTGAGAAAGGTATCAGATGTAGTCTAACATAGGCGTAATTACGTGCTCGTGGGATAATTTTCGAGTTACACGCGGGCGGATCTGCAGGCAACAGCTAGTTTAAGATAATTATTAAATTTCTTTTAAAAATGATACGCTATGGCTTGTATAAAAGAGCAACTCACGTGAGCAACTGCGCATTATCATTAGGAATATCCCTTGCGAGTACAGACTTCCTGTAGCCGAGGAAATTGTTGAGGGTCGTGTCTCCATTCTCCTCTAGACTGATCTCGTCCGTCTCCGTCCACACCACCACTCCCACGAGGGCTATGAAGATGTTCAGAGGGGAGTATACCTGGAAAAATAAGATTTTATTATTTATTTTTTATTAGGGTTTGCTCTTAACTCTAGACCAGGTCAAAGGGAACAGAGACAAAGTCTACGATGCAGTGAGCTTACCCAGAAGAAGTCTGTTCACTCTGAAGAGATTCCGAATTATGTATTTTTTTTTAATATCTTCTTTTTAGTGGGTACATATGTGAGATTGAATAAACAATGCATAGTTTTGATATGGTTTATGGTAACATTCGTCTAAGTGTTAAAAAGTCCACATGTTATATTTAGTAGTCTTGTGTAGTTCGCGAACGAACTAGTTCGGAAGAACTGCTCCCACAGATGAACTAGTGAACTAGCTCCCACATTTTCCGCTCCGTAGTTCAGTAGTTCGGACAGAATGAAAGAGATCGACTGAACTAAGATCGTTGCACGGGAGCGGGACAGCACTACACTATAATACTCCCGTTCGCTCACCGATCATGCCCGCATCTCGTTCCGTACACTTTAATTGTCGCATGCAGCAAGAACCGTATTAAAACGAGCAAACAAAGACAAACTAAATCTGAAATCTCTTTGCGAGCGGACGATTTGATCGCTCTTGATCGGTCGGTCTCTAATACGAGCTAGGAACTAACGAACTAGAAGAAGATTAAGAGCGGAGAACTAGATTGAGCGCTCTCAGTAGTGAACTAGAATGCCCAAGACTAATATTTAGGTTAGAATGAAATTTTACAAAAATGCAAAAGTGTTAGAATGTTCAAAAGTCATATTGTACAATCGGCAAGCAAGGTTGAATCATGACCCATTTTGACAATAAATCGTTTGAATGCGTCACATTGACAAAGATTAAAATCGTTACCATGGATATGTATGTTTACGCGAATGTGGACCTAATTGTTTTTGAAAGTCTGTAAGAAAATAAGCTTATGGTGGGTCATAATTCAACTTTGTCGATTGTACATGACTGAAAATGCTAGGAATTGTTCTAAATTCCTAGCAGTTTCAGTGGTTTTTTTTTTTGTCAGTAGGTAATAGAACAAATTTCTTTTTTTTCTCAATAGCGTTTTTACGTGCCAATGTTGTTAAACAATTTAATTTGTAGATATAAAATCATTTTCACTTTATGTCATATGGACATTTTGTCACTTGATCTTTTTAACAAAACTTTTGACTTTTTTACATAATGACATGTGTACAATTTATTTAACACTTGGACAAATGTTATCCTAACTCGTTGAGATCATGGCAATTGCGATTGATTTGCTGTCATTTTATTATGAGATTTATTTTTATTTTTTTCAGGATCCATTATCAGATCCTGTAATGATGGAACCACGTCTAGGAAGTAGGTATACTCTTTCAAACAAAAGAATAATCCAAATTGCTCCTCGGGCTTAAGAAATCAATTAACTAATTAATTAAAAAAAACCCTACAATCGAAATAAGAACCTCCTTCTTTTTTGAACTCCGCTGAAAATATAGTCAATTAATACTTACAGAATTAATAATATTAGCGACGTCCTTCATCTGCCGGTACACGGTCTGTACATGCTCTCCATTAGCCTTGAACTCGCGGTTGTCTGCCACCAGCACTAGTTCCACGTAGCGGGACAGCTTGTTGGCGTTGTAGGGGCCACGGACTTCCGTGTTGTCTGTGGCGTATCGTTTGTACTGGAAAAAGTAGAAAAAAAGGTCATGAAATATTCTACCATCATCATCAATAGCTGAAAGATGTCCACTGAACAATTGCCTTTTTTTTTAGGCGTGGTTAATTCATCAAATGTGTTGAGTTACTGTAACCATAATCTGTTTCTAGACGACAACTCAAAATTAGTTTCTAAACGATAAGTTTGGTTAGTTTGTTATATCTGCGGTGCTGATTGTTCTTTTTTTTTTACTTTTGCTATACTTTTTGGTCCAGTCTATACTCTTTGGTCAAGTTTCCGAGTTTTTTCAATAAAACGAGTCCTAACGCATGGGTGAAGCGGAAGAGGCTGGCAGACTCTTACTAACTCAAAACGGTCCTTCACATGACCCCTGCGTTTTAGGGCCGCGGTATCCTGCTTAGAATTACAAATAGTTGTGCTTAAAATTCAGTATAGCAGAAAATTAAACATTAGTGGATTCGTGCACTCCGAAGTTCAATATACCTATTTATCTATACAGTTTTATCACATGTCAATCAATGAGATGTGTCATGAATATAAAGCACATTCAAAATCTACAACCGTATTACTCCAATAAAAAAAGGACGAGTTGAACTTCCGTACCAACAAATATTACTTAGTGATCGTTTTTTCTGTCATGTAACTATGAATTAATTTTTGGATTTATTCCTTTATTTGTACTGTAAGTTATCCCTTTTTCCAAAGTTTAAAAATGTTCGGCAAAACGGAGCATAAACGGCCGTATCTTCTCATATTCTGTTTTTTTCTTTTGAGATACAGAATCTTACAAACAGGGGCTTTGCGTGCGAATATGAAACTTGTGTCCAAGCCCTTTAAACAGTTAATGAATTCTTAGAGAATGCAATTACTCCTACATGCATCAATTAAACTCAAAGATGACACCTTGCGACATACTTAATTAGCTCGTTAAAGAGTTCAATTGAACCTTAGCTTTAAAACTAGTGATTCAACAGCGAACTATTTTATACCATACTCTTGAATATAGGTACAGGTTGAATTTTATAACTGGGCGAAGATGGCTATATCCGAAAGTATGACAAATATCGAAGTACACTGAAAGGAGTCTCGAGGCCGATTTTGACGAAAACTAAGACTGCATTATTGGATTTTAGATAAATTTAATAATCCTGGCCAGGAATAAAAACCGCTTAAAAATAAAAATCTTGTCCTACTAATATTATATTATGCGAAATTTTGTGAGGATGTATGTATGATTGTGTATGTAGGTATGTTTGTTATTCTTTCACGCAAAAACCACTGAACGGATTTGGATAAAATTTGGTACACATATAGTTTATTACTTGGATCAACACATACGATAGTTTTTATCCCGATTTTATGATACCGTGGGATAATTTTCGAGTTGTAGCGGGTGAAGCCGCTGGCAAAAGCTAGTATTTTATATAATTATTAGTCTTTACTCTTCCGACTCAAACTCGATGTTATTAAAAAAATATTGTAATGTAATAGATAATTTCAACTTACTCGACTGATCCTACTTTTCTGCCTCTCTTGTTCGCTATGATACTTCTTGTAGAGATGTGGATCATAGCTGGCGTTGTGTGTGACTCCGCCGACATAGCCGCAATGGTAGTTGGTGTTCAAGTCCGCATGGTCGTAGATGTAGTGGTTCGATTGGATGGCAGATCCTGGGGAAAGAGCATACGGCAATCAGCCAATAATTTTTACACTGCTAGGACACAGGCCTGGGACTATGTTATGCCAATACCCAACACGAGGGTCCAATACGGGTTGGTAGATGTCATGTGTTCGAATTTTTGGTTCTAGAACATCCGTAAGTTTAAAGAAGAATATATGTTTATCCTATGTTTTAAAGAAAACTTCTTTGTTACTTTTAACACTCCTTTCCTCAGGTCCTGGCTACCGCGCTGTTGCCTTACCTCAGCTAAGATTGGCCGACGCCGCGCCGTGGCCGAAATCGGTCTTGAGCACCATTATTATTTTTACCATCTTGAGTGCAGTGGTGATGCTAGTCGGGGCTGTTTTCACCGGGGCCACCACTGCCCTCGATTTCCATACGATTGAAAATCTACGTTCCTTAATGAAAAACCCAATAACACTAGATAGATTCGAGTTATTCATCAGTTCTACCATACCTTCAGCAGGCTCGATATATCTCATCCGTTCTCCATCGAAGACGATGCCCCGGACGCCATGACAGGTGGACACCGCCACCCATGAGTCAGGCTTGCCTCTCACCTTCCCTGAATATTGACATAAGTCTATTTCCTGAAATATAAAATATTGGAGTTAGATAAAGGTAAGAATCAAAGGGACACATTATTAGAAGTTAGAAAGGTCATGCTTCTAAAAAAACTGAGCAACTGATATCTGAACAAAAACCTAAGGAATTTTCTTTCAATTACAGAGCTCTAATATTTTGGCATTAAGTTTACATCTGGTGAAGACGGGCATTGATTACATCATCATAATATTATGGTATATTATGTATCATAGATAATTCCTTGGTACGGTCGGCCAAGAAAGTGGTGTACCAGTTTTGATTTAGTTTCCCGGTCATCGAAAATTACAACAAGGTTCGTTATAAAAAGATATTACTGAAAGAGACAACATTATCATGACGTAAACCTATGTATTTAGTATTCATACGTCATATGTCACATATTAGTTTCTACAAAGCAATTGAAATGTTTCGAAACAAAAGTAATAAAAACTATTTAAATAGACAACCGAATTCCATTTGAAAAAGAAAACTGACAATTGACATTTTGTCAAATATATGCAAAAAATCGATATATTTTCCGTGTTATTTTTCAATCACCTGCATATAAAATCATCTCAATGCCTGCCAACTTGAGCATTGCCGAAAGAGCACAAATAATTGCCCAATTTAATGAGGGAAGCAGTATCAGTGCGATATCCCGGAATTTGAATATATCGAGGCGTTCTGTCCGCTTTTGGATTCGTCGTGAAGGAGAGGAGGGAAGTTTGTTGGATCACAGAAGAAGTGGTCGCCGGCCTGCACTCTCCAATAACGATAGAGAATTCATGAGACGGGAATATGAAATCAATGGTTTTAAGCCCACAAAACATTTTGCGGAGATGTTCGATGTGAGTGCCCAAACAATAAGGAATCATCTACATTACATGGGGTTGCACCACAGGCATTACGCCAAGAAAATATATTTGACGGATGCTCACAGACTTGCTCGTCTGAACTTCGCCAGAGAGCACTTAGAGTTTGATTGGTCTAATACAGTGTTTTGTGATGAAAAAACGTTTCAATCCAGTCAGCATGGACGTCTTCACCTTTGGCGATATAATTCAACACGGTATAAAGATGATCATGTAATTCCAAATAGAGAATCAGGTCGAATTTCCGTAAATATTTGGGGCTGGATGAGTGCGGATGGTGTAGGAGAATTGTGTTCTCTACCTCCTCGAGCGACGGCTGTAAATTATAATCGACGTGCTTCAGAATGCAATGCTACCGACAGTCCGTAATGTTTACCCGGAGAACGAAGTGCCACAATTTGATTTTGTTCAAGATAATTGTTCAATTCATAATGCGAGGATCGTAAGAGCCTGGTTTCGTTCACACACTGACGTAAGGGTAATTCAGTGGCCCTCAAGATCGCCGGACCTCAACCCGATAGAAAATCTTTGGGGCCTTATGGTCCAACGATGGTCGCATCAAAATGAAAGAACCAAACAAGCTCTTATTAGTCACTGTAATTATATTTGGGAGGGAATGCGGGGAACCGATATTTGCTCACGGCTTGTTGGTTCAATGAGGTCTCGTCTTTTAGAGGTTATAGAGGCCAACGGCGGTTACACCCGTTTCTAATTTTTAAAAATTTTCAATATCTACTAAATATTACTATATATGCTATGTTTTTGTTTGTTATAAGTATTTTAAAATTGATTGTAGAAATTTAATAAAAGGATAAATCTATTTTTAGCTTGTTTTTTATTGATATTGTAATTACAAGTTTACAGAAATTGTAGGTTTGTGGATTCGCCTTGTGCCTTTACAATTTTATGTAACTTGTTGATTACAATTCTGAATTTGTAGATACAATTTTGTCATCAAAATCTACAGCCCCCCGCCGTTGATTTTACGACGTAATTGGTTCCATCAAGTTCAAACTAAGAACAGCTGTCACGTTACAAACAGTAATAGTCGTTATCAATAATCAGATAAAGACAGCAATAGAAGTTGTCAGATCGATCTGCAAGCGAAACTAATCTTTATCACCTATGAATCTGCAAGCGATATTCAACCTTAGAGTGGTACACCACTTTCTTGGCCGACTGTACCGTGAAAATTGATGAAAGAACCTGAGAAAAGCTTAAATCGTTACCAACCAACCAACAGCAGCAACCAGAAATTGCACTCTTCAATTTCACAACATGAAGAAGATACTTTAAGTCTATAATTCTGTAGCTACCGAACACCAGATGAATGTCATCACTCTACTTAGCTTATAACGTTCGGCACAATCAGTCTCCGTTGCTCAAAAGAACTGCCATTAAAATTTTCTCACAGCCTTAAAAGTCATCATTGAAAGGGAAATCAAAAACGAAGGGACACTTTCAAAGTCATAATTTAGAAACCTTGGCTGGTCACAAATTGGTGTCGCAAGTTCACAGGTGAGCGATTCTTACGGCAACCATGGAAAATGATTGTCCACGGGGAAAACATCAAAATAATTAGAGTGCTAAGCGGCGGTCGGCAAGCGATTCAGAACAGTTAGCCGTGCTACAAGACCATTTTGTTATGGTATCATTCATGTTTTCGTAGGATCTCATTTCATTGATCTTCATTCGGCTAGTGCCGAGAGTTAAGGTGATTGCTTCGATGTAGCCCGCGAAATTCAAATTTTTTTACGTTTTTTGCAATTTGCAGGCCAGTGACATGTTGTAACTTTATAAATATATGTGTTGCGGTAATAACAAGTATAATTTTAAATATAAAAATTATCAAAAAATTCGCTCCATCAGCTCTCACATAGAAAAGGTGCATCGTAGTTAGATTTCGGAGATTTTAACATGATGCACCTTTTCTATGTGAGAGCTGATGGAGCGAGTTTTTTGATAATTTTTATATTTAAAAGTATACTTGTTATTACCGCAACTCATATATTTATAAAGCTACAACATGTCACTGGCCTGCAAATTGCAAAAAACGTAAATAAATTTGAATTTCGCGGGCTGGTTGGAGCATCCCGGTGACTACGGCGCCTTTCTTTAAATAAAGAGAGAAATGGCTGAATACTCTTGAAACTAAGTTAAGTTACGGCTTTATGTCATGCTACCCTTATCAGCTATCACTATGACATTATTTGGTAATGATATAATTTTCCTTTCAGGACTCGTTTATGTCCATAAGTCCTTCGAGAGACATCATAACGACACCTTGAATTGCCTGATTTGTGATCTATGTCGCTAGTTACTACTGACATGCACTTTGTGGAGTCCCAGAAAACGTTTGCCGATACTCGACATCCCAGAGACGGACTCAGTTTAAAAGGGGGCCACCAAAAGCCACCATAAGCCCAGGTTTAATTTCAGACATGGCCTGGTGAGGTTCGACCATGACTATATGTTTTCTATTGCATTTCTCTCTAATTGTATGAACGAACTATCTGATCTAAAGACAGAAAGAAAAGTACAATAGGTCGTATTCACATTTAGGTCGGAAGAGCTAGGACCTAGCCTGCAGGGTCTCTCGATCCTACCCATACCGTGGAGGTCCCGGCTAGTAAGCGCCCCCTCGATTCTATGGCCAGTCCGACTCTGTGCCGTCTTCATCTAGAACATCAGCGTCATAGACACTCACCTCTTTCGTAGGTTTATATACAACAGTCTTGCCGTTCTTCTGGTACCTAAGTACATGGTTGTCTGTGACTAGGTCGTGGTTCAGTCTGAGGTCCAGCACGTACTCCTGGCCGTCTATAGGGACCGTCACTGTCACCTCTGAATGATGTGCACCGCTCTGAAACAGAATGTTGGAGTAAAAATGGTTGTCAATTGATGGTGGATGGATGCAAACAGGGGCGTTGCCCTGGGGGGAGGGGCAAGGGAGGGCCGGTACCCAACCCTGGTTTTCATATACTTCCATAATATGCGCAAAATAATGCTAAATACTCGTATGTGAAGGTTCATCCCCAAAAACACAAAATTAGATTTTAATAAGCACGTGTGGTGTAAGAGAAAAATTGGCCTGGCTACGTCAATGGTCGGCAACATTGAACATGAGCCATCTAATTTTTTTAGTAAATTCTTTCACCTTCAAAAGATAACGGTTATATAAAAAATGGCAAGTAAAAATTACAGATCTCGGTCAGAGCTCTCAAGTCATAATGTGGTGCAAACAGACTTTGCCTACTTTTGGTTTTACAACTGCTTGCTTGTCGCGACATATATATATAAGAGTATCTCAACCGGTAAATCATTACAAAACCTTCGTTTACAATCCCACTTGCTTTTGGAAACCATTACCATAAGAAACAACCTGAATCATGCCTCTTTTTAGGTTGGTAAAATCATCAAATAAGTCCTCTCAGTCTAGGTGAAAGGGAAGGGACTGTCAAACTAGAAAGAAAGAAAGAAAAAACATTTATTTGGCACAAAAACCACGACAAACACGCAACAAAATAAAATAAAAAAAAGAAACAGAAAAAAATGGAAACTTAAACTAAAAACAAAAAATAAAAGGGAGAAGTGAAAAACAAAGATTTGATGTGTGTCCCATGGCTGCTCCAAATAGACCCCAGATCAGCATAATGTCGAGCAACTAGTGCTCGACGCTGGTTTTCAACTGGACCTGTGAGACTGACTAAAAAAAAGTCTAGCTAGCATGTTCTGCGACTGCCCTCTGCATCCCAATGTCACGGTGACCTTTTAGGATCGTCCTGCGACCCCGGCAGGCATTTACACCCGCGCATATCTTGACATGTCCTTGAGGCGCACATGGAGCCGAAGATAGCAGAATCATTTTTACGCCCAGATTAGAAGCCCAATGCCAAGCGTCTCAGCAATAACCACGGGCCATCAAACAGACAAAATTATTAGTCACCACAAAATAATGGCCAACAATCAAGTAATTTCAATGGAACCGTTAGAAAACAGCAATTTTGCCGTTGAACAGCTTTAGCTAGAGGTCGATAGCGTAGCTAACTTCCGTTGACCGTTCCATAGTTTTATTTTATTGTAGTAGATTTTTTTTCTACAGTTTTACACGCTATGCGTGTGTGAAGGTAATGTTTAGCCTTCCATTTATGGTAATTGGTACGCTTAGCATTGAGTTTTTTAGCTAAAACATATAGGCCATAGAAAGCAAATAAGTTTATGTAAGTAATTAAAACTGTTTTTAATAGCTTCCAAAAGGCGTTTTTATTTTATTTTAGCTCCGCAAAATTAACTAAATAACTTTTGCAAAAACTGAAGGATCCCAGCAGCTCCAAAATAATTCATAAAGTTCCATTTTGAAGATTAGAAGCATTCTCAGTACACGCACATTCATTATATTTTCATTTTACAGATCCACTGCCGTAACTAGCCTTAATTTTATACTTCCAGTGCGAGCTTCTTAAACTGCACCTTGGGTCTAGCCAATTGTGGTCCGGCCACTTTTGCGTTCCTGCAGGGACTGTGCCCGGGCAGTATAACTGGGCACCGCTTGCATACCCCTATTTTATGGAACAAGTTATAATCTTATTCTGACGACTGAGACGTATTCATGCGAGAGACATATAGAACACACAGACAGGACGGAGAAAAATGCACAAAAGAAAAAGTTGAAGGTTCTGGGGGAGATTTTTTACAAGCAGTGGGACAATATAACTTAGTAAAATAAAATAACTCATTTTATGTATAGGCCATGAAAACACACCACCAGTTTTGCCTGGTAATGTCGTCAAGTGAGTCCTCCCAGCCCAGGGTGTAGCGGACGGTACAGGTTCAGACAGTCCCGCGACCTTGGCTGACGTTTAGCCCTCTATAGGGCCCCGTCAGAAAACACACCACTTTGACAGGCATTTAAAACTCTCAAGAAAATTACAATGGCAAGATTACAAATCAATTTGAAAGTGACCGAATCAATCTACCAGTAATTAAAAACAAATATACATACATTTTCGCAGTTCGAGACTATGAGTCAAGATTTATGGCATTCAGAACAATATTTATGGTTCTAAAACTAGAAAAAATAGTTCCGAAGCTAGAGAAGCTGACATGTTTACTCGAGAACGAAAGTTTACAAATCAACTCCATTTTGAAAGTGGACTTTACTCATTTCATCGTTTTTTTCTAAGATAGGTTCGCGCTTGACCACCATCAGCTCGCCTGATGGCAAGCAATGATACGGTCGACGATGAAGCACGCTTGCTTAGAAGTAGCCTATTCATTCACTCTTGACTTGAAGATCACAAGGTTGTAATTGTTTTTCTTAAATTGATTTTCTTAGTACCACGCGATCAAACTCTTCGACTACTTTGGAAGCAGTCTTACTAGCTTGGAACTGGATTAAGCTTTTTAAAATTTACGATTGAATAATCTAGATACCAATGACTGCTGGGGTCGCAGAAATGACTTCAAAGGTTACTGCAAAGGGCATCTAAAATCGGAGTGGTTTTTAGCCAGACAAGTATGATAGTCCCTTACATCAAGAGCGGGAGGAATCAGCTAATTATTTTAAACGTCGAAACTACCAGCTTACGACCTAAATAATGAATTGAAAAGTCCAAAACCCTATAAATCCTACAACTTACACAGTATGAAAAATGTCTGCATGTCTTACCGTATCTCTCGTCGTTGATATCTCTCTTTTCGTCCTCCCATGATGTACAATAGGCTGAACTAGTCTGTGTTTATTGAAGTCTAAGGCCGGTGATTCTGAAACAAGGAAAACATGACGTTAGAACTGAGTCATTCGAATTTAATGTTTACAACACCTGTCTCTTTTTTTTTAACAAGTTAAATTCATCCAATGGATCCTTCTACTCTTTGTGGAGCAGAAAGAAAACTATGGTTGTGAAAAGACTAGATAGATTAGGTATATTCTCCTTGGTTACTAAGCAATAGGCAGGAAACTGCTTAATGTGGACTAATGATGACATGGTCACACTTCATACGGAAAATGTGGAAGTAGCTAATTCTAAACCGGAAAGTAAACATGGTTTGATAATTATCTAAGATTTTAATTTATACGTATGCTTCCCGTTCCCTGATGTCCGAACACGAAGGCAAGATGGAAGATAGCATCAAAAGGCAAAGGAAACACATTCACTTCGCCAATAAAATGATTCATTAGAAGAATTTTAATTTGCATACGCCATTGTACGTACCGTTACCGCGAAGTCTTTGTTTTAAAACCGTGAAGGAATGGTGGATAATTAGGGTTGCCACCCGTACTGGTGATGAGTACCTACTTATGAGACGGTATTCACAGCCAAAAAAAATTAGCGTTTGGTAATATTAAATGTTAGGTTTGGTTAACCTATACATCAGACAAGGATGTATGGGCTCGATCACTTTTTCTCGAATAGGATAAATTAACGTAAATTAAAATAAATGAGAATGCCGAGTGATAAAACAAATCTAGTTTATTTATATAAACAGCGAATAAATAAATACGTTTTTAAGGACATGACGTATATAAAAATTATTCTTTTTATGCCGTGTTCTTTATTTTTGGTTTTAACACAACATTGAAAAAATACTAGATACATTTGTCCTAAAAAGGTGGCAACCCTATAGATAATATCGACATGCAGTTTTTTCTTTCTAATTTATGCACTTTTCGAATTAAAATCTTAGCATCGTTTGAAATGCATAATTATTAGAAATAGATATTATTTTGACTATTTATTCTGTCGACTTTGAGTTATTCCTTAGAAAGTGCTCGATAAGTCAATAAAATTTATGTTCACAGAAAATGAATAATTATGTTTTTATACATATGCATAAATGTATTTCTGTTTTACCTGAGTTATACATATATATGTGATACGTAACCTTTATGTAATCTTTTCACAAATCAAAGTCGTCTGTGAGTCTGTGCGCGACTAAGTTTGAAACTCCTGCATCAAATTGTTTTTTTTTTTTTTTTGTTAAGTTTAAAAAGTAATAAAGATTTCGGAAACACTGTCGGGTGTGTCCTTTGCGAGAATATTAAATTATTGCATAAAATAAAACCTAGATCTATGCTAAACTTTTGCGAAAAACATAATACATAAAGCCAACAAGCGTTATGTGTGTGTGAACATGTTGTATTCTGGAGTCTCTGCCTACCCCAATAGAAACAAGGCGTGAATTAATGTACAGACGCCAGCACATCAACCTACCTCAATCTTTCAAGGTAAACGTTCGATTGAGATTCGTGTAGGTTGACCAGCTGATGTCTGTACCTACATAATGTATCGCGACAGGTTTCCTCATCAAGTGCACAACAATACAGCGCGCACGCACAAAGCGTCGACCAATCACGTGCCAGCCAAATTGTAGCTAGATCAACGACCGGCTTTTATTACTACGTCAGACACGGATGAATGAACATGTGCTGCTAATATTTAATTTGATGTGAAAAAAAATGCAATTAGAATAATACAATTAATTACGCGGACGGACATGCGTAATTTTGGAGCTGTCATATGCAAAATGTCGGTGGTAAATTGTACTTAGTTTTTTGTCGGTCTGGCGTGTTAATATGTTTTACAAATGGAACCGTTTTCATCCGGTTTTTTGCTTAGCGTGGTATCACTCTCACTTTAGACCCACATATTTTTTGGACTCTGATGGTATTCAAAAGCTTAGATCGCCCAACTAGCGTACATCATGAGAGGCCTATGAACTGCCCGTGGAGGAATACTGGCTGATGATGAATGTCAAGTGTATAATAAACAAAACTAACTCAACTTATTATTCTACAGCTTTTAAACCCCCCAATCCTTCGCCAAACAATTTTGTTTTATAAATGCTAATGTCGGCAGATCCGACTCCAGTTCATTCCGCCATCTTCGCCTTTGTCTGCGACGAAGCCATTTAGCATTTAATGGAACCAACTCGGTCATCATCATCTGCCTTTGTATGAACATGTGATAAGGAAGGATGACAATCATGTGACTAAGAGAGCGATGGGTATGAATTTTGAAAGATGGATGGACGTCTGACAGAAGCAAATAGAAGAAAACGTGTTACTCCGATCGCGACCCCAAAGTAAAATGGGTTGAGGCTTGGTTGAGGGCAAGATGATGTCGCAGAAATTGAACAGGTAACTGTGGATTTAAGTACAGAGAGAGTCTGACATTCCAGTCCTCCTGCATCCAAGGCGAGAGGACTAATTTGATGATTTTACCACGAAAAAAAGGGCAGCAAGGTAATGACTAATCGTCATCATCATTCTCCTGTTCTCATCCCAACCTACATATTTGGGGACACCGCCGATTTTGTTCTTCTCCAATGGCCTGCATCTCAATTACTTATCATCTTTGTGGTATTATTGGCTACGTCATCTTTCACACCAATCATCCACTATACTAATAAAAAAAAACATATAAAACACCATTTTTATATATGCCCTCACTCCCCTCCGTCTTCCTAGATACCTAACAGACTGTGCGCTATAAAGTTAGCAACAAAAATTTCGTCGCGTGCGCACCTCGCGTTGGACACAAAGGCACATTGTTGTCGACTAAAATGGTGTCAGTTACACTGTTTGGGCACTTCTTTTGTGGATTTTATCGCGTCGTTTTTAAGTAAAGAAGCATGTTTATAATGATGGAAGATACAGATGGGTTTTAACCTTGTTTTGATGGTTATGGAAGCAAAGGAACAAACTAAATTGTTGGTTGTTCTAATCCTGTTTCCTGAAGCAGAATTGTCTGTGGTATCTTCTAAGATGGTGAATAGCAATTCATATAGAATATGATACGGCATCTTGCTAAGAGGCTAAAGAATCCCGAAATCACTCAGAAAGTGTTTTGAATAACAATGCGTATATCATTTAAAAGCAGTATTCTATAAGCCGTATGTAACATAATTATACCGGCGTTTCTGACATTTCCATTGCAGTACTCCCAAACCACTGCAACTCCTGAAAGCCAAAATCAACAGCGGAAACCACCAGAAAAAACATCGAGATAACAAAGCTTGAGGAAGTTACGGAGAATTGAAACTGTATTGGATACCGCAACGAAATTAATCACAAAATAATACAGAAGGACTAGCAAAATATGTAATTTCCACTTCCTTCAATATCAAGTAGGCTTTTAAAGGCGTATCATTATAATTATGCCATATTAATTTTAGTTTACGAGATAAGTATTTTACATTGAATATATCCAGTTGCATTAAGATCAAGATCGCAATAATTGGACCGGAAATGACATCGTCATAATAAAAGGAAATCGACTTGGACACATTAATTACAAATTATTTAGGACCGAGTAACGAGGCTCGAATAAAGTGACTAAGTGGAAGCTATGCAGTGTGGTAACCTTAAAACAAATTGGCCTTGAGATCTTAATTATGATATCATAACACATATGGAAACTATAGGATGTCCTGAGAACAAAGACACTTTATTCTTCATGGACGTGAGGATTGTGTTTGTTGGATTTCATAGATTTTGTGGTTAAAACAGAGCATTTGCTTACATTGGAAGATGCTTAAGTCATGAGTAGCAAGTTACTGCAATGAACAAAAGGATAAGATCAACCTTAAAGGAATTATTGAGATTTGAATGATGCAGGCACAGGCACTGTAACAGTCCCAGTTACAAGGCATAATAACTTGTCAAAGTATTGTAGCTATTCGTTTCAAAGTGAAGATCTTTATGGAGAAGAATAGGCAAGAAACTCCATGGTTCCGAAATGCCCATAGCGCTCTCCGCGCTCCATACAACAAGTATCAGGAAATAACAGCCTACTAGTTTTCAACATTTTGGTTCAACTTAGAATAAGAACTTCTTCAGAAAGAAGCTGTTCCACTTTCCAGAAGAACTTCAATCAGTATCTTGAGCTAAAGATCAGTGCCTCAAGCTAAAAAGCTAAAATAAAATTAGAAGTACCTAGAAGTTGAAGACAAGATAGAATTTTAACCCATAAAATCCTACAATTTACGGTTGGTCGGAATGCTCGTTGAAACAAAGGGTTTTCGACGTAGAGTCTAGCAAATAGACGTACATTTTATAGGACATATTTGTCGCAATTAATTAAGACTTCGCTGGCTATGTTCTAAATGGACAAATAGCGGAATACCACACGCATTGCGCTCCCGCCGGTTTTGGGTTGGCCCAGTTAAATATTATTTATAGAATTCCACATAATAGCGTGATGTATTAACAAAATTATTCCCTAGGTTGACATGACAATGAAAATTGCTGACATAGAATTGTCGAAAGAACAATTATATTGCCGCCAAAATGTTTGGAAAACCAATTTTGGTGACTACAGTGAAAATAATTTGGTATTTTGGCTGTTCTCACCAAAATTGGCTGCGTTCTTGGAAAAATGTCTACAAAAAAGGTCTTTGACGTTTAAACTGCTAAAATAATGTGCAAATTGATCATTTGTGCCAAATATGTATGATTCTTTATTACATTAGCGTGTTATAAGTTGGTCAGACATTTTAGCACTAATGTTTTGCACTATCAAATGCTCAAATTATCATGAATGTTATTGTACTTTAGCGTGATTTTGTATACGTTTATAAACTGATTGGTTAAGTGGTTATTAGAACTTAGGATGCGATATCTATCATGTATGTTATCTATCGTATTATCAATTATTATTTGTTAGTTTCCTATATTTCGGCACTGTTGCAAGTCGGGAACAGTGATCCTGTTTTTATTTGCTACAAAATCTTGACAACGATTGATCCACGTTATTTGGCTGATTTGTTTGATTGTCGGTTTAATTTTTTACCGAGTAAACTTCTTATAGATCTCAGCATCTTCTAGGGAAGCTTATTCTATCGTAGACTTCTTCAATCAGGCAAGATCGCCATTTATTTGTGCTACTCGGAGAGCATAATAAATAAATAAATAAAGTAGATCAGACAAATACCTCCTTATAAGACAAGGACGTAAACAAACGTTATCTAGACTGGAGAGCCAATCAGGAAGCGGGTGACAGAAAGTTATTAATGGAATTGTGTTGCAAATGTGCCTTTGAGCTTTTATTTAAAAGCTATTATTTATTTTGTTAGAATGTTTTCGGAAAACGGGTAGTCCGATAATTTGAACCTGTGCAAAGCCGTGGCACTCTGGGGCAGGCTGCTAGACTGCGAGTTAAGATACAATTAATTAAAAAAAAATCTTGTGCAGCAAGCTCACCAGACACAGCACCCATTTGGTCGGACAATCCTCCCTTTCCAATGGATCTAGGAACTATACACCCTCGGCGTCATATCCCTGAAGCTTGTCAAGCAGAAGCAGAAGACAGAACAAAACAAGGCCAATAGGCACAAAAGGACATTACACCCGGGAGAAAAGGACATTACAACTGGGCTTCTCCCAGGTGTAATGTCATTTTGTGCCTATTGGCCTTGTTTTGTTGTGTCTCCTGCTTGATATCCCAGAAGTTTGATTGATACAAATAAGTTGCCTTCCGACTGTCTGCCAAAGGGCAACTTTGTTCGTGCGTTTCCCGCAACGCCATTGGCTGTTTATTCACGACTAGCTTCTGCCCGCGACTTCGTACGCGGATCCTGTTGCTTATGCCAGCGACGACGGGGTCGTCAAAATCAAAGATCTGAAACTTCGAATTCTAAGAGCCTGGGGACGGGAAAACAACGGGATGCGCGAGACGATTCCAGACGTTCCAGATCTTCCATTTTTGTAAGTCAACAGAAAATGACCATCAGACTAAACAACTCTTGCTAAGACGTCATTCCTTCTCAGAGGGCCAAAGCCTGCCGGGGTCGCGGGATTATTTCCTTACCGTGACCCCGGAACATAACAGGCTACTGAAGGACACCGTGGATTTTAGTCAGTAGAAGTCTGACAGTCCCTCCCGCCCTGCCCGGGGCTGGAGGACTCATTTGATGATTCTGCAACGTAAAAAAAAAAAAAAAAAAAGACGTCATTCCTATGTATGTATATTAAGTATAGTGTAGCTGGGCTCTTGGAGTTTCACATCAGGTGTTCCAAATCTTCAATTTTTATACGTCAATAGAGGTTGCTCATCAGGCTCAACAACTCTTGCTGAGACGTCTTTACTGTATAATATGTTATAGTGTAGCTGGGGTCTTGGAGTTCCACATCAGGTGTTCCAGATCTCAATTTTCATACGTCTACAGAGAGTGCTCATTAGGCTGGACAACTCTTGCTAAGACGTCATTCCTATATAATATGTTATAAAGTAGCTGGGCTGTTGGAGTTCCACATCAGGTGTACCAGATCCTCAATTTTTATACGACAACAGAGGTTGCTCATCAGGCTCAACAACTCTTCCTAAGATGTCTTTACTGTATATGTTATAGTGTAGCTGGGCTCTTGGAGTTCCACATCAGGCGTTCCAAATCTTTAATTTTTATACGTCAACAGATAGTGCTCATCAGGCTGAACAACTCTTGCTAAGACGTCTTTACTGTATATGTTATAGCTAGTTTAGCTGGGCTCTTGAAGTTCCATATCAGGTGTTCCAGATCTTCAATTTTTATACGTTGACAGAGAGTACTCATCAGGCTGAATAACTCTTGCTAAGACGTCATTGCCTTATATGTTATAGTGTAGCTGGGCTCTTGGAGTTCCACTTCAAGTGTTCCAGATCTTCAATTTTTATACATCAACAGAAGGTTCTCATCAGGCTGAACAACTCTTGCTAAGACGTCATTCCTGTATATGTTATAGTGTAGCTGGGCTCTTGAAGTTCCACATCAGGTGTTCCAGATCTTCAATTTTTATACATCAACAGAAGGTGCTTATCAGGCTGAACAACTCTTGCTAAGACGTCATTCCTGTATATGTTATAGTGTAGCTGGGCTCTTGAAGTTCCACATCAGGTGTCCAGGATCTTCAATTTTATTCTCTCATCAGAAAATGCTCATCACGTGGAACAATTTTTGCTATGGAATCATTTTTGTATCTCTTATAGTTTAGCAGGTCTGTTGCAGTTCTGCATCAGGTGTTCAAGTTTCCAAGATAAATTATAGCCTATATGTTAATCGAACTTAATACCTATACAACAAAAAAAAAATCATTCAAATCGGTCTAGTAGTTCCGAAGATTAGCGTGCACAAACACACAGACAAACAGACAAACAGACAAACAGACAAACAGACAAACAGACAAAAAAAAATTTAATTGCAGTTTCGGGTTCGGCATCGATAAAATAACAACCCCTGCTACTTTTTTTTTGTATATTTCCATTGTACAGACACCACTTTTCTACAAATTTATTATATGTATAGAAGAGCATCATTTGAAAGAAAGTAGAAGAAAGAAAATTATTTTATTTTTTTACAGAAATGCATGCAATAAAAAGAAAACAGGGAAATTAAAAAGTAAACTTAATCTAAACATAAAAAATAGACATAATAACAAAGACAAAATTCGACAGCTGCATGCCATGACTGTAAAAAGAAAGGTGACCACTCAGCATAATGCTGTGCTGTGAGAGATCCACAGCAGAGCGCTGGTTTTCAGTGGTCACCCGCTCATTTGGGATATTGCTAAGTGGCCGTTTCACACCCTCTGTAGGAAGAGGGCGCTTTTTAGTAAGTCAAGCCTGACTGTTCCTTCCACCCCACCCACAGCGGGAGCAATTATTTGATTTTCAACCCCCAAAAAAAATTGTTCAGTTTTTTATTCCTGCCCAAGGACAACATAAGGAACATAATGAATTTTAGTTATTCAGATCTGACAGCTCTTTCCAAACATAATGATTATCAATCCAAAAAAAAATAGAAATTTTCTCCCGATTCCCCGACAAAAGCGTTCTCCATATTTTCGCCACACGCATCCTATCTACAAAGCGCCGTTCAAAGAAAGATAAAGGCTGTTCCACATCCTGTTCAACATAAATCTAATGTTATCGCTTGTTGTCACACCTTAACAGATTTAAAGAGATTAATAGCGAAGTAAAACGTGTGAAGATTTGAGCTTAATGGGTTATTCAGTGTCTTGTTGTAAATCTTGGAATATCGGTATAATCTCAGGTTCAAATTAAATATGCTGGTTATACCCTAAGAGACCAGCAGGCCCAAAAAGGGCCACCACTTTAAGCACTATTCTTAATGATTCACTTTGTGCATTTCCAGCAAACGTCATTCGCTATTCATTCACGAAGTAATTCATTTGGAATATTGCAAAGTGGCCGTTGTAGACCCCCTGAAAGCATTTTAGCTTAATCATAATGGATCGCTCGACTACTGCAAACTCTTAGCAGGTTTCCGTGACCATGGAACGTAAAAGGCAATTGACGGAGCAGGATACGATTCAGTCAGTAAGAGTCTGACAGTCTCTTCCACTCCAACCAGGGGAGGACTCATTTGATGATTTTACCATCTGTGAAAATGTCAACTGTCTAACTGTCACGGTTCATGAGATAGAGCCTGGTGACAGACGGATGGACAGACAGACGGACAGCGGTCTTACCTTAGTAATACAGTTCCGTTTTACACTTTGAGTACGGAACTCTTAAAAAAAAACAATCATAATTTGGTAAGAATTTGAATTGGTATAAAATTGACATAAGTTGACAATTCATAATAGGAACTGTGACCCCGATCATTTTATGTTTTCTAAACTAATATACTTACTTCTAATAACAACAGCTGATTAGAGGTTAACGACCGCGGGTAATGTGTACAATAGATGTAATCAGTTTTTGTAATAAAGACAATGACCTTTTATTTTTGTTTTGTCTTGTTGATAGAAGTAGTAGTAATCGCGTTTGCGAAATTTGTCAGCAATCTGTAATTTATAAGCTCATCAAATCTTACTTCTTTCTATATTATCTTACTAATATTATAAATGCGAAAGTTTATGAGGATGTATGGATAGATGGATGTTTGTTACTCTTTCAACAAAAACATCTGAACGGATTTTAATGAAGTTGGTAAGTGCACAGATAGGGCGTTTTTCCATTCGACGGCAGGGCACCGGCACCGGCGACGGCGACGGCGCCGTGCCGGTGCCGGGGAAGCAAAAATGTATGAAAACGTATGGCTCGCTTTTGCACTTACCGGCGCCGGCGCCTGCCCGGCGTTCATACATTGCACCGGCACGGCACCGTCGCCGTCGCCGTTGCCGGTGCCGTGCCGGCTAATGGAAAAACGCCCATAGTTTATAAACTGGTTTAGCACGTATGATACTTTTGTACAAAGAGAATTAAACCACTTGAGAGCTCATAGACCGATTTCGCCTAGGCACACGACTCACCACTGCGGGTCGGGGGACGAAGAAAAAACAGCGGTTGTGATTGGCCGATGCAACAATGTCAGGACGAATGTTCCAAACATAGTGATGCAAAAGTCAGTTTTGCTACAAAACCTAATATCGATAAAATCGAACATAACGATGTCTGCTTATTCTTTTTTTTATTAACTAACTTTATTTAAATTAATGCTAAAATTAAATCAAGGTTAATTAATAAATAAAATCGTAAAAAAAAACAAAAGAAAAAAAATTGCGCCTAGGTTGGACGATCCTCCTGTACGAGACAATTATTTTAAAATTAACTTACAACGAGGACATTATCATAGGAAGTTCCAGGTACGTTATGATCATCAAATTTGCATTTCTGGGAGGGTATTTGATGGTAAGTTTGTCCTATTTATTGATACTAAATCCTGTAATTATACATCAGGCATTAAATATTGTAACAATGCGGCCTAGGATCACGAATCACGTCTATAAATATAATAAATTAACTTACTTGTGAGATATTTAGATTGGAAGGCCCGGGTTAATAAAATTAGAACCATGTATAACCTACATAGATCAGCCGTCTTATTTTGTAAAGCCTGTAAATTATAAAGTTTTTATTTTACATGTACCTACATTTTTTTTTCTAAAAACGTACAAAATTTAACTGAAATATGTAAAATAAAACATACTAAAACAGGCAAAAACAGAGTCGGTGTTGCTGAACTAAATAAACGGCGTCGGTTCTTTAGGGTTTCAAAGCAATCTTCCGTGAAATGCCTTGAACAAACAACGCTATATTTTTTTGGAAACCAATTTTCCTTGTTGAAAACATTGATTCACTTTTCTTTCACTTCTGGAATATTTGGAAATCTAAAATGTGAACATTAAGTAACGTTACTTTTTTACAGTTAGGGAACATCGTTATTTTTATCGACAATATTTTAAAGACTTAGTTTCGAAGTTGTCACAACACTACAGCAATGCATCTGTCTCTTTCTATTTATGCCTACAGATAGAAAGGGACACACTTATTGAAAATACCTAGTGAGTGTAAGGGACTTTTCAAAAAGACATCAACGCGGTGTACATTTTGTGTGCCTTAAACGTAAACAACCAGTTTAGCTTGAGCCCTGCAATTATTCATAATATTATCAAATTATAAATAAATTTTACTTACCGATGAAAAGTTATGCCATCCTTTTTATAGCTGGATGTTCTAGACGATTTCCCACACCATATTAATTGAACAAGAACTCATAATTAATTTGATATTAAGCAGAAATATTTAAAAATGTTATCAAAATAATCGCGTGTGGAGAGATCCATTAACTGGTCAAAACTAAAATGGTCAGTCATGTTTTCATCTAATATAAGTGCAATTTCACTGATGTGTCGTGAGCCTGAGTCGCCCGTATGAGCAGTCAAGAGGCTTTATTGTCATTGCTTTTGTATTATTACCGAACACCATGCGGTTAATGCCACGGGAATAAACAAGTAATCGCAGAAGTATCCACGGAATTTGAATACGGTTCATTGATGATGCCATTAAAAAAATAAAAAAACAAAAATATGTTGGTTCGAAATTCAAAAATTACATTCCTATACGAATTTCTAATCCAAAAGTAAAGGCCAAAAGTATCTGCAATGTTCGATAACCCTTCCACTATACCAATATGCGACTTTGGACTTGGAAAATAAAGCTCAAAATTGAAGAGCTTGCGTGACAGACTATGCAAATCGCAATCATATTCGATAGTCCTTTGGCTTCATAATCTAATTTGCCGTTCCTTGCACTTTGTATGGTAAAAGGAAAAATCGCTACTGCGTTGAAAACCATAACAATTCAAATAAATGGATTTTCAAAGGAATTAAATTTAATTAAAACGCTTTTAATATATTATTTTCCGCATTATAAAGAAAATAAGCATGAAGCGTATGCCTTTTAATATTTAATTTAATAATATAAATCAGATTATATTATAATTCATATCCGTGAAGATTTATCACCTTGCACAATTTATTAATTCTGCATTCCTATTCAAATCATTTCATACTTCGTAATATTAATGATGGCATTCATGTATTGTTTTGAACTGAACAATATAATCACATTCCTATGCAAAAGGCAGACACATAAACTTAGGGCTTTTTCCTACGTTCAGGTTCATAATATATCTGCAAATTGACTGGCCTGTTGGTCTAGTGGTTAGTGACCCTGACTGCTATGCCGGGGGTCGTGGGTTCGATTCCCACCCAGGACAAATGTCTGTGTGATGAGCATGATCATTTGTTCTGTGTCTGGGTGTAATTTATCTATAATTTGTATGTATTTAGAAATATATAAGTATGTTTATCAGTTGTCTAGTACCCATAACACAAGCTCTGCTTAGCTTGGGACTAGATGGCGTTGTGTGATAGTTGTGGAATATTATTATTATTAAATACTATTCTTATATTCTTGAAGGAAGGATTACTATTCTCTCAGCCTTATGTGCAACGCTGCCTCAGCGTCTAGGCACTATTCAAAGAAAGACTATTGCACAACACCAAGCGGTTGACGGTTAACTTTATCAAAAGTGTGCATAAGAAACAAAACATGGATATTTTATCGCGTACGGGACCAAAATCATAACGGCACGATTTTGTTTCCCCTATACTATTTGCGAAATGTCAATGAAAACTTGGCTTGAAACGCTGCCGCGTGTCTAGATATGAAATCCAACAGCGCCCTTCCGTGAATCTCATATCTATTGCCAAAATATACCTTTTTTGGGTGGTAAATCACCAAATTAGTCCACACGCTCTTGGTATACGTGTCAGGTGAGGTGTGTCAGATTTAACTGACTAAAATCTAAACTGTTCCTCCCAACCGATCATGGACCATACCGGGTATTATCCTTGATCGGACGGCAAGTGAGGGGTGAGGTGGAGGCTGTACTCTCACTCACGCGGTCCGCCTCCTCCTTATCTAGCATAACTGCTTCGCAGAAGGAAGTGACACCGAACAAAAGCCCTGCATTGGCTTATTCCGTTCAACACTAAGATCAACCAGAGGCCTTACCACGAGCTCTCATAACGCGATCCAGTTTAGGCCGTGGGAAGTCGTCTAGCGCCATCTCTTTCTCACAGCCTAAACTGGATCGCGTTAAGAGTTCGTAGGCCACCTGGTGGACTATCATGACGTCTAAAAACCAGAGTAGTTCCAGTGTGGGATAGAGACAAAGCAATACAAGTCGTCTAGCGCCACCTCGTCCCTTCACTGGAACTACTCTAGCTTTAAGAAGTGATGGTAGCCCACCAGTAATCAAATTACATTTTTATTTACGGAAAGCCGTCTCAAACTTGAACAACCATAACAGGGTTAGTACTAACAAAGACAGAAATACTTGCGTTCTCAGTCACCTTCTATGTGCAATCAACATTCTTCGCAGGATTGCCATAATATTAGCTAACTGGTCGTTGATTATGTAGCCTTTAATGTTCAGTATTAATAATAAATCCTATGGAGACACGCTGGTATTACGTAGATTGTTTGTTTTAATTCCGAGAGCTTTTGTTGAGAACTTTGAGGAAATAAAATGAGCGTCTACCTGATGCCGCTATCAATATCGAATAAAAATCCTTTTTTGTATAGGAGCCCCCTTAAACATTTTATTCTGTTTTTTGTATTTGCGGCAACAGAAATCCTACTAATATGAAAGATTGTGAGGATGTATGTATGTGTATGTAGGTATGTTTGTTACTCTTTCACGCAAAAACCACTGAACGGATTTGGCTAAAATTTGGTACACAGATAGTTTATAACCTGTTTGATTATTGATTACCACATAGGATAGTTTTTATCCCAATTTTATGTTCCCGTGGGATAATTTTCGAGTTGTAGCGGGTGAAGCCGCTAGCAACAGCTAGTTCATCATATTCTTTGAAAATATCAACTGTTTAACTATCACAGTCTATGAGATACACCCTGGTGACAAACGGACAGACAGACGGACAGCAGTCTTATCAATAGGGTCTCATTTTGCCCTTTGGTTACGGAACTCTGAAACAAGACGTTGTAAGGTGCGTACAGACTATATGACATAACATGTTATATAACATTGTTATGTAACATGTTTCAGATGATGTGGACACAAAATGTTATATAACATTGCCATATAACATGATTCAGATGATGTGGACACAGAATGTTATATAACAATGTTTATTTATTTATTTATTTCATTAACACATACAATTGCTATTACAGGTTATACCCAAGCTAACAAAAGTAGTCATAATTTAGTTGTCTGCCCAGGCCCAAGTAACAGGTCTGGGTAAGTACACTTACGTAGTGGTCAACTCACTAAGTGTCACCCTCTGGAATTCCGCCAAAGAGCAAGAAAATAAGTCTAACTGCCGAGAGACCGTTGTTACATGGTGTGGACGTGTTATATAACATTGTTACATGGTCTGTACGCACCTTAAGAAGCAGAGACAACCTAGATGAGGCAGCTTTTTTTTTGCCTAGCCAGTGGATTTTCCGAGTACTTTCGTACATAAAAATCTTGTTCTGGCAATAACGAAAACAACAATTATTCGATTTGAATCAGTCGTTCCAAAGTTATGAACTTACAGACAAACCTAGACGACATTGTGTAACGAATTGAGAATCTCCGCCTTTTTAAAGTCGGTTAAAAAGACAATTAATTAGTTAAGAATCATCTGAAGCAATTCAGAAACAAGTGAATGAAAAAACTTGTTGTCCGACATGACAGTTTCGAAATACGCCTTTATTTTTTAAACTGGCAATATTTACGTCTGTTTTCTGATTTTTATTAGCCAGACATGGCAGCAAGCAACTTGAACTGATCGCATGTGAAGGGCAATAAAATTGCAACAAACATCAATAAAATATTAATGGCAAAGACAAATCACTTTGTTTTATTGCAAAAGTAAAGTGGGATATGCATGTTTTCAATGGCTGGAATGGCATACAAGGCTACCGAGTTCAAAAGTTTTGTTCAGTTTAAAATGTGCTTTTTTCATCTATAAATCATGTAGTCAAATATTCATTAATATAAAAAAAATCTTCTGAATAGAATAGACTAGCTGCTGCCAGCGGCTTCACCCGCTACAATACATAAGTTTACCCACGCGAACATAAAATCGGAATAAAACCCTATCCAAAGTTTCATTCATATTTGGATGAAGCTTGGGTAGGATTTTATCACGATTGCGTGAAAGAGTAAGAAAAATCCAACCATTCTCAGAAACTCGCATTTATAAGATTTTCTGAATAGTAAAGATTACCATCACTACATATTATAAAGCAAAGTGCTCCACTACGTGTATCTGTCTGTCTGTTTGTTCGCGGTAAACATAAAAACTACTGAACGGAATTTCATGCAGTTTTAACTAATAGACCCAGTGATTCATAACGAAGGTTTAGGTTTATACGGTTTTTTGTAGATTGGTTGAAATCTCAGCAATAAAAGAGGGAGAGAAGACTCCCCGTCTTTTCTCTCTGTCTTATTCAGAAATGCATATTATTATTGTTATTTCTGGAGTAGATACAGGATTTATCGTAGCTATTTATCTGTTAAATCCATATCAATAACGTCTCTCAACACACGGGAAGGGATCTATCTATTCTTGGTAAGAAACTACGCGACCCTCCACACCAAATCTATATTTATTCACAAAATGACAGGCGGTTCCTCGAATACGCAAAATTAATGACAGTTGTTCCGCTACATTTCGGTTTCATGTACTAAATCAAAACAAACATGGTGGATTTTAGTTTCTGAGTTGTTTAGAAGTTAAATGTTTCTAATCGAGAGGTAGGTATCTACTAAGATAACTATCCATTTAGTTAGGTGGATTGAAAGTTAGATTGCATTAATATCCTCCACAGTTGGCTTTGTTGTTGTAAATTGAGTTTGTATGTGAATTTAAATGTTCGTAAAGGCTCTCACGATAGGTACTCGAGAAATCCGTAGTGTTTTCAATAAATGAAAAGGTTTACCCAGTTTAAGATGTAACGCCGAGATGTGAGGACGTAAGGCCTTTTATAGGGCGGGCACTTATCATAGGGACTTGGTCATCAAAAATTTTGATTTTATAAAGACTTTTTACAAATGACTTGAGTTCCACTGCCAACACAAAAGATGAAGAAGAATGGGTGATTCTATACCTCGTTTTTAGGGTTCCGTAGTCAACAAGGAACCCTTATAGTTTCGCCATGTCCGTCCGTCCGTCCGTCCGTCCGTCCGTCCGTCTGTCCGCAGTTTAGCTCAGAGACGCACAGTACTAGAGAGCTGTAATTTGGTGTAAATATACGGATTTGTTGTGCCAAAAAAGTGGTAAAATAAAATCTCGTAAAATATTTTTTTTAAGGGTACCTCCAGTACTTACACGTAAAGTGAGGATTTTTTTTTTCTCGCGTACCCCTTAGTGTGGGGTATCATTAAATAGGTCTTTAAAAAATAATGATAGTTTCCATTAACAGTTTTTTGATAAAAAAATTCATTTGTGAAATATTAAGCTTTAAAGTGCTAAATTTTGCTCGATTCGAGTGTCCCCCCCCTCTACCAGCTAAACGGTTATGTTTGGGGGTGTGAAAAAATTCACAATAGTAGCATATATAACGAAGTTTAAAAGAAAATTATCATGACTAAGTAGGCTTTACAACTTTACGAGTAATAGTCGACCAACTTATAAAATGTACTTGAATAATATGTTTTCTTAACAAAATGTATCGGGAACATGCTCTTCAACTGCAAATGTAAGTTTGTCAACTTTATTTTACAGCTTTAATAGGTATGTTTTTACGGTATGTTTTTTGGGGATAGGTAGGTTTTTATCGTCAACTATTTTTAACTAACTTCAAAAAAAGGAGGAGGTTCTAAATTCGTCGTAATCTTTTTCTTATGTATTTTTCCTGATTTCTCAAAGACTCCTGGACCGATTTTGAAAATTCTTCTTTTTAAAATTAAATTCAGCGAATCAGTTTAATTAGTTTTTTTGATGGGCAACTACGGAACCCTACACTGTGCGTGGCCCGACACGCACTTGGCCGGTTTTTTTAATCTCGTAGACCAAATTGACAAATGATAATGTCAAAACTGACATAAATTCTATTGAAATTCGTGTCAGTTCGCCATTTGCACCTGTCAATTCAGTCTACGAGATTAAAAAACGAGGTATAGTTCTAGGTAAATTTCTTGACACCACGGGATCAGAGAATATTAAAACATTTGTCCATTCACCAGAATTACTCCATTCAGAAAAATATTTAAACTAATTGTACTGCTGATGTGCAATTTCCACTTCCATTAAAAAATGTTTTAGCCATTTGTACTGATGTGCAATTTCCACTTCCATTAAATATAGGCGCGAATTCATGAATGCGTTAAATAATAATTAACATAATTCAAATTGGCTATCGTAACAAAGATTAACATCAACGCACTTCCGTTGGATGCGTCATCCTTGCCGGAAACCACGGAACACTAAATGTTTGGAGTAGCTATTATGAATACTAAGCTAATATTGAACTTTGCTTATCCTGACACCTATGTCAGTTTTAAGTAGACATTATGTCACGGAATTTTTGAATTTAAAATATGTAGAGTTTGACAAAAAATGTGTCAGTGTCTTTTGTGCCTTCGTTTTGATCCTAAATCGCCAACTAAAAATGTCTGAAACCGTCAACAAGAATTATTATGCCAGTAGTGCCCTGCAATATAATAAATAAACTTCCTGCAATAACTAAAGCTCCAGCTAAAGACTCGTTCAAGACCTCAGACAATGCAACTTCCGTCACACGCACGAATCACTTATTTCCTTCGCGTGCACAAATCCGCGTCGTGTAGGAACGTCATCGTGACAGTATAAAAATAAAAGACAGTTTTTTAGTTTCTTTAGTGGCAATACGCATGTATGTTGTGGCCAGGCAGCTCCAGAAGCCTTACCCGCTTAGCTGTAAACTGCAGTATTAAAAATTCTAAGAAATTAAGTATAACTTATGAGTAATACAAAATCTACACGAGCGGATGTTTTGCATTATGCAAGCATGACTGTTACTTCATTATAGTTAAAACAGCAAATAAAACATTCATTTTTCTTAAAAATATCGTGGAAATCTGTTCTATGCCCGCTTTCCTTACTATCAACAGCTTTCTCCTGTAAATAACGCGGGAAACGACGGCCATGACAGATCCACAGATAACAAATTCCCGCCAGATATGACCATAGACATCTTAATGTCTTATCTCTGGTACGAAGAAATCAATCCTGAAAATATGGGCATTTAATATGAATTACGGTCGATAAAAAATCTACGGACGATTAGTTGTATGAAATTGCTTCTTACTTCCTTTGTAGTTGGCACGTCTATCTTCGAATTCAATTGCCTTTTCTTATTTTATGCGAGAACTTTACTTGGAGATGTAAAATTCTTATGAACTTTGCTGGAGACTGCTGCAATGGATGGTTGAAAAGAAAATATTCGATATATTTTGTAACATATACTGATGGACTGACGTAAACTCGTCTAGGATTGACTTCGAATTTATTAGCATTATTCAAGGAGATTTAGAAACTCATGAATATGACAAATTGCAAATTAAGAGACATAGTCTGATTTGCGGAAGTGTTTCAAATAATATTACATAATCTGATTTGATTTTACATTTCATTTCCCGCCAATTTTCCCGCAGATTTTTTGAGATAGATTCAAGATAGCCAAATTATAAAACGGGTTTTTTTCAAAAACCACCATAATATCTCAGCATTGGTTGGTCTAATAAAAGTTGATTGTTGAAACACCGAGTCTCCCAAACGCATTCGAGGGTTATTTTACATAATAATGACATGCAACGATCCGGAACCCTCCAATGCATTTGTGTGACGCGAAACGCTATTGTCCCGGACTTTTGACAGCCAGCCAACCTTAACAGCCTTCACAGTTCACACTATACACCTGGTTCAAACGATTCTGAACTTTGCACCTTTGTATGAAAGATAAAGGTGTGTGAAGATGTAACGTTGTTAGGGTGCCGTCCGATAGGTCAGTGACATGCGACTTTTAGAAGTCTATTCATACTCGTTGTAAACAGACTGACATAGAAACTGTGATACAGACAACAAAACAAAACTAGAGTAACGAACGGTTCAGTATAAAGGACGTTCATGAATGATGGTTTAAAACTAGACTTTCATTTGAAAATGTGGTAAAAAGGTCACATTTTGGTTTAAGTATGCCAAAAAAGCGTAGTGAAGACGCCATATTTCATTTATCGGCTACAATATGTTAATATAAGCAATCATAATTGCAGTAGCATAACATTACTCATCGAGCAACGCCCATAACCAAAATATAACGACCATAGAGCTATAGAAACGCAAATAAAACACATCTTTAAAAACAAACAACGTCTATGTTTGGACTATTCGAATTTCGAATGCAACACATGATGCTTTTTCGAGTAGTCCACCCGGCCAGTAACTTGAAAAAATAAAATATCAAATGCGTTCGCGCCTTTTTTAACGTTTTTTACCACAGAGTATAATAATCAGAACATTCTTTTTTTACGCGCGATGACGCACGGTCTGTGAACTTCCTTCCATTGTGAGAATATCTCTGAAGCCAGTTCGAGCTTGGCCTAATACGGCAGTCAAAAAAATAAGTGACGACCTATTTATGTCCTGTGCAACTGAACGATGCATCTAAACTCGAATCCTTGAGGAAAATACAAGTTTTAAAACGAAGAAGAATTAGAATTTTTAAACTGCTTAATTTTTCCATTACTAGTGAAAAAATAGATATATTATGCGTCATAAAATTAATATTCACAAAGCGTACCTATAACGTTAGAATTCATAATAGATTGTCATAAATTGATATTCTATTCTAGAAAATAAACGTTAATCAAACGTATTTTAAATAAATATTATGAGGTTTTATCGTGAGTTTAGTAATCGATTTGCAGTCATACCCATGATTACAGTTCCTATACCCGTGTTCACGATATGGCAATACAAGTTGCATCATGCTGTCACCACTCTCATGGTGTTGCCATAATATAGCTTTTTTATGGTGTATTAGCCGTTTTATTCTGTGTCTATGCACCAAAATTCATGAAAAACAGCCGTTTGAACACAGAAAAGGATCAAACACACACTTTTGCATTTATGATATTCATAGGATTGAATGGGTTAGCTGGCATTTTCCTGTCAGATTGTCCTCAAAATAGGTTTAATGACTTTTTTTTTAACTTTTACGCAATTAATATGGTCAATGGTTATGATGGGTACAGGAAAAACAACTCTATGCCATTTCAGTAACACTATAGAAGTTCTATTTTAGAGATAGTAAATATTATAAATGTAGAAAAGCAGATCAAAATGGATATGGAAAAACGAGCTAAGATGCCAACAAATATAGATGTTACAAAAACACAAAATGCTCTTTTAAATTGAGATATGAAAAGAGACAAATGTGGAAGGACGTTGTAAAGTTCGCGAGAAATAAAGAAGAGGAGAGAGGGTCTTCTTCCAAAAATTCATCAATTCCTAACCATGGAATAAACACTAAATAATGTCGTCCGTTGTCCCGATTTTCAGAGATTTAGTGACAAGTTCTTACATAGGAACTTGTCACTACGGTACATACCCTTGTTCAGGACTGTCGGGACGCAGAATTTCCCGATTTTCATTAACCTCATTAAGTCTGAATTTTCACAGAAAATAATAATTTTACCTGTAAGAAATTTGACTTACTAGACCGGATAACACAGGCCACAAACAAAGCAAGATTTTTAACGGCCTTCCAGCTTCCACATTTTCCTGTCATTTACCTTATAAACACAGTAATACAATCCTGTTATTAACGCAGTACAGGTCCAGTGCTATAGGTCGTAATTTACGTAATATGAGAGAAAGTAAACTGACCGACTGGACGACCTTGCCACAATTAACGAGTAGCGAAAAAAATATAAATGTGGTAATAATGTTCTACAGTCGAGTACAATTAGGTAAATAATTATTTTTATGTTGAATTGTGGCCTAGAGTATTATTTATTTGACTGTTGCAAAAAAATATGACGCAGAAATAAGGACTAATGCAAGTGTTTTTACGTAAGGTATAGTCATGTGTATTTAATTAAAATAGTGACCCCAAAACTAGAGTAGGCTTCAATTAATACACTAACGTGTAAGGATACGTGAACCAAATCAAATTATTTCTACCGGTTTTTAAAGCTTTTCGTGCTAAATCTTTAAACAAAATTCAACCAATCCCGACAAATGACAGTAATATCCTCGGCACATTTATTTTTAATAATCAAAATGACACATCAAGGGAAATCCATTATGTGAAAAAAATACCTATCACTACAGGAAGCTGGAAGAGGCGTACGTGTTAGTTAACTTTAATTTTTTGATTAAATGTATCCAGAAACTCGTAATAACTACGATTCCATCAAAATACAAAAAGACCATAGATAAAATCCATTACAGCCATAGATGTTTGTTTCTGAACGAAGGCATAGTGCACCTGTCAAACGAGCAAATGCAATTTGCGTTGGATATCACCAGGCGTGTGAGAACTGGGCGTATTTAATCGATTCACAATGCTAATTCCATGCGTACATTTCACGATTTCGCTGCATCGTGTCTTTGCCAGTATTGTTTTAATAACGAGGCTCTTTATTCCAATGTCTTGGACACGTTTGATAATCGATGAAGATACTAAACTGCTAATTATATGGAATTTATATTAATTGTACGTTGCAGTTCAGAATTATCTAGGCATTTACCTTGAAGTTGTGAGTTTTAAAAAGGAAAGAAGAATTAATGGAAAATGCTAAATATTATATGACTAGAGAATGGGAATATCAACTAAATAAAGAATCAATAGGAGACATACTTTTTACTGTGTTGAACCCTATTAAGTTGCGATGGTGATTCAATTGAAGGCTTTATTATTTGTTAATTAAAGCATAAAATGAAAAAAGTTTTCAAAGAAGTATTCTTTTTTAAATGGAAAAATATATTGAATAGAAATTACATTGGTAAAACACTTTCTCCATTTCTCTTATCGCGAACGAATCAGGAACAGTCGCTAGTGTCGCCACCTGCTGAGATTTATTAGTAGTTTTGTGTTTATTTATTGTTTCACGAACTTTAGGGAGAGTCGTAACCATTTTTCAAGCTTATCAAATATATATATTGCTAGGGTCCACTTAAAAATTTTCTTACTAATTAGAAGCATCAATACTAATTTTGTTTGTTCCTTGAATACTTTTTTCCTGTAATCTTTGTCAACTTTGACCAATGAAACTAAACGAGATCAAAAAGAAATTATGACAGTGACAGCTCTTGAACGCGTTTTATGCGTGTTGAATAGCTGATTGAGTTCAGCTTAAATGGAGAAATTAGTCCTTATTAGACCAGACTCAAAATTTTCTAAGACTAATTTATTTGAGAAGTAGGTATGTATTGTTTCTCGTTAAACATTTGCCTGGTAATCATAGCATTTAGTCATTTCTTGCTTGTAATGACAATAGCCTACTTCAAGTCTTACTAAGACACTACATTCGTCATGCTTGGATGAAAAATGAAGGTGACAAAATGGGTCACCGTATCCATTAGTTCCGTTTCTCGTTGTCGGAGAACATGACTCATATTAGATTGAACGCAAATCTTTTACTTCCGAGTTACTGGATGTTATATAAGTCCTTTAGGTGTTTCTTGCATCTTTCACGACCAAAAACATGAATAAAGGTCACCAATAAAGAGATCTGACTTCCCAAACATCCCAGCAATTAACCCAATTCATGACCCCTTGCTAGATCAGAGACAATAAATAATTACGCATTTGGCGCCAAATTCAACGTCAATGTCAACAAGATCGCGTAAACTTCTTAGTAAATAACAAAGCTATTAAAGATGACTATCAGCAAACAAATTAACACCTGTTGTGATAAAACACGTTGAGCAATAAATTTTATGAATGAATAACAATGAGTCACAGATTTTTCCCGCCATGACTGACGATCATTTTTTTCTAACGTACCTATCTGTTCAGATGTGAGTGTGACAAAGGCGTCACTTTGTAGTCATTATGTAAGTGAGGAGGCTTTGTTATTGTAGATGACCTTTTGTTGCGATTGTAGTTAAATGAAGACTAATTTGGCATGAGAAGCTTTAAATTATGCAGTCATTGTCAGTTTTTCACTAAACCACAGACTAAACTTACTTACTCTAGTTTGGACACAGCATTATCTCTCAATGAGTTTTACATTTCCGAACTGATAGGCTATTTTTCTTTAGAAATGTTAGGCAAATTATTGTCTTGTTCATCTTTCTCTTTCTTCTTCTTCAGCCCTTTTCTGCCATCTTGGTGTAACCTATTCACTTCCACTCTTCAGGAATTCGACCAATCGACATCGACCACGTTCATACGCTCCATAAATATGACCACAAGAATTTATTGGAACGAAGTTCCTTAACGCGCGTTGTGAAAGGGGGCTAGACGGAAAAAATTCTTACGAAAAGTTGTCACGACACTTTTTGGAACGAAGTTCCATATCGCGCGTTGCGAAAGGGTGCTAGAGCTCAAAGAGCGGAGCGGAGTGGAGTGGAGCGGAGCGGAGCGGAGTGGAGTAGAGTGGAGTCGCTAGTCGCGACGATTATTTTTGTTGAGTGTATACAGTAACTTCGTTCCATCCGGGTGTCCCTTGACACCTCTCAAGTTTTTTTATTACAATTCCTCAATTAAGCTACAATTTGATACACATTGACGTAATTAGGTTTTTCCTTATAAAACAATTCGGTCTACAGTAGTCCCAATGCACTAAAACAGGTAAAATACTGCTTAACTAACAGGAAGAATTCAGTTTTATATCGTTAATTGAGTTTATTTTTAATTGAGTACCTTTAGGCCCATGATTTACACGCCTACTAATTTATGAGAACAGAATTAATAGGTAATATACTATGGCATAAGGTTTAAATCAAATACAAATGAATGTTTATTAACGCAGGAAGTATTATTATAAGCAGATGGATGAAAATTGAAATAACCTACTCAAAGAAATATGAAGGAAAAGACTAGCAAAGACATTTACAAAGTTATAAATAAGAGTTGCCTGTGTCAGATTTGCTATGTGGACGTTTTTTTCTTAAGTTCTACTTACTATGCATAAATTCTCATATTATTTATTATCCGAATAATGACTCATTCATACATTATACACATTATAATTATATAAAAACAACAATGTATACCGAGGCGATTTATCACCAAACGATACAGTAGTTTTGTTCTCGTGTTATCACGGGTTATCAAGCGCAATGTTATGTATAATTTTGTACATTTAATTTATATAAAGAAGCTAATTATTTTTGTTTAACTTACTAATTTCCTTGTAATTAGTTTTATCGCAATGTTTTGTTAGTTATTTTACTGGAAGTTTTTTGCTTATCGACTTTGTATTTTAATTGGTGTACCAGTGTTTATTTTTTAATAATCTTAATACATATTTTAATTTAATTAATCATTCACATCATCTATCAGAAGATCGCATAATTATAAAGGCTGGTTGTACAGATCCCAGACCGTGAAAGTATAGATTTTTCTGGAGTAATTTTTCATAATGAGAACTATTTGCAAAAGCATCCTCCTTTTGACCCCCAAAAGAAAAAGAAAAACAAAACCACCATACAGATCTTATTTCACAGTCTAATCTCTGCAAACTGGACTAGGCCAACATAACTGATAACCTAGTAAAAGCAAATGAAATTTCCTCAGCCCCGTTACACAAAGCCACCTGTCAACATTCGGTGCACGTCTTTAGAACAAACGCAGGATGAATCAACCAGTTTATGCAGCGGCACTCAACGTTGTTCTGCGATTTATGTAAAGTAGCACATCGTTTAGAACCAAAAGAAAATGAACAGGATGTGTTATTTGAAATTACTGTATCTGTACTTCTGCATTTTTCTTCGTTTGTTTTTCGTTATCCTCTAAATTTTACGAGTAACGAAAAGACCCAGTCTTGATTAACGACCTAAAAACTCCCAATGAAATAATTAATACTGACTAGAAATAAGCAAATATTTACAACATCATCGATGGATTCATTGTCAGGAATATACTCGTAACTGAATGGTCGATTAACATTTTGTTAGCCTAGAATTTCGCCACTGCCACAAATTCGTTGGATGATAACGCCTTATATAGAACGAAGATATGTTAAACCAATCCCATATAATTTGGGCTAAATATAGCAGAGAATATAGCAGCTTAAAGATTTTCCGAACAGACAAACTTTTACAAAGAACATGACAATACAATGGAAGGCACGCAACAGGTTGAGTACCACTGAACTAATGAATCAATGGAGATCACAGGATGTGCGTAGGCGGCGCTTACAATCAACGCGGTGGCGTTTCGAAAGACACGTTTCATTGAGGTCTAGTATTTGCGAAATTACCTAGTATCTAGATACTTATCTTCACGCTCTGGTTCTTAACGGAAATGCTGTGTTTCAGATCAATGTTAATTAGTGGAATGCCGGATTTTTTCAGAAACCTCTTTAAAGTCGAGCGAATTGATTCATTCTACAAAGCAAGAAATTCATTCTTCTTGGCAAGCGTGCTTATAAGCAGCATTGTAGCATCAAATCAGGAGAAATGGCCTAGAACTTAACACCTCGCAGGTTGACCAGAAATCAGACATCAGAGGTTGGTCAGAGTCACATTCATAAGAGATAAATCAAGATTGGGTGAGTGGAAGCCAAATGCAAGACTATTTGCATAACAAAGCTTCCATTTCTTTTCCAGACGCCAATTTTAACTGTCACCCCTGTATATCACTAAGGAGTAGGCAGAACATTTCTGCAAGGCGCCCACATGTCGCCCATGACATCACTTCTGTATCGTCAACTGCTATATTAATCTCTGTTGAATCTTCCATTAATCCTCCGTCTCCAAAGAGCGGGCCACTTACTTTGTTTGAGCAAGCGGTTGCTACTGTTTATTCATTAATCGACGGTCCCGATCAATTAATCGCGATCAGAACATCGTAACCGCGTTGAGGAGGATGAATTTTGGAAGTTGGCAGCGCCGTAAATATTTTGGTGTTTGGAGTTTGTCATCATATCTATTAGGTTAAAAGGAATACCGTTTCAAGTTGCATGGCAGAAATACGGGTTTTGATTTTATGAATTCCAAGACTGGATTCTATTTTGTACAATCGTTTGAGTAATTAATATACATAATATAGAATAGTTTGAAAATACTTTGTGTTCTTTTTGCATTTAAAACTTAAATAACCAATGCCAATCCCCAAATATGAAAGCTCTTAAGTCATAGATGTCCTGAACGCGTTCATTTTCGTCCAGAAATTCGTCATAAATTGTGTATCACGGTCTGGGTTTGACGCAGACTTGCGAAATTCGCACAATCAACACTATCAATCCACTAAAGGGAAAGCTGGTCGCAAAAACGGTTACCTTCGAAATTGAAACGTAGAATGAATGAGTACAAGCCTTTGTATTGGGCCGAATCGATTCAGTAGTACGCTATCAGACAAAAAATCTAGGTAATGGAAGTAGGTGGCTGATCTTATTTATTTTCTTGACCGATTTTGGGATAATATGATGATATTCAGTAAAAGCAGGAAATTATACGCAATCTGGACATGATAAAAATACGGATGAAGTCTATGAAGACGCCAAAGAGACAAACATAACACGCGTTAGCATATAAATTACTGTATCACCGAAAGCGGTTTTGGCCTGTCATACATAAATGAAGTAGAACCAAGAAAAAAAAACTTATCAATGCATGACAAACATAGTCAAATCTAATGACAGTAACAAACCACGGCTGCTCTCGCTAAGCCAGTCTACATATATTTTGCTTCCCATGCAACGCGACAAGTGTGTGTAATCAGCTTTATCGACAAAAACAAGCCCATCCAACGATACTCAAGACTGTTTGATTCAACGCCACTTTTAACTGTAACTGCATCGCGAATGCAACTAATTGTGGGCCAGCATTAAGTTCTGTATGACTATACGCGCCATGGTTTAACAAAACCAGTTCTTCTACAGAGACAATAAGGTTGATATCGTACTGGCTTGAAGAGTAGATATGGCGTTCCTTCAAAAACAAGTCAGTAGTGACTCAGCGTTCAATACGACTAGACGTAAGTTCTTGACCTCCCGTTATTATTTGCGGTTTCGCTTACAAACAGCTGTTCGGGACAAATTCACTTTAATCATTTAAGACTGGTGTTGATAATGATCGTATTGCAAAATCGAGCACTAAACGCTCATCCTGGCAACTTGTTCAAGACGGTAAAGTGCTTAAGATTGTCGCAGGATAAAGTCAGCTCGCATTACAGCTGTAAAGGACACTCATTGGCTAGACGTTTTATGTTCTGTGAAATGTAGATATGCCTGGTTGGACCGGTCTACGCTACTCTTATATTATGATCTTTCAATAATATGTAGTCTCGACTTCTATGAAGATCGCTGTGTCTTAAATTTCCACTCAATTGAGTCCCGAGGACGACGCCGAGAAAGCCGTCCATAAAAACAGGTGTCGGGATGGCCAAGACGCGCACTGGGATGGCTGAATCGAGGTGGCGTTCGAAGAGTTCTTGGGAGGATATGGGAAGGTCTTTGCCCAGCAATGGGACAATATTGTATGTAGCAAGCGCAGAATGAAGATTTGTATCGAATCGATACAAAAAAAAATAGGCATACTCCCATTTAAAATGAAACGTTTTATGATATAGGCGACTTACTTCTTTGGATCCCGTGGAGACCACAATTTAATTTCGGCTTTTAACTACCCAGAATTTGAATGCAATGCCAATAACTTCTGAGTTGATCTCGTTATCTCTCGTAAAAGTCGTCTAGCAGATCAGTTGCTGAGAATGGAGGGCTATAACTTATTTAAATGTATCGTAATAATCTTTGGAACCGGTAATTCTTTTCTACTACTGGATTAGCATTTGTTATGAACTTATAAAACACCAGCCACCATAATCTTTCGAACTGGTATATTTCTTCTTTTACTACATTAGTATTCGTTATGAAGTCAAGAAACACTGATGACATTTCAATTTTAAGCTTTGATTAAGGTATTGCGTCATGTGAATACGATAGACGTTAAGACATCTAGGTCACCAGACTTAAACGCCGCTTAAATGCACGTTTCTTATCAGCTACTTCTACTAAAGACACAACTGCTTTGATAAGATCGTCGTATGCATTTGGAATATCTTTAACAATAACGATACTTACAGTTTTTGAATTGTGGAACTAAGAACCATCAAAGACAGTCCAAAATTCCTTAAACAGTTTTACACTACGGAATTCTGGAAAAATCTAGTCCACCCGCAAGTAGATTACTCAGACATTTTTCTCACACGTTTTAATGTATTTGTGTAAGTGGCCACATATGCTAGACAACATTGCTGTGCATAGAAATTAGTATTCCCAGGGCATTCAACAAAAACTAGATCTCGAGACTGGAGTGAAACGTTAGAGTAAAAGTATGTCCTTGTCTGACTAACAGATTGTTTTAATTTTAGTGTGCTTAGACCAAAACATGTACAGTAATCTGACCCATTTCAGACTTTTCTAAGATGCTTTTAGATTCAATGAGGGGGTAATATCAAGTGTAGTATGTCCATCTATGTTAAAATATTGTCTAGAAAAGACTAATAAACGTAACAAATCGATTGTGGTGAAAAGCTCATCATGTTAAGAGCAGATTTTTTGGAATAAGAGAGAAATCAAAGACCTCGACGATCCTTTCTCGAAGGTGCTGTACGCCTTGGTCATTTACAAGGAAAAGAGCCGGCCAGAAAGTAGTTGAATGTGGTATCTGACACTAATGCTTCAAATAAAGCTAAGCAGTGAGCATAGCGCAAAGGTACTGTCAAGTCTTCAGTTTTCAATTAACCAGTTCCAAACAAAGCCGACATCACGAGTAGGCCAGGGAAACCAAATTATAATTACTAGTTAGCCCAATTCAAATAGTCACAGCCCGTTGCTTCAGTCAACATAGCTTTCACTGATAGAAATGAAGGTGCATACGATTCTTGTTGAAGAGAGCAAAAATGGTGCTTTTTATAGACGAAGTATTTAAGAAAACGTAAGAAGGCATCGATAAATTAATGGCGTTAGGCACGTACTTTTTTTCCGTATCAAAAATTGCTGATATGAACAACTTACACGTGTCATCCTATGAAAATTCCAAAAATCAATGTATAGCATTCGTTTAATGCTGGCAAATAAGGACCGTTAAGATTCTATAGCTCTCTCTCTACTCGCTGATGCTTAAGCATAGGTGTGTGCGCCAAGCTTTATTAATTAAACACTTTCGCGGTTAAGATTACTCATGCTTGAATCTTAATGGCCGGATAACGTGTCGGAAACGTCTATAATTAGCACACTATGTCTAAGTATTGTTCCGGGGAATCATAATGACTGGAGCTACCATTGATTAGCAATCAGAACACGTTGGTTTAAAACTGATCCGAGAAACTCGACAGCTCGTTTAATGTGTATCTGATCTGAATTCAAATGGCAAAATAACAGTTTTTTACTATTTTTATTATTGTTTGTTTTTTTTCGGCTAAGCTCTGAAAAGGCTGGACCGATTTAAAGACATAAGCTAGTTCTATACATCCATAATTATGATAAAGCTACATTTGATAAATAGATGAATAGCTATACGAATATTCATATAATTGTCTTTACCGACTTTTAATTATTATTTTATTTACCTACCTATATTAAAAATCAGACAACTCGTATTTTCCATATTGAATTTATTTTACAAACTCGTTTTCCTTAATAAAGTAATAATACATAAATTACGTCACTGAAACTCCTTTTTTGCTGAAATGCGCAGTAATTTCTCATTTTCAATTTCTATATTTATTATTACCTACCTATTTATCTCACTCATTCTCAAGATAACTACACAGTATAATTATCTATCAGTAGTGGAACTCGGCCGCATGATGATAGAAATAAATGCCTACAGCCGCGCGGTACGTAAACATGCGTTAGGGCTGCCCGTCGTTACATTTGCCTACTTTCTGTTTCTATTTAGTTTCTGTGATTTCTATTTAGTTTTTTATTTTACGTTCCTAGATTAATATTCATGAAATCATGACTGTGATGTATAGTTTATGTAGTACACTGAATATACGTTGATTGTACACCGTACCGTAAATGAAGCTCACTGCTTCATTTCCGTGCCCGCCGACAATCCCACCGCGCCGTTACACCATGTCTTTACTTTGAATTATACAAACTAACAAAAGACACATGCACCGGAGTTATAACACAAGCGTAAGTACCTACCGTATCATGATTCATTCAGAACCGCCTATAACTTACCTAACTTTCCTTTACTCTATTTACTGTATTTATTAATCCAAATACCATTTTTTTTTTTCGTGAGATAAAAGAAAATACTTATCCATTAAAAAGACACACACTGTGTACCTACCTACTAGTAAGTAAAATTATTTTATAGTCAGTACCTTTCAGAGTTTCCAGGTAATTTGAAAAAACTTATGTCTGGATGCATTATTGACCAATTCATACACACAAAAACAGCACAATATTTCCTACTCGTCATATCAAATATGTACTTGAACCGATTTTGTTAAAAAAACAACACACCGTCCGTTCGTCACTGCAGTACAGCCGTGACTGCCTGCGCCCCGAGCGCGCCCCGACATCGAGGCGCGTAGGCATAGCTCGCGTTTCGTCCGTTTGTATGAAGTCGGAGTACTGTAGATATTATTACCGTGATAACTATGTTCAAAAGATGAATCATAGTCGCCATTTATTAATTTGACATTGACATTGGCATAAACGTCTATCACAACAGAGCTATTTTTTTATGCAAAGATCGAGTCATCGAGACATTGATAAAATATCTTTGGCTTTATATTTTTTCTATTTTGGAGTAAGTACCCTATAACTTTAAAGTACGTACTTACAATCGACAAAGTGGAAATTATGACCTACCATAAGCTTATTTTCATACAGACCTAGACATTCAAATACAATTAGGTCCACATTCGCGGGTATATAACGACTTTGATCTTTGTCAATTTGACGGATTCAAACGTTTTATTGTCAAAATGGGTCATGATTTCACTCTAACGTTGTACATTCATTGCCTTTCTGTTTCTTTTTCTTCTCTCATAGAACAAGTACCTGGAATTTTTGAATTCCTTTTTAGAAAAACTTTTATAACGACTAAAAAGCAAAATCCTATCATTCAAAATCTCATCCAAATCGTTAGAGCCGTTTCCGAAATACACGGAATTGTATACATCTATACAAAAAAATGCTTCGTTAGTTATTATCAATATGAAGAATTCAATTAATTTCACCTACTTCTCAGCCATCGACTCCAATCATAAAACCGGGCCTCGTAAACTAAAAATCAACTGCCTCCTCCGACGGCGCCTAAATTTCGGTGCCCCAACAATCAAACCACATGATTCCATTCAATAAAATCTAATCATGTGACCAAATCATCAACAATACATCCAAATAGTACGACATCCGTGTATGGAAACTTGTTATTGAATATTTAAAGTCAAAATTCTTTGGACATCGATATAATCTGTGGTATCCGGTCTAACTTTGTATTGATAGATACTGGATTAAACTAACCAAGCGATGAAAAGCTTTTTTTAGCGTGGTAAAATCATCAAATGAGTCCTCCCAACCAGGGCAGAGCGGGAGGGACTGTCAGACTCGTACCGACTAAAATCCACGATGTCCTTCAATAGACCTGTAAATTCCGGGGTCACGGTAAATCATGAGTCCTGCGACCCCAGTAGGCTTTGGCCCTCGAGCAATGGAAAGTAATCTATACTTATATTTTTAGACCCAATTACAATTAATACACCACTGTCTGTCCGTCTATTCGTCGGCCACCAGTCTTTATCTCATGAACTGTGATAGAACTGTTGTTTTCACAGATGATGTTATTCTGTTGCCGTAATAACAAAAAAAAAACAGAATAAAATAAATATTTAAGGGGGCTCCCGTACAACAGATATGATTTTGCTGTATTTGTTTATATTTTGATAGAATGCAACCGTACTTTGAATGTGAATGAACTACATTGAAGGATTTTGCCTAAATCAGTGAAGATTTTATGATTAAAAGAAGCAATGGATATAGAAGTATCGTTAGCACGGCCTATTCAGTCCGAAGAAGGTAAGGTCGTGACGCCTAACACTATTGTAGTTGTGACTACAATGGATATTAGACACCTGTGAATGATTTGACAATGAACAGGCTGGTAACTCGCGACATTGTGTGAGAAGATTATGTTCATATTGTAAGAGGTTTTGAAAAGTAGGCTATATTGTTTGATTATCTAATATTAGGGGTAAGCGTAGTGGGTGACTCGCCGTCCGATCATGGACCAAGCCCAGGTCGACGGTGAGTCATGTTCCTCAAAAAGGTGTCGGCAATCTGAATCTGACGGAGCCACCATAGAAGGCATTGAAAGTGCGCGAATTCGCCACTGGCGGGGCTTCGTGGGGTGTTTCAAACATTTCTATACATTTGATCTTTATCGCCTTACCGCTTTAAGCCACTGCAGTTTATGAACAGGCCGTTAGATTACATGAAGGGAAGACTGATGCAACATAAAAAAATAAGCTCTAATTCCCTTGTAAACAAACCACAAATCAAATTACCTATGTCTGGATATAATTGACAAGGATAATTAATGCGCAGTGATTTCCGTAAATCTGGAACTCCCCTATTTGACCTACTTACTCATCAGCCGGCTAATGAATTTGATTTGTTTAAACAATCCTGTTCGTTACAGCAATTTGTAGCGGTAATAAAGTCTTGGGTTGACTTCAAACATAACGTGTGATATTTTACTGTATTTTTTTTTATATTTTCTCTGTGTTTGTTTTTTTGGACCATGTTTTAGGGCCAATATTCTAGTTCCAAAATTCAGGTATTCAGAAAACTCACTTCATACCCTCACAGCCTTATTGCTCACAGTACTTATATTGGCTAAATTGCCCGAAAAATCGAACCGTGTAAATGCCCTATAAATAGACATCCGGCAGTATAAAGTATTTCGGAAAAACCTAAATGCTCGACTTGGCGGGGACAATGTCATGGCCCCAGATAGACAATGCGTTTTGTTCCACACGGGAAGGAGTTGTCAGGAAACTGACGAGGCCTGATAGACCCACATGCCTGCTAGGGTCGCGGGAATGTCTTACGAGGTTACCGCGCTTGTAGAATGCGAAGGGCAATAGAAAGAACGAGTCTGACAGTCCCTTTCGCCCCAACAAGGGCGGGATGAGTCATTTGATAATATCCAACACGGAAAATATGACGAGAGCCAGGAATTTTTCAAGTTCGTTTAAAAAGGAATGAGAACAATCTGATAATAAACGATGAAGGCGATATATCTTGAAACATGGCAGAACAAGATTGACTTTCTCCACAATTTGCAGCATACCCATCTAGAGTGCAGTCAGTTGCATCACCTACCGACCTTTAAGTGCTGTTTAAGCAACGATGTAGGACTTGGACGAAAAAGTCAAAGTAATTACGTGATTGGCATCTTGGGATTTATTTTGCAGACAGTCTGAATGTTTAAACAGGACCCACAAGTTATTTATCGGCAATGCGCTTAAAACATTATACTGTTTCCAGTGCCGAAAATAGGGGTGTGCCAATGGTGTCCAGGCACAGGGCGCGGACCCTGGAGGGTCGCGGAAATGGCCAGACAAGGACTGCAGTTGGTCAGAAAAGGCTTAAAGAAGCTTGCCGTGTCGGACTCGGAAAAGGATCTTTCATGGTATAGATAGACTATGGACATAAAACTCCAGACGGCTTAGGTAAATTAAATTAGGTGGACCCAGAACTGAGCTACGAGTTTGGGATCTTTGGAAGCAACCATCAATACTTGTAATACAAGACATGCAGGACACAATAGTAAGTGTGCCATCGTTTGTGGAACCGCACCACATAAACCATTAAGTGTGGTCACTTCCCAAGACTGCAGGTGAACAGTTAACTTGATTCCACATTACTTAACAGTTACGTGTGCGATGCATTCTTACCTAATCTCCATTGAGGTTGCGAGAATCAATTCACATCGTGCGAAGTGATTTACTGCAAGATGTTCGCTTTTTCACGGCAAATTAGATACGAAGAAAGTTTGAAGACCTGATTGATGGAAAGCGGTGTAGCGGATTTAATGGCGGTTTCGGTAAACTGTGACCTGGATTTTCCGGAAATTGGATTTCCCTATTGATTGAATCTGTGCTCTTTCTTGCCTCTTTTAACGCTGGTGTGGTTTAGGTACTGTCAGTCAAACCAACATTTCAATAATGGTTTGGCAAGAAAAACGTGTTAATAGAGCATTTGCATAGCGTTATCCAGAGGGCCTATATTTGGGGATATAAAACGCGCAAAATTGCATTATCTCCTCAAATAATAAATATTTTCCTGGTGTGCATCCTTCGATAAAATTTATCCTGTATGTGATATAATTCCGGAATGTCCGCGTAGGTAGTTACTGTTGCTGTTTGTAATCTGTATCAGTTTCCCGGATTTATTCAATCTAAGCTCTGACTTTGTTTACCATTCATGAAGGTTGCGTGGAGTATTATGGTCCCTATCTGAGCCTATAAACAGACACGATTCTCATCATATATTACGTTATCACTGAGTTCTAAAGAACTATATCGGGAATATGCTCTGTACATCATCTATCCCCATGGGAGAGACTCAGCCGGAGATGAGACCAGAAGCTAGAAACCTCCTTGGCGGGGTATCAGACGAATTAATGAAATTCAAAATTCAAAATTGTAACTTTGTACGAGGATTGAAGAGGTTAATGCCCAGCAATAATACTTGGGCTTTAACAACTTCATTTACTTTGCAATTAAAACGTTTTAATTACTATGTCGGTGTTTTCTTATATCGGGGCTATAAGGAGCTTTCAAGATCCGTGTCAGTATTTGCATCTAAAATATACCATCAGCGAAGGGTGGATGAATTCCTATGAAACATTAAAAGTTGAAGGTACAGCAATGGGTTTTAGGAGTGTTCGAGTTACGCGGCGTCTCTGGAACCGAAAGAGTGTTTGAAGGGTGGGTTTTAGTCAGTGTGAGTGAGGTGAGACACTTACATGCACTCCACCCAGATCGGGAGAAGTCATTTGATTATTCCCCAGAACTGTGGTACCTTTTTCGGAAATTCCTGTAACCTAAGCAGACATTCGGTCCGGTCAGTTATGGTGACGAAAGCTCTTTGAGGTGTGACAAGTTGTCGATAAGTTTCAAATCAAAAATAATAACGTTTTAGTGGTTACAAGTAAAGTATCATTTTCAAATATTTACACGGTCCTTTAACAATTAACTCGGTAATCTTGTCAAGCAGAAGCTGTTTTAAAACTTTACCCCAAATACATATTTGTATTTAGTTAAATATTGAAAATTATTTGTGAATCATTAAAACAAGAAAGTCTGGTTCTTCACAAAACAAATACTTTATACTTCGACACGTATTCAGGCAAAAAATTATTCATTTCACAGCTCACAGCGCAATAACAATCCTGACATGACACAGACTTCTTGAAAGCCCTAACTACCCAGGTCAGTGACTGTTTTTCTTCAAACAAAGGATATAAACTCTTATTTGTTGTTTATACGGCCTATTATTGCGTAAACAATTTCGACAGGCCTATGATTCACCTTCGAATACCAGAGAAATATTTTTCCTTCCTTTTCCTTTACGATCATTTTACTACCAAAAGCGTACTTTCATCCCGGTATGTTAATTAGCTGAATACCCGTATAACGCGCCTTAAGAGGATTGTATAGTGGCTGCCTTTTCAAAAAATAGGTATTTAGAAAAACTCGTGCTGTCCCACTCGCGCGTTGAAAAACCCCTGATCGTGCGATAGAGAGCGTTGCAGCTCGCGACTGACTGTAAGTATTTTTTATATGAAATTTGTCTCTCGGGAGATAACGTTTTTCACATACTAAATCACGTGCAATTTATTAGATTCTGGCGTCAATCGTTTCAGCATATTATATTCTAAGTTTGTAGGTTTTGCTTTTTTTCTAAAACTTCTTTCGTTTTTAAAATTCAAAGGTTTTACTTCAATGAAGATTTTGTCATAAAAATAGTAACTCTTAGGCGCCTGTTACTTTCAAACTATTATAAATTTTGAAAAAAAGAAAACCTATGAACCTAGTTTTTTACTGTGTCAGAAGCATTCTAAAAAATCATTGAGATAGGATAACATTTAGGGGCAGGAAAACGTTTTCTCTTTTAGTATGGACGAGCGCTCGGTAGACGATAGTCATAAACCTGTATTCTTTTGCTTCAGGAGGTGTAAAAGTATTAGTGTGGTAGAAACTCAACTGTCTTGTTACTAGGTACTACTCGCATCAATAAAGTAAATTCTGACTGCTGAGCTTCATTCACGGATTGGATTGCCAGGTCGGGCAAAACGTTATTGGGTTTTATTATTAGGATTTTTTTAGTAGCAGTCACTGAATGTGGATCTTTGCAATTCGCAATAAGATCGCCTCTTATTATATGGGACTTTACTGAGAAAATGTAGGTGTACTATTAAGTTCACCATTGCCTGACCCTTCAAGAGTTGAGTGTCATAGTGTCATCGCTTTTCCTAAAAGTCACTAGTTAAGTCTAACTTGGCTTGCCCTTAAAACCTTTACAATTAAAGGTCTTTGAACGATTTAATTATGTATGTACTGTAGCTAGCTGTAATACTGACCCAGTACTCAACTAGACTAGGTCAGTTCAGGAATTTATCTATTCTGACGGGCACACTAAGCATTCTACAGTAGCAATATTCTTTGTGATCACCAAGATCAGTTAATAGCCTAGAAGTGACCCACCATTTTCTCATTTCATGAGTCCTACGACCGGCCATGAACTGTTTTCAATTATTGTGAATTGTGATATCAACAACTAAATATAGAACTTCAGGCAACCTGCCATTGCTGTACTGCAAAATCCCGTTTAGTATAGCTTCAATTGTTTCATTTTATACTTATATCAACTTTGAAAATATACCCACAACTGCTTAAAAAAATCCGATAAAAATCACCGTAGTGCTACCAAGCGATCCAGTACTACCATAGGTTGTTTTTACCTAGATGTTCCAATTTTAAATGACATTTCATAGTTTGACACCTGTCACTTTGACACATGTCACTTTGACACCTGACCTGCACCATAAATCACAAAATGTATTTACCACTTAACGTATTTAAAACATCTTTTTTTAGGGGACTTGTCAGAATGGGCCTTTTTTTAGTTAAAATCGAAGAGCGGCTTAGTTTTCGTCTTATTCCTTGCAATCATCTTGGTCCAACTACGCTACAAAGAAAGACTCCAACCAGACTAATTGGTACTAGTGCTGTAAGGACAAAGGTAGAGCAGTTGCTTAATTTTAAATTGACGACTTCCCTTTGCATCAGACTTCGGCCCTTGATAGTCTCTTGTTTTACTCAGACTAGGACAAGAGGAAGTCTCAATTTAACGCAAACTGCCGCGTTATATGCCCGTATTCTTTGGAAGAGACGATTCAATGGCATAGATTTTCTGTTCGTCTATTGTTTCAAGTGAGCCCAGTTTACGCTCCACGCTTCATGCCTCACAGTAATTTTGGTTGTTTGTTTTCAAACTAATGTAGCTATGCTGATTGCTTGCATTCCTTCTCTAGCAAGAAATTCATTACAGTAGCGCCCACGGTTATTATGATTGCTTTCAGAAGTCAAACATTCCTAAATGAAATTCCGAGGGAAAGAAAAAGTTTTTTTTATATGTTTGTTCTCACAAGAATTTCTAATATAATTTCCTATATAGCTGTGAACAATCACAGCTATATTAAATTTAATTTCAATAACGATCTTTTCAAATGTGGAACTGTCTTATTTCTTCCCAAAATACAAATATGGCGTCACCTGTCAGTTCCAAGTTCAAATTAGCCGTTAATTTTATCATGGCCGCCAGTTTTTGTCGCCGTAGAAATTCCGCGACGAACTCGCGCCTAACCGGTTCTTGTTTATATAATAAATACGTTATTAAAATGCGTATAATTTAGGTGAGAACCGCCTATGTCGTAATAAGACCAGGCCACTGTTTTCATTAATTTAAATCGATGTCATTTAAGAACTAGAGCAAACATTTAAAAAAGTATTGTTGCAGATCGAAATAACGGTTACATTAAACATCAATTAAGGGGATTGGTCAGTAAAAATACGGTTTTTATTTTTTACTTTTCTTCGTACATATCTGGACTACAGATCTTACAACTTGGAATATAGTTATTGACTATATGATCTAAATTCTCACAAAGTTGAAAACACGATTCAATGAAATTTTCTCGATACAAAAAAAATGCAAAGTTCGGTCTGTGTTTTTTATTTTTTGAACTTTATGGAATAACTACTATGAGTTATTGAAAGGATGTTGTTTTAAATTGTAGAAAATACTAGTATCTACATTCTGTAAAGACATTTTTTCAATTAATAACAATTTTAATTCATAAAAAGACGTCAATATGTTTGGGGACATACGCCGTTTTATTCTGAGCACACATTCACTATCGTCCTCTCATCTTTTGCCTTTTAAAAGTAGTGTCATCACTTTCGTTCCTTGACGAATCAGTCAGCCAGCGTGGCTCTTACAGGCAGGGACCGGATTACCGTTATTTTTCTTATAACGTTACGAATTATCGTTATGGTAACGATAAAAATGTAACGATATTAATAACGATATCTGTAAGTCCGTTAACGTTACCTAATAACTAAAATGAGTATCGGTAAAAGTAACAATATATATACCGGTAATTTATACGCCTATCTCTTTCTAACGATGTCGGTAGGTGCGATGTAATTTAGTTACAAAATTGTAGGTCGCCGCCACCGGCCACCCCCATCGTCTTTCATCACCAAAGTTCGCAACTTAGTACTGTAGATACAAGTACAGACCAGTAAATAGGCAACGAAGGATGAATAACAGACCGACCATTTTCGACCTTATCGACATTTAAAATTTAGTTTGCTTTTTCTCACATTCTCGTTAGCTAACATTGCTCCTTCATTAAAATCCGGTGTTTGCATAAATGTCAATAAGGACGAAAATCGCTTGAAGGTCGGAAAACATTTGCTAATCGATAGCAAGTCAAAAAAACAGGTGCAAGCGATTTTCGACCTTATCGACATTTAAAATTTAGTTTGCTTTTTCTCACATTCTCGTTAGCTAACATTGCTCCTTCATTAAAATCCGATGTTTGCATAAATGTCAATAAGGTCGAAAATCGCTTGAAGGTCGGAAAACATTTGCTTAACGATAGCAAAGTCAAAAAAACAGGTGCAAGCGATTTTCGACCTTATCGAAATTTAAAATTTAGTTTGTTTTTCTCACATTCTCGTTCGTTAACATTGCTCCTTCATCTCCTTCATTTTTAGCGTGGTAATATCATCAAATGAGTCCACCCCGGGCAGGGCGGGAGGGACTGTCAGACTTGTACTGACTAAAATCCACGGTGTCCTTCAATAGCCCTTTATGTTCCGGGGTCACGGTGAGGAAATAAAATCCCGCGACCCCGGCAGGCTTTGGCCCTCTGAGAGCCCGCCCCGTCATTTTGCTGACGCTCTTTGAGGCGCGCGTGGAACACGACGCGCCGTCGACCCGGGCATGGTCCATGGTCGGACAGCGAGTTGCCCTTTACTCGCTGTCCGCATGCCCGCGCCTACGGTGGCCGGAGATCGTCTGCCGACGTCCGACGCCGCAGACGTCAAACACCGCTGTTGGGGCGGAGGGAGGACCCTGTCCTCTCTCTCTCGCGGCCCGCCTCCTCCTTCAGGAGCATTACTGCTTCTCAGAAGGAGGAGACAGCTTCCCACTCCGTCTCACCCCGCAGCTTGGCCGCAACCAATGCCGGGCGCGAGAGGTCTCAGCCTATCGCCGCCGTGAGGACACGTCGGTGCTCTGCCCAAGCGGGGCAGTCTTGCATCGTATGCTCTACTGTGTCCTCCGGGCGATCTTCGCAGTGGTGACACCCGGGCCTTTCTTCCCTCTCTATGCGTCATCCGATAGGTCAGGACGCCGTGACGTCTCTCCAGCCACTCTTCAAAGAGGGGTCTTACCAGCCAGAAAAATCCGGTGTTTGCATAAATGCCAATAAGGACGAAAATCGCTTGAAGGTCGGAAAACATTTGCTTAACGATAGCAAGTAAAAAAAAAACAAAAAAAAACAGGTGCAAGCGATTTTCGACCTTATCGAAATTTAAAATTTAGTTTGTTTTTCTCACATTCTCTTTAACTAACATTGCTCCTTCATTAAAATCCGGTGTTTGCATAAATGTCAATGAGGACGAAAATCGCTTGAAGGTCGGAAAACATTTGCTAATCGATAGCAAGTCAAAAAAACAGGTGCATGCGATTTTCGACCTTATCGACATTTAAAATTTAGTTTGCTTTTTCTCACATTCTCGTTTGCTAACATTGCTCCTTCATTAAAATCCGGTGTTTGCATAAATGTCAATAAGGTCGAAAATCGCTTGAACTTTTTTTTGACTTGCTATCGTTGTTCCTTGACACCTCTCAAGTTTTTATTCGTATTTTGGTTTAAAATAAAATGAGTAACACTTTTTTACGAGTGTACATGCGACCCATGTGCGAAAAGCCGTAATCTTCACCCACAGCCCACGCACAATGGTCCACAAGAAGAACTAAGTGCGGAAACCAAAACCCCTAACATAGAACATAGCCTTCTTGGTTACGATACACGAAAAGACGACATGGTACGAACGAAAAGAGGCGCGGCGTGTCATCGGTTTGGCAACGTCGCACCAGAAATTGTTAGCTTTTAGTGAATTAACGTTATAAGTAACGATACTTAAATAGCGGTAAATCCTATAAATTAACGTTATGTTTAACGTTAATATTTAACGTAACATAACGTTTCTGTTTTGGTAATTTTACCGGTATTTTTTCGGTAACGGTAACCGTCCCTGCTTACAGGTTAGACCTGCGACACTTTTTGTCAGACCGCGGCTGTCAGATTTTCGTAATAATAAAATTGGAAATGGATAAAAAGATCGAGAAAATAAAAACGAATGATACGTAGGCTTATAGATTATTCAAAACTATGTTTCGCTGTGTTCAATGGGACGTGATTAAACGGACATGACTGTAAATAAGTCACGTAAACTTTCTATTTTAAAGAACACATTATTTTTATTAATAATTCAAGAATAAAATAAACCAAACTTACTGAAAATCATCGCAGGAAATTCCTGACAACCCCTACAGAGCAAACAAGGCAAAAATGTTAGAATACGTCTGATTCTATACATTACGAATTGTTCCTATCAATATAATAAATTACTCACAGTGATATTATAACAATGCTATCGTGATATCGTACTATTGTTGTCGGATGGTTCCTCTGTGTCCATCCTCCTCATGTAATCTTTATGCATCTAAATACCATTTCACATGAACTAATGATAAATGCACTGATTTGCAGTCAACAATTTGAGACAATATGTTACTGAAAACAACTTCTAATCGTATCAAACTGCGATATAGGATAAGAAGCACTTCACTTTTATTATTTTTTATTTAGTTTCGTCACAGATTTATAACAATTTCGAAGAAACAGGATTAAAGTAAATTAAATGAAAACTACTGTTGTCATTTTGAATACTTCAAAATTACTTGTCAACTACAAATAAGGCATAGCACCCACCACCCTGTTAAATATCGCCTATAGTATAATGCTGCGACTACGATGAAAAATCAGTGGTCATTGCTGTCTCACCGCGTGTTCGGTACAAGTGGCTTCTCGCTCTATTTATTGCTTTGGAGTCAAAAAAGATCAGTACTGGGCTCATGCTTTTGGAGTCGATAGATAATATATCTAAGGGTTTCATTTATCAGAAAAGTGATAATATTACAACCTTGTCCCAAAAAAAAAATACTGTGGATAAGATATTATAGAATGAAGATTACTTTAATTATAAAGAGGTTACTGACAATTGTTGTACTGTACCTGTATCTCATATGAGTAAAAAACCACTAAATCCACGCCGCGGCTCGACTAATGTTCATTTTACGCGGCGCTAGTGTCTGTCATTACATCAAAATGCATCAAAAATTAGTACCAACACCAGGTGGTGGAGGACAGGGTGTTAAGCACCCTTAGCTTTCCACTCTCATAATAAAGATATAAAGATATCACGCAACCAGCTTTGTGAAAGGACGTTAATAAAAGGAGCGTGTGTTTGGGGCTTTTTCTAGCGTGGTAAAATATCAAATGAGTCCTCCTACCCAGGGTAGGGCGGGGGGGACTGTCAGACTCGTAATACTTACTAAAATCTACAATGTCGTTCAATAGCTCTTTACGTTCTGGGGTCACGGTATTCTAAAGAATACTGAAAACAACACAACTCACATGCCTATGCCCGTGCGCGCGTGTGTTTGGGGCTTAATAGATAATTGGGTATTGTCACTTTCGCAAGGTATGCCAATTTTATTAATTTTCTACCAAATAGTAGTTTTTTTTTGTTATCTCGGGACGTCAAAATCTGTGTCAAAGTGTCATAAAATAAATTTAAGACTGTGAATGATAAAAATATTTACAATATATTTATCCATATCAATAAGTATTTCTATCATTTTGTTTTAGTAAATGTTTCGATATCCTTATATTAAAATATTTCTATTATAGTAATACATGTATTTTGCGTAAAGGGAACACTTTATGAAATGTCGAAGTTGACGAAATGAAATACATAAAACTTTGGATTGCGTTAATTTCGCGATACTGGCGCCTGCTGGTGGCGGTGCGTGGCAACTTTTTCGACTCATCAAACGACGCTTTCGCTTTGACACGCGGCCTTAATATCATCGTAATAGATTGGATTCGGTTTTAATTTACTTATGCAAAAAATTCAGCTAAGCAAAAAATATTTGAATGAAGAATGAGTATCTTTAGAACCGTATCTGGTTGCAAATACTACTCAACCGTGTAAACATTTTCTTTAAGTAGTTGTAAGTTGACATACGATATCTGTCACATATGCACAAAGTGACGCAGTTTATGTACGTTCTTTCTTTACTTTTCCAAAGATTCTTATATGTACCATAATGAATTCTCGTGTAGTCTGTGGTGTAGTTCGGATTATATGGAAGATAGTCTCCGAAACTCCCAATACGATTTAAAAAAACGCCTGAACTTGGCTGGCCACGCTCTCGCGTGTCTAGATCTTGAGGGTAGTGGGTCTGGGAAGTTAATGATTCTAGGGCCACACAAAAGGGAAATGCCGTGATAATCGCGTTAATGGACGTTATACGAACATTTAAAGAGTGTTATCCCGAAAATTAACAAAGTTTTCCGTAAGTGTGGCCGTCGGATTACTCAGTGCTATAGGATATGGAAGACGCTGGATGCAGGTCGCTTCCAACCGGTATAAGTGGAAATCAAAAGGGGAGGCCTATGTTCAGCAGTGGACGTCCTACGGCTGAGATGATGATGATGATGATGATGATGATAGGATATGGTTCAGAGTCAGAAGTCGTAAGTAGGAGCTTCATCTAAATATCACTCGCATGGTGTTTGGTGTTCCATTGTCATTCTAGATTCAGGTACTACAACTTTCGATCCAAAGTCGTCTTTTGGCACCAAAGTTGTCGAATCTTATTTTCAAATTCTCTTGCACAATAAAGGATGAAACATTTCGATCAATCAGAGGCCTTCAAAAGGCAGCTGTTTCAAAATCTTGCACTAATTTCGACAGTCCATTTAGAAAGATAACGGCACGGTAGTGTTGCAAGTCTCGCATCTGCACATCTTCCGTCCCTTTCATAACCACGAAGTTCACCGAATGCCTTGTTTTGCCCGCAAGTTTGTTTGCTTATTTTTTTAGGATACCCATTTCATTTGAGAACCTTCGCACCTTTGAATATTTGGATTGTGAAGCATCTGCTGGTTTCTTTTTTTAAAATTGGCCTTATTTTTAGAAATCTTGAATGAAGGTTCAGATATTTAGATCATGGTTCTTATACTACATTAAATTTATTAACATGTTACGGACAAAAACATCTAACGGGAAGGAAAACAAACAAGGCCTAAGAACAACAAATTGTTAAAATATTAATAAGCGCATTACCTCGGCACACGGAAGTTTGAAGTTAATTATTATAAACAAACAAATTATTTCCATCATTCAGCGGATTCGGACTTTTAATAACTGTAACAAAGTTGAACGCATTATGTAGAGCTTGTTTTATTTCATTACACACCTGCGCTAACACAATTAACAAAGGCAGGTGTGTCTAAATATATAAATTCAAGGCACCAATTAATTTATATTTTATATGGCAAGTTATAATAAGCTTCGCAAACTCTAAAGTGAATGCACTTCTTGAACATGGCAACGCAGCATGCTCAGACGCGCTACGCAGTTTTAAATTTAGAAATGCTTTCCATCTGACATCTTAGTGTTTCAAAATTAGAATAGTGTTTGACGGTCCCTTTTCTTGACTGCCAATACGAAATCTGGGCACTAATTTTGAATGTTACTAGAGTATTTAAATGAGAAATTTCAACCATGGCAACGTTAATGGTTTGAGGAGCTTTTTATCTGGTTTCAATAAATTTTAATGGCCCTTCCATATGTAGTACATATCAACATGACAACCACTTAAAACATTTCATGCCGACTGTATTTATTGGCTGGTGAACATTGAGAACATATTGAACTGGACTAAATCACACTTGTTTTAAATTGCCTCTATTTACCATACGCTGGGACAGACAAGGCCAGTTGTTAGATTATGATCTACATCGTAGCCAGAAACATTAGCATTCACTTAAGCAGAAAGCTGTGGTAATTAAAATGCGGAGATTAGATTTTTTAAGGCTTATCGTTAATCTTAAACTGAGGTCTAGACTGGTCCTTGATAGTACAAGTTGCAGAGAAATGTAGTCTTTCTACGCTTGACAATTTACAGTATAGAAACAGCCTAGAATATTTCCATTACAAGCCAAGAAATACAAGCGTTCTTTCTGGAGGGATGAAGAACTGAGAAAAGGGATCGAATACTAGTCTACCAAATGAGCCAAGTGCATTTTTACGTATTACTAGCTGACCCCGCAAACGTTGTTTTGCCATATAAATTAAAAAAAAATAGATAGTAGCCGATTCTCAGACCTACTGAATATGCATACCAAATTTCATAAAAATAGGTCAAGCCGTTTCAGAGGAGTACGGTAACTAACATTGTGACACGGAAAGGGCATTGTCTGAACTTGGCCATTTTTGTACGCGATGCTCTAAAAGAAAGTAATTTACCAATATTTTAAATTCTATTTTAGTAAACATCTGGTGCAAATAACTTTGTATCAATTGGCATTATAAAAAATAACCTTTCTTTAAGTATTTGATTTGATGCTACACATGAACCAGCGGATTTGGTTTCAGTGTTGCCAAATCAAAACTCTATAAATCAACAAATTCAAATCGATTTAAAATACAATGCGATCTCTCCACTATATTGAAATATAGTTTTCATAAGATAATATATAAATAACATTCTAATAAACGATATAATTAAATAGGACTTCAAAAATGACCCCGCGACCCCGGCACTTCTTTGGAAAATAACATTGAAGGGAGATCAGGTCAGCAATAAAACAATATTGCTGCAACTGTATGGTGGGCCGTAGAACAGAAGGTTGCTGTGCACATAATTATGTCAATTATTTGGTTTTTAAGTTGGGAAAGATATCAGGAACATATTAAGCCACCTGCTAAGTTCCTTGACAATGTTCTCATAACTTATGAATCTGACTAATAAATATAATTATACATATAAAAAAAAAAACATGTTTTATTTCATACATAACCTGTTTCAATTAAATGTTAAAAAAATATCTAAATAAAAATCTTGATACAAAACTAGCTGTAGATCCTCATTCTTACTGATTTGAGCTAATAAATCAATCACATATTATTAGCTGAACTGTTTGTTTAACAGTGGCCAAAGTCCCATAGAAATTGGACAATTCCCTTTTATATATAAGATTTATAAATATCAAACTTTTATATTGACGAATTTCTTATTCTAGTGCGTAAAAGACGGGGTATTCATAGGGCTAAATCTAATTTTTGATTTTAGGGCATACCGGGACGGGACCCCCATAGGGCCAAACGTCTGCAAGGGTCACGGACCGTTTGGACAAGACCCGTGGCGTGCTAAATGCAAAGGGCAAAAAGAAGGAACAGGGTGGATTTAAGTCAGTAAGAGCCTGACAATACATTCATCCACCCAATAAATAAGGAAATGCCGGCTCCGTCAGGTTGAATTTCTTCAGTATTGACAGCCACTTCAGTTTTTTTTATTTACTTCAGGCTCGCGTTAGACAACTATCTTGCCTGGTGGTAAGCAATGGTGGTGTCTTAAAGACCCTAAGGTTTTAGTAGGAAACAGACTCGGGCAGTAATGAAAGTATTTTGAAAACGCTTTGGATGTAAGGGCGGGATTCCACCATGTACCTATGGTACATTGAACATAATTATTGTATCAATTCGAATCCCGTCTTCAAACCCCGACCTATTAAATGTAGGCCGTTACCGGTAGACCACCGCTTTTCCTCCTAAAGGACGGTCATAGCATTAATAATATTATGTGTGTAGGTGACAAAGTTCAACAGACAATTATTGGGAATTTCCATTATGATTTCCACAGCAGCAGTCAAGGAAGATTTATGAACGGTTGATGACAATCATCATCATCATCATCAGCCGGAAGACGTCCACTGCTGAACATAGGCCTCCCCCTTAGACCGCCACGCCGAACGACAATTCGCCACTTGCATCCATCGGCTGCCCGCGACCCTCACGATGTCGTCGGTCCACCTAGTGGGAGGCCTGCCTACGCTGCGTTTTCCGGTCCGTGGTCGCCACTCGAGAACTTTTCTTCCCCATCGGTTGTCAGTTCTACGAGCGATGTGGCCTGCCCATTGCCACTTCAACTTGCAAATTTTATGAGCTATGTCGGTGACTCTGGTTCTTCGCCGAATATCCATGTTCCGGATTTTATCCCGCAAAGAAACTCCAAGCATAGCTCTTTCCATTGCTCGTTGAGTGACTTTTAGTCTCTCTAAAAGGCCAGCAGTCAAAGACCACGTTTCAGAGCCATATGTCATCACTGGCAACACACACTGGTTAAACACCCTTGTCTTGAGACACTGTGGGATTCTCGATGAGAAGATATCACGTAACTTCCCGAACGCTGCCCATCCGAGTTGGATTCTTCGGGCGACCTCTTTCTCGAAGTTGGACCTACCTAACTGAACAATCTGTCCAAGGTAAGTATAATGGTCTACAACTTCGAGAGTATCATTCCCAACAACAACCGGTACGGGTGCCACATGGACATTCGACATGACTTTCGTCTTGTCCATGTTCATTTTAAGGCCGACCCGTTGGGAAACGATACTAAGGTCGCTGAGCATAGCATTGAGGTGCTCCAACGATTCTGCCATGATGACTATATCATCGGCAAAACGAAGGTGAGTGATGTATTCGCCATTGATATTGATGCCGAGTCCGTTCCATTCCAAGAGCTTGAAAACGTCCTCCAACGCGTTCGTGAACAGTTTCGGAGAAATAACGTCTCCCTGTCTCACGCCTTTCTGCAATTGGATTGGTTTCGTGCTCTCTTCCTGAAGTCGGATGGACATGGTGGCGTTTCTATACAAACACTTCAACACTTCGATATACCTATAGTCGATATGACATCGTTGGAGGGACTGCAATACTGCCCAGGTTTCGATTGAATCGAAGGCTTTTTCATAGTCCACAAACGCTAAACACAATGGCCGATTATACTCCTCTGTCTTCTGTATAATCTGGCGGAGCGTGTGTATGTGGTCTATAGTACTAAAACCTTTTCGGAAACCGGCTTGTTCGGGAGGCTGGAAGTCATCAAACCTGCGTTCGAGACGGTTCGTAATGACTCTTGAGAACAGCTTGTATACATGGCTCAGAAGTGAGATTGGCCTGTAGTTCTTCAACAAGGTGTTATCACCCTTTTTGAAGAAAAGAACAACCACACTCCTGTGCCATGCTTCTGGCGTAGAACCTTCGAGTATGACAGAATTAAATAACTTCTGGAGGACTAGAAGTACCGGTTTTCCACCCGCTCTCAGAAGTTCTGTTGTGATTCCGTCCTCACCAGGCGCCTTGTTATTCTTGAGCTGTTTAAGAGCCATTCTAATCTCGTACAGGCTGATGTCCGGGATATCCTCAGTGTAGTGTCGAGTCAGTTTAGCTCTTGCGTCTCGAGCTGTACCGACACTGGGTTGTCGTGTTGATGTGTATAACTGTCCGTAAAACCTCTCAAGCTCTCTTAGGATCTCCGGTTTCGTCGAAATGATGCTGCCGTCGTTAATCTTCAGCTTTGTCATTTGGCTCTGCCCAATAGACGAATTCTTTGCGAAGACTTTTGAGCCCTGGTTCCGCTCGATTGCCTCTTTGATCCGTGCCGCACTAAAGGCCCGCAGGTCACGTCGCATTGATTTAGAGATTCGTCTATTGAGTTTGCCATATTCCGACATATCAGCTGAAGATTGCAGCCTCATCTCGGTCCGGTCTTGCATCAACTTGATGGTTCCGTTCGAGAGCTTTTGAGGTTTATTGCGGCGCGGGGTCTTAAAGAACTTGGACCCCACAGCTTGGACAGTTTCCACTAACCCATTGTTAATCTCGTCCACAGTTTCGCATTCGGTTAGGCACTGGAAGCGATTGTGTAGTTCGAGTTGAAAGTCTTCGGGGTTCCGGATGTGGGCAGGACCAGGTCGGAGCGTGGACTTCACCAGACGAGACCTTTCAAGCTTGACATTGATATTCAGTGTGCCTCTGACAATTCGGTGATCGCTACCGGTTTTTACCTTAGCGATCACAGAGACATCACTGAATATTCGCTTCTTGGTCGTCATGATGAAATCGATCTCATTTCTGGTAGTACCATCGGGGCTCATCCACGTCCACTTCCTGGATGGCCGCTTCTGGAAATAGGAGTTCATTAAATGAAGTTCTTCCTTTTCCATGAAGTCGACCAGTCGCTGGCCCCTATGGTTTCGCTGCCCATACCCAAATGGCCCCACTCTCAACTCATCGCCATTCCGTGCGCCCACCTTCGCGTTGAAGTCCCCCATAACAACGGTGAAGTATGTTTCGGAGGTATGTATGGCCTCGGATATCTCCTCATACAATGCCTCTACTTCATCATCAGAATGTGTCGAGGTCGGCGCATATACCTGTATGACCTTCAACGAATACCGGTTGGTTATTCTGAGTATAAGGTATGCTACCCTACTCGACACACTGTCGACTTTCATAACGTTGTTGATGAGGGACCTGCGGACGAGAAATCCAACACCACCCTGGGATTTACGGTCTCCTTCCCGGTAGAAGAGCATGTTGCCGGAATCTAGAACTATCGTATCCTGACCCTCTCTTCGGATTTCAGATAATCCCAAGATATCCCATCGCATTTTGCTCAATTCTTCCTCCAGCTCGATAATCTTCTCATCGGTCCTCAGTGTGCGGATGTTGTGTGTTGCCAGGGCCAAAGTCCGTTGGGGGTGGTAGCGGGGCATCTGCCGGGGATTCTTAGCACCCCCTGCTCCGCCGTTACCCGATCCGCTACCCAGACCAGGAATAGCGGAGCTGCCGGGGACTGGGGGCCGTGTGCTATCATTGTCAATCATAATGGGGGGGGGGGTTGTTGATGACAATAGGCTTGTCTAATTACATTGGGCTTGAACATAACTGACGAAAATTAGGTGTACTCCAAGGCACACCTATGTGCCCTTCAAGGATTACAGGATGTTATGTAGATCTATGGCAAAAACTGCGTTTAGCCGCACTATAGGTTAGATTAGGTAAGGGACAGGTTTTTTGGTCACTTCGTCGTCACGCAACCCTTCCTAAGGTTCAGGACTCAATTGATGATTTATACACACAAAAAACAATCACACTAAGGCCTGGTCTCCACAATAGCGGAGACGAGAGAAGATATGTTTTGTATAACCAATCAGGTTTCCACCGAAGCTCAGCGAAGAGGAGATGTGGATTTCTAATTGGTATCTAGCTATATTTATTACAATCCTGGTGTACAATGTAGTATATCGACTATGTCTATCTACATGTACTTTACGAGCAAGTCAGCCAGACCGCATTATGGCCGTACCGCGGAAGAGTGCCGCTGTACCAGTTTATCTCAGATGAGTATTACAACATGCGTAGGATTATAGTGTTAGTACTCGTCTTGTCGCAGGGCATCTACATGATTACATAGAGTATCTGCTATGTGTTGAAACTGCAGACATAATAAAGTTTATCAGTGTGTTGTTTATAAATTCCTCATTTTTAAATTGTTTGGATCTAAAAGGAAGGATGATTGATGAACTGTCCAACTGATAGAGGCATTTGCTCATTTGGGACTTAGAATTTGACTTGATTCAGCTAAAATTCTAGGGTTTCAGAGACTCAGGTCACCAGAGATGTCATCATAATCATCCTGAGTACCCTGACTGCTTTCGATCATATTGATCGATCTCGAAACTAGCCATCGACGCAGCAAATGTAATGGCACTAATACATAATTATGTGCAATCATTCTAATAGGCCTATGGAACCATAAAATCGCCTGTAAAGCAAAATCACCTAATATCCAACTGTCAGGTCAAAATGAACCTTATACCACAGGCCCTGTTGAAGTTCAAGCAAACTGTTTACAGTCCTTAGTCGTATAAGACGGAAATCCATAACTACATAGCCACTTTGCCCTTATTAAAAACTATCAAGTCCAACGGCCATGGCGATCCGATCACCTTCCTTACAAGTTCTAATGGCTAATAACGCTAATTATTGCAAGAACAAACGCGCCATTTTGCTAAAATCCACGTTAGTTCGCATAGGCGTAATTACGTTCTAATTCGTTTCACCTCTAATGGTTTTGAAGTGTAAACAAACGTTTGCATTAGAGTCAAAATAAGAGACTAATGCCAAGTTAGTAATGCAGCACATACTCAGCACTTCAGCAGTAAGTAACGAAGTATTTTTTGGGCTGTAAAAATCATCAAATGAATCCTCCCCTGCCCGGAAAAGACTGTCAACTGACTGAAAACCATCCTGTTCTTTTCTGAGGAAAAGGGTCTAGTGATTACAGGAATGATTGGTACTTTGATTAGACAGTCCCGTAACCCCAGCAGGCAAATAACGACGTACTGGAGTGACGATCATTAAGCCCTTGCTAGATGTAGATAGACCCAGGTTCTTAAAAATGGACTGGGTCGTCCTAAATGCGAAAGTTGGACAGGATGCTGTAGCTCAGTTTGGGAAAGGCCCATGTCTCAGTAATGGACTGCTGTAGATTGTTAAAGTCCCGTAACCCCAGCAGGCAAATAACGACCTACTGGAGTGACGACCGTCAAGCCCTTGCTAGATGTAGATAGACCCAGGTTCTTAAAAATGGACTGGGTCGTCCTAAATGCGGAAGTTGGACAGGATGCTGTAGCTCAGTTTGGGAAAGGCCCATGTCTCAGTAATGGACTGCTGTAGATTGTTAAAGTCCCGTAACCCCAGCAGGCAAATAACGACCTACTGGAGTGACGACCGTCAAGCACTTGCTAGATGTAGATAGACCCAGGTTCTTAAAAATGGACTGGGTCGTCCTAAATGCGGAAGGCGAAGGAAAGGGTTTTAAGCGCAAATTGGAAAAGGCCCATGTCTCAATAATGGACTGCTGTAGATTGCTGATAGATTCAAGAGAATGTTTTTAGACGGGGCTTCGCTACATACCCATTTTGCTTCTTAGATCAAATTGGTCCTCCTGGTTTGATTTTAATTCTAGTCTTTGTCAGACGTGATAGAGACTAAGCCTACGATGGAGTTAGCTTACCCAGAAGAAGCCTGTTCACTGTAACTTTAGAAGCTACGACTGTTTTAACTGGCGAAAAAGGACCTAGTGTTGTGCTACTGAAGATTCCTTTTAGCCATTAGATGGCCATGAATCGCCTCAAAATGTGGAATTTAAATACCGGTTTTGATATAGATAGGTATAAAGCTTGACCAAAAAGAATCCGATTTCGAGGGTTATTCTGATGATTCACTCGTTTCTTGTTATTCAGAAGTAATTGTAATTTTCTTTAAATACTTAATTCTTTTCTGGCTTTTGACCTTATGATATCGATTGACCTTTCATGACCTGGTTTTAATCGAGGATTACCCATCGAAATAATTAAAAGTCGTGCTAATTGCAATTTATAATTTGCAACTCATATTCGTCTGAAGATCTTGGACGATCCACATACAAGTTACAAGTCATAACTAGATTCATTTCGTAATTTGAGTTTTGAAAGCCGTTAGTAGTAAAACCAATTTTGAAACATCAACAAACATGAGATATACAAAGGGGTTATAAATTAGTTGCTTTCAAAAATAAGACATGTTATTATGAAATTTGACAAATAGCAAATGAAACAGATCAGTTGGTACACTTAAACTGCGTTCAAGAGCTATCAGTATCATCATCATTGCAATAAAAATATAACATTGATAGTTCTTGATCGCCGTTTAAGCACTTTTTTTCCTTGCTAAATCCTCAACCACTCTATTATAAACTAGTTTCTGCCCGCGTCTTCGTCCGTGTGAAGTTTTGGCAAAAGATCACCGTGTCGCATCCCATCGCCTGATCGCGCTTTTACTTTTTCTGACTTGTTATTTATAAAGACTTGCTAGATGGTTAACATGCATGATATAAATATACAATAAAGCCTATACTCATTGCACTCTGGAATAATAAGACTACACTTAAAAAAAATACGGGTTTTCTAAATACTCCATTCTCGGAGTAGTTTTTTTTACAAAAGTGCCCAGTCAAGCTGGATAAACTTGAGTCTTTGATAATACTGACACCATATCATCCTGTCATTGCAACAGTAGATCCCACTGTAGGTACAGGTACACCACCCAATCCCTTTGGGAACTCCGGGCGAATCGGATGTGCCCTAATAACATATCATTTGTATGTCAAAAAGCAAGATTTATGTGAAGGGTCACTTTCGTATTTCAGCAAGGTTAATAGAATAAAAAATTAGACACGCTACAACTTTTTCATTTATCAAATAAATGGTTGAGAACTGTGAAATTGTTGTTTTATTTTAGAAGCTAAATGACTAATGTAGTCTCGAGGTTTTTAAAACTGCGAGCATTCAACAAGCTGCAGCTAAATGTTAGAAAACCTTTTTTTATTTTGACCTGGAAAAATGGCTCCTTCTGCGCTGGGTGGAGACGACGATAGTGTCAGATTCGTACTTCCTCAAATTCAGCCTGTTCCTTCAAAAGTCCTATTAGGCCTCTCCCTTTTTCGGGCACACCGCAATCGCGGCGGTAAGACCCCTCTTTGAGGAGTGGCTGGATAGGCGTCACGGCGTCTTGATCTACCGCCTGACGCAGGTCCTCACCGGACACGGATGTTTCGGGAGGTACCTGTGTCGGATGAGGAAGGAAGAAACGTCTGGGTGTCACCGATGCGTGGATCGCCCGGAGGACGCGGTGGAGCATACGGTGCAGGACTGCCTGCCCGTGGAGGGGTTATTGCTGCAATACTTCTTAGATCTACTCGTATGTCTGCAATTTTAGAGAGGACTTTTGGGCAGCCGTGGTTTGTTTGGTCGAAACTTGGCCACCATTCCGTGAAAACTTGGAGTTAATTTTGACTAAACAAGGACTTACTTGGAAGCATTTGATAGCCCAAGTGCATTGAACTTAAGAAGAACTTGACAAACAGGAAAATAAATTGACACTTAGTGCTTAGTTTTAAATGCTAAAATATTTCCAGTACGGAAAAAAACGGTTGATTCAATATTAATTATACAATTTGTAGTTTTTAAGTCCTCAAGAGAAGCCTAGACGCAGTATCAATAATGCATCACAGGTATAAAAATAGTTTTATTTTTTTCTTCTGTTGTTGCAAAAACCGAACATTCCAGTTGCCCAGATTCTGCTCGACGAGAAAAATAGTAAATTGTAAAGTCAACGGCAAAAAAACCGTTAAAAGAGCACAGTTTTACAACGCGGACGAAATTTAAAATGGCTGACCTTTTTCTTGTTCTTTGCGATGCCGAGATACTAAACTACACACTTTATTTGATTCAGGTTAAAACGATATGCTTTTAGGCTTTTAAGAAAATACGAAATATGTCTGTAGTTGCGCTGCAAAAATATCAGAATCCGGCTCGAAGGACCATCATTTTAAAATACGACCCTACTCTTTGAAGTTTATGTTTCCGCGATAAGATTGTTTAGTTCTAACACTTACAGAAACCATTTGGATATGATATTGCAAGCAGGTTCACATTATTGTCTAACATCGCTTAGTCACCGCACAACACCCACGGGATTATTCCCAGCTGAATAAAAATAGTACTAAAAATATTCATCTAGTTCACCGACCCCCGGGACTTCGCAACTCCATCCTTAAGCCTAGATATACAGTTAATCATGCTAAAATAATAGTGTAGCCTAGGAGATCAATGAACGCTGTTTATTTCAGTCTCTATGTAATGAGTCAGCACACCTACGTGTTTGAGTTTAGAAGTGTGGCGTAACGAGCTGTGTGTTTTAAAATCATAATACGTGCAAAACCGAAATAAACCTCTTGGTAAATTATACTGTGTCGTTCCACTAAAAGTTTACTCCATAAAAGTGAAAACAAAACTTCAAAAAAACTACGGGTTCTCAAGATTTGACCATTTTTATAACATAAATTTTAAATAACGATCAAGGAGAAAAAACACGGTGTTAACTAATTGGAAAGAGTCGCGTTTTGTGTCGTTCTGTGTCAAACGTTGCGAAGTCGCTCCGCCCACTGTACACGGTGACGCACGGTGACTGCTAGCTGGAAAGGATCGCGTTCTGTGTCGCCCTGTGTCGTCGGCCGTATTGTTATCACACACTACTGCCTTGCTTCTACTATTCTGCTGGGAGTACTGCGACTGACCGCTAAACAAAAATGCCACGTGCTCAACGGTCACTTTCCACCACCCCAGTTGATAAAATACCGCGCGTCCAATCGTCTCCAGATATTACAGACAGTCAAAATGAATCTGCTTCTGAGCCTGTAAATGTCACATCCAGAAGCAAACGCCTACGACCTGACTTCTCCCCTGATGGTAATTTGGAAACATTTGAAGACAGAATATTGAACATGCTTACATCCTGGAAAAAAGAACAGGAAAACCTGCTAAAACGCCTTACATCAGATATTACCGAAGTAAAGCACCAAATAAAAGAAATGCAAAAAAGCTACACCGAAACTGAGAAGTGGAGGGACTTCATGGATGGCGAATATGATAGTATGAAACTGCAAATTGCTAACTTGGTAAAGGAGCGCCTAGATCAACGGGAATACATAGCGGAGCTTGAAAAAAGGGTTGATGACCTGCAAAATGGGTCTCATTCGTCTGCTATTGAGATAAGAAATGTTGCTTCTACCGAGAACGAGTCGACGGCCACTTTGACAGATATAGTGCTAAAAACCTGCAGTGCCGTTCAGATGCAGATGGAAGCCTCTCAAATACGCGACGTTTACCGCCTGCCAGGTGTAAAGGACTCAAACAGACCAATAGTTGTTGAGTTTCTCACAGTCCCTGTTAAAAATAAAGTTATTGAATCGTCACGTATGTTTAATAAAAACAGATTAACATCTGATAAACTCAATTCTGAACATCTCGGAATTGGTGGACAAAAAAGACCAGTGTACGTCGCTGAATACATTCCCACCAGTATGAGGAAACTATTTTTTGAAGCACGGAACTTTGCTAAATTAAATGGTTTTAAATTCTGCTGGTTTCAAAATGGAAATATTTTTATCCGCGAAAAAGAAGGTCTCAAAGCAACAAAAATTTATTCTTCTACATGTATTAAAAACTTGCAAAAAACAGTTCAGTAACTACTATTTGCTTTGTTTAATAATACATAATTCTATAAAAAAAAATATGTCCTGAGCATTCCTCGCACAGCCTAATAATTATGATAAAAAAACTGTTTATAATGTCATTACACAATTTAACAAAGTATGTTAACCATTTCCTGTTATATTCCTATAACCTTTATAAAACATGTATAGAAATGGGTAAGCTTCAGTTAGCCTGCATCTGTAAAAAGTATTATAATGCCTGTATATTTAAGTTTACAATACTCACGCCTACAACACTATACACCTTTACACCAGACACAAAAAATCTTCATTATTGCAATAAATACATGGATATATTATTCTCCGAGCTAACGAAAGTTGCCATAAATAGGTCTAGACATATACTATATGACTGCTGTCCCTCTCGCACCTCAGATTCCTTAGTAATGATTCATTATTCTTACGCGTCGTTTAAACTCTCGTAATGTTTGACTTTAATGTAGTCTCAAATGAGATTGATTCTCTTAGCAAAACTGAAGCTTATATTTGTAGACCTGAAATGTGTAAAAGTTTCCTAGTCGACACAACTTCATCCATTAAAATATTACAATTAAATATTCGTAGCGTTTCTTGCAATTTTGATAGTCTTAGAGTATTCCTAAGCAGCATTACTATAACATGCGATATTATAGTTTTATCGGAGTGCTGGCTAAGTCCGTTGATGACTATCCCGACACTGGAGGGTTACACTGAATACCATTCTAGCGCGCCTATAAACCAAAACGACGGTGTCATTGTTTACGTAAAAACATATTTGCCACACGTAGTTACCGAACCCCAATTTCCTGGGACTAGTTGTTTGTTATGTCACCTAAAGAATATAGATTTATGTGTAATTGCCATTTATCGTTCACCTTCTGTTCGGATTATTGATAATTTCCTTAACGGTTTAAACACTGTGCTTGCAGCAACGTCAATTCATAAAAATGTTGTTGTTACAGGCGACATTAATATCAATATAATTCCAACTAGTCTAAATCATCAAGCAAACGAATACCTCAATCTAGCCGCCAGTCATGGACTTCTTCCCTCCCATCAATTTCCTACTCGTGATTCCTCTTGTTTGGATCATGTGATGACCAGAACTGACTTAAAAACTACTACGCTAGTCTTTGATACGTACATAACCGACCATAGGGCAACACTTCTTAACATTAAATCTGCTAAGAAAACGCTTAGACCTAAAATAAATCGGGTTGTGGTTGATTATACAGCTGTAATTTCTGAAATCAATGACATGGATTTTCACCCCGTTCTTGAAGCCCACGATGTGAATATAGCTGCTGATCTTTTGATATCCGGAATTGGCTCACTTATAGATAAACACTCTAAATCTAGTCGTATACCCCCCAAGAACAGAATTATCAAACCTTGGATAACAGAGGGCCTACTGCGTTGTATTCGGAATAGGGACCAAATGATGAGAAAACTGTCGACAAACCCTTCAAACCTAACCCTTAAGCTTACTTTCACGAGATATCGCAACTTCTGTAACAAGCTACTTAAGAAATTAAAAATTGCATACGAAAAAGCAGAATTCCAAAAAGCCAAAAAGGATCCCAAAGCTACATGGAAAGTCATCAAAAACATTACTCATAAACACCAATCGGTTAACGCCCCTATAGAATTACTTGCTACGTCTCCTGATATTAACTTGTCTATTAATCAAGTAAACGAATTCTTTGCAACTATTGGAAAAAATCTAGCTGATAAGTTTACCCCTCGTTCTCCTATCGTGACTCCTTTGCGCGACTCTCCTACCAATTCGTTCGTTCTTTTAGAAACCGACGAAGCTGAGGTCAATAGAACTATCAAAGGTTTGCGATCAGATGCTGCCACAGGGTGGGACAGAATACCGGCTTTCCTTATAAAATCATGCTCACAGAAGCTAGTACCAGTCATTACTCATGTCATAAACTGTGCTATCAACTCAGGGTCTTTTCCTAAAGCTTTTAAGAAAGCCCTCGTGCATCCAATATTCAAGAGTGGGGACAGACACAGTGTTAACAATTATAGACCTATATCTGTTTTACCGGCATTGTCAAAAATTCTAGAAAAAATTTTGAACAATAGATTGACTATCTTTCTGGAATCATACAATCTTTTGGCTAACAATCAGTTCGGCTTCAGAAAATACAAATCTACGGAAGATGCCGTTGGCTCCTTTGTTGATAATGTAGCGGCTAAGCTAGACGACAAAAAGAAGTGCTTAGGTATTTTTCTAGACCTCACCAAAGCATTTGACACTGTGTCTGTCCCGCACCTAATCTCAAAGTTGGAAGCAAGTGGTGTTCGAGGTGATACCCTTAAGATATTTCGAGACTATCTGACTGATAGGACGCAGTGTGTTAAGATAGATGGAATGGTCAGCGACAGTAAGAATATAGGCTTCGGTGTGCCGCAGGGTTCAATTTTGGGTCCGACCCTTTTTTTAGTGTATATCAACCAGCTATGCAGTATGTCCCTAAAAAATTGTTCCATTTACGCATATGCTGACGACACCGCATTACTGATACATGGTGACAGCTGGTCTGAGACAATAACCTATGCTGAGTTAGCCCTTTCGTCAGTAATGAATTGGCTATACGATAACCTTCTTACCATTAACCTTTCTAAAACTTATTTTCTTCCCTTTGGTTTGCAAGCGGCCACGTTACCAGCTCCAGATTCCATTATATTAAAAGCTCACTCTTGCTCTCCAACTACGCCCGTCTTACAATGCTCATGCCCACGGTTAACAAGATCGCCAATTATTACATATTTGGGGGTCCAGATTGATGGAGTTTTAAGCTGGAAATCCCACATAGATAGTCTTACTTCCCGCGTCAGAAAGCTTATTTATATTTTTAAAAAGTTAAGGCATACAGCTGATCGCACTACACTGAAGACGGTCTATTACGCTCTGTGTCAGTCATTACTTACTTACTGTGTCACTGTGTGGGGTGGTGCTGCCAAAGTTCACTTGCTTCAAGCTGAACGTGCGCAGAGGGCTGTCCTGAAGGTCATGTCCCTCAAACCCTTCAAATATCCTACTTCAGATCTATTTAAAGAATGTCAAGTTCTGTCCGTCAGGCGGCTTTTTGTGCTTCACACTGTGTTACGTAAGCATTCGTCCCTAAAATATAACCATAGCTCTCAAGGCAAACGTAAACGCTATAGGGTATGTCCTACTCAACGTTGTAGAACGGCTTTCGCTAAACGGCATTTCTATGTAATTGGGAGTCACATCTACAATAAAATCAATAAAAACTGTCCCATATATTCTACTACTTTGCGGGAATGTAAAAGGAAAGTTTATAGTTGGCTACTAACGCAGAATTACGAGGATACTGAAAATCTATTAAAAGTATAGCTCCTATGTATAAGTACACACTCTCTTCTATACATCCAATTTTACTTTTATGAACGTAATTCAAAAACGCACAACATACGCGCGAACACACACACGCAAACATCTGCTCGTGCTCGCTCATATAATTGTGCGGATTATGCCACAACTTACTCAATCACTCACAAGCATGCATGCGCTTAGCATGCAGGCACATTCACACACACACACACACATACACCCATGAACTAGTATACACGCACACACATACCGAACACCCAGTCAGGCACAGGCGTCTACCTACTTCTAAACTCAAAATTGTTGTCATTCTTGTCATTTTACTAAAAACTAAATATATGTAGGTACCTACTTACTCCTTAACCGTTGTTATTTAATGTCACAATGAATGGATCTATATAAATTGGAGAATTGCTGGTACCCATAACACAAGTTAAATCTTTACCTTGGGTACCAGAGTTCATACAAATATTTGCATGATTGACATTACCAACAGATCAATGTCTGAGATGTTTTTAGCTTTATTTTCTTATTTTATTGTATGTTCACCTTTGCTTGTAAATATTTGTCTGTAAATGCCTAAAAGCGCAAATAAACAATTTATTTATTTATTTATTTATTTTAATGGATCTTTGTTTACCCATTAAACACTGGTTGCCTAAGTTTGGCAGAAAGCCAAGGAGTAGCACTGTTTTGCAAGTCTTACAAACTTCCGGATTTTTTTCTTGCTTTACTATTACTATTCTCGTTAATCCTCTTTACTACACTGAAGTAGCTGGTTTAAAAAAGTTTACTGAGTTTAAAGGTAGCTTTTCATTATATACAATTTGTTGATACATTGCCATTTATCAGTACAATTGTGAGTCATTGAGTGCTTTGTTATCGCAGAATGGCGGGCGGCCAGGATTGGTCAAAGTTTTAAGTACTTATTTCGAAATAAATCAAGTATGTTTGCAATTTCGAGATAAATGTTTATTAGCAAACTGTACTCAGATACCAAAGGTAAATAAATTGTATTTGGACAAAAAGCAGAATATTGACAGTACTTTCCGTTGCGCCCTGGGCAACTGGCCCTGATGATTTGACCACGAACAAAAAAAAAGTATTAAAAAATATAGACATAAAACGTTAAAATACACATAATTATGTAAACCCTAAAAAATCTCAAAGATATAAACATTATAACCAGTAACATACATTACTTGTGCAATAACAGAAACGTTCACTTCTTTTTCGATTCCTCAACACTACTCAATAGTTTTTATGACGAATTTTGGATTAGGACCAACTACGCCATACTGCGAATTGTGGATTATGATCAAATTTCCGACCACAAGTCAATTCGAAGTGCGAATAATGCCTAAAATAGACTAATCCAGTCAAAACAAGGTAAATCATAAATAACTGTGAACCATCGCGTGCAGAACCTCTTCGAGCTAAAAGCTACTTCAAGTCCTCATTTTCAGGTGTAATTTAGAGCCCGAAGCAAAAACGTTTTTACTTAGCCACCATTAGCTATCAATTTGGCTAATTGGCCATCGTTTACATCCATAATTTTCACCTTAATTATGTTACTAAGTAATGGAATCTCCTGTGGGCTTGGCATTTTATTTCGAAGTAGAATTATTGATTATGATAACATTTGCCCATTTTGTTCTAGAACATTTGAGTTATAGAACTGTAAATTAGTTTTTACGAAGGTTGATGTGGATTGAAATACCTGAATAAGAAAATACTGAGCTAGCGGAGAACAGGAGTAAAAAATCGTGAAGTATAATTATTTTTTGCAGACCCTTTAATAAAGAAGTTTCTAAGTCTGTTTTTTTAATCCAATGCACATTAAGACAATGATTATTTAGCCATTAGATGAAGAATAATGAAACCTAGAGCATGTCTTTTAAATTAAAAATGTAACTACAGCACAAAACTAATAGCAATGATATAACAGACTAATAATCTCCTGTTCTAATATTACGGTTATTTCCATGTTCATTGTTGAATGGTCTTGAGCAATGGCAACACTTGCACGTGCGCCTGAGTTGAAGTTTCGCATACATTCTAAAACAAAGGAGGATTTGTTTTGTATGCCACCTCCGAAGATTTAGTTAAACCATTATTTTTATTAAACAGAAAATGTATAATTATTAGTAGTCTAAGAAATATTACAATATTGGATATTCAATAAAAAAAATATTTAGCGGCCAAAAGGTGAAATCAGAACAGGATAGTTACTAAAACATTCTCATTTATTTGTTAAATAAAATATTTTGATTTTGTACATTTTAATGAAATCATGTATTTTATTAGATTCTACGTACAGGAAAACTTGATTTTGCACAAGGAAACGGGTAAAAATTAAGTATTTGATGTTGTATTTTGTATAAAACTAATGACTAAATGAGTTAGCTGTGATTTCTAAGTAGAATTAATAAGCGTGCCACTACGCTCTAATTACAAAAAATATTTCGTTACTTATGCCTATGTCGTTATTATGGTTATTGTACTGTAATAAAACAGATTCTTTGTAAGCTGTCAGAAAAGTGTTCTTTAAAAAAATTAAAATGGATTTACTTTTGTTCTCAATCTAGTCCAGAAAGAGGACGAGGACTAAGTTGGAGCGAGCTCAAAGGTACTGAATGAAACTCCTGCGCATCGATGGAACACAGTAAAAACTATTTGACGCCGCAGTCTGACACGATAGTGGTTGCAAGGCAGGCGAATCTGGGTAGGCATGCAACAGTCAGTGGGATCGCTCAGTGGTCACCGCAGCTTCCAGATTACCTGTGGTGCCGTTGACCGGGGAAAACCGATAGGAAGTAGTTTTTTTAAGAGTTTTCCTACCAGTTATATTGCTTGTCTCTCGCTGTCATCCAGTTTTTTAAGTGTCAAGTTTGTCGCATCATACTTTAGCCCAAACGTACTTGGGAGTTCAAAGCAGTGAAAAGCAGCATAAAATTTTGACAAAATTACCAAGCAAATTCGAACTTTATAATAAAAAACAGAAGGATCAAAAAACAATAAAGGTATACAATCCCATAGTTATGACATCACTCAGTAGCTAATTGAAAGAAGCTTGGCGCCAGTTCGCTGACCGAATTGGTTTGCCGTCCTTTGGAATTTTATTTACTAATTCGTCTCAATTGTTTCAGAGTTCGTACCGTTTTTCGACGAAAGATGGACAAGTTATTTATATTTTATTTATCCTTTGTTTTATGGACTGATACATTCATTCTCGTAAATATGCAATTTACGACTAGCCAGGTTTAAACAGAAAAATTTGTTCTTGGAAACGTTTATGTTATCGTCCAGATTTGTAATTTCAAAAAAACATTTTGCTATCGCTTAGCGTTACTCAAAATGAAAACTAGTAATCAATTTCACAGGCAGAAATAGCAAAACTTAACACCAATTAGTTCTAACCTCAGATAAGGCAGATACTGACGTATTTAGAACTTCAATATTTTAAGTGCACTAGTAGCTAGTACGCATGTCTGTTAGTCACAGCCTCTCGCCTAATCTAGGTGTCCTCCATAGTAACTGAATTATAAACCGGATTGCGAGCCGTTGGAACCAAATCAAGCCGCATTACTACGACTTCAGCTATTTCTGTTTAGGTTTTTTTGAAGTATCCGGCTCAAAGGACCGGTTTTAAGGTCAATGTTTTTAATATTTTTTTTGCGTATTTTTAAATGACTGTGTAGTTAGTGTCAAATTCAGGTAACGCTTTTCTGTAGTTTTTTTTTTTCACCAGATGCATCTTGCAAAACGCAAAAGGTGGAAAGCCGAAAGGGCCCAAGGAAGACAATCACTAACTGCATCCAGTTTTTTTTCTGTTAATAAGAACTTTGATACATAACCTAACAAATCCATAATATGCGTCACAAAACCATCAGCTGCCAAGACCGTCCAAACTCGATTATTTTCACGTACATAAAGTCTTAAGTGCATTCTTGGTCCTTCCTCGGCGAGGTCACGGTACATGTGTACGCAAAATGCCAAGCCATATGTTTTGCGAACATTTGTGACGTAGTTTATAGGGCAATGTCAGCAGTACGTGTGAATAGGGAACTTTTATTATCAAGCATTGTATTGTCTCGTGACTTTCTTCATAAAATCTTCAGAATTCCAAACGAAGATACTGGTTGACATTCAACTTGTTTCTTGTGACTCTCAGATTAGTCGAAGAGGTGCGTATTTTTAGTTTCGTCAGATGTATAGGGATATGAATGAGATCTAAGACAAAAAGATGGTCCCCATATTTGGTTAAATATTATTTTATGAGTTTAGTTTACTTTCTTTAGGGTGTCTAATTTATATCATATAATGAACAGTGTCAATGTAATTTTAAAAACATTTTAGTACTGGAGAAGAGCTCGTAAGTTTCGATGAAACAAATGCCTCGATACCTACTGTCAAATCATTCATTTTTTAAAACAGTATCATTATTTGAGGTATTTAAAACATTTCCCGAGATATCCGCTATTCCACCAGTTTCCTTTCCAACTGGATTCTTAAGTGACGTCAAACATGCGCGGGAGCAAATTCTTAAACATTTTTCTTTTCCTTTCCAATATAACGAGATACAAATTTTATTTCAGACATTAGATTAGTCCAAATTACTGGGCAGTACGTCTGATTAATCCTTATAATTACTGGCAACAAGACGTTGTGTGGTCGACAGACATTATCACTTGTTTAATTAATAAATACCGCATAAACGCCCACGTGAACTCAACTAGACATACGTAATAACAAATTTACTAGCAGTAGTAGAATTTGTAGTACGCCTGCGGACCGGTGTCTACGAAATGCAGAGTTTGCCAAAGAAAAACATGCACATGACTCATGCATGATAGAATATAGTATACTACACCAACACTTTTTATTTTATGAATCATTTTATTTTATTACGCAAAGACAAACGTTTACTGGTTTTCAAGTATATCTAAGAATGGAGAAAGAGAGAAAACAGACAATACGGAGAATAAACAATGCAGAGAAGAATACCTATACGTAGCAATGAAAGCAGAAATATTACGTCTTTCGGGAGTAAAAGTGAAATTGGAAGTGGGCATACTATACGCCCCTTTTCTTTCTGTTTGGGAATGCAAAATGACCAAACGGGTCCTCGAATTTTAGGTGACTGCCAGACGTTTTTTGGCTCTGGGGAACAAGATGTCTACTTTTAAATAGCTTTAATGTGTCTCTTTCCAAAAGACTTTACTAACGACTGCAACTGCAATAAGGAGATGGTAAAGACTAAGGTCATAAAATCTAGGCCTCCCATGAACAGTCCAACAGTGTCCAGTCGTATCCGAACTGATACGAGGCGAATGACGTCGTTTTCACTTTAATTGCAAGGGCTTTAAAGAGTTTCTGACGCACTCAAGGCTTATGCCACATCATTAAGAACGATAACTCTCTTAGGTACACCCTGAGGCAAGACCAGCTTCCAAAAGCCACAATCCAGCAAATCATGGTGCTTTTAAAAATCGTCATATTCTTTCTAATTTCTCAATGTATAGATTTGAAAGATGAATGAAAGTTAAATTAGGTTAAACATTATCCATTGTTTACTCATACTTGCCGGTATTGTCGGGTTTAAAATGCTGAGTGGGTCACGAGTGGTGCGAACGACCGGCTGTATTTATTATGATTGTTTTCGCCTAGCTCGTTTATTACTGGTATCCTAGTTTGTGATATTCGGGTCGAGCTACTGTTCAGCTTTTATCGTAGTCCGCATTGTTAGGAATATTTCGCTCTATGGGGTATTGACATGCGAGATGGGGACTTTATTTATGAGCGGACGAAGCTGGGAAAGTATTTGCTAAGGAAAGTTTTGGCAAGTATGTTTGGTGACATAGGTTACCCTATTTTTTATGTTCATGATGTTATTTTGTCCAACCACTGATAAAACTGTACAAAGATTCCAAAAACTCCATCCACAAAAAATATTTACCAACCCACATCCACAAACATTTGGTAGTCGCATTACAAAACCAATGTTGACAATAAAGACGCAGTAATTTCATAAAACTCATGTTCTATCGGACGTGACGTCACCGAGAGGAAACGCACCGTGTCCTGGCGTGGAAGTCATCATTCCCATATCGTCTCTAACACAGTTACATCCAGAAATATACACTACCAACATAACCTGATCCTTCGAAACTTACGAGAGGAAATTAATCAAAAGATCAACGAAATATGGTCGGTTCTAAAAACAGCTGTTGACGAAGAGCGTCTCCTTTTAAGTATTTTTATTTGTCAGTGCCAGACTTCGTTGGATTTTAATTAAATGAGTTTTGGAACAGATAAATGTCGGGAATAATTAAATAATGTGTGGGGAAGGAACAATGAGTTGGTAGGGTGGCTTGAGTAAATAAACAGAGATTGCTACCAACTATTACTTTTTTAAACATCTTCTAGAATAGTTAATGAGAAAACGCGTATTCAAATCATAAATGATATTACCTAGATCTGCCAAGAAAGTAGTTACATTTCCGCAACGATAGTTATCTGTTAGGACCAACCAAACTGGTCCTTCGAGCCGGATTCTAACTATCGGGGAAACTCAAGAAATTGCATGTCCAAGCTATCGAGTCGACGACGATTGTAATTAGTAGGTAAGTAAAAGTTAAGTTTAAATGAATGAAGAAGAAGGCCTAGTACTAAAACCATGACTTTAAACCAATGTTTAGTTAATATTTTTTACCTTATAAACATAACAGAGACGTTTTTGACTGATAGTTAATTTTTTATCCTCCCCAAGAACAGATAACATTAAAATTTTATTGTTTCCATGCGCGTCTTTCCATTTTACTAGTCAAAACGACATAAGTGCATCAGTCACCGGCCCATGCCCATAAAAGTCTACGACGAGCAATAACTATAAAAAGTTAGTTAAAAAAAAACAAACAGGGGATCCGATCAATGTGTACACGACTCACGCGCATATGTTCTGATGTAAAATAACGCATGATTGGTGCATGGCATGGCGTTCCAAATTCAATTTTAATTTTAGGTAGTTAATTGTTTTTTTATGCATTTGGGATACTTAGTGGTGTGAGACATGACGTACTAGGTTTGCATTCGACTAATCCTATTTCTATTCTTCAAAGAATAGTCAAATTTATTTCATGGTTATTTTTATACGATTCGACTGTTTTTTGCACGAGTATGCCATAATCATTATACATATTTTAAACATTGCCGTGCTTAGAACGGAAAAATCATTCGACGTTTTGTATTTTTTTCTTTTCTACCATGGCGCTCTAGCTTGTATGACCAGATGTACCTACGAAAAAAACAAGGATTTTAGCAGGTAGTCAATTGCAGTTTCTGTCTACCCGAAAAATTGTCATGGACTTACGAAAACGTCCAAGCAGAAATAAAAGTCCTCAAAATAATGAGTAACAAGAAGAAATGATGGGCTAGCATTGAATAATAAGTGGCAATACACAACAGTAGACAAATTAGCATATGTATTGCCAATGAATCAGTCGGAAACCGTCCATGATTCACTATGATGAGCAGAGGTTGTGCAGAATGAAAAATAAAATGTCTATTAAACACATCCGTAGAACACACAACGAGGGTACTTATTTATGCAAAGCATAGACTGTGCTTTCGTCCCTTGATTACACTAGCTTTCTTGGAAGCGTATAGCAAGATTTTTTTTTACAAGTAATAGTGATTTCTGAACTGCGTGAAATAAGTTTACAAAAGTAGTGAATCATTGATTGAAATGACTAGTCACAGAAAATGGAAGAAAATTTTTGTGCTGACCATAAATTGAGGAAAGGGCAGGGAAACAAAAAACCGCTCTTGGCTTGTGTGGGATATTTAGGCCGCTGTCCACATTTCATTTGTCCCTATCAATTAAAAGATTTAAATTTTCCTGCAGTTCCCATTGATCAATTCTCGATATTGTAACGTTCTGGGGATAGCGGGAAAAATAAATTTTGATGGGTACAAATTTTATGGCGACAGCAGGAAAACACATGCTTCCGACCGACAGTGCAACCTATACTTTAGTAGGCTCGCGTTCGAAAAACTTATGGCGAATGTCAGATGGTCGAATATGAGCTTCCCCTTGTAATAGGCAGTATGCAAACGATCGCCGTGGCGGGACAGAATAATTTATGAGTTTAGCGAGCAGACTTTTAAGGGTTCAGGGTTAATAAACTTTGTGGCGGAATAAATGTGCCTTCCGGTTTGTATCGTAGTGTTAACTGCCCCAAGTAAAGGTACGATTTATTGGACGACTGCAGACAGCACCAGCAGTCGACGTGTCGCTGCGACACTACACGTTTCTATGCAGCTAGCGACACGTCTCTCAATCACAGACGACATGTCGTCCAACCGTAGATGAATAGTGCCACCGACATTGGCAAGAAAACATGTTGAACCTTTCTCAAAAAAAAAAACTCGTACAACGGAATCAGAATAATCAGAAACATTTAGAACTAACTGGTATACGGTAATACGGCGCTACCGTCTGCTCATCTGCTGATGAGTTCGGACCTATAACTGCAATGACGATAATTAAAATCTAAGAGGGATTCCTATGCAACAATTTGTGATCGTGATTTTATTGCCTTTTTTATAGATAATGGTACGGAACCTTTCGTGCGCGACTCCTGGCCTTTGACAGTTTTGAGTTTTATGCCAGACTGTGGCCAGTATAACGAACTGTCGGTTAATGAAGAAATATAAATCTAAGTAACGCCTTGTTTTACTCAAAACGGTTATTAATGTCGCATATTTTTTATCGTACCCTAATTAGGATGTTGAGTGTAACTTCGCAACAAGGGAACCGGACGCCGGAAGTCCGATGATACAGCTTTTACCAACACCTAACTTTGTTGTTGTACATTTCATTCAACTTTTAACCTAAATTAATTAAGTTTAAAAAATTTTTTTTGACCATGTCAGTCTTTGAGGCTGATTCGAAATGCACCAGTTTCAAAGTTAGAACAAGTAACTTATGCTTAGTTCAATATTTTCTATAAATGTTACAACAAAAAAAAACAATAAAATAGATCCATGCACATGACACAGTATTCACTTGTAAAGACATTTTACATGATTTAATATTGTTTTCTGTAATGGATTTCAGAAAAAGGTTGTTAGTGTCTTTCCATAATATTTTATAAGACAACGGTAACTTTTTAGACGTCCGGCATCAAGCAAGGAACGTGAGCAACAGCATTAGGGTAACCAGATGCTGTGAAAGTGTCAATAGTGACCATGTGGAGTGTCAAGTGTCAAAGGACACTTAAAATTAACCTCAGGCACTTGTGATGTGTGAGAACTTTTGTAAACCACAATATTATGTTGTGTGTCTGAGCGATTGATTGCTATGCTTAGTGTTGCGGTTTGATTCCCACATGGAACATTTTTTTATAATGGTTTCGGTAGTTAATTTTGCATTCATTGCTGCAGCACGAATCTGCGGATCTTTAATACCACGCGCAGTAATTGCACACAAAAGTTTGTTACTGAGGCTTTAACAATACGCAACCGCTATAGGTATACAGGTAGTTGTTAAGGCAATGAAAGTTTGCATATTACTTATATGAGTTCACATGCTGCATCCATAATGTAGAATAATTATTCTGGGGCAATACTTAAAAACATACAGATATTAAGGTTGATTGGAAAATATTATGGTAGATATAGATTTATCACAAAATAAGTGAACAGTCACGCCCCAAAGACGACCCACTGACCCTTAAAAGTTTCCTATTAAGTAGCTATGAAGATGTGGACCAACATTCACTAAATAGAACATTATAAACAGTGAAATCACATTTTTTTTTACTTTTATTTAAAAATAAATTTTGTTGTTCATTCAAACCTTGAAATAATTGGAGAACTTAGATTCTTAATCAGTTTTTTTTACAGCTTAGAAAACTCTTGATTTTCTTTAATACGATGAAATAATATTAATGAAATAATATTATATACCTATAGCACTCACGAATAATGTAGCTTTCGACCAATGAAACAATTTTTTAAATTGGTTTGTTACTTCCAGAGATTAGCCCCTACATACAAACAAATTTTATCTCTTTACTAGCGGCACGGTACGTACTTCGCTACGTATAAAGTGAAATAATTAAAAAATATACAAAAATGTGATAAATGAAGAACCGCTCCACCGATATAACTACAACGAAAAGTGGCATTGATTTTTATATTTATAGATAATATAATATTAGTATAGGTATAGAAGTATACATAGGTATTCGTAAAAAGATAATTCTATTGTTTAATTTTGTTTAATAATTAATAATATTGCAGTAGTTTAATTTTAATTATTAATAATATTGCAGTTTGTTTATATAGAACTCATTCAACCATAGAAGCCCCACCTCGAGGTATAAGTTTCGTACAAAAAGCACAACAAACAAGGAGGTTGGTGATCAATATTTAGCATAACTTCAACATTGAATTACATCTGAAAACTTATTATGTTTTGATACCGGGCTATCAAATTATATAGAAATCTTAATACTTACTTAGCTCCTGAGCTTCCGCAGTGCCCTCTGTCAGCGCTAATAATATTAATAAATGCACCAAGCACATAACACAAACATAATCACTAAACATTTTCACACTAAAAGTTTTTTGGAACATTGTTGAAACAATACTAGCTAACTGAGCTAGAAAATAAACATGTTACTTAGAAATAAGTTGCATTATGTCCAAGCAACAAGGCACTACACATCATTCAATAAACACTGGACCACATCGAGCACAAGCAGAGCTTGCTTTGAAACAAAAAAACACAAAGTGAAACGGTAAAATGACAGACGGCCGACAGATGTCAATTCAATACACTAGACAGACTAAAAATATCTAAACCGGTTTAGGCTATGGTAGTGTCATAGTGTCTCTATAGTTTGTGATAGATGTGAACCCATAGATATGGAGCATGGAGCAAGCAACGGTCTAGATTTAGATGGTAAGAGAGAAAAACAACCAAAACCCACACTTGATTTCTGGTATCATTCCTACAGCTTGGCCAGAACGGATTGAAACGGAACTAAAATTTTTATTTCTGACAGCGTTTTAAAATCTTTGATATTTGATGTAAACAAAGACCGCAGGTTTGTTAGATTTATTATTGTGCCATAAAACTAACGTAATAAGTGAAAAAAAAATAAAATAAATTCATTCAAAGTGCTGGTAGCGCGAAGACAGTGGCGACTTCCGGTTTTCTACATTTTTATGTCAAGCTGTACAGCTTAGCTTGGCAAATTAGAGTAGAAAACCGGAAGTCGCCACTGTGCTCTCGCTACCAACACTTTGAATGATTTTTTTTCACTCACCTACCAAGCTTGAGAGAAATAAAAATTTTAGTTCCGTTTCAATCCGTTCTGGTTCTGGCCAAGCTGTACTTATTACCTACTTAGTTTTATGTGTGGTTTTATGGCACAATAATAAATGTAACAAACCTGCGTTCTTTGTTTACATCAAATGTCAAAGATTTTAAAACGTTGTCGGCAAACAAAAAGATTAGTTTCGTTCCAAGACATTTTGGCCAAGCTGTAGGTGTTTTTCCCTCTTTCAAAAGAGATTGAATTTTGACTACATTTTGTTAAGGTGATTGCTTCGATGTAGCCCGCGAAATTCAAATTTTTTTACGTTTTTTGCAATTTGCAGGCCAGTGACATGTTGTAACTTTATAAATATTTGTGTTGCGCAAATAAAAAGTATAATTTTAAATATAAAAAATATCAAAAAACTCGCTCCATCAGCTCTCACATAGAAAAGGTGCATCGTAGTTAGATTTCGGAGATTTTAACATGATGCACCTTTTCTATGTGAGAGCTGATGGAGCGAGTTTTTTGATATTTTTTATATTTAAAATTATACTTGTTATTTGCGCAACACAAATATTTATAAAGTTACAACATGTCACTGGCCTGCAAATTGCAAAAAACGTAAAAAAATTTGAATTTCGCGGGCTGGTTGGAGCATCCCCCTTAAGGTGATTGCTTCGATGTAGCCCGCGAAATTCAATTTTTTTTACGTTTTTTGCAATTTGCAGGCCAGTGACATGTTGTAACTTTATAAATATTTGTGTTGCGCAAATAACAAGTATAATTTTAAATATAAAAAATATCAAAAAACTCGCTCCATCAGCTCTCACATAGAAAAGGTGCATCGTAGTTAGATTTCGTAGATTTTAACATGATGCACCTTTTCGCGGGCTGGTTGGAGCATCCCCCTTAAAGATTTTTGCGTGGGCCATAGATGCATGGCATGGGCTATTGATGTACTAAATTGGTCAAGACTATTTTACTTCGTGGTGATTTGATACGCTAAAATATGTGATACGTTTATTTCGCGGATAACGTTTTCTAAAAGCAGAATTTTTAACACGCTTCACGATCACATGACATGACCTGCCATGGATGGCATAAGGCCCGGAAGTTACGCCAGAAACGAAAATACAAAAAAAAAAAGGTTGCACTCCAGGAGTGCCGGTAGAAGTGAAAACTTTTTTGTTACTATGTTTTATTTTTAATTTGAATGACGTCTTACTCATTTTCGATCAGGGTCACGTGACCCTGACGGTCACGTGACCCTGACGGTCACGTGACCCTGACGCGAGTTTTAAATTTTTTACCCATTACAGAAAAAGTGTACAACGCCGCTAAAGAAGTTTTCACTTCAAAAAACATGTACGACCAAAATCGAAATTTTCATTGCAAAAAAGAAAAGTGAGTGATAAAATTCATTTTAAAACGTGGGAAAATGAAAATAAATATTATATTGCAAATGCAAATACCAGACTACAAGTACCTACAATTTACAATACAAGTTTGTTCGCAACTCTTATTTTACTGAGTCTGTTATCTGTTTGTTGTGGTGTTGTTGTTATTGGAATAAAAGTATCATTTAGAATTTTAGATTAAAGATTAAGATTTAGGATAATTTGTCCACTAAGGATTACTCGAAATGAGTTAAATAAAACACTGTGCAAGTCTTATCCATCACAAACACAAACACAGGTACCTAATTTCATAGTTGTTGGTTAAGGCAGGATGACTTTGTATTTGCAGTCTACAATTTCTTCTCTTTTTACTAATGTTATGTAAATAAACCATAGTTATTTTTTCCAGCAAGGTGAATCAAGAACAAGAGGATATTTTCAACACAAACTATTATCTATATAAAAAAAGTAATGAGAAAATGTGTCAAAACAGATAGGTGGAAAGAAAAATATTCTGTTCCAGCACTAAGAATCTTTGTAAATATAATTTCTTTTGTAAGCATGACGTTCAAAAAGTATTTATTTACATTTTGTAAATATAAATCTAAATTACATTATTTGTTTGATTTCAGTTCCTGCACCCATTTTCAAATCAAAGCATTTATTTCAAGTAGACAAATAACAGGCACTTTTGAATTGTCAAAGAATTTAAAATATAATTAAAAGCCACAAAAAATATGGTGCTACAGTCCCAGTCATAAGACATAATAACTGAAAGTACTGTAGGTGCCTATTCCAAGGAGTAGATCTGTATGGAGAAGAACGGGGGAGAAACTCCACAGACACTTGAATTAAAATAAAATTGTAGACTGCAAACATTTGCAATAAATACTGTTGGATTGTTCAAATGAGTACCTAGATATACATGTCCACACATTAAGCTTGCAAAATCAGTTCAACTGACTGACCATTGAACAGGGTAGCAGGACTAACGAATTATTGTGACCCTGGAACTTTAAAAGTTATAGAAGGACACCGTGGATTTTAGTCAGTACAAGTCTGACAGTCTCTTTGCCCTGCCTTGGGTGGGAGTGGACTCTTTATGATTCCTAAAAAAAAGCTGGCCACTGAATGTGCAGAAAAGTCATACAAAACAAGACCGCTATAAACTGGTTTTATAAATCTTGATGCATGTAAATAGAAACGGCACAAGTCAAGGTGGAATTAAATAATTTAGCAATTCGTTGATTTAAATTTTTTGGGCCTGTACATACAAAACATCAATCTACCCTCCTATATTTTTTAAGTGAATGAATTTATTTCACAGTTCCAACTGCCAAACGCGATTGTTCATAATTTTTGTGTGGGTGATATAGTAAAATAGTGCAGTGTAAATTATTTTTATTGATTAACGTGTTTCTGTTTTTCATAGAAGTGCCACTTTCGTATACGTACTTACTCCGAGTACTTTTGAGTACTTACTATATTTTTGTAAATGATGTTTGTTTTAAGATAAGCATTTTCAATAATTACGAATCAAAATTAATTATATTTTGGGGAGATCCCCTCATTAAATTAGATTATAAAGGTGAACGCAGACCTAGCCGCACCGCAGTCTCCGCAGTCATCGTTTTCTTACCGCTTCTGCGGCTACTGCGATGCGGGTGAGTGTGTGAGGTTTCATAGAACTTCATACAAAGAATGGGGATGGCAACTCAAAGCTAATCGTAGATGGCGCTGCGATAGTTGGTCCCCACGTCTACCTTGTACAAAAAAACAAACAAGATTATTTGTTATAAAAATTGAGTATAAATACAAAACAAATATGGAAAATTATTCGTCCATGCAAGTACTATATACTAAAAGAAGAATTAAGACGCCGCGGCGCATCTACAAGAGAAAAAAAGTGATTTAATTGAGTGGTTATACATTTGATTTTACCGTAATAAATCCACAATTACTTGTAGTTGAGGTTTCAATTTTTGAGTTTAGGTATGTTTTACCTGTCCTCTCCTTTATCAAGAATATAATGCTGCTTTTGACTTTCTATTTTGATAAAATATCATGATGTTTTAAGTCAGTAATTTTAACCTTTTTTTCTATTTAGATTCGAGAAATATCACAATATATTTAATTTCTTAACACCACAACTATTACAAAACTCGTTCCAGGTGATAATTCTTCGATTTTCGAGCGATGCAATACTGGTACATAACCTCCAAAAGAAAAGTAGATATTATTTTGAAAAGTGTATTCCATCATTTTTACAGCTTATTACACAACATCTAGTCATTTTACATCAATAAATGTTTTTTTTTTCTGAAAATTCATTTGATTTTACAGTTCTTTGGGGACCAAACTGTCATTTTCACTTTGACACTTGCCTTCCCCACGGTGCGGCTAGGTCTGCGTTCACCTTTAAGGTGAACGCAGACCTATCCGCACCGCAGTCATTGTTTTCTTACCGCTTCTGCGGCTACTGCGGGGTAAATATGTTCTGTGGGCTACTGCGATGCGGGTAAGTGTGCGAGGTTTCATAGAACTTCATACAAAGAATTCGTAATGCGGGGACTGCGGAGACTGCGGTGCGGCTAGGTCTGCGTTCACCTTATGGGACCCTCCACTCGTAGCACAGACTAGACTCGTAGTATCTCTCTAAGTAGTCTGTGTATCTCTAAGTAGTCTGTGCTGTGCTCCACTCTGAGTTTATGGTCTATGGTCGGGGTTTTCTAGAATATTCGTGTGTGCAATATCCTGCGTGTGGGCGATCAAAGGAACATTCATTCATTCGCAATTCAGCTTTCAACGAGAAATACAAGAAATAAAATCCAAGCGGAAAACGGTGAGTACATACAAATCTTTTATTTGGTTTTTGATATTTATTTATTGGTTTGTTGACAAAAGTTAGTCGCTTTGTTTAATACAATTTACAATGAATTGAACTATATAGTTTGTCTGATTGAACCAGTTTTTATCATAATTCATGTTGTTTTATCAATTTTTTAACCGACTTCGTGTAGGAGGAGGATCTCAATTTGTTTGGTATTTTTTTTTTGTTTGTGTACCGTTTACTCCGAACTTTCTGGTCCGATTTCTGCGATTCTTTTTTTGTTAGATGCAGTATATTGTTGTTGTTTTTTGGCTAAATGATATGTGGATGCTGCAATGAACTTACTATGAATTAGTTATGCAAAATTTATGACAAGAATTTGACGTCACAAGAATTCGATGGCGCAGTGGCTGAGCAATGGGACTGCTGCGCTGTGTTGCGCGGGTTCGATCCCCGCACGGTACAAATATTGTATGATCATCTGCAAGTAGCTGTTTAGTCGGGGTGTTTGTGTATGTGAGTTTCTATGTTATTATGATACAGGATAAATTCCTAGTGTGGGACAACGTTTTTAAAAAACAATAAAGAAATTGGCGTTGAAAAACTGAATTAAAAAAAAAACTTATACGTGTTTGTTTTTGAAGTCGTTTACATTTTTAATTCTATTTTTGATAGCTTTTTTGTTTCCGTAAAAATCTTAAGACCCAGCACATAATTACCTACGTTGTTTTAAAACCGTAGCAAAGTGTATTTAAAACGTTTTCGATAAGAATATAATGTTAATTGATTCTCGTTTCTCTTAAAACTGTACAAGTGCACACAGAGTAGGCATTTGGGTTATGTTATGACTCAAAGTTAATTTCAGTATGCAAAACAAGTTGATATCTAGGTATATTGTTCGTGTCGTTAGCACGGCTTTATAATTTAATACTAACGACACTTTTTTTTTCCACATACCTACTTAATTATTATCAAACTCATTAAATAATTGCCCAACGCAAAAAAAAGTAAGTGGAGCAGAAGGTATACTCTCAGACTACTACCCTGTTTCTTTCGGTTGCCCTTTTCTTTCAGGGCCGCGGTACCTTGTTGATAGGGTCCCGGGACCCTACTAACGACCCTTGTCACCATCGCTCGGTTGTGGACTAAACAAGCTTTATGATATTAGAACTTTTATTTTGATTAAAATATTACCTTTCTGTAGCAACATTTAGGAAAATATAGGTAGGAATAAAGCCATTTTTTTTTGGCGTGTAAAATCATCGAATGAGTCCTCCCACCTAGGGTAAGACGGGACTGCCAGACTTGTACTGAATAAAATTCACGGTCTCCTTCAATAGCCCTTTACGTTCCGGGGCCACGGTTACTTGTTAGTCCTGCGAACGCGAACTCAAACTCAACTCGCGAAAATCTCTTCTTTCTACGTCCAAATTTTATAGCTGACTTTTAGAAGTCAGTCAGGATAAATCTCTTTACTTATTACTAGCTGTGCCCGTGACTTCGTTCGCGTGGATGTCGGAGCTCAACAATGTATATTTTTTTTTTTTAACTTTTTTTTTTCTAAAATAAAAGTAGCCTAAGTTACTCCTTATTACATCAGCTACCTGCCAATACAAGTCCCGTCAAAATCGGCCCAGCCATTTCAGAGATTAGCCATTACAAACAGAAAGACAGACAGACAAAAAATTGTAAAAAAATGATATTTTGGTGTATGATATGTACCGTATTATTTAACCGTATGCATGTTGTAAAAAACGGTTATTTCAATATTACAAACAGACACTCCAATTTATTTATATGTATGTATGTAAAGATGTAGTATATGTAGATGTACTCTATACTTTCTATACTATAACATTATAAAGAGAAAAACTTTGTAATGAATAGGCTCAAAAACGACTGGTCCAATTTCAAAAATTCTTTCACCAGTTGAAAGCTGCTTCTTGTGTTGGATAGTCAATTTATCAAGGAAATCTATATAACATCTCGTCTCGCTACGATCAATAGGTGCCGAGCAGTGGGGGTGAATCCACGGGGAAAAACTAGTCTTTAGTATGAACTGAATAAGGTAAAGGGAGATTATTTTGTGAGACAGGTAACTCAGTGATAGTCTTAAAAGTCTCTCTCAAAAAATAATCTCCCTTTACCCTATACTTACTTTTTTTTTATATTTATTAATATGTATAGCTGAAGATTTTGTTCCAACCCGGTATTAATATCTGGGACTACCGGTCGGATTTCGAAAAATTCTTTTGCATTGGATAGCCCAATTCTTGAGGAAGCCTCAGTATCACTCTAGTACTTAATTTTATAGTTAGAAATAATAAAAATAATAGTCATAAAATACTTGGCTTTGTTTTTGGCAGGGAAGTTAGGTAGGTAGGTACTTTAAAAAGTTAAATTTTGATAAAATACAGAAAGCTGATTTAACAACCATGGTTATTAAATTAATAGGTAAGTGATTTATCAAATACCTACCCATTTCTTTTTTTTATTTATTAAAATTTAACGACCAAATAAATTAATGAATCCACTAATTAGTCCAATTATTTCATCCATTAATTCCATATTGTTCGTTGCCCGAACTGATAAGAGAAACGGATGTATAAAATTTACTAGCTGGCTGTACCTACAAAATATTAGGTAGCTATAGCTAATCAGAATGAATTCTTTCATGCTCAAAACGTAAATAGGTACAAAAAACAATAGCAAAGTGCTTCCTAGAAGTGAGTGTTGTAGTGTGGATACAAAGAACTCAGTTTATGGCTAAACAAAGATTGAGCAACTTAAGATCAGCAGTGCCGAATTAACATAGTAACAGGAGTAGCCAAATGCTATGAGCATATTGGATTCTACAGGCCCCCTTTGCGCGTACAGCCTAGCAGGGCCCAAGCAAATACATATTGAATGTTGATTTGTTTTTTGTTTATGTTGTAGAAGATATGCTACGCTACGCTACGGTTTTTTTTAAGTGTGCTGAGTGTAGGGCTAGGTACTATTATATATTCTGTGGTAGGGCATATGTTACTTGTATGTGTATAGGTAAGCATGTACGTATGTGTGTGTAGAGGCGGCTGCGCCCGCCGACTAAGTTTGTACCAGTCTTTATAAAACCCCTTCTACACGGTCAGGCGGTCAGGCCTGACAGAGGTGACCTTGGTCGTGTCACAGTACCCCACCGTCTGGAACGCTGTCGGCTGACGACGGTCCGGTCGACCGCGCACCGCGGACGCACCCTGTCGGCTGACGGTCCGGTCGACGGTCGGGAGGGATGCGCTACGGTCGGAAAACTTGTCAGTTCGGTCCGGCGTTCACCATTTTTAGGGTTCCGTAGTCAACAAGGAACCCTTTTAGTTTCGCCATGTCCGTCCGTCCGTCCGTCTGTCCGCAGCTTAGCTCAGAGACGCCCAGTACTAGAAAGCTGTAATTTGGTGTAAATATACGGATTTGTTGTGCCGAAAATGTGGTAAAAGAAAATCTCGTAAAATATTTTTTTTTAGGGTACCTCCTGTACACGTAAAGTGGGGATGTTTTTTTTTCTCGCGTACCCCTTAGTGTGGGGTATCAATTAATAGGTCTTTAAAAAATATTGATAGTTTCCATTAACATTTTTTTGATAAAAAGATTCGTTTGTGAAATATTAAGCTTTAAAGTGCAAATTTTTGCTCGACTCGAGTGTCCCCCCCCTCTACCAGCTAAACGGTTATGTTTGAGGGTGTGAAAAAAATCACAATAGTAGTATATATAACGAAGTTTAAAAGAAAATTATCATGAATAAGTAGGCTTTACAAGTTTACGAGTAATAGTCGACCAACTTATAAAACGTACTTGGATAATATATTTTCCTAAACAAAATGTATCGGAGAACATGTTCTTCAACTGCAAATGTAAGTTTGTCAACTTTATTTTTACAGCTATAATAGGTGGGTATGTTTTGGGGATAGGTAGGTTTTTATTCTCAACTATTTTTAACTAAATTCAAAAAAAGGAGGAAGTTCTCAATTCTTCGTAATTTTTTTTTTATGTATTTTCCCCGATTTCTCAAAGACGCTTGGACCGATTTTGAAAATTCTTCTTCTTAAAATTAAATTCAGCGAATCAGTTTAGTTAGTTCGCATAAGTATTTTGATGGGCAACTACGGAACCCTACACTGTGCGTGGCCCGACACGCACTTGGCTGGTTTTCAAAATTCGACGTGCACCCGCATTGACTGACAACTGCACACTGACGCGGACCCGTCGTGCGACGGCGTTCCAAACGGTCGGGTTCGACCGCGGACGCGGCCTGTCGGGACGGATGCGCTCCCGACCAAGGCTCGACTGACTCCGCCCATATTTGGTCGCACGACCAACGTCTACACGGTAGATTTTCATTCCCACCGGACCAAGGTCACCTCTGTCAGACCTGACCACCTGACCGTGTAGAAGGGGTTTAAACGCATTTTGACAGCAACACGTGTTTCGTTTTTGCCGCTCTCTCCTTAACTGTCACACCACACCGGATAACCTAAATTGGTGACGACCCGACGTGATTTATAGTTGCCGACGTGATTTATAGTGGCTGACGTGATTTTTAGTGGCCGACGTGATATTAGACTGGAAAATAGACTGTTATAGTTCAAGATGATGCCTACTCAGGGCGGGAGTCAACCTGCAATGCGGGCTACAGACCCGAAGCTCGAGCCGCATGCGGAAGGAGAGTCTGCATTAGCCAGCATCACCGTATCTTCAAGAATACCAGAGTTTTGGGCCGACCAACCCCGACTGTGGTTTGTCCAATTTGAGGCAGTGGTGGACAATCAAAAACTCAGCGATACCGCGAAGTCAAACCTAGTAGTCACAAAGTTAAATAAAAGTGCTATACAACAAATCAGCGACCTACTACTAGCTCCACCGGACACACAGAAATACCAGTCCATGAAAGACAGACTGCTCCAAGTTTTTGAAGAGTCGGAGACTCGGCAGTTTCAGAAGTTGTTGGGGGAAATGGAGCCTGGTACCCAGAAGCCTTCGCAACTATTGAGGCGGATGCGTGACCTAGCACGTGGAAAGATACCCGACGCAACTTTGCAAATTATGTGGAGTGGACATCTTCCAACAGCAGTGCAAGCCGTTTTGGCAGTGACTGAAGTAAAGCAATTAGATAATTTGGCTGTCGTAGCAGACAAAGTCATGGAAGCAACTCGTCCTGCGGAAATAGCGACAGTGACTACTAATTCCGCCGCCAAGGACGTTGCTAAGGATTCCGGCACAGTGTCAGAGTTAGCTGCCATCGTGAAGAAGCTGAGCATCGATGTCGCCGAATTACGACGCTCGCGTTCCAAAAAGAGGTACGGACGTGGTACGAGGGGTTACCGCCAGTCAAGGTCGCGCACGAGTGATGGAAGCAGAGCTCGTAAAAATCCCGAATGGTTGTGTTTCTATCATCACAGGTATGGATCCAAAGCTGCTAAATGTGTTGACCCATGCAATTGGAAAACATCAAAAAACGCAACCCCATCGGAAAACTAAGTGTGATACAACCCGAGGCGAAGGTATGTATCGTTACGTCAAATAATCGCCTTTGTGTGTTAGACAAAAATAGTGGTTTAAGATTTTTGATTGATACAGGTGCCAATGTATCGGTGATTCCGGTTAATAAGTTTAAAAATATAGTGTGTGATCAATATAAGCTTTACGCTGCAAACGGTACAGAGATAAAGACATATGGTGTGCGTACTTTAGTTTTAGATCTTAATTTAAGGAGAGCTTTTCGATGGACATTTATAGTGGCAGATGTAAAGCAGCCTATTATAGGGGCAGATTTTTTAACACATAATAGGTTGTTAATAGACTTAAGTACACGTAGGATTATAGATCAAGTTACCCGTTTAAATGTTGTTGCTTCAATGGTATGTCACAGTGGTTGTGAGTCATCTATCAAAACTATAATTAATAACAACATATGGCATGGTATATTATGTAATTATCCTGAAGTAACTAAACCTGTATCTTTTAAAGAAATACCTAAGCACCCGGTGTGCCATTACATTGAAACTTCTGGGCCACCGTTACATGCTAAGGCAAGACCACTTCCTCCGGATAGATATAAGAAAATAAAGGCAGAATTTCAGAATATGATAGATTTAGGCATCTGCCGACCATCTAAAAGTCCTTGGTCAAGCCCACTGCATGTGGTGCCCAAGAAAAATGGAGAGCTTCGCCCGTGCGGAGACTACAGAAGGCTTAATGCAGTAACCAAACCTGACCGCTATCCTATTCCGCGCATAAATGATTTTAAGTACTTATTGGCAGGAAAGAAAACTGTATTTAGTAAACTTGATTTAAACAGAGCTTATCATTTTATACCGGTAGCTCCGGATGATGTAGAGAAAACTGCAATCATAACGCCGTTTGGATTGTTTGAATTTCCACGAATGACTTTTGGATTGCGCAATGCTGCACAATCCTTTCAAAGGTTCATGGATTCTGTAGTACTGCGGGGTTTAAATTTCGTTTATAATTATATTGATGATGTATGTATAGCAAGCGAGTCAGAAGCTCAGCACAAAGTGCATTTGAATGCAGTTTTCCAAAGATTTGATGAATTTGGTATTACAATTAATATCTCTAAATGTGTACTCGGTGTGTCAAAATTAGACTTTTTAGGTTATGAGGTGTCGATAGATGGCGCTCGTCCGCTAGATGAAAAGGTGCAAGCGATTGTAAATTTTCCGAAACCCGAAACGGTTGAACAATTACGTCGTTTTCTCGGTATGGTTAATTTTTACCGCGCACATATCCCGAGAGCAGCCGATTGCCAATCGGAATTAAATAGTTATTTGCATAACAGCAAAAAGAAAGATAAAACTTTAATTGAGTGGACTGATAAGGCCAACGAGGCGTTTGAGAAATGTAAGCTTGGCTTAAAAAATGCTGCTACATTATCCTATCCTTTGCCTGACGCCAATTTGTCATTAATGTGTGATGCTTCAAACGTTAGCATTGGGGCCGTATTACAACAACAAGTCAATAATATTTGGCAACCACTAGGATATTATTCTAAGAAATTAACGCAAACTGAAATAAAATATTCAACATATGACAGAGTTGTTAGCAATATTCATGGCTATTAAACATTTTAGAAGTTTAGTAGAAGGTCGAAAATTAACAATATACTCGGACCATAAACCACTTTCATATGCGTTTTCTAAATTAAATAGTGATAACGAAAGTCCTCGGCGCATTCGACAACTTTCCTTTATTTCCGAATTTACTACCTCTATATGTTACATTAGTGGTAAGCAAAATATCGTAGCTGACACTTTTTCTCGCATAGAGACAATAAACTGTCCCACGGCACTGAATTACGCAGAGTTAGCTGAAAGGCAAGCTAGCGACGATTACCTACAGCAAGCATTACGAGTATCGGATAACAACTTGCAGTTTAAGCAATTTCAAGTACCGGACTGTGAGAAACAAATATATTGCGAAGTCTCACATAACAAAATTAGACCTTATTTAACGGAAAATTTTAGATTGACAGCTTTTCATTCAGTTCATAACCTTAGTCACCCGGGCATTAAATGTAGTAAAAGGTTGATTAAACAAAAGTTCTTTTGGCCAAACATGGATAAAGACATTGCTAAATGGGCCAGAGCATGTCCTCAATGCCAAAAGGTTAAAATAACAAGGCATACAATTTCAGGTGTAGGAAAATTTGAACGAGTTGATCGTTTTCAACATTTACATATCGATATAGTCGGACCCTTAGCGACTACAGCTGATGGGTATAGGTATTGCGTAACCATGATAGACCGGTCCACGGGGTGGCCTGAAGCCGTTCCTGTCCAAAATATTACAGCGGAGACCGTCGCTAGAATAGTTTTTGAACATTGGATATCTCGGTTTGGATGCCCTTCGAAGCTTACAAGCGACCAAGGCAGACAGTTTGAGAGTGATCTGTTTATTAACCTCATGAAGTATTTAGGCATACACAAATTGCGCACGACGCCTTATCATCCGCAGAGTAACGGCATGATAGAACGTTGGCATAGAGCACTTAAAGTGGCTCTCATGGCACGTTTACAATGCAACACTTCTTGGGTCGAGGAACTTCCAGTAGCACTATTAGGTCTGCGTGCCGCTAGTAGAAGTGACACGGGAGTGAGTGCGGCGGAATTGACCTACGGTAAAACGATACGTTTACCAGGTGATTTTTACGAAGAATCGAAAATATTTACTTCGGACTCGGAATATTTACAGTCGCTTAAGGATACTATTAATAAATTAAAACCACGACCACAGAGTCATGGAAATTCACGTGCGTTGTTCGTAGCAAAAGATCTTAGTTCGTGTCAATATGTTTTTGTAAGAAATGATGTAATGAGAAAATCACTACAACCACCATATGACGGACCTTATGAGGTGGTTAAAAGACTTGGAAAAACATATGTCATTAAAATAGATGATAAAGAAAAATCCATATCCATGGATAGGCTCAAACCCGCCTATATAATCGAGAACGATAACAGCTATAGCAGTAAGGATAGTTCTAAAATAGTTGTAACGGATCGAACCGACGTAGATATAAGTGATAACAAAGCCACTTCTAGCAATATCATACATCCTAAATCTACACGCACTGGCCGAGTAGTCAAAACACCGATACGATTCTCTTGAATGTTGATGTTAATTTCTAAACAGTACTAGTAAGCACCGTATACCCTTAGAATAAGATTCAATTTTGCGAAATATGTTTTTAGTAAATAAATTCAATTGTAAAAAACCGAAGTAGTGCAGCAATAATTTCGAGAGTAGGCTAGATCTAATTTATGTAAGTTCTAATTATATTATTTGTACCTAAAGTATTGACACATATTGATCTCAACAGATGTATAGTAAGTAAATACTTCTTAGTAATTGTTTATGAGTACTTAAGTGTTGTAAAAGTTTTTAGCTGAAGATTTTTTTTTGTTAAGGGGGGAATGATGTAGGGCTAGGTACTATTATATATTCTGTGGTAGGGCATATGTTACTTGTATGTGTATAGGTAAGCATGTACGTATGTGTGTGTAGAGGCGGCTGCGCCCGCCGACTAAGTTTGTACCAGTCTTTATAAACGCATTTTGACAGCAACACGTGTTTCGTTTTTGCCGCTCTCTCCTTAACTGTCACACCACACCGGATAACCTAAACTGAGGCAGGACTGTCCAGATTCGTACTGAATTAGTAATGGAAAAAACCCGCTAACCTTTGTATGACTTGGGAATCGAACTCGGGTCCTCAACTCATGTTAACTAGAAGCACTAGACCGCCTATCGATCGAGGCAGTCATATACGTATATATACCGTATACCGTTTATATACCGTTTATATGAATTAGGGCGTGGCCACAACACTGTGTTGGGTCGAAATTCTACGACGCCGCACATCGTGGTTTCCGACGACGCTCTACATCTTAGTTAGTGTCCACATTCATAATTGATAGAAATGGATGCGACAAGTATTTTCTTTTCTTTTTCATGATGCTAGCAAAAGTAGGACCCGTGGTCACCCGTGTAGTGCGGTGTATCCGTTTCGACCGCGCGGCCATGACGTTTTTTTTAAATAAAAACCATCCCAAGTTTTTGTAAAAAAATGTAAAAGTCTATTCCCATAAACCATAAATTTGTCAAAGCAATGGTTAAAAAGTTATAAGGGTTTGAACGTGGCCGCGCCATCGAAACTTTCCGAACCGCGCGGCCATGGAGATCTTTAAAACTAAGAGTCGCAGAGACCTGAAATTTTGGGAAATAGTAGATTGAATTTGTAAACCAAATGTAAAAATATAGAAAAAAATCCTGTGTTTGTATTTTAGGAGTTTTAAGGATAAAACCTCGTGGCCGCGCCATTGAAACGGTGACAAAAACGTTATCGCCGATATCTCACTGAAAAAGAATCTCACACGTCTGAAATTTTTTGTAAAACACAGATTTTCATTTGTCAAAACTAGTAAAAATACAACAAAAAATCCTAGGTTTATATTTCAGGAGCTGTAAGACTAAAACGCCATGGCCGCGCCATCGATGCGTTGAAAATTTAGTTTTTCGCCAATATCTCGCTGAAAAAGCATCGCAGAGGTCTGAAGTTTTTTGTAAAACACAGATTTGAATTTGTCAAAACTAGTAAAAATACAACAAAAAATCCTAGGTTTATATTTGAGGAGCTGTTGAAGAAAATCTTCAATGCGTCTTGAATATGTCGATTAGGGTGACCACGGATTATTATTTACAGAGAAATTTCCACCCTTTTTATTAAAAATGATACCCCAAGGATTCGTTGAACAAAATCTTTAAAAATCACATAAGTTAGAGATTGTTCGATGTTGAGTGCTCCATTTAAAGACAGCCCCGTCTTTAAAGCTTATTCTCACTATAGTTTTTAAAATTCTCCTGTTGTTTAATATCTTAATAGTCATCGATTAAACCATATGTTAAATTATGTATCGTCTTACACCTACCTGACACAGACCTGAATTTTTAATTTAATTATTACTTTTTAAAAAACATAATTATACCAACAATCGAACAATCTCTAACTTATGTGATTTTTGAAGATTTTGTTCAACGAATCCTTGGGGTATCATTTTTAATAAAAAGGGAGGAAATTTCTCTGTAAATAATAATCCGTGGTCACCCTAATCGACATATTCAAGACGCATTGAAGATTTTCTTCAACAGCTCCTCAAATATAAACCTAGGATTTTTTGTTGTATTTTTACTAGTTTTGACAAATTCAAATCTGTGTTTTACAAAAAACTTCAGACCTCTGCGATGCTTTTTCAGCGAGATATTGGCGAAAAACTAAATTTTCAACGTTTCGATGGCGCGGCCATGGCGTTTTAGTCTTACAGCTCCTGAAATATAAACCTAGGATTTTTTGTTGTATTTTTACTAGTTTTGACAAATGAAAATCTGTGTTTTACAAAAAATTTCAGACGTCTGAGATTCTTTTTCAGTGAGATATCGGCGATAACGTTTTTGTCACCGTTTCAATGGCGCGGCCACGAGGTTTTATCCTTAAAACTCCTAAAATACAAACACAGGATTTTTTTCTATATTTTTACATTTGGTTTACAAATTCAATCTACTATTTCCCATAATTTCAGTTCTCTGCGACTCTTAGTTTTAAAGATCTCCATGGCCGCGCGGTTCGGAAAGTTTCGATGGCGCGGCCACGTTCAAACCCTTATAACTTTTTAACCATTGCTTTGACAAATTTATGGTTTATGGGAATCGACTTTTACATTTTTTTACAAAAACTTGGGATGGTTTTTATTTAAAAAAAACGTCATGGCCGCGCGGTCGAAACGGACACTAGTGCGGTTCATGTCTTACTAGAAAATGAACTGAAAGTTAGCGTCTTGTCGTGCGATGTCGTATGCGATTAAATTTTTGCGTTGCGTCATCGCATTGTATTGCTGTGCGACATCATTTTTGCGATACGACGCCGCAAGACAGTGTTGTGGCCGCGCCCTTAAACTTGGCGCAGTGGCTGAGCGTTTGACTGTTGTCTGTCGCTGCTTGCTTGCACCTACTTCTGGGTGTTTGTATATATGTGAGTTTCTATATTTGTAAACGCACCCAGGATACGAAAAAATAATAAAGGGGCAACTTTTTTTCAACAACTTCACTCTTTATTCATTTTATACTTACACTTATTTTTTTGTTTTTATCTTTTAAAAACCATTAAAAATAAACATTTAAAAAAGAACAGTCCACCAGCATCAGGAACAGGGTCAGAGTCAGGACTCCTGAGAGAAGAACCTCCTAACAATACGCGCCGTGTTCAGAAGTATCTAGGTACTGCCTTCTGAATCAGGCGCTTGATCCAGCTGCCAAGTGAGAGCCGCCTCAGATGTTGTTGGAGGCTTTTGGCAATTAAGCCATTCTTAGACACGACTATCGACTGCTGTATTCACGTCTCACGAGCCAGATCAAGAGTCTTGATAACAATTTTTTATATTGAAAACAATTTTTCAGGGCAAAAATGACGTACAAATTGCACAGGAACGGGGTCATCACCGGCTCCTTGAATTCCTTTTGTCTGGCTTGCGAAATCTTCTTGGACTGCCAGCAGGTGGCTGATGGCCATATCGAAACATCGGGGCACAAGAAAAAGTTAGAAGCAGTGCCATATTCCGACAAGTTTCAACTGGAACATATTAAGAAGGTAAAATAATGATTGAGCATATTTTATTCAAAAATTCAATTCAAATTCACTTTTGTAATAAATATTTTACTCAAAAAAAATAAAAAATAGATTATCTATCAAAAAATAATTTGTCGAGTATTTTTTCTTGTGATACGTAAACCGAAATTGACGAAGATACAATACTTCTAAAAATCACAAAAAATCACTTGGTCGGTATAATTTTACAGGTGTTATGACGTCACAAGCCCCCACTCGCGAATTTCGAAGCGTTTACTGTTATAAAAAATAAAACTAGTTATTTTTTTATTTTTTGTACCCTTTGACTCGGTCGCAGAAACCGACAACAAATGGATCGCCCGAAGCGAGCACACACACACTATCGTAGTCGGTCAACTTCGACCAACTTCGCGTAGTAGTCTAGAGCAGGCTCATCTTTGAAACTACGCAATGGATTTTGATGCGGATTTTTGAATAAACAGAGGAAGGTTTATACCAACGACGATATAATACTAGACTCCGCATGCACGATCTAAGGAACAAAAATTATTCTGTTAACTGGCTGAGGTACTACGCAAGCGAGGGGGACGGGGTACTGCGTTGTGATTGGCTAACTCAAGGTCTGTTCTGTCTCAACGTATGTTTACGGCTCACAGGATTGGTCGAAATGAGACGAATATAAGACTTTTGCCTAATGTGTTGACAGACATCGGTCGCCTGTTATTAGGAGTCTAGTATTATATCGTCGTTGGTTTATACGTATATAACATGCAGGATATAGTAGAGATTGCAACCGTGCGGAGCCGGGATAAATGGATAATACCAATTTTATTACTTTTATATAACAAATAGTTATTATTTTTTCAGTTCAAAGGAGGCTACTATTGCGAATTTTGCAATGTTCTGATGCCGATCGCTTCCAAAGTCAATGTACACATCACTGAAGATGAACACAAACATAATAAAGGAATTCTTCTCCTAAAACCTTTGGGAGGCGATGTTGTGGCGTTCAATCATACTGTCATTGAAGATAAGGCTTGGCACGGCCTCGTTGAAGGTGTCTGCTCCCTCTGTAACGCCGAGTTTGAAGATGAAAATGAACATAAAGCTGATGCCAGCCACTCTTTGAATTTGGTTCTGAAACCTATTCAGTTTGGAGCAGATAATGCTATTTTCCGTCATGTAAGTTTACACTACTTTTTAATGTTATGATATAAAGTATTCTATAAAAATGAAGACTGTATAGTAATTTAGCACCTTAAGTTTCCGGTATTCCAGCGAATTAACGACCTATGATACTCAACAATTGTACATAAAAGTTGTTCGATTTAAATAATAGGATTGTTGGATTTCTCGGCTTGATTGTGCCCAAAAAAAATTTGGAAGTATTCTTCAAATTAAGTGTTTATTTCTGTATTTCAGTTAGACGACACAGCTGTCCAATGCCTTACATGCAACAAGTTACTAGCCCCTGCCAGATTGATCAAACATTTTGAAGAAACAGAGCATCAAGAACTTTACGCGAAACGTCGCGTAACTAATGTTGTTGATCTTGGAAATACAGAAAACTGTCAAGAAATCGAAGCTAAAGCAACCACTCAAGAGAATGAAGCTCAAGAAAAAACAACTAATGGGCCTTCAACCACCAAAAATGACGATAAATCGAAGACATCGAAGATCGATAACGACCGTGAGAAACAAGAAGAAACAACGACGAAAGACAAATCTAAAATTCTTGAATCCATTGCAAGGTACCAAAGTAAAGGAATCAACATCAATTTGGAAACAGAAACAGCTTTCTGCAAAAAGTGTTCCAAACCTGTAGCATTTGATTTTCTGGAGATAGAAAACCACATGGAAAATCATTCAGGGGCAGCTACAGATTCTGATTTACTTTACCCATCTACCTTGGATCATAACTTGAACAGAGTCGATATAAAAGACAAAAATACAAAATCGTCTGATGATAAAGAAAATACAGAGGATGTAAACGACTTCATAAAAGCTTGTCGAGATAAAGTCCAAAATGGTACCTCACATGAAGAAAATAATGCCTCGAATGGTGAAGAGACTGATACAGACTCGACATGCCCAAGTGACTACATTCCTCCGGTAAAAAACTTCGAAAAATGTAGCCAAGAAGAAGAGGCGCAGAACTTTGCTAAAGCAAATAAAATAACATTCAACGGCGGCAACAACCAATCTTTTTGCCGCGTTTGTAAAGTACATGTGCCGGCTTCTTTTAGGTCTTTGAAAGAGCACGTAGATGGAGCGAACCACAAAAAAAACGCAGGCCCCACTGCAACTGTAACCAACCCAAAGAGTCCTAGAAATCTGACTAAGATGTCAACAAAAGACTTTGTTGATTCAGCCTATAGAGTACAAGGAATATTATACACCGCCAGTATCATTAACGAAGAGTTCTGTATTCTCCAGAATAGTTTTCAGTTAATTTCAACAATCGGTTCAAGAATGAGGTGTATTTTGTGCGAGGTGAACTTATCGCCAATCATGTCGGATATTGAAGACCATTTTCAGTTGAGACAGCACAACATGAAATGGCTAGCAGTACCTGTCATTACATCGGAGAAAGACGAACTTATAAGAGAGGTAAAGTGAACTTTTATTTTGAAAAAATATTACAAGCGTTTTTGTAACAAACTTTTGTTCCAGTATATGGCAAGTAGGTAGAGGAAACAAGCCTTTTTTTTGGCCTGTTAACATCATATTATGAGACCCTCCACCCAGGGCAGGGCGGGAGGGACTGTTAAACTCTTACTGACTAAAATCCACGGTGTCCTTCAATAACTCTACGTTCCGGGGTCACGGTAATTCGTGAGTCCCGCGACCGCGACCCAGGGATCAAGCCATGCCAGAAATATTATACGTAATGGAAGATTCTTCAGTTTCGTCTACTGAGCAAGCCCTGAAGGTGTGCGGAGGGCTGTCCCTTACACCCAGTATAAAAAAAACTTGACACTTTTCCGGCCTTGTCTGTTTTCATCATTAATGTTTGTTCTAAAGTGTCATCTGAACTGTTACAGGTTCGACCAGGTTTGTTCCACTGCGGTTATTGCAACCTTGTCGTCTCAGGATGGACCGACATGAAACAGCATCTCGATTGTTCCGATCACAGGCAAACCAGAACCATTTGGGAAAGACGACTAGTGTTCCACTTGCCTAACTTGCGCCGATTCAAGTTCGAAGAACAAATGGAAGCAATTGCCATGATGCATCTTCTTGGAATGATACATTGACGATTTTAAATTACTGCAAACTTAGCTGAAATTGGACATGCAGTTTCGTTACTTATTTTTTGTTATCAAAAATATTTTTGAAGTGTAAGTACATTATCGTCCCCAGCTACTTTTAAAAAATCTCAAAATTGTGGTTGGGTGACTATGCCATTTAATTATTTTTTAACTGTAATAATTTAATTATTTTTATGTTTAATTTCTCACTTTTACTGCTCTTGTTCACGGTCGGTTTTAAGTCAGGATTACAATTTACACGTACAACCGGTTTTTGGCCACTGCTATTATTATAAGTCCTTGTCTACCACCTGGTCGGCCAGTTTTCACCTCTATGCCTTTAGTAATAAGGTTAAAAAGTAATCTACTCCGACCTTGTACTTCATAAAACTGGGCAATGAGGATTAGTGCTAGCGTAAGCATTGTAAACAAGCTTCTAGTGCATCATTAGGCGGTGTCCTGCATGAGCGACGAATACGACGCGACGCGACGCGATTCAAACAATTTCAACTACTATTAAGATATTATTTTAAAATTTACTTCGTGTCGCGTCGCGTCGCGCGCGTCGTATTCGTCGCTCACGCAGGACACCACGTTAGCGCCAGCTATTGACGCGACAGGAACTTAGGTGAATAAACCGGCCGTGAAAAAGATCAATTTTTCTCTACATGCATGACAAGAGATGATGTCTGAGTTAGCTGGTGGCCTACCATGTCTTTTAACTAGAGTAGAGCCACTGTGCGAACGAGATGACGCTAGACGACTTGTATAGCTGTCTCTTTCGCACAGTGGAACTACTCTCGTTTTAAGACGTCCTGGTAGGCCACCTAGGGGGGGTATTACAACGTCTTAAAACCAGGCTTGTTCCAGTGAGTGAAGGAGATGGCGCTAGACTACTTGTATAGCTCTGTCACTTTCACTCGCCGGAATAAGGATTTTAAGACGTCGTAATACCCCCCCTCAGGCCGTCTTAGTATGGTCCTACTCTATATTGTGTTGTATTTTATTCCTACTACTATATTTTAAGTTCTTAATTATTATAGTTTTTAATCTAATCATGATTGTCATTGAATTGCTTGCTTTTCTATTCTATATTTTCTCCATGTCATTTATTTTAATTTGTAATATTTTCCATTTATTCTTTTCTATTAAGTTTCATTAATTTTAATTACTGTTTTAATTAATACATACAATTTAATCAAGTTGTTGTTTTATTTAGCTGATTACTTTAAATAATAATGGCTGCATAGCGAATTCTAATTCAGCGCCGAAAATTGAATGAATGAAAAAACGAAATAATTTCAAGATTGTTTAATCAATCTTAGCTTTGCCCCCTTTTATCATTATATGGGTAACAAAGTAAATAAAGTCTATATACTATTTGTCAACTTAAGATAACGCAGTACAAAAAGGAATAAATTTTAGGCCGAGACGTATAAGATTACTTGACATAATGGGTACGGTTAGCGGATACAAAATCTGAACAGAAATCGACAATGCTGAACAGCATTCAGCCTATGCTGACTAAATTATCGCCTGAAACCATGCTGAGTTCAGACGAGAGTGAAGCATTTTGCTTGTTAAGCAAAAATGTAGAAAACGTATGGCTCGCTTTTACACTTACCGGCGCGGCGCCGGCACGGCGTTCATACATTTTTGCTTCCCCGCACCGGCACTACGCCGTTGCCGGTCCCGTGCCGTCTAATGAAAAACGCCCTTTAACTCAGTTATGGCGAAAAGTCAGTGTGGCCCGTCATTAAAAAAATGCAGTTCAGTATCACGTTGAACATTGATTGATTTGCGACCGATAAAAATATGTTTTTCAAGTCTAATAATAATTAAAAGTATAAATAAAAACTCCCCGTCTTCATATCACAAAAAAAAACCAAAATCATAAATGTCATTTTTGGTTATCACAAACTTATGAGCATTGTAGTTTATTATAATATAAACAGAATAAACACATTTGTTATAATCGCAAATCCATCAATAAGCAACTTTATACTGTCTTAATTTTTGTATAAAACATGCAACTCTCTGAATTTCGTGGGCTACAGTGACGTCACCTTAGAAAACTTGCAAAATAACGTTTATATGTCTCGGCATAAAGCTTCATTTAGACGGAGCAAGAACTCTCATGCGAGATTAACTACATTGCGGTATTTGTTTGATTAACTGAATTCGTTGTACCTATAAAGTCCGCAATGTAACGCAACTCGCGTGCGAGTTCTTGCATCGTCTAAATGAAGCTTAAGACTCAGTAGAGTCAGGTAATGGCCAGCCACACTTGTTCAACTCAGATACAAACAAATGCTATGTAGGAAACACTTGTATACACACTTTTACATGTCACTTGGTCTCTTTTTTTTGTAATCTTGTTATCATCAAATGAGTCCTCCCTCCCTGGGTGGGGCAGAAGGGACTGTAAGACTCGTACTGACTAAAATCCACGCTTCAATAGCCCTTTACATTCCAGGGTTACGGATTCCTGTTTAGACGTCCCGCGACCCCGGTGTTTGGCCTATAGCTAATAGCTTTTTGGTCTATACATGAAAGTTGGTTTAAAGATAATAAGTCAAGTTTCATGTATGGAGTAAAAAAGGTTTTACATAATTATTACGTTTTTTTTTTTTTACCATAGGGGAAACGTCGTCCTATTTCTTTATCAACAGTCTTTTGGATTCAGGCATAATATTTTTTATAATTATTAAATCACCAACTGACTGTTCCAAAAAGTGTGCACACAAGCATTCATATTGCAATCAGTAAGATCACAATTTACAAACATTCATTACAACCTCGTATTTATACGATAATTTAAAAGTCACAATATATACAAAAACATTCGTTTTTAATCGCTGTCGCATCACAGATCAATTTGTATGGTACTGGTGTGGTATTTGATGATGGTATTTATATAACCATAAAAGGCCAGTTAAGCAAGAAGTTCCCACTGCTGGGACGCAGGCCTTCTGTTTGGGAAAAGGAGTGGGCTGGAATCCGTCACGCATTTTGGTAGCTGCCAAATCTCGAAGTTTTGATCGAAGGTTTCCCTACAATGTTTTCATCCACCATTTTGACAGCAGAAACATAGCAGGATAAAATTTGTAAAATGGCCGTGAACACAGTTTACATAGTAAATAGTCAATTTATAATATTTTTTCGCGATCCATCTTATTATCCTAGACTATAGTATTTTTATGCCCCCAAAAGTCGTAATTCAAAGTACCAATTAGGTCGTAGAGGTCAGATAAAAAAGGCTTGTGTTTAAACACCACCCAAAAAAGTATTTATTTTACTACCAAAAAAAATCTAAACGGTTACCAAAATGGATAAATGGTCACCAAATAACATTTCCTAAGTAATAAAGAAATAAACCTATTATGTGTAATAAAAAAAAATCTACCTAAGCAGGATCGACGAAGCCCCGCTTCGCGGGGCTTCTATTTCTGTGTACAAGGTTTATAGGAACCTAACCAAATCGAACTTCGGGGTGTCCCTGAAATCTTGCTAAAGCGAGTTTTAGATTTGGTGACCATTTATCCATTTTGGTATACAAAAATAATTATTGATGCGCATTTAAATTTTAGCCAATAAAAAATTCCCACGTTAACATACCATCCTCAAATAACACACCAAAATCCAACCATTACAAGTTATTTTTCTAATCTTTGAGCAGCTTTCATATCATACAAAACGAATAAGATACTAAATCACATTTTGTATAGATAACTCGTGATGATATTTTTAAACATTAGGATGCATACTTATTTCAAAGATTTTATGTGGAAAGACCTCGATGGCTCGGTTGGTAAGAGTTCCAGACGTACGGAATCCTTAGGTTGCAGGTTCAAATCCTACTCACGGTTTAAATTCTTCTTTCCACAGAAAAATTCATGATGATGTAACGAAACGGTAAAAAAGCAAAATTACATTGCAATAACGTATGTTGTTTTACCCTGGCAGAAGTAAACCATTAACTATAATATAGAACAACTTGTCCCTATCAATGTGTTTTGTAACATTATTGTGTTACTGACTGGTGCAACAGGGCGTAACATGTTACACAGTAAGCTTTCGCGCAGTCAATACTCAATAAGCGGCTCATTTATATTTTTAAATCATAGCTTCGCACTAGGAATTTCTCCTGTGTTCAGGGTGCGTATCTAATCCAAACTTAGAAACTCACATACAACTACTTGTAGGCCATACATAAGTATATTGGTTTCTTATTGGCCGCGATACACTGTGCAGTAGTCGAACGCTTAACCAATGTCCCTCACCGTGCCGTCATTGGTCGCGAATGTTACATTACGGCCCGTAACACCGGTCAGTACTGGAAATGTGTTACAAGACACAATGTTGCAAAAACATTTTGCAAGCATTTAATAGTAATTTGTTTTTTTTTCTAGAGAATCCTTGATAGGGGCAAGTGTCGTCACCAACTATACCCGAGCTAATACACCCAGGGTGTCAAAGCTACATTTTTTAACAATCAAATCATACTCCAATAAATATTGTACTACCTTTAAATTGAAAGTTTTGCTGAAATGTTCGTTTGAAACTACAAAGTATATCTTTGGTCAGGAATAAAAAGAAAAGTGATGTGTGATGAAACTCTCATATAGCCATATAGCCTTGTTCTTCATGACAGTCGAGTAACTCTCCTTGTGTATACGAGACGTAACAATAGTCTACTATCAGTTACTTTGACCACTTATGTTTTTGATAATTAAACAATAACGAGAGCACTTATGTCACTTTTAAGACATTTTTGAGTACACAACGTTCTTTTTGACAAGTATACTTAGTAAAATTGAAAAACTTAAAAAATAAACTAAATTTTGTCATACGAAATGCGACAATAGACACACCCGGCGGCCTAGAACCTTATTTACACAAACTCCTTTCAAATTGTTTGGTAGAAACGTTGTTTCACTGTATAAGCACTTGATCACTGGCTTCTAAGTTCACAATCACTATCACTTGGTGTTCAATAACGGTGTGTTCATGTTGAATTTGTAGACGTTCTGGCACACAGCGTGCAGTCCGTCCGGAGTGTCGTACGGCGCGGACAGACGCAGCATGCGCGTGCGTTTGTCTGTGAACATGTCCAGCACGCCCCACTGACGGAGCAGTCGCAAACAGTTGTTGATGGCGTCCGTTGATACTGCTTCGCCTGGAAATGGAAATAAAATTGTTTACGTTACATTTTTTTTTCTGCTAACGCTACGTGCGGGAGTGAGTATAGACGGCACTAGTGTGTGAGCGAGAGAACACGATAAGTGCCGCCATTTGAGAATCCGTTCTTCAACGAACGAACGAACGGGTTATAATTACTTACTAGAAGTCTCAAGCAAGAGATGTTTAATAAATAAAAAAAAAATCTCATGGTGCCCTGTCGTGCGGTTGTCTGTTGCCTAGAAGGACGTAGGTTCAAATCCCGCTCACAGTAAAATTTATATTTCCACTACTAAGTTTTATGGAGGAACTTTTTTAAGTTGTTCGTACCGTAAACCATCTTGTTGTGAGTGAAGTCCTCAGTGAGTGAGTCGAGAGTGTTCTTGACGACCTCCTTCAAGGGTCCCGCGGCCAGCTGCCGGCAGGTCGCCGCGTACGCCTCCAGCACCGGCCGGAGGGTCAGTAAGAGTCTTCGTCTAGAAAAAAAAAAACTAAATTTTAGGCCACAAAAAGTCGAAGGAAGGTTTCATGGCTAAATGATAGTCGCATGGATCGATCTTTTAGATAAATTATAGTATCAGGCGTTACTTTGCGGAAATCCATGACATTGAATGTTATGAAAAATATTTAAGTTTTAATTCTGCGACAAAAATCCAGGCTTGATGCAGGATCCAATAGCACCCTCCCGCCCTCAGGAGTGTGCATCCTGCATCCAAGTCTGGATTTTTGTCGCGGAATTAGAACTTTTTTTTTCATAACATTCGATCTTTTGCGACTGACTAAAAACTACTCTTTTATTTACAGACAGGCCTGTTGGTCTAGTGGTTAGTGACCCTGACCGCTATGCCGGAGGTCGTGGGTTCGATTCCCACCCAGGACAAATGTTTGTGTGATGAGCACGATCATTTGTTCTGTGTCTGGGTGTAATTTATCTATAATATGTATGTATTTAGAAATATATAAGTATGTTTATCAGTTGTCTAGTACCCATAACACAAGCTCTGCTTAGCTTGGGACTAGATGGCGTTGTGTGATAGTTGTGGAATATTATTATATTATCCTTTTCGTTCCAAGGCCGCAGTGTCGTCGAGCAAGTTACGCGTTTGACCAATATCTCGCCTCATGGCAAGCAAAGATGTGTCGACGATGAAACACGCTTGCCTACAAGTAACCTGTTCACTCTTGACTTTAAGACCCCAAGGTTATAGCTGTCAGAAAATACAGACTTCGGCAGAATACCTTTACCTAATCCTTTTTTTTTTAGTTGGTAAAATCACCAAATATGTCCTCCCGCGCAGGGTGGACATTTTTTATTTTGGACAAACCCACCACACTATTCCCAAACCACTGTAACTCCTGAGAGCCAGAATCAACAGTGGCAACCACCAGAAAAGCGCCGAGACAATGAAGATCGACGTGTCCCGGAGAATTAACTTACCTGTCTTGGATCCTGCAACGAAATTAATCAGAAAAGAATATTGGAGGATTTGGAAAAAAAATGTTTCCACTTCCCTCCATGCAAGCAGGAGCAGCAGGGTGCAAGCGCAGGGTGGACAGTATACAGACTAAAATCAAAGGTGTTCCTCCAATAGCCCTTTACATTCCAGGCTCGCGGTTACCTGTATCGACAGTCCCGCGACCCCGGTAGGTGTTTGGCCTTCTATGGGGCCCTCGTCATATTGCTGATTGCTCTTTAAAGCGCGCATGGAATACGATGCACAGTCTTCCCGGGCATGGTTCATGATCGAACGGCGAGTCGCCCATTACTCGCTGTCCGTATTTCCGAAACTCTACCTAATCCTTAGTTGTTATGCTAGAAAATGGGTTACCTCTCTGCGATGGCCTCAGGCTTATCGGACACAGTGTACCGGATGCGTGACGCTGGGTCGGGTCGCTCGAAGTCGTAATCCTCCTCTTCAATGCGATGCGCCACTCTACGAGACCAGTTTTCTTCTTCTAATTCTACCGCAGTCTGTAAAATATAAAAAACACATTTTATATATAAGATAAGATAAGATTTATTATTTTGTTTAAACATTGTAATACATACATTGCATGCAAGATATTATTATTATTATTTCAGTCCAGTCATGTTTATGCCGTAATTATCAGCGTACAAATATTTTATGAACATAGTGAATTTCATAGTACAATAATTAAAATAATACCAATTATCTATCTACAATAGTCAAATGATTAATATGTTAATATCAAAATTGGGAATATGCCAAAAAGCTACAATGTCAAACCAGTATTTACAAGAATAATGTCAAAATTGCTAAATTGATGATTTATAAGAAACTAGATGAAAACCCGGCTTCGCTCGGGTGAAACATGACTCATAACTACAGATCTGGTACAAAATGTAGGTAGGTATTAAAGGTATGCAAGGCATAGATTCGTATAGCTTCATTCATTGTGTTTAATAAATATAGTACCTAAATAAAACTGCAGTTTTTCGCCCATTGTTCGCGCCTATTGGCCGGAGATCGTTTGCGACAGTCGCTCCCTTCATACCGCCCTGAGATCGCTCCGGAGCTCTTCCCGCCGCACTAAACTTGTCGAGGCAGCGGGGATTCGCCGTACCAACACAGTTCATGCATGTACCACCATACCAACACTTTTCAGACTCCTAATATCTATTATGAAGAGGAAAGATTTGTATTTTTGTATGTTTTTTTTAGTGTGTAACATCATCAAAAAAGTCCTCCCACCCAGGGCTGTCAGACTCGTACTGACTAAAATCCACGGTGTCCTTCAATAGCCCTTTACATTCAGGGGTCACAGTAATTCGTTGGTCCCGCGACCCTGGCAGGCTTTGGCCCTCTACAGAGGGGCCCCGTCATAATGCTGACTGCACTCTTTGAGGCGCGCGTGGAATACAACGCGCCGTCGAAAAATATTCAAGTGGGATTCAAAAGTGGGATCCAACGGGAATAATTCGTTGGTCCATGGTCGGACAGAGATAGGGCGCAAGAGGTCTCCGCCTATTGCCGTCGTGAGGACACGGCGGTGCTCTGTTGCGCGCGGGGCAGTCCTGCACCGTATGCTCCACCGTGTCTTCCGGCCGATCCTCGCATTGGTGACACCCAGACCTTGCCTCCTTCGTCATCAGACACGGGTACCTCCCGAAAAATCCGTGTCCGGTGAAGACCTGCGTCAAGCAGAAGGTCAGGACGCCGTGACGCCTATCCAGCCACTCATCAAAGAGGGGTCTTACCACCGCGATTGCGGCATGCCCGGAGCTCGGTTGCGACAGTCGCTCCCTCCATACTGCGCGCCGCAGCGAGTAACATAGGCTATAATTATTATATCATGTCCACCCGTGCGAAGCCGGGACTGGAAGCCAGTAAATAATATTTTCATAGATCCTTTCCTCTCTGAAGCAAGTCGGCCCTTTGACGTGAAGAAGCCGGAGGTAATATCGTTCTCGATCAGAAAGGCATTCGTGGTTGCCACCAGGGTCCTATATCTCAGTAAGTTTGCATTTTGTTCTGGGCTATAGTTCTGTAACTGGACATTAGATGGCATGACTGTCTCAATTTTATCTATACTGAAATACAAATAAAAGAAAAGAAATATTGTTCGAAGATCTATAAAATTTTAACTATTTAAATTTGTTAAAAAGATAATTAAATAAAACGAAGACAATATTGTATAAAATATTTCTATGATAACACTGACCCGTAGTAAAATAATGATACGTTTCATTTTACGCACGCATTGAAACATAAGCCGAAGTAAATTGACCTAATTCGTTGTGATAATTTTTATAAATTCTTGCTTTCGAAGAAATAAACTGAGCGGTAATTAAACAACTATTTTAATTTTAGACTTACTGTAAATTTATAACATAGTTTACAAATTACAATTTCAAGTCAAATATTGGCACTGTAAAAAATGTTTGTTACGGAACTTCCTTGTCGGCCATTCCGAAATTATTGTTTTTGTTACCATGGTTACCCATGTCTTGTATCCACTTGTGTCAAACTCGATATTTTATATTTTGTTTGAGAGAAAGTTTTAACCGTGATTTTCATTTACGACCTGGATAGTGGCTATGTTATTTGAATTATTGTGGATTCATTGTGTTCTTTTTACCCGACTGCGCGACGCAGAGGGTATCAGGGTAATTACTCGTGCAGTGCCCGTGCATTCTCTTGGACTTATGGAGTTTTTCATTGGAATTTCCTGTGACCTAGTGTTATCTGTTGTGTGTTAAGTTGTTTGTTTAGTTTCTACAAACCTAATAAAATGTTGTAATACTCAATTTTGTGTTTTATTCTAAACAAAATAAACATTAAATGAGTGAAGAAAGAAAGGGATAGCTATATAGCTATCCCTTTCTAGGATACTGCACATAAATGTGTGTAATATGTATGTATCTATAGACACACACATGCACTGCATGTTCTGTAACTCCACATCAGATGGCGCTTGTCGTTGAGGTCAAGTGAAGTCTCTATACCCCTATATACAAATGTACTCTATGGTTGCCACTGTCATCATTGTTTACGGCTACACGTTTGTTTGACACTGACATAAGTTAGGCCAGGTTCACACGGTGACCATTCGATTCGATTTTTTCACGTATACGGTTTTACCGTATACGATGCAGTCGTTCACACGGCAACCATTCGATTCGATTTTTTCGGGCCACGCATGCGAGTGCGTACGATTCTCGAATGGGCGAGTCGTGTGAACGACACAACATGAACATAAGCGCCACTGCGAGTCGTATTCGATAAAATCGTTTCGAGACGCGGCGTTCCGGTGACAACTTCGCACGGTATACGGTAAAATATATTTCTCGAACACGGGATTTTCCCGTATGAACGCCCTGTAAACAATTTTTAAGTTTTCACATATATTCTGTTGTCACTCCTCTATTCGATAAAATCGTTTATACGGTATACGGGAAAATAATCGCCGTGAGAACCTGGCCTTACAGTTCATAGTTTTTTTTCTAAATAATATCGCAACGTGTCGAGGAGGTTTAGTACTTAATACACCACATGACACTGGCATGCTAACAGTGCTATCGACTCGGTTGCCAAAAACAAAGAAAATTAAAAAAGCTTCTCAACATGTTACCCGATGTCAAAAATGGCGGCTGCGATCTGTCTGGTCAGAAAATCATTAGAAATGTACAAAATACTCGACAATCCGAATTTTGCGGATATATGTTGTCGACTCGAAATCTTTATTTTTTAATGTTTTATTAATCAGGCAAGCTTTCGATCGAGTCTACCGTAGCCCTGCACGAAATTATTAATATAGATAGTGTCAAAATGTACATGATTAATGTCAAAAATCTAGGAATTGAAATACATATTTTTTTATTTATTTTGCTACCCAAACTCGGCTTAACCTAAAAGCTAGACACTTTTTTTATCGTGGTAAAATCATCATCCTCCCGCCTAGAGCTGGACGGGAGGGACTGTTCGACATGTACTGACTAAATCCACGGTGATCCTTCAAAAGCCGTTTACGTTCCAGGGTTATGGTTACCTGACGACACAGTCCCGCGACCCAAGATCGACTCTTGCGACTGTTACCACCTTACCACAAAAAGTTAAACATCGATTGAACACTTGTCTAAAAAAAGTGTAACTGCAAAACGACTTATATCAACGTGAAAGGTCGTTTTGACGTTGGCATCGACAAGTGTGTATGAGAAAAACTGTACAGTTTGTTCGATTTTTCTCATACACACACTACAACAAGTGTGTATTTCAAAAATTGAACAAACTGTACAGTTTTTCTCATACACACTTGTCGATTTATCGTTGCAGTTTGAACTGTACCGACTAATCGTAACGATTTATCGTAAGGTGTGTAGCAGCTATTAGACAGATAAACTACTATAATACTAAGATTATAAACGTAAGTTTGTTTAGATGGATTGTTCCTCTGTCACACAAAAAACACTGAACAGATTTAGTTGAAATTCGGTACACAGATAGTTTATAACCTGGATTAACATATAGGATAGTTTTTATCCCGATTTTATGTTCCCGTGGGATAATTTTCGAGATGTAGCGGGCGGAGCCGCTGGCAACAGCTAGTAAGGATTTAAAGAGATGTGTACCTTATCTTTGTATATAACTTCGTGCACCTCCAGTGCGTCAATAGCATCCAACATCCGGTCCTGTATCCGCTGGCACGGCGCGCACACGATGAACTCGTGAGACAACACCTCGCAGAGCTCCAGGGCCGTGGACAGCAGCTCAGACTGACGGACTTCTGATGATGATGTGGAGCATACCAGACTTTCTAGGGCGGTAGCTGGAAATTTTAAGAGAAGTGTGTTTATAAAAGTTTTATGAAATATCCTTCAGAGGTCTGTATATCAGCAGTGGGAACAATATAGTTTGATACTGATTACAGCATTAAAGATGCGATAATCCCTCAACAAACCGACAAACCGTTTTTTGTAACAATTTTGGTGTAGAATAAGACCTATCCGCACACAACAGTGCCGACACGTTCCGTACCGTACCGTTCCGTGACGTGCAATTCATATATACGACGACGCTATCCGTACTGATCAGTGAAAGTGCCGTTCAGTGATGTTCGTTCACTCGTATATTATTATATGAATAGCACGTCACGGAACGGTACGGAACGTGTCGCCACTGTTTTGTGCGGATAGACCTTAAAGTGTATTCCATCTATCTGTCAAGCCTCGTTTCCATTAATGGACAAGTCGCAGAGGTATGTTACCGGACTCTTAAGGTGAAACAAGTCAACATTTTTTAGGGTTCCGTAGTCAACAAGGAACCCTTATAGTTTCGCCATGTCCGTCCGTCTGTCCGCAGCTTAGCTCAGAGACGCCCAGTACTAGAAAGCTGTAATTTGGTGTAAATATACGGATTTGTTGTGCCGAAAAAGTGGTAAAATAAAATCTCGTAAAATATTTTTTTTTAGGGTACCTCCTGTACACGTAAAGTGGGGACGATTTTTTTTTTCTCGCGTACTCCTTTGTGTGGGGTATCATTAAATAGGTCTTTAAAAAATGTTGATAGTTTTCATTAACAATTTTTTGATAAAAAGATTCGTTTGTGAAATATTAAGCTTTAAAGTGCAAATTTTTGCTCGACCAGCTAAACGGTTATGTTTGAGGGTGTGAAAAAATTCAGAATAGTAGCATATATAACGAAGTTTAAAAGAAAATTATCATGACTAAGTAGGCTTTACAAGTTTACGAGTAATAGTCGACCAACTTATAAAACGTACTTTGATAACATATTTTCCTAAACAAAATGTATCGGAGAACATGTGCTTCAACTGCAAATGTAAGTTTGTCAACTTTATTTTTACAGCAATAATAGGTGGGTATGTTTTGGGGATAGGTAGGTTTTTATTGTCAACTATTCTTACCTAAATTCAAAAAAAGGATGAGGTTCTCAATTCGTCGTAATCTTTTTTTTTTAATGTATTTTCCCCGATTTCTCAAAGACGCCTGGACCGATTTTGAAAATTCTCCTTTTTAAAATTAAATTCAGCGAATCAGTTTAGTTAGTTCGCATAAGTATTTTGATGGGCAACTACGGAACCCTACACTGTGCGTGGCCCGACACGCACTTGGCCGGTTTTTTTCCATAGAAACTTCGTTGGGGTTTTACTCCACTATTTGACAAGGTACATGCAAAGTTAAACATGGTGTCGTTTTGTCTTATTATTAATTTTGTCTGTACGGAAGCAGAATTTTGAAATAACAAGCCATTAAAAAGTTACGAGCTTCCAAAGATTCGTTTTTATTGCTAATTTTAACACAACTTTGGGCGTAAATTAGAAATTAAAGAAGCATCAAATTTCCAAAACAAAATCCGTACCGACACAGCACATTTATCGAAGAATTCCATTAATTTTATTTGAAACTAGCTGACCCGGCGAACTCCGTACCGCCTGAGAAACGATAAAAAAAAAAACCTTTTAAACCTTCCCTGGACTTTCCAAAATAATTCAAAACCAAAATCAGCCAAATCGGCCCAGCCGTTCTCGAGTTTTAATCAGACTAACGAACAACAATTCATTTTTATTTATATAGATAGATTAATTGATGTAGTGGTTTTTTCATAAAACCCCTTCTTCCAAAGGCCGTTTCGTATTTTTTTACGCGCGCCTTTTACTCTTGAGTGATCGTGCATCTCACTGAATAATGTTTTCCCCTGTTTTCTCCACGGGGGAATGACGCTCGCGGACACATGAACAATATGGCTCGATTTCAGGTGAAATATCATGGTTTTTGACCATGCCTGCCAGTGAGTTCGAGCTCGCGACTAGCGCCGCCCTAAGGACTTTACCCATGGCGCGAAGCGACGCGAATCGATTGATTCCAACTGCAAGTGAAAATCAACCTTGCTACTAAGAAATAATGATGCAATTCGATTGGCGTCTTCGTGGTGATGGTGTTTTGTTTTTCATTTACTCGTAGATAATAACGTGTTTTATGTCATATGTCGTAGTGGTAATGTGGATTTTCAATTGTAGTTGTACTTCGGTCGAAATCGCGTCGCGCAATGGGTAAAGTTTCTTACGCGACATGGCCTCGCTATTTTGTGGGACATTATCGCTTGATTTTTGTCTTGTTCACACTACCCACTTTGTACTAGCGTCGACTTGCAACTTGGAAGTCCCGCGACCCGTAGATGCGACAAGTGACGTCGGGTGACATCGCGTGCAATACGTATATTTCATGTGGAACTAAAGAGTTGCAGGACAAAACGTCCCGTAAAAAAAAAACTATTTTTTTTTTTATTTAACGATACGTTCTCGTTTTTTCAGTGTCTCGACTGATGGTAAACAAAGATGTGGTTGACGGTGAAGCACACTTGCCTAGAAGTAACCTGTTCACTCTTGACATGAAGGAATAGTTAAAATGCGTGTTAAGAGTACTAACCAACAATAGCGAGCGGTGCGTAGTGCGCTACGACGGCGTTGGCGTAGTACGACAGCTCCAAGGACGCCGCGATGGACGTGTGAGGACGGACCGTGAGGCGCTCGCCGCTGCCCTCGCGACGGACCAGGCCGCGACCCAGCATGTCCAGCTGCAGAGGGAGATATACATTCAACTCATTTTTTAATTACAAAAAAACATTTACAAGGACCTCAGACAGGTCTTCTCAGAGGAAACTAGCCCTCCTTCCATGTGTCAGCACATAAAATACGCGCATATGACGTGGAGTTCGGATACCAGCCCGTTATACAATACAATACTTGGGAGGTGTGTTACGTGTTTTAGTGAGGTAAAAATCTCACACTCACCGGTCTTATCCCCAAACATAGCCAGCCTTGTGAATGTGGCAAAAAAAGTGCGTTTACAAACATCTAAAATCATCCGAGAGGTGAAAGTGACTTATTTAAGTCCCGTGACGGGATTTGGCGCCCGAAGCGTATTGAGGGCGCTAATAGTTCGAGGGACTAAATAAGTAATTTACCCGAGGTAAACACTGTGGTTTTCATTACGAATACGAGGACAGTAAAAATAAGAACATAAATTATTCGCTAAGAAAAACGAGTGTCGATGCGATTGTCGCTTTCACAGAGACTGGTGTCTTATCAAAGGGTATCTTATTACCCAGTTATTGGGTTGAGATTTGCCGGTTCCGTTTTACAAGTTTTACCCGTACCAATTAGTACCGAGTACCGACTCGTACCGGCGTACTTTTTCAAATAAGCTTCGTTAAACTGGAAGTCGAATTCAATATAGTTGGGCAAACGCTAGGCTATGCTATGGAGAGGGCTATGCTCGGAGTCTCTCTGCGCGATCGACTCAGAAATCAAGATATTCGTAGACGAACTAAAGTTACCGACATAGCCCAATGAATTAGCAAGTTGAAATGGCAGTGGGCAGGCCATATAGCACGCAGAACTGATGGCTGATGAGGACGTAAGGTTGGAGAATGTAGACCACGCACCGGCAAGCGCAGCGTAGGACGTCCACCCACTAGGTGGGCAGAACGATCTTATGAAGGCCACAGGATCACGCTGGATGCAGGCCGCTTACCACCGGTCCTATTTGAAGTCTTTAGGGGAGGCCTATGTTCAGCAGTGGACGTCTTACGGCTGATATGATGATGATGATGATGAATGGCTAGGCAGATGGTACTCACAGCATGTTTGACCGCTTGCCTGGCTTCTCCCGTGTACCCCAGATCCCTTCCTTCCGAGGTCAAGGCAGTCTGTCTGGCGGCCACGCTGGCCGTCAGTGTGGTGAGGCTGGCCCCACGTCTGGCCTCCGTCAGTAATACGTATGAGATCACGTTTGTGCACATAAGAGCTGTTGCTTGAGCTGCGTCTGTTGGACAAAGAGGTTTTGTTATAGGAAGAAAAAAACATCCGTCGGCACATATCAAAACACTGAATCCGAAACAGCGCGTAGAATTCCGCACGCGTCATTTATTAGGTGAAGTGAATTGCGCATGCGATTCCAAGATAACGTGATAGTGCAAGCGCAATTTTCATTTAAGAAAAAAAAAAGTACTTTTAGTCGGCAAGACAAAAATCCGTAGAATGGACTTCACATAATCAATGCAAATCTAAAAGCGCAGCTGTGCAGTTCCTTGAGGCGGTTTAATTATGTCTGACACTAGACAGTGGCTACATTTTCCCAACGAAAAAAAGAAAAGAGGCATATTAAGGTTCTCAGCGGTGGCCACATGAAACTTTTTAAGAAGTCGGTTTACTTTTTTTCAAAGTTTTTTATTTTACCCTATTTATTGGATACAGGCGTAATATTTTGTTGTGTTTCGATTGCGTTAACAATACATTTGGTATAATTAATTGAAGAGTTCCCTTGATTTCTCTTGATTTTCATCAGATCCAGACCTGACTACGATATGACCATCTATGAAGTCAAAAGAAACGGTTCAGACGTCATCGAGAAATCGGGGAACATACCTACATAAAAAGTGAGAACCTCCTCCTTTTCCCGAAGTCGGTTAAAAATAAAGAAAGAAGATACTCACCATACACTAGATGTCTACCGACGGCCTCCACCATCATCTTGTGGTCGGTGCTGACGTCAGCTCCGTACAGACTGGAGTGGCTGTGGTTGTACAGGATCTGTCGGTCCAGGTTCACTGCCAGGTTGTTGTTCGGAGGGGACAGAGGAGTCTCGATCGGTGATTTGTAGTGCTGGTACTTCTGGAATGATGTTACTAGTTCCTGGGGAAGGGATTAATGAAATTATAATCTTTGTAGCATTGTAAAGGTTTGTAAAGATGGATGGATGGATGTTTATTACTCTATTGCAATAAAACCGCTGTACGGACTTGGATGATTTTGGTTCACAGATAGTTTATAATGTAGTGTAACTATAACGATAAAAAAATGCTATGTGCTGCGCATAATATCTGCTAAACCATGATACGCTATATGCATATCTGCTAAAGCATGATATGCTGTGTGCATATCTTTTTTCCGGTTTACGTTCCCCCATAATTATGCTATAACATGCGAGCGACGCCACAGGTAAACGTTAGTTTGTTCTAGAAAAATTGCTTCGCTCACCCTCCCTCTCATTTCTCTTTCCTGTATGACTTATAGGAAAAAGGTAACTTAACCGTCTCTAAAGTCCCATCTATCTCCGTTAAATCTGGATTGTGCCCGGTTGATGCCAATAGGCTCGCCATTAACTTCATAGAATTTGAATAGGTATAACTTGCGAAATTTGGAAATCACGGAACGGTTAGCGCAGTGGCAAAGCGATCGACTGTTGCACAGCGTGTTTAGGGTTTGAACCCCGCACGAAACAAATATATGGATGACCTACAAGTGGCTTCAGGGCTGGGTGTTTGCGTATGTGAAAAGGAATCCACGATACAGGAGAAATTCTTAGTAACGTTTAAACAAAAACAAATCCGTAGTTAAAAACTCACCTTTAGCGAAATGGGCTGGTTGAAGTCCACTCTTATACTTCCATGGTTGGTGTTAAGGGTCCTCCATATGCCCCTCAGCGCTGACCAGAAGGTCTCCATCTGTTTGGGCATACCGAGCTGTTCCCTCACGAAGTTCCCGTCCACCAGCTTATCATAGTTCAGGGTCGCAGGCACCAGTAGGGCATCTTCTATAGTACCATCGAGGTACGCGTCCATTATCACTGAGAGTATACCCGCTGAGGGAAAATAATACTTATATTAGGTACCATAAGGTCTCATTATCATCAGCTTAGTGTTTCCACTACTGAGACACAGGCCAGGGGGGTATTACAACGTCTTAAAACCAGGCTTGTTCCAGTGAGTGAACGAGATGGCGCTAGACGACTTGTATAGCTGTCTCTTTCCTACAGTGAAATTACTGTGCTTTAAGACGTGGTGAGAGCTAGTGGGCCATAATCAACCACGGGGGCTAGTGCGTGTTGGTAGATGTCACATGCCTTCGAATTTTTGGTTCTAGGACATGCTGATTTCCTAAAGATGTTTTCCTTCACCTTTTTGAGAGCAGTGGTTATGAAATCAATTACACAATGTAATGTGTCTGACTGGGATCTAACTTACGACCTATAAATCGTAAGTCGGGGCCGATACCACTGGCATAAGGTCGAAAGTAGTTTAATCTAAATTACAAGTGCGAATGAAGTTTTTTTTTGGTGAAAGTATTTTTTGGCAGTGAAAATGAATGAAATTATAGCTAGCAATTGCGAGCAGATACAAGTACTAATAAACGTGATCATTATAAATCAAAACTGCGTTCAAAAGCGTTGATAAGTTTCTGACAATTCAAGAAGTTAGAAAATGATTTATATTGCTATGATGAAGATAGCGATACGTCCAATCTAAACAGCCTATTACTAAATATCTATTAGAAAAAAAAACACGAGTGAATAGCTGAAAAAACGCCCTTAAAATCACTAAAACTAACAGCAAGAGAAATAAATCACATGACGTCACACTAATATTTGTGCTAGTGTACAAACATACCCATTATTCCTGCATATAATTGATCCAAGTACGCAAGAACATTCAAATATATTAGTTATTTATAATTACAATTCACATTGGCATTATCTTACACAATATAGTATTTACAAATAAACAAAACAATTTATTATTTTTGTTGGCAAGCGTATATCACTTTGCTATGGTTTGTCCAATAGACCCAAGTTTTTTTTTTAAGTTTCCGCAACAGTCTGAGATAGTTTTCAGGGAAATTAAATATGATAACGTTACTCGGGATATTAAGAAAATCGAGTAAATAATAATAATAATTCGTTTAATAATAATATAATAATAATATTCGTATGCATCTATATTTCTTTCAGAACACCAAAATGAAGGTGGATGAGTTTCCAGTTACCAGATTATTATTGTTCATTCCGAAATTGTGTGTCGTAAGTAAGGGAGCTTGCCCATAACCCGATTAGTGCGATTTGTAATTTCTACTAACTAAAAATGAAAATAGTCCTTGCTTCTACGACATAATGATGCAATACGCCTGACTTACGTCGTCATGGCTAGCGTGTTTTGTTCGTCGTCTACCCGTAGATAACGGCACGTTTTTTTTTTAAAGAAGGCTTACAGAATAGTATGTCATCTTACAGTTTTATGTCATATGTCGTAGTGGTAAGAATGATTTTCACTTGTAGTTTGAAATCGGTCGAATTACGTCGAGTCGCGTATCAGTAAGCTTCCTTCGAAAGAAAATATTGTTACCTTTAGGGGTCTGTGGTTTTCCTGTCCTTGTACGTCCTCCTTCGATGAAGAATTCCAAATTGTTCCCGGCTGATAAACTATTCAGGATATATGCCCTGAAACGAGGAAAAAAATACATTGAGATACATGGAAATTGTTAGGGTTTTTCACTTTTGGCGATACTCGTTGTTGTAGGCAAATTGAATATTATAATCATAATTTCTACTTACCTAAGAGCTGACTTGTATGTGGGGTCGCCGTGGTATTCTGATCCTTCCACTCTTCGTCTGATGTAGAACGCACCACAACCTCGCAGGAACCAGCTGACATTAAACGAATTATTAGAAAATGGTGTCACTTTGCTATGGTTTTTCCTTGAGGTATACAAAATATACACACATCAAAAGTGTCTAGGGATCAACATATATTTTTGCAATAACTTTTCTCCTGATTGATATTAATTAAAATGTTCTTTAAGGATTCATCAAATAAAGTGTTATCGTTTGTCACAGTAACGATAAACCAAGTCACCTTTGCATTCATAAAGAAATTTGCCATTTTCCTAATAAAGGGATTTTTGACATTTGAACCACTAACATTAAAGTTCGAAAAAAAGACTGAAATAACAGTTTTCTTTAAAATTTTATTGGGTAACTTAAACAATTAATAATCCGTGTTTCTACCGCGAACACTAACAACACAAGAACATCGGTTTGGCATACTCAAAATGAGTTCATCCAAATCACGCTGTGGAATGGCCGCCCATGTTCGTTGCAACAACAAAAAAAGGTCTTCTTGCGACTGGATACCCTCCATATTCGGCAGAGCTCTTCTCTGTAGCATATCCCATGCATGCTCAATCGGGTTCAAGTCTGGCGACTGAGCAGGCCAGGGCAGGACATTGATGTTAGCTGCGGCGAGAGTCTGTCTTACAACTCTTGCGGTGTGCGGTCGTGCATTATCATGCATTAACTGAAATAAGGGACCGATTTGCACTTGTAGAGGAACGATGACGTCTGATACAATCGTCTCAGCATAAATTTGAGCGTTGAGGTTGCCTCTGATCCAAATCAACTCAGTTCTTCCGCCGATCCAAATACCCGCCCATACCATGATGGTTCCACCACTATAAGGATGGACTTCCTGGCAGGATTTTAATCGCTGTTGGCGTCCAGGGGTTCTCCAGTGTCGTATACGTCTTGTATCCGGTCTCATACCAAAACGAGACTCATCAGAAAAGCACACGAAACGCCATTGTTCTTCTGCCCAATTTCTGTGTTCAAGAGCCCATTGATATCGAATCCTACGATTGTGCATTGCTATAGGTGGTACCCGTAGCGGTCTTCGGGAATGAAGGTTCACTTCATGCAAGCGGTTTCTGACTGTTTGGTCGCTAATTAAGTTCCCTGAAGAGTGATGAAGCCTCACGGCTAACATCATGGCGGTTATTGTTGGAGCTCTTCGAGTTAAGATTTGAATGTATCGGTCTTGTCTCCGTGTGGTGCAGCGATACCGTCCTCCATGGCGCTCAGCCACGGTACCAGTGCTTCGGTAACGTGTCCAAAGTCGACTGATAACACTCTGACTTGTATTCAGAGCTAAAGCCACAGTACGTTGCCGGGAACCAGCTTCTATCATTCCCACGGCTCTGAGCATTTCTTCCCTGCTTAAATGACGTCGCCGCTCCATAATAACGTTGGTTTTAATCAGTAGTAGGGAAACAGTAGCACTAATAATGTCTTCAATGCGTTGTATGTTTTTATAGGGAAAATATTGACATCTGATTTTCATCTTTTACTCGAATTTGATTTACAGTTCCTGATTCAAATTATGAAATGCACCAAAAAGGATCCATATAAATTTATAAAATCATAAATTTATTACAAAGCCACATCTCAATCTCAAGAAATCCGCATAAAAATGCTTGATCCCTAGACACTTTTGATGTGTGTAGTTGAATATATTCTTCTCCGATGCAATCTTAAATTCTCTGGGCTGGTAAAATTAAAAGAGGCATCATAAATACGCTGCCAATACTATGTAATACGATTTCCCCTTAGAAAGACTGGTTCTCAGATTTTAGATTGCTACTGAGCGTTCGAGGTTTACAAACGATAAACCGAAACGCTCAGTAGCGTAGTAATTAGTTTTTAAGCTTTTTACCCTAGATCATAAAGTTGAAAATTCGTTAATAACTACTGAGCGTTTATTTTTATCGTTTGCTATCGACTGCCACTTGTCTAGGTCTTCTGTAACGCCTATCAAAGATTTACAAATGACAGCCGGGATCTGCTTAATTTGCCCTCTGTTGCACAAAGGAAACTCCGGAGATTCCGAGTGGCGAATGACGTAAAAAACAAGAACAACTTACCCAAAGAAAGGTATCCTCATATTATCACCAGCTGCCACTAGGGGTGGTCTAAGACCGGTCAGGTAGAGTGTGAACGTCATGAGGATGTAGTCGAAGTGAGATCTGTGTAGCGGCACGAACACGAGCGGCAGGCCGGCCGCGTTGGCCTTGCGGAGCCGCTCCACGCCCGCCACGCGGGTGCCGCAGCCACCGCCTGCGACTCTACGGACTGCTTTGTGACAGGCCCAGGCTACGAATCTGAAATCAAGATAGATAAAGGTTTATCTAGTGCAATGGATACGCAAATATAAATTAGCATTTTAAAGGAAAAAGAGACAAAATAACGATAACAATAATAAATTGAATATAATCAAACCAAACAAAATTTAGACGAATAATAATAGACCTTTAGTTTTTAACAGAAAAGTTTCTGTTTCGGCACACTTATCCATGTAGAAAGATGACAAATAGATGCGAATGTTAGAATGGCTTGGATGTGGTGTGGTTTTAGAACTAAAGTCGTAGTACTGATATATATACATTAAAAAAAAAACTGAAAATCAGAAAGAGAGCATCTCTTTGAGAAATACTCATTTTGAGAAGAGATTTTTTTTCGATGCACCTACACATTTTTTTATACCGTTTTAAGAATTTATTTCATCACCACTGCGGTGATGAAATAAATTATACAAGGAAAAGCGCATGGCTGAGTTACAAGGTAAGGTACTACTCTGATACTCTGACAATAAATAGATTTGCAATTAATAATAATTAATAGTAATTTTTACCCGTGATGCTAGGTGTTGTTGATTCTAGCTTTCAGGAGTTGCAGTGGTTTGGGAATAGTGTGGTGGATTTGTCCCAATTAAAACATAACTTACTTGAGCACATTGTTAGACATGGCGGAGCTGACGTCCTGCACCACCTTCAAGGCGCGCGCCTCCACCCTCTGCCGTATGCTGGTGTACTCGGCGCCCGCCTGACCGTTCTCTTTGGCTTTCCTCAACTCTTCCTGCGTCGCTTCTTCTATAGCTTGTTGGACGGTAACGTCTTTTACCACCTGGAAATAATGTAAGACAGAATATTAATAACTAGCTCGGCAAAAGGCAACTTGGCAGACCTCATAGAAGTGGGTTGCTAACAAACTCTTGACCCTCGATCAAAAAAACTGAAAGTCATGGAGACACGCTGTGCCCAGCAGCAGTCCCGGATTTATGGCTCCAGTAAAAATAATTGTAAAAAACCTTGAATTCGATTTATTTGGTTCTTGACCGGGTCAATCCATGTTTTAAGCTTTCACGGTTTGTCTCTAAATTTAAAATGTCACTTACGGGATATCTTCCGTGATTATATTTTTGTTTGAATTCCCGATATTTCGACGCTGTTGCAAGCGCCATGATCGCGGGTTGACTGGAGATTGCGGGTGGATGAAAATAAAATTGTTAGGAGCAGACAAATCTGTCTACCCTCTTTCTTTGTCTCTTGTTACGCGCACTACTGGAACTCGACACCAAGTCACGGCAAAACACACTCACAGTATCAACAAGTTTTTTGGAGTCTTTATAACGATGCCGGCTGCCCTTTATGAGCATGTTCACAACTGGATTCCACGTACTCGACAATTTGAAACCATCCTCTCGATTGAAATTCTTGTGTTTTCTTATTTCAATTGCTTCTCTTGACAGTCTTGGTATGTAATATTTGTCCGTGGACAAAATACTAGGCTTGTGAAGTTCAATCCAGTGATTGGGCCCTGACTGTAGCAGATGTTCAGCTATGGCAGATTTTTGCTCATCGTTATTTTTGACAGCCTTGATGTGCTCTTTGATGCGGCATGAGACAGTTCGCTTCGTCTGACCTATGTATGAGCTGCCACAGCTGCAATCGATTTTATAAACCCCAGGATGTTCATATGGGATTTTATCCTTAGGTGAACGCAGACTTTGTGCAATTTTCCTATGAGGAGTAAACACAGTCTTTATCGAGTATTTACTCAATAAACGACCTATCTTGTCCGTTACTCCTCTCAGATATGGCAAGAAAGTTGTTTGGCGTTCCACTGTAGCCCTGGCGGCTCGCTTCTTTTCTGGTCTTACTGCTTCATCATTTGTTTTGTAGCCATTCATGAGTAACACTTTCTGCACATGGGTCAATTCACTAGTAAGGTGTTCAGTATCACAAAGATCGAATGCGCGACTTGTAAGTGAGGTGACTACAGAATTGAGGTGATAAGGGTGATGTGATAAGGGAGATTTGTCTGCTCCTAACAATTTTATTTTCATCCACCCGCAATCTCCAGTCAACCCGCGATCATGGCGCTTGCAACAGCGTCGAAATATCGGGAATTCAAACAAAAATATAATCATCGTAAGTGACATTTTAAATTTTGGGTCAATCCATTTTTGTTGCAATTGACTTGTAAACGAGGCAGGAGTAGCGGCGAGGTAAAAGCAGGTTAATGCGGCTTTGACACAACAGGCATTTAGGGCTAAGAACAATGCAATAGCGTCTTGGCTATTTTTGCGTCTTTCTCCGACATTTCAGATGTTTGTTTGCAAGCTACCATGTTTATGATTTTGGCGCCTCTGGAAGCTGGCGCCTGAGGAATGTGCCCCACCTGCTTACTGCGTGTTACCGGGGTGTGTCTTCCATCAAGCTAGGCTAAAGCCTCATTTAGACGAAGCAAGAACTCTTATGCGAGTTTCACTACATTGCGGTATTTGTTTGATCAACTGAATTCGTTGTACCTATAAAGTCTGCAACGTAACGCAACTCGCGTGCGAGTTCTTGCACCGTCTAAATGAGGCTTAAATGACAGCAACTCACCTTAGGAACAACATCTTTGTAGTCATAACTGAACAGGTTGCAGCACTGCGCCAGGTCGCATAGGTAGCGGGATACCACGCCGCCATTTGCAAAGTTCTGACGTCCAATATCCAAGATATTGATGACTGCACCCGTGTCTTTGGCTTTGGGCTCTTGCCATGATTCCTGTGGACAACAGAGAAGGTATGTTAGTTTGTTTACGTACATAAAAAAACACTAAATATTATAACTGTAACCCTCCTTAGGGTAGGCTTCCAGACTGTTTAAACAGGGTAGCGTAGCTCTAGAACGGGCCGAAGGAACAGGGTGGTTTTTATTCGGTAAGAATTCGACAGTCCCTTACGCTCCAAACAGGGCGGGAGGGAGGGGGGGGGGGTTTGTTCAGCTGTGGACTTCTTCCGGCTGATGATAGTTTATCCGTCATTAAGTTACAAAAAAGTAAATGCTATGAGTGTTTAAAATAAATAAAACATAAAATAAAATAAATAAATAATAACATAAATGAGTTTGGCACTAGCTGTCATTTCCTTTGAAGTTGGCACAAATATTGTAATGCGCGCCAAAATAACTCAGTTTCGAGTTACAATAATTGTATCGAATACCTGAGTGAATCATACATTAATGTTCAGAAATATATCAACGATTGGAGTTATTTATCAGATCAATTATTTGTTTTGTTATTTAAATTCCCTCAGTATTGAACACAATACCTGATTGTTTTAACATAACTGAGGTGAAAATGTGTTATATAAATGTGATAGTTTATATTTTTTTGATTTTTAGACAAATAGAATTGTTATTTTCCCCTATTACTTGTTCCTTTTTAATGTAAAGTGAAATTGCGCCGTTAAGTCATCATCTGGGGGTCTAAAAATGTAATTTTAGTAGAATTTCGATAAAAATGGAACATTCTATTTAATAGCTCAAGTAAAAGAGTAGATAATGAATAAATGTAGAATAATCTTATCGCAATATTATAAAACATGATGCTACAGTGGCATTAGCACATAGCTTGCTTAGGCTTATTTCAACTAAATCGAAATATTGAATTAAATGAAGGGTTATGAAAACAAGTATTTTATACAGAGATTAGGTCTTTAAATAAACAAAATAAATAATCTCTTTAATTCCAAACGTTATACTCATGAAAATCAGCTGTAAAACGCGCAAGTTCTTCCACTCGACTAAGCACTGACCTATCGTTACCTAAGTTGATAGCTGGCGTTACACAAACGCAGCATTGCCAATAGCATTGCAGTTTAGATGCCAAATGTGCGTATAAAATCTAATATCTTTAAACGAGCAATTCTTGTATATATATTTATATATAAACAGGATGTCGGAAACGGCTTCAAGGATTTTCATGAAAGTTACAGATTAGGGGTTTTTCAGCTCAAGGAATCGATTTATCGAGGTCCCAGGTTCGAGAAAAGCTCGGTTCCCAAGATATAGACATTTTAAAAACCGAGCGAAGCTCGGTCAATCAGATATTATCTGATTTATGAGAGAACACGTTTCTAGTGTCAGAAACTCTTGTACAAGTTAAAAACAGTAACACTGTGGTAATCAAATATGATGGCTTTTTTAGAGTGGTAAAATCATCAAATGAGTCCTCCCACCCAGCGAAGGGCAAGACGGACTGTCAGACTTGTACTGACTAAAATCCACGGTGTCCTTCAATATCCCTTCAAGTTCCGGGGTCACGGTAGCTCATTAGTCCCGCGACCCGGGCAGGGTTTGGCCCTCTAAGGGGGAGCCCGTCATTGTGCTGACACTCATTGGGGGGTGCGTGGAACAGAACACGCGCCTTTCACGAATCTTGTGAGAAGGCCTCAGTATGTAACTAGAATCAGGAACAATTTTTTTTTTACTGTAATTCGTAATAATAACGTTTGTTTATGCAGACGGACCCATTTAGTAACAGAATGAGTTCATAATGCTGAGCAGTTGAATAAATAGCATTAACTATTTTACGAATACGAACCATACAAATATCGAATATCAGACATCATCATAATTTTCACATGCCACGTTTTCATCATAACATAAAATTGTTCGACAATGACTTAAATTAATAGATAATCTTGATATGACGACACGAGATTTTGTCAAAATCACACCATGATAGTATCTTTCGAGTAATAATAGAATCTTGAGATAAGATTTTTAATCTTGCCGTGTAAAAGTACTCGTATTCATTTACCTTTGATTTTGAAGCGTCTGTCTGTGTGTTCGCGATAAACGCAAAAACTACTGAACGGATTTGTATGCGGTTTTTACTAATAAACAGAGTGATCTATCAGAAGGGTTTAGATGTATAATTTCTTCAGGTTTTGTGTAAATTGGTTGGAATATTACCATATTAGTAGAAAATGTCGGAAAAAGACAAATCACCTGTAAGTTATCATCGGAAACGCCATTTTTAACAAATAGTTAATTACTAGTTTAACTACTGATCAAACGACTGGCCCGTAGAACTAACGCCGCCAATTTTATTTTACAATAACTAAGTTCATACAATTTCATAAACTAAAACCTTCCTTTCAATAATTCGCTAAAAGAACCATGCTGCACTACAAGAAGTTGTTAAGACTCGCAAACGCTAAAATACCGAAGAGAAAACGTGTCACATAACCCATACGCTATGGGTTATCGACCTGTCCTTGACTTCATATTGTCTTGAGACTGAATAACATACATTGCAGATTATCACGGCGCAAGGCTTCAAAAATGTCACTTTAGAACAAATTTATAAAGATTTGAGAAAAATATTATTAAATCAATAGTGTTTACAAGTTTTCATAAACAAAGAAAATCATTTGGAACCAGTCAGGCGCATTTTTATTGTATTCATATTATCACCAATGCTTCTAAAACGGTGAAGGAAAACGGCATGTCCTAGAACCAAAAATTCGAAGACATGTGACATCTACCAATCTGCATCGGGCCCTTGTGGTGGATTACATCTCACTCTTTTTTACAGAGACGAGTCCTGTGTCCCAGCACTGGAAACATTATAGGCTTTTACATTAATTTTTAAACGTGATGAAACAAAAAAGAAAACTCGTCTTTATTACATCATTCCACTCTCAATGTCACCGAATAAAAAAAGACACGCGGTAAAACATGATGTTGGAAATGTCGTACTACAAACATTGGTTTAGCAAAATGACGTATGTAACAATGTGAAGAAATAGGGAAAAAATCATATTTATAAATGAAAGATCAGGTGGTCGGGCAACAAAATAGTTTATCGCGTATATAAATAAACCGAGACAAGTTATATGTACACGTGTGAGCTAGATATGGACGCATGTGTACAGGGTGCTTCAAGAAAGAAAAATTTATAATTATATGCATTTTACTGAACAATAGGTTGGGTAACGAAGTGTGCGCTATGACGAAATTACTTCGGTTTTAAAAGGGTAACGTTGTACCAGATTAATTAATGTCAAACACCAGACGGCTTTGATCATTTTTAATTACTTTAAAGGAATTTTCTGGGGAGTCGTTTCGGCCCTTGTTTGTGCTAAGGACTAGGGACCCAATTATATGCAATTTAAAACTTTTGTAGGTAGCTGTAATTTAAACTGAAATTAATTATTGAAACAGCTGTATCATCAAGTGTATTCTGAACTAAACGGAAAGATATTCCATTGTTAGCATCAAGAGGCAAATAATGTCATTAATACGTTATCGGATAAACAGATAAGGTGTTACAGAGCTTCTTCATAGAGTATCGATAAAATGATTCGATTGTTTAATCGCATCGTAGGGGAGAGGTCGACGCACTAGCCGCGCGGGCGCCTCGCGCCGGTTGGTCGCCGCGAGTCACGCCACCCGTCTCCTTTGTGTTTAAATTTGGAATATAAAGCGGCCATTTTAAAGAGTCACTCGATCCGATGAATGAATGAACATTGACAACATTGAAGCTACCTACTTGTTGTTGTTGCCATACTTTTGTTATCTACTTCTTATAAATGTAAGGTATTCGGTCATCTGTCAGTGGAAGCATTAAAAGGTTATCAGCTGATTTAGTATCTCGTTGCTATGAGTCAGCTGTGTTTTAATAAGAATATTTATGAGGAAGCCAATAGCTGTGTCTATGCTCTGTAGAATTTGATTGAAATGTTAATTGAAAGCTCTTACAATCCTTGTTTAACTTCTCGTTTAAAAACACGTGTTATTCAGACGTTGTTTGATTTTAACTCGTGAGAAACATGATGTCACCTTGTGTAAGTATTGCTAATATCTGACACTTGTGAGAGCAGTACAAAGTAAGATTTAACACGTCATAATCTTCAAATAACTGATGCAAGTCCACAACTGGACGTTGTTGTATATTTAGTCTATGGCACATTAGTTTTAAGAATAAAAAATATATTGTCTATGGTCTTCCTCGATCACCTAAGCTACGATGTAACGGACGCCATCGTGTAAAGCTCTCAATAAATTATAATCCGAATTCATCTCAAGAAGTTGTCTTATTACAAGAACCCAGCCAGCCCCAAGCACAACATGGTGTCAGAATTGGTCTCAAAAGGTGAGAAATTTGTAATTATTCAAAATGTCTGACAAAATCTTCATTGCGAACATAAGGCCGCTAAAGATAGAAAATGGCGACAATGCTGCCGAGAAATGGAGGCAATGGAAGCAACGTTTCGAAATATTCATGGATGCTAACGAAATCAGCAAATGTCCAATTGCTAAACAGACAGCAATTTTACTGAACACGATTGGTGATGACGCGCTTGAAATATTCAATAGTTTCAACATCGACAGGACACAAACGAGCGTAGAAATTATTTTGAAAAAATTTGATGACAAATTCAGTCCGCACACCAACTTAACAGTTGAAAGATATAACTTCTTCACGAGACTACAGAAGCAAGACGAAACTTTGGAAGAATACCTCACAGTTCTCACTAACCTATCGACCGCATGTGAATTTGCAGCACTAAAAGATTCTCTTATAAAGGATATGCTCGTCATTGGTATACAAAATACACATATAAAGGAAAGACTTCTTCAAGAAGAAAATTTGACAATTGAAAATGCCATGAAAATTGCAAAAAGTCTCGAACTGTCTCAAGAAAGGTCAACAAAACTCATGTGCAAAACTGAAAACAAAGAAACAGTGCAAGCAATCAAGACAAGTAACAGAAGCCGTTCACAGACCAGGTACAACAAAAATAATCATCACTACAGGAATAGATCATCATCGTCAAGCAGAAATAACTTCAAACAAAGACTAAAAACACCAGACAACAATGTATGCAGGAGGTGTGGTCAAGTACACAGATACAAATGTCCAGCAGAAGGCAAGACTTGCAACAATTGTAAGAAGAAAAACCACTTTGCAAAATTTTGTTTCTTCAAAAATTCAGAAAATAATAATAATTCTGGTAATAATAATCATAGAGTAAGTACAATTCAGTTATTATCACATCCACAAGAAAATCAATTTGTCATACGTTCCATTAATAAAAATTTTAACAGTACAGGAGACTGGCAAATTAATGTTTATTTTCAAAATTTCAAAGTCAAATGTCAAATAGATACAGGAGCTGACACAAATGTCATATCAAAGCATACTCTTGAAAGAATTAGGTCTAATACTCAGGAAAATATTAATTTAATAAGAACAAATAATAAAATATATACTTTTTCAGGAGAAGTAGTGCCAAATTTAGGTACTTGCATCTTAAATTGCTCATTTGAAAATGGAGTTTCAGCAAGATTATACTTTACTGTGGTAGATTGTGAATGCATACCAATAATTGGGTGGAAAACATGTGAAAAACTTGGTATTGTAAAAAGAATATTCAAGATTGAAGACAGACATAGCAACAGGTCAGTACAAAATATTGTGTCAAAGTATGCTAGTACATTTGAAGGTTTAGGTTGTTTACCTTACAAGGCTCATTTAGACATTGATCTCAGTGTTAAACCAAAAGTTTGTCCGGTACGTAAAATTCCCTATTCTTTAGAAAATCGCCTAAAGGAGGAACTAAAGAGTATGGAACAACAAAAAGTCATTGAAAAGGTTGAAAAGCCAACAAAATGGGTAAATTCTATAGTCCTAGTAGAAAAACCTAATGGTAAGTTGAGGATTTGCCTGGATCCGAGAAACTTAAATGAAGCTATAAAGAGACCCTACTATCCATATCCTACATTTGATGACCTTAGATCTAAAGTAGCCGGAGCTTCTATTTTTTCAAAACTGGATGCTAGTTCAGGATATTGGACTATTTGTTTAGATTCAGAAAGTAGTGACTTATGCACTTTTAATACACCCTACGGTAGATATAAATTCCTTAGATTACCGTATGGCATTAATTCCAGTGGAGAAATATTCCACAGAACCATGAATCAATTGTTTGGAGACTTACCAGGAATAATAATATTTGTCGATGACATTCTTGTCTATGGGTCGAATGAAAAAGAGCACAACGAAAGGCTTGAATTACTGTTCAAACGTGCATCTGAAGTAAATTTAAAATTTAATAAGTCTAAATGTCAATTTGGTATGGAGGAAATACGCTATGTTGGTCATATTTTTAACAAAAATGGAGTGTCACCCGACCAATCTAAAGTCGAAGCAATTTCTAATATGTCTAGTCCAACAAATGTTAAAGAACTCCAAAGATTTCTAGGAATGATTAATTATTTAGGTTCCTACATTCATAACTTAGCTGAAGAAACCACTATTTTGAGAGACTTGCTAAAAAAGCAAAATACTTGGCAATGGTTAGATCAACATGAACAACAATTTAAAAAATTAAAATCATTAATATGTCAGTCACCCATTCTTGTTCATTATGACATCAAGAAACCTATTAGATTGTCTGTTGATTCATCAAAAAATGCAGTAGGCGCTGTAATATTACATGGTAAAAATCCTATAGCATATGCCTCAAAATCACTAAATAAAAGTCAAATAAACTATGCACAAATAGAAAAAGAGCTTTATGCCATTGTATTTGGTTGCAATAAGTTTCACCAATACATATATGGTAAACCTGTTCAAGTCGAAACAGATCATAAACCTTTGGTCACTTTATTCAAAAAACCTTTGTCAGAAGTCCCTACAAGATTACAACGTATGATGATAGCCTTACAAGCTTATCACTTAATTGTTTCTTATACTAAAGGAACAGAAATGTACATTTCGGATACTTTGTCACGTGCTCCCATCAAGGACACTAACCAAAATCAAGAATTAGTTAGCCTGGACGATTTAGACAATGAAGTCGAAATTCATATTAACTTATTAACTTCTAACTTAGCTATCACAAAAGAAAAACTGGATAAGATTTTACATCACACAAATCATGATTTAATATCACAAAAACTTAAAGAATATTATAAAATAGGATGGCCTAAATGCAAAGAACATTGTGACAATTTAGTATCACCTTATTGGAATATTAAGGAAGAAATTCATACGATTAATAATTTACTTTTCAAAAACAACTCTGTCATAATACCTAAGTCTATGAGGTCTGAAATTTTGAATATCCTTCATGAAGGTCATTTAGGTATAGAAAAAACAAAAAGTTTAGCTAGAGGAGTAGTTTATTGGCCTAACATCAACCAGGACATAGAAAATAAAGTAAGACAATGTGAAACTTGCAGTATTTATTCTTCAAATAAAACTAAAGAGTCAATGTTATCTCATGAACAACCACTATTTCCTTGGCAAAAACTAGCCACTGATTTGTTTGAATATAAAGGCAAAAAATATTTACTTGTTGTAGATTTTTATTCCAATTACATAGAAATAGCAAATTTAAACAAAGACAGTAGAACTTTGAATGTCATAACACACTTAAAATCTATTTTTGCTAGACATGGTATCCCATTACAACTTCTAAGTGATGGAGGTCCCCCTTACAACTCGTTGGAATTTAAAAAATTTCTTCTTGATTGGAATGTTGAACATATTGTGTCAAGTCCACATTTATCTAGGTCAAACGGACTCGCTGAAGTTTCTGTAAAAATTGTGAAAAACATATTAAGAAAATGTGATGAATCAGGGTCTGATCCCTTCATAGGATTACTACATTATAGAAATAGTCCTAGAGGAAATATTGCTTCACCTGCTCAGTTACTAATGTCAAGAAATTTAAGAACTAAATTACCTAATATAGTAAGTAATTTAAGACCTAAAATTGTAAAATTTTCAGAACACAAAGTAAAGAAACATAGTAATTTAAATAAAACAAAATTATATTATAACAAAAATTGTAAAACATATCCAGCATTTTATAATAACCAACAAATTTACTTTAAGAAAAATCCAAAAGATATCATATGGACTAAAGGTACTATTGTTTCAAAGACAGACTTTCCTAGATCATTCATTGTTAAAGATTGTTATGGTACAAATTACAGAAGAAATAGTCAACATATTCGGATAGATTATAAATCAAGCAATAATAAGTCAAATAATAAAAAAGTCAAATTCAAGGACACTAGACAGACTATGAATCAAAATAATTTTCCAATTCCAAATAAAACAGACAAGTCGAAGTCAGAAACATTTCTTCAAAAGTCCAAAATAAAAGAAAAAGAGGATGATAATTGTATATTTATTTTCACTCATTCAGAGTCAAATCCTTTGTCAAAGTCTATTACCAAAGAAAATAATGATTCTGATTCCTTTTTGTCAGTAGAGTCAGATCATTCGTCTCAGTCAGTTACGGAGGCAAGATCTCCAGTATTTGTAAATGTCGAAGAAATAGCATCACCTGATAGTCTACATGAATATAATGAATATGATGACCAGGTTTTATTGGATACAAATGAATCATCATATAATTCTCAAAGTCCTATTACTAGTCCTATGCTTGAAAACTTACCTCATACTTCTGTTAATTTAGAAAAGAAAGATTGTAAACAAGCTAAAAAAGAAATGTCGCAAGCTGAGTATAGCTCGAGAGGTAGATTGATAAAAAAAGAGACAGAAATTAGATTTATAAATTTGAAATTGTGTATTAATATTGTATAATGTTAAAATATATTGTATTATTATAATTTTATTTATCTTAGCTTTATTCATCAGTTTAAGGTTATTGATAAGTGTCAAATTGTCAATGTCATAATTTTATAAATGTCAATGTCATAATAATTTTATAAATGTCACATCAAACCTTTTAAAAGAAAAAAGGGCATGTTGTATATTTAGTCTATGGCACATTAGTTTTAAGAATAAAAAATATATTGTCTATGGTCTTCCTCGATCACCTAAGCTACGATGTAACGGACGCCATCGTGTAAAGCTCTCAATAAATTATAATCCGAATTCATCTCAAGAAGTTGTCTTATTACAAGAACCCAGCCAGCCCCAAGCACAACAGACGTAACCGTAACCCTATACGGAGCACAACTGACTTCTTTCTGAACTCCAATCAAGGCAAACCATAATTAAAATACAGCAGATGAGCAGACGATGAAATCTTTTGAGTAAGCAGACAAACAGATTATCGTCGCCGTCGTAGTCTTAACAATTAAACCCAAGGGATTAAAAACACTCAGGATTTTTCCAGTAAGAAAGAAAATGTCAAAAAACGTATATTTAAAGCCAAAAATATTTTATGAAGGCGTTCGCTTTAAATAAATGAGTAAACAAAAGGTACAAGAAACTCTTTTTAGCACTCTTCCGGCTGTTTCGAGTGAAAAATTTAGCAAGTTGTAAATATAGGCACGAGTGGGAAAACTCCAACGCACGATATTCTTTATCATTTCCGTACTAATTTATTAAGAACTACCATTTCCTTATTGTATTACCAATCCATGTAAACCTCAAGAAGATTATCTTTCTACAATAGAAAACTTCTCATTATTAACTAACCTCGAAGTAGTTACTAGATAGAGGAAGTGCTAGAAGGAAAAATTAAGAACAATAGTTCTCAGTTTTCAAGCCTTGATGTGACTTGTGTAGAATATTGACTAGATACGACCTTTGGGGACAAACTAACATAGACTGAGAGATAAGTCAATATTTTCAAAAGAAACGTGTCTAATATTGGTAGATATCCGGCTCGAAGGACCCAAACAGACACTTTAGTTTGTGTGAAATATTTTCATTGCTTCCAAAATGGTGAAGTAACTCTGTCCTGTAACTAAAAATCGACTAACCTAACCTAAACTTACAGGACCCGTGTGCTGGATTTAGACCTCATCACAAAGAAGACTTCTGTGTGACTGTGAATTCCCAGGAGTATCATCAATTTTTGCTGATGTGAACATCATCATAATTATTACCAATTATTTCTAGTTGGCGAATAACGAAAAACGCCTTTTTTACTTCATACATAGTTGTCTTTCCAACTCATCTTACAGTTCATTCCATCCTAGCCAACCAAACCTTTTGAAAGCACAATCCTATTCCATTCTTAACTTGCATCAAATCGCCGTAACTTTAGCCGGTCTCAGTAAAGTAAGCCGATAAACTCCACATCTACGATTGACATATTATGCTTAGCCGATCTCGATGTTGATTCTCCAAGGCTACGACCGTGACCCGACCTTGTCCGCTAGTTACTTTGCTTCGAAGTCGATAGCTTTTGAACTTGTACCTCTTGCACCTGCATTAATACTTCGATACAGATAATGGATGGTTATTATTAGAACTCGTTTATTTCAACTGGATAAGAAACGTGATTATTGGATTTATTGCTCGTTATAAATGAATGTTATTGACTTAAACTTATCTAGACGATACGTTTTTTTAACTGCCGAGTTTTTATTTCATAATAATACAGTAGATATGGTTTTAGTGCATGATGCATTTGATGTGATGAAAGATGCAGTGTGCACGAATTTATTTTTAGACATCAGAAATGAGGTAAAACGTTATTTATATTTAATTTATAAATTCACTAGTCTACATTCCTTGCCTTGCATGTGATGAGAATTAATGTTAAACATTTGAATGAAAGAGCGATAATGTAATTGCATATGGTTACATTTAAACGAGAGGAGAGGAAGAAAGAAGAAAAGGCAGATTGTATGAGAAATTGTATGAAAGAAAAATGAGTGAAATAATATAATAATAATAATAATCCACAACTATCACACAACGCCATCTAGTCCCAAGCTAAGCAGAGCTTGTGTTATGGGTACTAGACAACTGATAAACATACTTAAATATTTCTAAATACATATACATATTATAGATAAATTACACCCAGACACAGAACAAATGATCATGCTCATCACACAAACATTTGTCCTGAGTGGGAATCGAACCCACGACCCCCGGCATAGCAGTCAGGGTCACTAACCACTAGACCAACAGGCCAGTCATTGAAAGATGGAATGACATTTAATAAGGGGAGAATAAAAGAAGAAAACATATTGTGCTGACACTAAATAACAAAGACCAAGTGTAGAAAGACGACGATGCCTATTGTAATCACTTCGGTATTCCGACCTACGTTTTCTTATGCATAAACTTGAATTAATAATCCGCATAGTCCACTGAATCCTTTAATCCAAGATGTTAATAATCATAATCAAAATAATCCGACCGTAATGCGATGGCTAGCTACTGATATTCCGATAAATTATTTCACTTTACATGCGTCCCTTATCTTTAGAACGTCATTCAGAAACGTGAGTTAGGTTCACGTTTATGACTCTGGAGGCGGGAAAATTACTTGATATATTGACCTGTCATATCTTAGAGGCTTAATTAATAATATTATAATTATTTTCTAGTATTAAACAAACATACGGCTACGCCTATTGATTCTAAACAAATCTCAATTAATTATGTTCAACACTTTTCACAGTTAGCAATGAGAATAGAGCAGTGGTGGTCTAGTGGTATCGGCTCAGACTAACAAGTTGGTCGTGGGTTCGAACCCAGTCAGGCGCATTAATTTGTGTAATTTATTTCATCACCACTGCTCTCAAAACGGTGAAGGAAATCATCGTGAGGAAACCGGCATGTCCTCGAACTAAAAATTCGAAGACATGTGACATCTACCAACCCGCACTGGGCCCGCGTGGTGGAGGAGGCCTGTGTCCCAACAGTGAGAACATTATAGGCTGATGATGATGAATGAGAATAGAATAGTTGAGGTGCCGAAAAAAGGTTTTCTCCGTTTTTTTTAAGGGTGGATAATAATCAATGTCCTGCTCTCTTCAGTTACCATTAGCGATCCAGCATCCGTGGTTCCCATTTAAAACAGTGCCGCGAACAGTTGTACTTTTTTTTGTTACTGGGGGCAACCTTCTAAAGGCTACCGGACTTTGGGGGTAAGACCGGGAAGGGTGGGATTTTTACCTCATTAAAACTACCCCGGTGGTCACCCTCAGCGCATGAGAGGAGGCCCCGTTTCCTCTGTGAAGACCTGACCGTGGCCCCCTCTGTACGATCAGTTGTTCTAGCTAGACCCTGAAGTCCTATTTGTTTTTCCAGAATGTCATTTACTCATCGCTCAATTGTTCTGCCGACATTTTTTCTACCGTCCCTCTCTATTTAATTTTGACATGTTTCTTTAAAAGTAAACCACAATGCGTATTGCATTTGCCGCTGTGTACTAAACAACTGGTGCATTACGTAATCGTAACACTTATGTAGGTATTCCTTTTTGTAATTATTACATAACTTGCGTAATACTTCTTGGCTTGTGATACTTGAATGGTGTACTTATAACGTACGATTGTGGCCAACTGGACCCGCTGGGTTCAGTAGACCACTTTTTTTGTTGGTCAAATTCAAATCTGGGGGCACGGCAGTGCCCCGCCAAGTCTCGAGCAAAAGGGCACGGCCGTACCATCTTTTCTCGAAGCGATTCGCGGCTGTTTCACCCCCCCTATAATTTCGACGTGGACAAAGCTAGGAGTTTAGGTTTTCGGTGAATAATAGTAGGCATTAGAACAAGCTTAAGTTCGAAATTACATGCCAATTGAATGAATAGTTTAGGAGTTACGGTCGATCAAAGTTACACCATTTTGTCACTCACTCACTGACCGATCATCAAAAATCTAAGGTACTTCTAGCAGACTTAGAAACTTCAAATTTTGCACCAAGATAGGTCATTAGCCACATATAAAGGAAAAATTATAAAAACATTAAAAAATAATATACCTTAAAAAACAATTTTATATTTGCGGTTTGGCAAGAACATTGTGTATGGATTTTGACTGCATTGTTAACTTTGTTCGATGTTTAAGTTAGTATTCAATTGGATGAATACATACATAGAATAGAAAGGAATAATATAAATGTAATACATAGACTACAATTAATATAAATTAATACATAAAGTTCATAACTCATTAAATTAATAAAGCTAAAACTCCATTGTATTGCGATAAATATTGTATGCGCGCTCGATAGATGGCGTTGTACCTGTCTGAATCGCACTATGGTTTCGTTACAGAGCGCAGTCTAAGTAGTACTTTAAAATAATTCAATAATTTTCATTTGATAGCGCCATCTCTATGAACAACCATTTCGAAACTAAAAAAATATTGTAGCGATATTCGGAGTAGATTTATTATTGTTACTGAAACAGTTATTTAGGAAAATAGTTTATTAATATAACATAGACATAGTTACATATCTAGTTGTTTACGTGTTATTTAGTTTAGTTATATTTTTAGTTTGTAAGTTAGCAGATATATATTTATTTAGTTATTTGTTAGTTAGTTTAGTTCTATTTAGTTTGTTAGATAGAGAATGGGTCCTAAGCAAAAAAGTAGCTGAAGTCCAAGAAATCATGAGGACACCTAAAAAAAAGAAAGAAATACACTTACAAAAAATAAATGAGATCCCACCAAAAACATTAAATGTAAAAAATGCCAAGTCTCTCGATGCAGTCTTTCCATCGTAAAAAGTTTTGAGATCTCACAGAAGCCAAGTCCTATTCAAATTATTTTGTAGTCATAAATCAACATTTAGTAATTATATCAATAGTTTTCTTTATATTATAACTATAGTGACTTGGCAATGAGCACAAATTAACTTGCTGCCTGGAATTATGTGCAAATATTACTGACGAGACCTGTGATCAGATTATTTGTTATGTGTGAATCATGATGGTCACTACCGACTACATGTTCCAATACAATAATTAAGAATATCTTACGGGCCATCGCTTTATGAAAGTAAATGATGAATGTTAAGAGAATATAATTATAAAGTAAAAGAGAATGTTTACGCATGCAGTGTGTGTAACTTTCAACTCCTCCAAATATGCCGTTTTATTTGTTTTTACTTGTGCTCATTGCCAAGTCACTATAGTTATAATATAAAGAAAACTATTGATATAATTACTAAATGTTGATTTATGACTACAAAATAATTTGAATAGGACTTGGCTTCTGTGAGATCTCAAAACTTTTTACGATGGAAAGACTGCATCGAGAGACTTGGCATTTTTTACATTTAATGTTTTTGGTGGGATAAAAAATACTTCGTTACATCCGTGATAATAGTACTTGCAACAGTGCCGAAATAACGGAAACTTAAAACAAATACATACATGGTACTCGTATACATCCCGTTTAAAGTTGTAATACAAAAAAATATACCACTGTTTAAAGCTAAGACCTATTCAAAAGGTTATTGGGTCGAGTTAGACCGCTGGGCCTAATTTGAGTGGGTTACTTTCAGGATTATTTTCTTGAAAGTTTAAGCCCGTACTAAGTCGGGACGTGCCGCTAGATGTTCTAAATTATATTGATAATATATTTTCCAGATTATATGACTGGACTTTGACCAATTAATTAATATCATTTGCACTTAATAAGACTGTCATTTACATAACTCGTTATCGCGAGTTCGATAAAAAACTGCGGTCTTTGGACCCGACAAATTGCGTAGGTACCCTTGAATATTATCCTCTATGATTTGGTAATTAGTACTAATTTCAGGTAATACTTTGTTGACAACAGGTTATTATTGAAGCAAATATTATGTACAAGATGTTATTTACAGAGAAAATACATATATGCATGTAGACTAACAAATAGCTTTACAACTACACTCGCGATCAAAAATATAATTACTTAGTCCGATTCCGAGCGATCTTCAGTACTTAACTAGTTAAGAATAATACAAATTGTACCCTTTAAATTGATACCAAATTCATTTAAATCACGCCATTATTTAAGGAGCTATCCCGGATCAATTTAAAGTAAATTATTCTATTATTTTGCTCGCGAGTGTAGTCTACTAGTCTCCAACGAAAAAAGGGTGATACAAGTTCTCAATACGTCACGTACTATTATTTATCAAAATATTCAGGGGAAAAAAAAGACAATACAAAAATAAAACTTATTTTTTAAGGATATCTTTTATCGTACAAACTACGTGTCAAGGACCAAAGAACAACGATAACAAAATAAATATAAGCAACAAAGCGTTTTGTAAAGGAAACATATTGTTTAATTTACATCTTTGTTTTACACGGAAACACAACATCCTTTGTGAATTCTTTGATTCACACACGTATTCTTTTTATGTCCAACAAATAATGTATCAATACAATAACATATATCATCACGCATTTAATCCAAGGGTTTTTTTTTGCGTGGTAAACTCTTCAAATGAGTCCTCCCGCCTTGGGTGGAACGGAAGGGACTATCAGACTTGTACTGAATAAAATCCACGGTGTACCTTCAATAGCCGTTCCAGGATCACGGTTATCTGTTTAGACCGCGCGCGGCAAGCGTTTCCCCTTGATGGGGCCGGCCCCGTAAAGCCCTACGTTCACAACACGACTCAAGTCTCTGATACATTCCGATTTTGGTATGATCTATTGACGCGTGCCTGTGTACGAACTCCTATGCATGTGTATTGCGATAGCCGCCTGGATACTAAAGTCGTAAGGTATCAGAGACTTGAGTCGTAAGGATTGCCGACAGCTTTTTGAAGCGCGCGTGGAACACGACGTGTCGTCTACTCGGTCATGGTCCATGATCGGACGGCGAGTCATACTTTACTCGCCGTCATCCCAAACGGGGTAGATAGAATTTGACTTGATTTTGAGATAGTAAATTTATCCACCGACACCTCAGCAAGAGCTAAATCTACCACCGCGAGCGCTCACTCGTCAAAGATTTGACCAATCGTTCCAGTTCCGTTCCATTTCACGAATTTGGACAGATCCTATAGAAAAAGTGACACATCAAAGAAAATAAACAACTGTTTAAATAGCATTGGACAAGAACGGTCGTAAATAAGTTTTAACAAGAAAACTGAGTATTTGTTTACCCGACTCCGGCGTGCCGAGGAGGTTCATGTATATGGCAGGTTTGTATAAACTGTATGTTCTGTGGGAATATTTTCACGATTGTCAACACAACAGTTGATTCAATTGACAAATTCTTTCTCACACTACAGAGCTGAAGTTCACAGTTATTGGACTCAAGAGAGACATTTACAAGAGGCCTTAGCAAGATTTCCGTATTTAAGCCCCTTTGTACACAAGGCGACGCAAGTCTCCGTTACCTTACGACTTTGGTATGCAGGTAACTATCGCAATACAAATTCATAGAGGTTCGTACAAAGGCACGCGTCAATGGATACCGAAGTTGAAAGATATCGGAGACTTGTGTCGCACTGTCGGGTCCCCTACAGCGTACTTGAAGTATAACCACTCTGCACGACAATATTTTGACACATGACACATCAGCTGAGTCGACCGGGTGATTCGAAATTTGAGCTATTACACAATATTTTTTGTCAACTTTCAGCATCCAAATTTTTGATCAAAAATATGTTACTACAGCTATTTCATGCGATAAGTTTGTGAGCAATATCTCTAAGAACATGTTGAGGTCAATAAAACTGCCTCATTCTGTTGTAAAATGTGTGTAACATACAAAATGCTACACCGTTCCAAAAACTAGGTAATTTAGATGTGCAGAAAAATATGTACATAAACAAGCTTATCACATGATAATAATGGTTACTCAGTGAAATAAATAAAATAACTTACTATATACATTATTAGATTTGCTAGTGTTCATACATAATTTCATAAATAATAACCATCAAAGTCTGGATAAAAATTAGCAAAAACTATGTTGCAACATGACTCTTTTTAGTGCTGACCGTAAACCCAATGTTCACAAAACGATTAAAAACGTTCATTCAGCCTAATCGATACTCGCAACATAATCGAACATGGAAAAAAAGTAAAACAAGACATAGAGCATGGACTGATTTATCCGCTTATTTGACTATAGAAAGCTCAGTCCATGCAATAAGTCTATGAAAGTAAATCTGAATCATGTTATAATTTTTCAAGTATTGTCGTTTACGCAATAATTTATTTAATTTTATTTTTATAAACCTAGTAATAAATATCGGTGTTTCATTGGAGGCTAAACATGTGTGTCTTCTAAACTTAAATTCAATCATAAGGTTTTACCTATACCCATACCCATTTTGTGTTTTCGTTAATTAATTTAAATTTATCATTGTAAATTTATCTTTTTAAAACGGATCTAAAATACGTGAAAAGACAAACACCGGGTTCGGATCTAATGCTGGGAGTACTTCTAAATGATTCCTTGCAGTAATAAACAATTAGAATTTCCAACGGGGCGTGGTTTTTTTTTTATTTTTTTTTAACGTGGTAAAATCATCAAATCAGTCCTCCCACCCCGGGCAGGGCGGGAGGGACTGTCAGACTTGTACTGACTAAAATCCACGGTGTCCTTCAATAGCCCTTTATGTTCCGGGGTCATGGTAAGGAAATAATCCCGCGACCCCGGCAGGCTTTGGCCCTCTGAGAGGGGGGCCCCGTCATTATGCTCAAGCTCTTTGAGGCGCGCGTGGGACACAACGCGCCGTCGACCCGGGCATGGTCCATGGTCGGGCAGCGAGTTGCCCTTTACTCGCTGCCTGCATGCCCGCGCCTACGGTAGCCGGAGATCATCTGCTGAACGGGGCGTGGATGGCTAAATTTTGAACTATGAGGAATAGCGAAAAATCCTGAAGGCAGTCTCGAAGTCGATTTGATAAAAATTATAATAACATCATAAAAATAATTTTTTGAAATATAATTTCTGCAATCAAACTATCAATATTCTGTGAAGTAGTAACATGCGACAAACTTGAGGTATAAGGATTTTTTTTAATAATTCGATTTTTTACGAGGGATGGAATCATATTCCATTAAATAAAATTTCGCTACATGTTCATAACATACTGTTCTCATTTCAAATTTTTATTATCACTTCGCGGTGCAAATAAATTAAATATTTTTTTGAAATTCGAACTTTAAGTGAGTTTGCGCGAATTTTGATTTTGATCTGCTGAACAATGACTAAATTATTGTTTGTATATTAGTTCATATTTTACCAAATTATCATTACTTCACCGAATTTGATCCTCAACAGCGACATCGAATAGTGTAAAAAGATACCTAGCATTTTCTTTTTTTAATTCAAAAGCTCGATTTCTGACGTGTAATACTTACATGACCGAACCAATCTCACGAAAAAATTTTGTACAATAAAATAATTAATTTGGCTATCTTTTATTTGGAGCCGCGGGAGGGAGAGGGACAGCGTCCTCCCTCCGCCCCAACCGTAAGTGGTAGACGTCTGCGGCGTCGGAAGTCGGCAGACGACCTCCGGCCACCGTAGGCACGGGCATGCCACCATGGCCGACCATGGACCATGGACCATGCCCGGGTCGACAGCGCGTCGTGTTCCACACGCGCCTCAAAGAGCGTCAGCATAATGACTTAGAGGGCCAAAGCCTGCCGGGGTCGCGGGAGTTATTTCATTACCGAGACCCCGGAACATAAAGGGCTATTGAAGGACACTGTGGATTTTAAGTCTGACAGTCCCTCCCGCCCTGCCCGGGGTGGGAGGACTCATTTGATGACTTTTATTACCACGATTACCACGATATTATTAAAGATTACCACGATAAAAAAAAAAAACTTTTATTTGGTAAGAAACAAACTCATTTATAAAAAGCCTATCAAGATCCAAGGCATTCTATATTCATTCAACCTTAAAAATTATATTATTGTACAAAATAAAATGTACAGTAAAAATTAGCTAATAAATTAAAATGTTATTACATAATATTTTGAATAGCGAGTACCACAGCAAGCGCATTCCTAATTCAAAATTTTAGAATTAAATAATTGCCGCGCATTCAAACATTTTACTGACATTGTTCTTTTGTCTATTATTGTTTTTTGGGAATGACAATGTACGTAATATTATTATAAAAGCTTTAAACAATATTTTAATAGATAATAATTTGATTCTAAGCTTAAAACAAATTTATTTTAATTTTTATTAATCGATTTCCTAGTTTCCTTATTTTTTTCACTCGAGTTGACAAAAAAATCAACTATGGAATCGATTAGAATACTCGCTTTCACACATCATTACGATTAAAAAAAATAAACATGGTTGTCATTTACGAACACAAATTGAGTAGTGGTAATGAAAAATACGTGTTATTGGCCCTTTATTAGAGAATTACGCCAAGATCTGTACTTTTTTACGTTATTTATAACATTTGGCATGATATATATCTTAATTGTTATTGAGTATAAGCGCGCGTATTTGATCAAAGTGAAAAATAAAAATGTAAACAAACAAAAGTGGCGCGAAAGTTCGAGTTCAGATATCAAATTCTTCATTACCACTGCTAATTTATGTTGAATGATGTATGAATTCGTTACAATACTAAATGAGAAGTTATTCATTCCTCCTATAATGATCCGTTGGATGTCCGAAAACCACGTTTTTTATGATTTTTAGCCCTACCCAGCACAGCCATCAAAATGGTGAAGATCGTATTTACACTTTTGGATATTGTTACGGTAAATTAAGAAAATAAGCGCTAAATGTAGAAGTTTTAATTTCGTGAATAAATCAGATTTTTATTGAACATTCTTAATTAATGCGCACTCATAGGATTTTACGCAGGGAATATTATATTTTTTTAATTTATAATGAGGATGTCGTATGACTACAACGTCTGCCCCTTTTGGACCCACTATTGAGCCAGCGTAGGTTTACTTGTCGCGCCCATTTCGGGGGCGGTACCGAACTATACGGATAATGACGTTAATTGCATGGAAAGTGAAAGGCGCCTTTAGTGTATGAAAGAGATAAGTTTCTCTATCAAATTAACGTCAAAGTCCCCATTTACTTAAAGCATAGAACACCTAATAGTACTACCTTATAGGCACAAAAACGAAGTCTCGTGATAAAGCTTCTTATTGTCAGAAATGTCGCATGTATTCTTAACCTTGTTAATATGGGTGGTGTGTGATTACAACATGAACTATCAGGTCATGGGATGTTCCTAATTAAGGACGGCGAGAACATCCCAAAATGTCCTCATATGGGCAAAAAAATAAACAGGTGTTTTAAATGTGGCGCAAGAGTTTTAAATAAAGATTTTTTTTGGGCTTCGAAGCGTATTTACATCTTGAGAACAGATCATAATTACTGCTGCAGTGGGTACAAAATACATGTTTGCATTTACCACATAATTTCGGTACTTAACTCCAACGTTTGAAGGTCGTAAAAAGGAATTATTTCTATATCTGTGTGCCTCCGGACGTCCCCTCATAGCTCATAAACTACTTGACTGATTTTGACACACATGTGTTGTCATTTGATCCGTTCAATCATTCTGATATCCCGAGTGTCAAGGGCGTCGGTTTTTCCGTATCATTTATTGATTTATGTAATATTGAATTATGAATTTATGTGGAAATATTCAGTTCATTGAGATAGTACAAGTTTAAAAAAGAATCGACCAAGTAATAAATAATGGGAGCCCCTTGAAAATATTTATTTTATTCTGTTTTCTTTTGTACTTGTTGTTATAATGGCAACAAAACTAAGTCATCTGTGTCCAAATGTTTATAAGATACAGCCTGATGAGGATGACAGAAGGCGGATTCATAGTTATAGAGTTTAACCCTATAAATACGGAACCCTTGACCTTTTTTTTTTTTTTTTAGCGTGGTAAAATCATCAAATGAGTCCTCCAACCCCGGGCAGGGCGGGAGGGACTGTCAGACTTCTACTGACTAAAATCCACGGTGTCCTTCAATAGCCTGTTACGTTCCGGGGTCACGGTAAGGAAATAATCCCGCGACCCCGGCAGGCTTTGGCCCTCTGAGAGGGGGGCCCCGTCATCATGCTGACGCTCTTTGAGGCGCGCGTGGGACACAACGCGCCGTCGACCCGGGCATGGTCCTTGGTCGGGCAGCGAGTTGCCCTTTACTCGCTGCCCGCATGCCCGCGCCTACGGTGGCCGGAGATCATCTGCTGACGTCCGACGCCGCGGGCGCCTACCACTGCAGGAACCCTTGACCTTATGGAAACTAGACTGTTCATCATCTTTCTGCTTTGTCCCATTTTACTCTGTCTGCGCAGGCGCAATACGAATTTTTCATCTAATTTCGTCGTCACGGTATCCTACACTCCTTCCATAATTATTATCTTCTCTTTGGTGTTCCTAGAAATACAAGAAGTTTGTCACACCTCAAACCTCTCTAAGACGTAAATACTGGTCACAAACTCTATGGACTCAAAAAAAAAAAAACAAAATTTGCAAATATCTCTTTCATTCTTCATAGCCTGCTTGAGGTCATTGTACGAAATCGCGCGAAGTGGGCGTGTCTGTGTAACGGTAGTCGAATTATTCATAGATGCTTGATTGCCTGCTAATAAATATAAACATAAGCATTATCTTGTGTACGTTTGAGGAAACCTGTTGAATCGGAAAGATGTTTTTGTGAACATTTACTGGTACATAAAATAAAAGTAGATGGAAGATATAAAATGCACTAACGTGTTACTGAGAGAGGTATATTTCTAGCTATGATGATTATCATGAGAAAGATAGTGTAGATATAGTGAATAGTAAAAGAATCAGAATTGTAAAAATGAAGAGACGAAAGTGACGGAACGACTGAGTAGAACACACATCACGAAGATAAGATCGCCGCAAAGAAATATTCAGGAAAGAAATATTGCATCCGAGAAGATTAAATGCTGTTTTTATAAGTCCAATATCAAAGGTAAGTAGGTACAAATTCAATCCGTTTTTCGAAGGTACTCTGCTGTAGTCGCGTGTACTCGTAATTTATTGTTTCTTAAAATCTCAAGGAGAATTTCGAAACAACTTTGGGTTTGGTGGGTACTCTTAGGTATAGAACTACAAGTTATTAATTGCTTTGCTTTTCCAAATATTGAAAGCCCAGCAGTGGGAAGTCGCGGGTGTACAGTATCTTTCTCAATATAACCGCATGATTCATAAAGTTATGAAATGAACGCTAGTTATGAAGACCGACGTTCTAAAATTACCTAGATGACTTAACAATGTGTGAATTGTACTTGAACTGGATATTGTATTATAATATGTGGTTGTGAGCGGTGCAATCTCATTATTACGATGGCCAATAGGCCATCGTAATAATGAGATTGCACCGCAAAAACCGTATTTTTTTTTTGCATTGCAAAAAAAAATACGGTTTAATAAAAATGATCTATAATAATAGATCATTTTTATTAAACCGTATTTTTTTTTTAACAATAGGATTTAAAAAAAGAGACTGATTGTAAAAAAATATTTGACAACTAATTTTTCTTCTGTTACTTGAATCAAAATTGACGAAGATGTCGTCACTTTCAAAATTGGGAAAACGTCACAAGCTAGTACAGTTTTACTTGCTCCTGACGTTCCGAAGCCTCCATATCGATGCGTTATATCTTTGTAGTGGTTTGCATAGGTTTAACGGAAAAAATACTTATAAAAGTTACATAACAATGATTTAATTACATAATATGATAAACGAAATCGAGGTCTGGAGATAATCAAATTAGTCAGTCAGTTAGTTAGCTGCAATTAAAACACCATTTTAATGTTACGTTAAGTATGTGTGTGATATCATCTAACTGCGTTTGACAAAAGGTTAATCGTTAGCCATTTTGAATTCCTTATCATCTAAATATTGATACCCAAGTAGATAGCTAATTAAATTATGACAAAATGGGGTGACAGGGAAGTCCTTTTGACTCTAAGAACGCATCATGCCGCTCCCTTAAATAAGGTCATTGAATTTTCTACCACGAAAGACGTAGCAGATGGCTAGGCCCAATTTATTTGGAACGAAATACAAAAGCAGAGTGTATGATATCGTGGACATTATCTTAATATTCCAACTTTATACTTATATCGGAAAGGCTGGACGGTATCCTAATCAATCAAGCCAGAACAGATCTGAATGAAAGGCAAAGAGAGAGATTATAGTCTAAAAAACTTTTTTAAAAAAAGGGAACCGACTTCAAAACCAAACACAAAAAAACGATAAAATAACTTTTCTTTCGGAAGTCGGTGGCTTTGTTTTTTTTTTATTTCATTGAGTTATGGCCACCGACTTCCGAAAGAAAAGTTATTTTATCGTTTTTTTGTGTTTGGTTTTGAAGTCGGTTCCCTTTTTTTAAAAAAGTTTTTTATTTTTCCCTTTTTAGTTGCGATATTCAACAAAAATCTTCATAAAATCGGCTTCTTTGAAAATCTACAATCCTATTAAGCAACAAAAACGCATTATTGTTATATACTCAAACCTTCCCCAGGATGTAACAAACACTTTTCTGAAAACTGCATCAAAATCGGTTCAGCCAAACGCGAGATAATCGCGGACAAACATGCAATCGTCCCTGAAAATCTACGATCCAAGTAAGCAAAAGGGATCCACGCGGGCAACGTCACGGGATATCTATTAGTGTTATATACTAAAACCTTTTCCAGAATGTAACAAACACTTTCCTGAAAACTGCATCAAAATCGGTTCAGCCAAACGCGAGATAATCGCGGACAAAAATGCAATCGTCCCTGAAAATCTACGATCCAAGTAAGCAAAACGGATCCACGCGGGCAACGTCACGGGATATCTATTAGTGTTATATACTAAAACCTTCTCCAGAATGTAACAAACACTTTCCTGAAAACTGCATCAAAATCGGTTCAGCTAAACGCGAGATAATTGCGGACAAACTTGCAATCGTCCCTGAAAATCTACGATCCAAGTAAGCAAAACGGATCCACGCGGGCAACGTCACGGGATATCTATTAGTGTTATATACTAAAACCTTCTCCAAAATGTAGAGAACACTTTCCTGAAAACTGCATCAAAATCCGTTCAGCCAAACGCGAGATAATCGCGGACAAACATATATACATACATACATACATACATACATACATACATACAGGTCGAACTGAGAACCTACTTTTTTTTTGAAGTCGGTTAAAAATAACTAAATAACACTAAAACGTTCGATGATCAAAGACATGATAAACATTTCATTTTTATGCTGAAATACGGAGTTCTCTTAACATTACTAAATCCCACTGTTCCAATAACATAACTAGAAAGTTATCAACCAATAGAGGTGTACCATTGTACCATGATTTGGTGCGAAGACGAAGCGGGTCGCCTCTCTAGCATGCACAACACGCACGGCCGCAGGGAGTACCGTAAGGTCGGTAGTACATTTGTAAATTACAAAGAGTAATACAAAGATAATAGAATGGAGAGACTACTTCGTTCAATAATGAAGAAGAGGAGTTTTAAGAAGGATTGAAATTGGAATAACAAACGAAAGGCTTGAGTTAGTAATCCATCTTCCTGCCATTATGTCATTTATTCGGGGTCGGCGCTACAAGTTTTCTTCTTCCATTCTCCTCTGTTAGACGCCAAAGCATAATTTCACACAATCCATCCATCTATTCTTGTAAATTCCTCTTTATCTGCATCCATCAACATAAGCTTGAGTTATTAATTACCGAAATGACGGAGTTAGCATCAGCTAAAATCGAGGCATTCGGTATTCATAATACAAAACACAATATCTTTTGCAAGCGAGTCAGAAATATCGTTATAGCATTGTTTTCAATTAGGATTAGTTCAAAAGCTTTTAAACTGGCATGCTCACTATGTATGTGATTGATTACAGATATACGCTTTTTGGACCCCTAGAATTTGATGGACTAAATTTTTGTTTTCTTTGAGGCTTCTGGACATTTGCATTTTCTCTGATACATTGTAAAGTTATGTGCTACTCTGTGAATGAAGGACCTCGAAATACGAGGCCTAGCATTCCTAGAAACTATACTATACTAGATCAACTTCGAGCCTACAATAATATAACTTAGTATCATCTATGTTATGTCCTGGATTGTAGATTCTTCATAATTAACACTTATTTATATGCGCTTCATTATCTATCGTTTTGATCTTGTTAAACTTAAAATTATACGCTTATTTGCATTGTGAATGATATCTCGATGAGATTTTTAATGTTTTATAGCATTTATTATATTGATATACATACATTGTAACATAATAAGTGCTGTGAATTCGCTAAAAAAAAGATTAAAAAAATAATGCTAATTAAAAGTGTTGCGAATTACTTATAATTAGCATTTTTTTTTGTGTTATTCGGGAAAATATTTACGTTAATTCTGAAACTATGTATTTGTAGTTCAAGAACACGTCTTTAAAACTTTTTTTCGATTTTTTTTCTACTGGAAAATTAAAATATAATGTTCCAGACCAACATAAATTATCATCTTAGCTATCATAATAATCACCTCTTCTTTGCCAGTTGTTTGATCGGCAGTTAAGCTAAAAATTTGTTAAAATCCTATCATTCTTTTTAAATTTTAACAAATTGTTTAGTGAGCCATTTTCATGGCTCTCGCTAGAAAATCGTAACGGAAATTTCTACAGCAGAGTGAACATTTTAAAACCTCAACAATCACGTTTACCTTTACAATCGCAGTCGGCATTAGACGTTGTAAACTAAACCGTGGTTACGCCAATTACTTCGAGCAATGATTAGTTTAAATATTCATACGACATTACACATTATTGCTATACGTTTTCAGTATAAGCTAATAGCTAACCTGGCATTGTATGAGCTTTTTGTGCAATGAGGAGCTTTTAATGGAAAGTACGAGAATAGTTTGATGTGTTGTGCAATGTGTAGTGTTAAGGTGCGTACAGAACTACAGACTATATAACATAACATGTTATATAACATGTTTCAGATGATGTGGACACAAAATGTTATATAACATTGCTATGAAACATGTTTCAGATGATGTGGACACAGAATGTTATATAACATTGTGGATAGCACTGAAGAACGACAAACGACAATTGTTATATAACATTGTTACACTAATAGTATTTTTTTATGTTGCAATGTTATTTATCAATGTTACATGGTGTGGACGTGTTATATAACATTGTTACATGGTCTGTACGCACATTTATGATCACTCACGTGTGTCCGTCTGATTTTATGAATTAATATCGCGATTAATGTATACAGGGTGACTTTTTTAGCACCGTCCAAAATTTTTCTAGGCGTTAGGTATCAATCACTAAGCCCATTTTTGAAAAAAAATCGATACGTCAAATTGTCTTATTAAATCATTTTCTCATCCGCTCTGCGTGGTCACTAAGCTAAACGTTAATAATATACACTTGCCGATGCATGAAACGGGCAGAGCGCACCCCGCCGACCCCCCGCCCCGCCCCGCTACACCTGAGCGACACATCACAGCGCGGTGTCCAGGTTCATCAACTTTTTATAGATAACATTGAGACGTGATATCTCGATATTTTTGTATTGAGTGATACAAAAAGAAAAAACACGTATTCAATTATTTTCGCCAAAGATTAATATATTAAAATTTGGATGGTGACTAAAAAATCACCCTGTATATGTTTATTGATGACTTTGAAAAATAAGTAATTTCTTTGTATGTAAATGTGCAAAGAAAATGAGGACGCGAGACAAAGTTGAATCGTAAAGGACATTTTCACGATGTCAATGACCCATTTAAGGCTGTTTACAATAACATTGTATACGATAAGATAAAATATTATATTCGTCGTTATAATGGAAGGCGAAGAAACGACGTTCATAAAAAAATAGCATGTATAAAATACATATATCGTCATTTATTTAGAGAATAATAGCGTAGTGATTTCAGAACTTACGACAAACATGTTTATTAACGCGACAGACATGTCTATTTAAACTTTTAGCACCATTTTGTGGCAAAGAAGAGTGCCTTTGCTTAAAATGTAAAGCCCCATTTAGTCAGTGCAAGAACAAGTTTGCGGTAGGTATTTGCTTGATCAACTGAATTCATTGTCGATCAATAGTCCACAATGTAGTAAAAGTTGCAGGCAAGTTCGTGCATTCTCTAAATGGGCCCTACCAACTACCAACGGGAATGGTATTTATTTTCGAATACGTTGCCACTTTTTTTTTAGCGTGGTAAAATCATCAAATGAGTCCTCCCACCCTACTGTCAGACTTGTACTGACTAAAATTCACAGTGTCCTTCATTAGCCTTTTACGTTCCAAGGTCACGGTAATGGAATAAATACCGCGACCCCGGCAGGCAATACGTTGCCACTAGGTATAATCATAATTCCAGGGGGCCGATTCTACTAACTCATTTCTGTCACAATCGCAGTGTAACCGCGGCTGAACTGCGACTTTTTAACGTTTTCTCATTCTACTAATACATAACGACCCTAAATAAGTTACAGTTCAGTCGAACGCAACGATCGATCGAGGGAACTGCTAGATCGTATTCTGCTAGCACAGTCGTAGCACAGTCGAAGGCAAGCGTGACATGTTCTCGTATTCCACTAATATTTTGACACTTGTTACGATCGCACCGGAACTGAAGTAGGACGGTTCATCTGTCCAAATTAGCGGTTGATAATAAGTTGGTAGAGTGAAACTTTTGCAGGACCGATCTAGAACTGTTTTCATTTTTTAGCTAATACTAATGATGTTCTACATAGATTTCGTTGTAGATACCGGAATAATAATATTTTTTTTACAGATTTTCAATTTTGTCACAAGTTGAAGGTTTATATTCGTTAAGAAAAAAATATTGGGGATTTTTTTACGTGGTAAAATCATCAAATTAGTCCTCCCGCCCCGGGCAGGGCGGAAGGGACTGTTAGACTTGTATTGACTAAAATCCACGGTGTCCTTCAATAGCCCTTTATGTTCCGGGGTCACGGTTAAATGAGATAAGTCCCGCGACCCCGGTAGGCTTTGGCCCTCTAGAGGAGGCCCCGTCATCATGCTGACGCGTGGAACACAACGCGCCGTCGACCCAGGCATGGTCCATGGTCGGACAGCGAGTTGCCCTTTACTCGCCGCCCGCATGCCCGCGCCTTCTGTGGCCGGAGATCGTCTTGCGACGTCCGTCGCCGTGGGCGTCCACCACTGCGGGTAGATTGGGAGATTGGGGTAAAGTGAAAAAGTCTGTACATTGTATACTCGTATCTCACAAATTATTGTTTTTAGTTTTGTCATGTTGGAGGATTATAAGTGATTTTAGTTTATAGAGATTTATAGAGTTATATAGGAAAAAGAAAGGAAGGGTTTTAAACAATATTGTTGAGCTTGGTTATAAAATAAAACTAATAATCTTAAAAATATTATTTTTTAAATTCAATGTGTCATTAAACCTATTAGTGAACATGGTAAATTTTATCACACTACTACACTACAATATACTTAATTAAATCTAAATATTTACAAAACAAAGAAATACACTTTAAACAATAAACTAAATCACTAAACATAACAGAAAAAAAACTTTTTCTAAAAAAAATGTGACCGCCTTCAAAAACAACCACAAAAAAGGGTAAAATAACCTACAAAACTTTTCTTTCGGAAGTCGGTGACTTTTTTTATTAATTTCATTGGCTCTTTTGCCACCGACTTCCGAAAGAAAAGTTTTGTAGGTTATTTTACCCTTTTTTGTGGTTGTTTTTGAAGGCGGTCACATTTTTTTTAGAAAAAGTTTTTATTTTACTCTTTTTAGTTTAAATATTCAACCAAAATTCTTGTCAAATACATCATTTTCCTTCATGTGCACTAGAATTTTGTAATCCGTAGCACCGGTAATAACATCGTTAACATCTCTTTCATTCATTCCCTATCTCAAAAACTACTGAACCGATTTTGATGAAATTTGCAGTATTCCCTAAGTTGAACGATACGTAGTACAACAACAAAGAAAAAAGAATTACTTAAATCGGACTTGTAGTTCCGGAGATATGCGAACACAAACATATTTTTTTTACTTGAGGAGTTGTACCTTCCATCATCAGCTCAGCTACATGAGATGATGATTTCCATACGCAAGTACTTGAATTACTTCATAGGATTTGCGAAAAACTATGTGTCAGCCAATAAAATTTGAGGGTTGCCCTCGATTTCTCCAAGATCCAATCATCACATCCTGAAATGGTGACAATGGGACCACACGGGAAGTACCAGCTTTCGAATAAAAAAAGAATCATGAAAATCGGTTCACCCAGTCGCAAGTTATGAGGTAACAAACATAAAAAAGAAAAAAAAAAAAAAATACAGTCGAATTGATAACCTCCTCCTTTTTTTGAAGTCGGTTAAAAAATAGGTACCCTTTTGTTAAAAATAACTCTGCAAACAATATTTTCATTAAAATATAAAAGTTTTTTTTTATAATCTTTATTTCTCTACATGATTAAATCAAAAAATATGTCTTACATGTCTTCTTTTATGTCTAAATAATACACTAATAGAACTTGACTACTTTAAATAAGTACTTCATTCACAAAACTGGCAATAAAAATAAAACCACTGGACACTGCAATTACTGTGTGCAGTGGTTTCATACCTTTGGTTACATACTAATTATAATTATTTTTGATATTTTTTTTGTCGCTGCCTCAGGTTCCTATACACTATGAATTTCTCCTGTGTCGTGAGTGCGTTTACAAACATAGAAACTCACAAACAACCAGACCCGGATAAAACTCTGGATGGATAAAATTCTGCTGGTGTCTCCAGTGTTGCCGTCCTACTGCTGACATCTGGGGATATATTTACAGGGCACCAGCATTCTCTTGAGTTAAACGAAGATCTCTGAAACAATTCATAAATAATTAATTAAAAATTAAAGGAAGTTTATGGTCAATAAGTAGAGACACCAGCACATCAATTTACCTAAATCTCTGAATCTTGACGGACTTCAGTAAGTCGGCCAACATCTCTACCTAAAAGAGCAGCTAGCAGCCACACTTTCCTCCGAGCTAAAACTGGTTCCCTACTCGGTCCCACCCCTGTAGCGATGAAACCTCTATTGATATCAGTGACCTTAGCGTGCACTCAACATTTGTAGTCATTCCAAAACTAAAAGAGATATAAATTTTTGCTAAATATTTTAATTTTTTTTCATGTCAACTTACTTTTTATATGTAATGATTACATTTTATAATATTTACTTGTAAACATACCTTAGACCAATCTTTGGGTGTCCTTGTAACACCTTCAGCATTTAAAATTACAGCATACTGTTCCATAAGAGAGCTAAGGTGGCTCGTCCTTCTTTATACCGCATTTGCCCCACAGCAAGATTTTTGAAGAAGCAGAAGTTCAAGTTGTCGAAATGACTTGTCTTTCGCCCTTCCATTAGATATGCCAGAAATTAGAAAGCACCAATCTGCAAGTTGTCACATAATGATTATTATTTTATATTCTAAGTCATATCATGAGTGTGATTTGGGTCGTGTGACCGTAACCCTCAAGTGGGTCGTTATGTGTTAATTTTCAGGACTTATCGCACAACATTTCCTATGATAAAAAAATATTGGGTCAAGGTGCCATTTTAGACTTTATAAATAATTATGTAATAGTATAAAATGAAACAAATACTCACAGTAAATCAGTCTTTTTGATGAACTCTCTACAAAAGTTTTTGCTATAAGCTGTTTGTTTATATTTGGATCACATTTGACATTACCAAGACGTTTCGTTTCACATTTTCGGCTTGCAAGAGAATTAAAATGGAACGTTCTCCAAAGAATTTATTATTTAACCATCGATATTTTCCATCATTGTATCAGTAAAATGTTTTGTCATAACATTTGAATCATTAATTATATTTAAAAACACGTAAGCGGCACCTGTTTCTATTTAGTAGCATTCATATTTTATACTGTGGTATCAATAAAACATGCTATTCGTCATGCTGGTATCACAGGATAACGTTCCTAGCACAGTCGTAAATTCCCGCTACGATTACGCATCGATTTCGTTCCCGGTCTAACGTAACAAATAGCAGAATAACATTTTAGGTTACCATTGTCTGGCGATAGGAATGGTACCGTTGCGTAATAGCGATAGGCTATGTAATGTTGCAAATTAGTAGAATCGGCCCCCTGAACAGGCTACTTCTCCGCCTTTGCAACTTTGTAAACCTGGCAGGCTCGGTACGTCTCAGATGCTTTCGGGGTAAGAAGTGTCAAGTGTCACTTGCGTGATCATAATTTGTTTCAAAATAATCATCATAAATGAGAATTTTATAATGAAAAATAATATAAGATGGGTAATTTAGAAAGCTCAATTCTCTAAATTAACCTCGTCATACATAAAACCCGATGATTCCCGATGTCCACCCCCAGCTTGTCCCCCGCTGGGGGACAGCGCAAAATTTTCTAAAAAATGTTCCCAATGTCCACCCCGGGGTGGACATTAGGAACTTTTTTTAGAAAAAGTTGCGCTGTCCCCCAGCGGGGGACAGTGATACGATTTTTTTAAAATATTTACGTTGTCCCCCACGGGTGGACAGCGCTACAATTTTAAAAATGAGAATTCTCAGTGTCCACCGCGGGTGGACGGAGATACTTTTTTTTTATTTATTCCCTTTTAATTGTTTTTGTAAACTTTGGGTGAAGACTCGTTACAGATTAAAGACTTTAGAAGGAAGATGATGAGATTATTAAAAAAATAAAAAAAAATATGTATTTTAAAATTAACGTTTATTTAAAAAAAAAATCTTCTAATTAACACCATAATTAAAAATTCAAAAGTAGGTTTATTTATTGTAATAATTTTGTTTTAAAATTTTCTTTTGAAATTGACTAGGATATGACATTTATTTCTAATTATATACACCTGAAAAGTATTTAATCATTTAAAATGTTCATACAAGGTAGAGTAACATTATACCAATTTTTCTAATCCAATTTTGAAGGCTCCCTTTATCAAAAGTTTTCATCTAACAAACTTATAATAAAACGAGCCCAGAAGAATGCTAACTAAAACTTTACTAGTTCACACGGCTAGTTAGTTTGTTTGTTTGTGTAGTAGTTAGTTTGTTTGGTTACACATCAACCTATACAATACCAGTTTGTCTTGATCTCGCTTTGTGAAATCTTTCCGCACACTCAACAGTCAGCTTATATTGGTTTTGCATAGTTTGATGTGTAGCCAAACAAACTAAGATATGTGTGTACAAACTAAGATATGGTTTTAAACAAAACTGATTTAAGTATGTGAAATTGTTAAAATAGTATTTTTTCATAACTAAGCTTACATTTACAATCTTTATATTTCATTACTAGTTTTTTTTTTTCAGTCAAAGTATTAAAAAACTTTTTTCAATAAAAATTTAAACGCCTTCAAAAACAACCACAAAAAAAAAACTTTTTCAAAAAAAGGGCACCGACTTCAAAACCAAACACAAAAAAACTATAAAATAACTTTTCTTTCGGAAGTCGGTGGCTTTGCTTTTTTTTATTTCTTTGACAATGGCCACCGACTTCCGAAAGAAAAGTTATTTTATAGTTTTTTTGTGTTTGGTTTTGAAGTCGGTTCCCTTTTTTTCAAAAAGTTTTTTATTTTTCCCTTTTTAGTTGAGATAATCAACAACAAAAATCTTCATAAAATCGGCGTCTTTGAAAATCTACAATCCTATTAAGCAAAACGGATCTATGTAAGCAACTTCACGAGATATCCATTATTGTTATATACTAAAACCTTCCCTAAAATGTAACAAACACTTTTCTGAAAACTGCATCAAAATCGGTTCAGCCAAACGCGAGATAATTGCGGACAAACATGCAATCGTCCCTGAAAATCTACGATCCATGTAAGCAAAACGAATCCACGCGGGCAACGTCACGGGATAGCTATTAGTGTTATATACTAAAACCTTCTCCAGAATGTAATAACACTTTCCTGAAAACTGCATCAAAATCCGTTCAGCCAAACGCGAGATAATCGCGGACAAACATGCAATCGTCCCTTAAAATGTACGACCCAAGTAAGCAAATCGGATCCACGCGGGCAACGTCACGGGATATCTATAAGTGTTATACACTAAAACCTTCTCCAGAATGTTATGAACACTTTCCTGAAAACTGCATCAAAATCGGTTCAGCCAAACGCTAGATAATCGCGGACAAACCTACATACAGGTCGAACTGAGAACCTACTTTTTTTTTTGAAGTCGGTTAAAAATAGTTAACCCTTAATTTGGTAACGTTAAGTATACTCAACATAACATTTGAAAAAATCTAGATGTCAAATTTTCTTCCGTTGTTTCAAATTTGGAAGGAATACTTCAATGATAGTTAATTATAGTAGGAAAAAGTTTCTACCGGCCTGTCAATATTTTACTTGACAGTAGCGAACCAGAAAAGACAACGAGACAACGTCATCTGTGACCCATCAAGGTAAATATTTATTTTTGTTGGGTTTTGGTCTAGTTTTGATACATATTTTGCTTATTTCTATTTATTTATTGTATAATCAATACATTATAAATATTAGAAATCCATTTTTCACCTGGATAAGAACACGAGGAGTCAGTGAACTTGATTGTTAAGCATACTCAACAAAATTCGATGGTGAGTAATCTTGTTATGTAGAGTATACTCAACAAGTCTGCATGGTGAGACTTATTGAAATGACAGTTCTATGCACTTTTTCAAATGAAATGATGCATTCTCAGTCAGGTATGTGATTCTCCTCTACAATTTACACAAATCTTGGCTTTTGCGCCACTACCAACATGTACTACAGCTACTAGCAAATCGTCGGAGACAGAAGGCTGTGTTCTGTCTCCACTCCACTCCACTTAACCTGATCCAGATAACCCCTGTACCCAAGAAAAAAATTTAATTAAGTTTAAATGGTCTCATGGAAGTTTCCTTCATTGTGCTGAAGTAGATCCAGAAGCGTTCGAAAGCTCTAGGGTCCCAATAGAAAGAACTAATTCAATTATTTCATCGATTTCATTTCTGACAGTCTGTTTGACGAAATTTATGCCAAAACTAATGGTTAATTATAGTGTTAACTAAGTGAAAATTTCTTACTACATAAAAATACTGCATGTGAACCTTTTTTTATTTACATATTATATAATATTATATATATAGTAATTCTTTAGCCATAGGATTTTGTTGAGTATACTTAACGTTGTGTTTTCAGGAAACCCTTCATGTAATATTTTTTTTATTATTTTTCCCGTAAGGTGTGAATGCATATTAACACAATATATTAACGCCAACTTTCTACTACAACTTTTTTGGTCTTGCCAAATTAAGGGTTAAAAGGGCCCGCTACCGGGAATAAATAAAAAAAAGTATCTCCGTCCACCCGCGGTGGACACTGACAATTCTCATTTTTTTAAATTGTAGCGCTGTCCACCCGTGGGGGACAACGAAAATATTTTTAAAAAATCGTATCACTGTCCCCCGCTGGGGGACAGTGCAACTTTTTCTAAAAAAAGTTCCTAATGTCCACCCCGGGGTGGACATTGGGAACATTTTTTAGAAAAAGTTGCGCTGTCCCCCAGCGGGGGACAAGCTTGGGGTGGACATCGGGAATCATCGATAAAACCGATCATGACTAAAACGCACTTGGCCGTTATCAGATATTTTAATTAATATTATGAAATACCTAATTACGAACTAGGTACACTTGTGGATTTTAAGAAAGATCAATCACCGTCAAGAAATATTAAAGATAAAAGAAAAGATTTCTGTTCCAAAACTCGTGTACTTAGTGTTCATAATCTAATCATTTTAGCGCATTCGATGTGCGATCTATTTTATTACCACCTAGGGTAATTATCTAGATTAAAAACATATTAATCCTTTAGATAAAGTAATTATAACATCCTATTCAGTTGCCACCTACAAAATTCAGAATAAAACGTGGTTACAAAGGCCCATTTACCTACACGTTGCAAGAAACTCCATCCGAGTTCCAAATTAGACTACATTGCGGTATTTGTTTGCTCAACTGAATTCATTTTCTATTAATAGTTCATAAAATCGTAATGCAAGTAGTCAATTTGGCCTGCAAGTTCTTGCAGTGTATCAATGGGCTTAATGCGTGAAGTTTAAAATTTTGTGATCACCTTCTTCCAATTTTTAGCAGACTTTAAAAAAACCTCCCCCAGGTTCTAAATTTTTTTGAATGTTTGGTATTCGATTACACGGAGACACAGGACCGATATATATTTGTTTTTGTTTAAAAGGGTATCCTTCCCAGGTGATCTTTAGGACAGGATCTGGTAATGGGATCCTAGAGAAAACGTCGTAACTCTTCATAAAATTACAGCAAATCAACCACTATCGCATACGAGTATCTATGCATTGTTTCACAATCACACAACATAATATCACGTCATATCCATTTATATCCTTTACAAAAGTGTAAAATATAATAACCGACTTCCAAAACAATTCAATAAATGTAATAAAATAATAACCATTCTTTCAGAAGTTCTACACAAAACTTTAGAAAAAGCCAAGTCATTGACTGCCGAAAGAAAAGTTATTTTTCAATTTGCAATTATTATTTCGATATTTTAAAAAGTACCTTTGTACTCGACGTTTGATAACTTGAGGTTATCGCTAAGAGAAATGTAGGTATTAATTTTATTATAATTACTGATTGAGTAGGGATTAAGATTATGCCCTGGGACGAAGCTCAAGTCATCACATGACTCGGTTTTATACTAATGAAAAATCATCATTCTAGAATACGGACCTATCTTATTAATTATTATCTTGTACAATCGACAAAGTGGAATTATGACCCACCATAAGCTTATTTTCATATATTACATTCAAATACGATTAGGTCCACATTCGCGTAAACTTTGATCTTCATAAAATTTGACGGATTCAAACGATTTATTGTCAAAATGGGTCATGATTCCACTTTGTCTTCACACTTCTTTAAAAACATACCATACATAATAGGTTTATCATCGTTATCTCTATCGGATTTTCTAAATGTACTTGAATTAGGTGGTGTCACCCCCTCTCCTCTACTCCTATTGGTCGTACGTAGCGTAATGTTAAATCTTTCCTCGATAACCTGACTATGCAACACTAAATATTTTTTTTGAAAAAGCAGTTCCTGAGATTAGCGCGCTCAACCAAACAAACATACTTTTCAGATTTATAATATTGGTATACGGAAAGTCAACTATTTGGCCTAGGTATTCTAGGTAATACCTATATTTTGTAATTAAAAAAAAAAATATTTTAAATCATGGTCGTTTTTAGACCACTCTTGCACTGTTACCTAAATGGTATGTAAATAAAAGTTACAATTTGTTAAAAAGTTAAAAACCAGTTTAGATTTTTTTTTCTACCATTCTTGTCTAGTTTGGGAGTTACCTACCTAATTTTAATTCCAAATCACATACAATTAAGAAAACATTGAATTTTAAAAAAATATTTATAGCCAAAGTAACCATCCAACCGTTTCTAAGTAATTCCGTCACGTGTATGTAGAAAAACAAGCCGAATGTATGTGGCCATAAACTAGAGTCATTGACCTCAACCGCAAGCCAATAATTTGGCAAAATGTAGATAGGCATACTAAGGAAATAATAGGCATACATTGGCGAGAGAAAGATTATATTTTGAATTTTGCCCATAGAAGTAGGCAAAGTCAAATGATATGATATTAACATTAGCCAAACGGAAACAATATTATCGGACACGAACCTCAGAAAATCTTCCAATAAAAAATACAATAACAAAACATGTGCCAATATTGGCAGCAAACCGTTCCTATCTGTTGTACAAAGTTCGATAGATAAATATCAAATACATCCGTATTCAATTAGAGTAAAATATACTTCAGAACGTGGAATAAATAAAACATTATAACTGCTTAGCAAAGACCTTAGAGAATAATTATAACCAAAGACAACAAAAACTGACACGGAACCTCTTTGCAACAAATAATGTGAAAAGTTTGAAGCAGTCAACTACTTGATACAAAGACTTACAAAAAAAAAGAAAGGTGGAGTAATAATGCCATAAACATAAATGTTTTATGGCTGACACTGTATGTTAATCTTCAAGAACTTGTTCAAGAAATGTTTAAGAAGTATAGTTTCAATGTTTACTCTACAGGTCCTCAGGAGTCAGGACCATTACATACTCGTAATATTAAATTGTTCTATTCTTTGTTCATAGGGTTCCACCCTTGGAGCTGTACAAATAAACTGAATTATTACAAAACCTGTGGTGGCTACATTAATTTAATGTGATCTGTGCCCATACCTCATGCATCGTCCATTGGGACGTGGACGATTGCCTCAGTAGTAATTCAAAAGTGATCTAAGTGGTAGATATGTAATTATGAGACAGAAAAAGCAAACCATTGTCAACCAGTTGGAAGGAAGAGATTTTAAAATAAACAATGGTGATCAGTCTGAACAGCCGAGAGACAAAATTAAATGTCTCAAAGTTACGGATTGATTTCTAAATACATCATAACAATCTTTGTGAAATGATTGCCCTTTCTGAAGAAATGTTTCACGGTAAAGTTAAAAAGTAGGTGAACTTAAGATTATAAAAAGAAAAGATAATGGATAGTCCATAGCAAGCTAGGAGAATTCGACCACATAATAGAATTGACGTCATAGGTCTAAAAGGTTTCCATGGAAGTAGTAGCAATATTTTAAACATGTCAACAAGACTACTACTAATTACGTTTTATTAAATCTCTGAACACAAATTAAAGTTTAATAATTATAATTTATGTAAACTTACAAAGTTAAGACGGATATAATTGTTGAAAATACATTGACGTTGTTTTGTAAAATATTTTTTTTGTTCCCATTGTTCTTTTAAAGTCTAAAGCTATTTACGTATTAACTGGTTTCCACAATTAACTACCGTAAGTTTTTATGCCATTATAAGAAAAATAAAAATATTTATTGTGGGATAGTAATTAATTTAACAAAATATAATTAAGTTGATTGTTTGTAGAAACCTATCATTTACATAAATTCACTAGGATTTAACTAAGAATATACATGGCTGAAATCCACAAAAATATTAGTATGGAAAAGGGTTGTAAAACCTCCTCCATTGTGCAGCAGGAGTGCTTGTGAAAACTTGACGAATTAGGCAATCAAAGTCAATGCTTAGAAGTAACTGTTTAGCACTTGAAAGAATACTGGTATTCAGTTGCATCCAATAGGACTGGAAGCCGATCCCAACATATTGGGAAAAAGTAAGGCTACAAACTAGGTTAGGCAGACGATGATGAATTGTTTTACACACAAAGATCAGGTGTAACGACAATATTGAAAGTACCCGATAGTATAATTTAAATTCAGCGTCAAACGTCACACATAATACAAATTCTAGGTCAAGAAGTCGGATAACCTTTAACTAAAATAGATCCACAGCGAGTATTATTTGTTCCGGCTGATCACAGGGACGATACTGTTCCCTTTATTAACCTCGGAGTAATTACATGACAATTGGCATCTTGATGAGGAGCTCGTTACCTAATAATATCAGTGGATCTTCAAGGTTAAGCCATACTTGCCTAGGTTAGTTCGTGGAGCGGCTATTGAATGGGCAATCCCGCACCTCCAGCATAAGGCAGTAGAGGATACCGTCTGTTTTAGTTAGTCGAGTCTAATATACCCCTCTTTTTTCCCCGGGCGAAGTTGGGGAATATCCATTACAGACCGTGTTTCCTCCGTGTCTTAGAGGTACGTTGTTAAGCTGTGATTTTTTTGACAGGTCGTCACAGGTACCGAAAATTTGACAGCCAGTTTTACCAGGGAGCACCCGCACCCTCACACAAGCAGAGAGATGGTGGACCTCGACACCAGGCTGCAGGCAATCCAGGGAAGCTCTGCCATCCTTAGATGGCAGGCTAACCAGACGTCTTTTACGCCTGGACAGGACCGGCATGCGTCTGCTGACAGGGACCATAACGGGACACTGCTCCCTAAACAAACACTTCCACACAATAGGCATAACGGACAGCCCCCTGTGCAGGGCTTGCATGGAGACTGAGGAAACCGTCGCGCATGTGCTCTTCGAATGCACAGGTGTCACACAGATCAGGACAGAGACCCTCGGGACACCCAGGACTTACACAGATGTTCTCCACAGATCAAAGAACCTGATCAACTTCTGGAGGGAGGTGGGCTGGTTGGAATAAGCCACCAAAGGCCACTATGGCTCACGCACAATGGTCCACATGAAGGACTAAGTGCGGAAACCAAAACCCCTAACATAGAACATACCAGGGAGTATCATACCAAAGTATACAGTCTTCACTGGATTGATGATGGGAATTAGTTACACTGTTGCTCCACGCTGATATTCAGCTGCAAGTGATTTTAAGGCTACAAGGCTACGCTGATGACGATGGTAACTTTATGATCATCATTGAAGTAACTCACAGTTATTTTGACTTAACACATACTGTATAGCAAAGACAATAAAGATCACTTTACTACATTATCAGAGGCAAAAATAATGAATTAAACGGCAGTGCACAAGTTAGTCAAGAAGAATATCGCGCAATTTGTATGAGAGATTCGTAAAATTCTGTGACATGTGGCACTAGAAGACGTGTTAGAACTTCTGATGGATTTAGAAGTAAACTCATTTGAATATGCGTCATCAAGACATTATTAAGAGTGAATGATGATAGTACATGCAGTTAGAATAATGCTAAAATGATCTTAGACAAACCAAAACCACGAACGATTTCAATGTAATTTTTTGAATGTGTATGTTTGGTTCCGCTTTGAAAGATACGATAGCTGGCTGTTACTGGTGAATTGCAATCGTGCTAATCCGGGGTCTTATCCCTAATATTTTTTGTGGAACGTAATATAACGATTGGAAACAACTGAACAGATTTGAAGAATTCTTTGAACCGTAGAAAGCTACATTATTCCTGAGTGCTATAGGACGGCTACATTTTCAAATTGCAATTCGCTTGCCATCTACAAAATGAAAGCCAGCAACCTTTTATAAATTATCAAGTGGAGATCTACAGACTCTACAGTACATACATATATATATTGCATTTAAGCATACTCATAAACATTCTGTCACCACCTTTAATTGCCTTTCTTATATCACGATGTTGTATAGCTGTAATGGAATGTATATTGTGTATTGTTCTAGCCTCCATGTTATTTATTTATAAACAAGGCAGATGCGAGTGCAAAAGGCCGAGTTGGGATGCACTTGAAGGGCATACACCACATATTACTTATGATCTTCAGAAAGGGTAAGGGCGTAAGCACCTTCGGATACAAGGCGACGCAAGTATCCGATACTTTACCATTTTGGCATCCATTGAGGCGTGCCTGTGAGCACTATGGATTTGTATTGCGATAGTCGCTTGGATACCGAAGTCGTAAGGTATCGGAGACATGAGTCGCCTTGTGTACGAAGGGGCTATGGCACAACCCGTCAACTATTGAAGAATAGAGACATATTATTAAAAAATAAATATAGCACATGCTTAGTACGAAGTGATCTCACTACCAAAAGGGGTTAGTTTTCTCTGAAGCTTACCATCATCTGTCTAGCCTTTCCCCAACTACATTGGGGTTGGCTTCCAGTCAAACCGGATGCAGCTGAATATCAGTATTTTACATGGAGTGACTGCCTATTGGACCTCCAAAACCCAGTAACTGGGTAATACGATACCCCATGGTAAGACTGGTTGTCAGACTTTAGATCTGAATCTTACCGTACGATAGAAATATTAATGCATTTGCAATTGAAGAATATGCGAAAAGAGAGAATCGCTTTTCGTCTATTCTTCAATTGATAAAACCCGTTTCTACCATTATCATGCTAGATGTGCCGGCCATTAAACGGGATATTACTTACTGACCGATATAGGCTAAGGTTTTAAAATGACTAGTCAAAGGAAAAGTCCTTCATATTGTATGATATTATGCGCCTATGCGTCCTCACTCGGACATATGATACATATGCATATCAATACATTGTTGTCAATTCATTGATAGCATCGCCCTTTCCGGTTACTAGGAGGCCACTGTGATTTGCATTTTTAGATTAGAAGATATCATTTTTATACGGGTTTCTACTACTAGAACTCCAGCCACTTTCGCTCTGCCTTCTCTATTAAGGAATGAGATAGATAGAATACACTTTATTATGCACACCAAATTAATGTCAAATTACTGATATCACAAGATATAAGTTATAAATAGGGTGACACAATGGGCGGTCTTATCGCTAATAGTAATCTTGTTAAGACAAGTTTTAGATGGATAAGAGGCAGTAGAAAAACAATACTGTGAGTTAGGCAATAAAAAGAGTGTTTTAAGTTTGATATAACTTTGTGTCATCGTAGAACTTAAACGAAGGTACCGATTGTGAATCTCCGGCGTTTGATGATTTATCATCAGCTCATGTGTCGGGAGTTACTTTTTTACCATAATTGGCCATATCAGGACCATAATTGGCCAGATCAGGAGCATAACTGGCCACATCAGGACCATAATTGGCAAAATCAGGACCATGCTTGGCCAGATCAGGACCATAGTTGGCCAGATCAGGACCAGAATTGTCCAGATCAGGGCGCAGTTAAAGAAGCTCGCACTGGGCGCATAAGAAAGCTGGTTAAGGCGCTGCCCAACAAGAATCCAGTGCAGATTGGTGACTGTCAATGTCTTTGTTTTTTGTTTTGTTTCTAGGACAAGACATTTGACTCAGTTAAAAAAAAATTGATTTAATTCATTAATATGTGTTAGTAGCACAAAAGACTCCAGTATCAAGTCAACCCACAAATATTGCGCAGTTCGTGTTTAACATACGGACGATTGAACAAAAAACACTAAGTGCGGAAGACATTGCTCTTTGCGCCTTGATACTGATAACGAACCTTCGTACTGCGTATTTAATTAATCAGCCCATATGGAAGTCTTTGTTTGAAAATTTATTGCATTGTACATTGTTTTCTTTTTTAAATTTCAGAATTAAAATTTAATATGAGTCAACAAGTGAAGGTTTTTGAAATAATGCATGCAATATTGTGTCCCATTAGTGAATTGGTGCACTAATTAAAGTGCCAATTATTATACCGTGACCTATTTAGAAAAACTAAAATGAAAAGGTAATTAATTCCAGAAAGGATCCGGCTCGAAGGACAAAACTTCTTTAGAAATTGATATTTCGTTGAATTGTACTGTACATAAGTTTTATTTAGGTACTAGAAATTTTATAGAATAAAGGTGCAAATTACTATTTGTTCATATGTAAGAATAACCTTCATTACATTGTTGTTTTGATGGCACGCAAATTGTAATTATGTGATAATGTTATAAAATTGCACTTTTTCAGCCCCCGATATTATCTTTCAATGTTAAACATACAAAATACATGCTGAAAATAAAGTAAAATAAATAAACATTATTTACTTGCTGTTTTTTAAAAATAAGTAACCTAAGCAATTAAGATATGATTACATAGTTTAAAATGCTTGAAAAATTCATTATAACTGTCGAAAATTTCTAGATTTTTCAGTGTTACTAAATAAACAGTTGCGATTAAAAATATTCCGGTCAAGGCTTGAGACGGTAGGTAAATAAATGGGCAAAAATGTAGATACATAAGAGAACGGTAAGTAGGTAGTATTTATTTACTTAAATATTAAATTAAAAAGAATTATGATTACAGTCAATTCTGCAACATCTTAAAAAGTAGGGATTGCAGAGTACTGAGATGTCTTAACAAGTAATCATTTTCTGAAACGGATTTACGGCGAAACTAATATTCAACCCCGTTTTTTTTACGGCTTTTTCTGATTGGATAACTTAAACACTCGGATAGGCAAATTCGGAAAAAAAAAATATATATATACAACCACATGTGACTGTTCATAAAATACCCTAGGCTGATAAAATTTTCGTTTTTCCTAAATTGCATTAATATAGTGGAAAATATGAAGTATGGGGCCCCCCCGCGTGTAATTCGCGGCTTGGCAAAAACTGAAACAGTAGCTTCAGACCATGATTTATGACTGAAAAACGTTGGAAATTTCTTCAGGAAAATTGACGAATTTTCTGACCGTTTTTCGACTAGATTTGTTTTCTATTCATTTGTTACAACAAAATCCAGCCCTAAAAACATAATTTTAGTGAAAAATAGCAAAAAAACTTAACTCGGCAATGTAACTAATAATGATGTAAAATAAAATCCAAACAATCCGCGCGGAATCAGCTGTTAGCTGTGAAAGTTTACTGCCCTCCGTAGCGGCCTACGACTGACAGAGACAGCATACCGCTCGCTCGCTCGGTCTCGCTCGCTCCCTTTGTACGCTGCCGGCTGCGGCGCCTTTGCCTGCGCGCCGTCACTGCTAGGGTTGTACTGCGTACGGAATGAAATACTTGTAATTTTATTTACGTAAAATGCTTTATTAATAATGAAATACTCATGAGTAAGATTACTTATTTATTCTTTTTTAATTCCAAAAACCTTATTTTAAATCGTTAATGATCTACAGTATCAATTATGAAGCCACCCGAACTGTACACACGCGTTGCATTACAGTAATGTAAATTGTTTGGTTTAGACAATTAAGTATTAGACGTAGAATTTGAGATACGAGTGGAATAGAGAAAAAAGATTAAAATATCGTGGGTTAAAATGAAACAGCAATAATTTAGCGCGAAGTCGCGTTGAACGCGGACGGTAGTAAACTACCGTATGTCCGGTCTACGGAGAAAATACAACGGCACAAAACTACCGTTCAGGCGCTCAAGCGGATAAAACATAAAAATATCGCGAAAAAATTGCCAGATTCTCATTCCTTAAAAAAAAAGCTTATTTTATAATCTAAGGGAAAGATGGCGTCTGCTTGGTATTTAGAAAATGGCGCGAATACGCACGCGCGCTGCTTGGGGATTGACAGGTACTAGGTTTAAACTTAGAAGCAGAACCATGAGTAGAAATTACAAGAGATAGCGGTTAATAACAATCTTAAACATAAGATTACGATACGATTCTTTTTCAATACCTAGTTCATCTTTATCTCAATCGCAGGCCGGCCACGGTAACTACTGTGCCATGGGCTCCTTGACTAACGTACAACTGGCACCACGGATGTTGGACACTCGGCGTCAGAGTAGGGATCAATTTGCGCATCGTAAACATCGTCCGTCGCCGAGCCAATCACTGTAACTACAAACATGTACTCCCAGCTCCCGCGTCTCACTTTATACACCAAAAAAAGAAAAAGTTGTAAAGAGACCCAATACTTCACTTTTAATTCAAGTCTGCGCGATTTAAGTTCAACTCAGCGCTCAAGATCCGTGGTGCTAACTGTACCCACATTACCGAAATAAAAATGTTTCATTTCATATCATGTGGGCAGCCCTAATTGCTACACGTGTCACACACACTCTCAAAGGTTTGCCGACAAACGAAACCGTACGCACTCACTCACTCAGCCGTCAGTTCAGTTTGCCGCGATTGCTGGTGCGTTGTGGACGTCTATTTCGTTTTTTTTCAACTGTCGGGAGTTCGGGACTGTGTTGTGCGTTGAGTTGTGTGTTTTTGTGTTGTGTTTCTGTGTTGACTATCGTCATGAATCGGCGTAATGAAACGTTTAGTGCTCGCGAATATGGCCAGATGTTAATGTGCTTGGGTGAAGCTAGAGGAAACGCGTCGTTGGCATTAAGGCTCTATGTCCAAAAATACCCAAATGTACGACATCCAGCTAATAGTCGTACTATCACACGGGCATATCAACGTGTTTTAGAAAATGTACCTATTGTGCCGCGGCAGGAAGGTGCTGGAAGGACAATCAGTGCTCGTACTGAGCAGGCGATTTTAGATGTTGTCCGTCGAAATCCGCGTTTGGGAACCCGTACCGCTGCAAAACTTCTAAGGCGTAATCACGGACCCCGGGTTTCACATAGGGCTGTGCACAAAGTCCTCCGAAAGGACAAGCAACGTCCATATCGGATCCACAAAGTGCAGGCTCTGGTACCTGGCGACTCAACCCGTCGACTAGCGTATTGCAGATGGTTGATACAGCGGCAGCAGCTAAACCGCCAATTCGTTTCTCGGGTGATTTGGACCGATGAATCGACCTTTACACGAAACGGTATGTGGAACCGGCGGAATGCTCACATTTGGGCACGCCACAACCCGTACGCAATGCAGCAGACGGGTCATCAGACGCGGTGGTCTCTGAATGTGTGGGCTGGCGTGTATCATAACCGTATTTTGGGTCCCGTGTTTTTGCCAACTAGAATGGACGGCCGGCGTTATTGCGAATTTCTACAGCAGGATTTTGAAGCCATGATGGACATTCTGCGGGCTGAGCTAGATCAAGAGCAAGATCGTATGGAGAACGAACCCCTAGCTCAACTACCTTCCATCTGGTTTCAGCACGACGGCGCCCCGCCGCATGTGGTACTTCCAGTCCGACAGCACCTGGACCGTACTTTTTCAAACCGATGGATTGGGAGATTCGGGCCACATGCATGGCCGCCTCGCTCGCCTGACCTAACCCCATTGGACTTTTTCCTGTGGGGTTATATCAAAGAACGGGTGTATGTGACGGAGTGTGATACCGCGGCCGAAATGGAGCAGCGCATAAGAGACGCTTTCGCATCGTTGAACCATCATATCAATGAGGATGTGACAATGATGCCTCGTCTCCATGCCGAAACCCTGCGTCGAGCACAATTGTGTGTGCAGCTCGGAGGCAACCACTTCGAACCAAGCCTTATACGACCCGAGAGACAGTAATTTAGGTAAGTGACTAAGTATTTTAATTTTCGATAGGTATTGCATTTGTGTTAAAAAAAATTGTTATGTGTGTTTGTGCGTGTATTGTATTATGTATTTATTCCAAACGTCCCGAAGTACTTATTAGTATGAATGAACAACGCGCGGGGAAGGCGCGGGGTATAAAGTTGCGCGGGGTATAAAGCCGCGCGCGTATCGCAATGTTCGTTATACATTGCGTAGCCGAAATAAAATTGAAAATTGAAAAACGTTCACCTATCATTTCCGGGAAAATATTTCACTGTAAAAATGTTAACAATACCAGTCTGAATTCATACTTTTCGTTTCTGCCAAGCTGTCCAAAACACCCTGTATATATATTTACATAAATCTTTGTTTCCTGTCGTAGACAACACACAATAATGTGTATTATGAAAAGGTCTTGTTTCAATAATAATAATTTAAGACAATATTTCATAATATCCACCCAAATATGGCAACATTCGCAAGAGACCTACACAACATTGCAAGCCTAAAAGTTGAACAAAAGAGAAAAAGAAATATGACTTTTGGAGTCAAGTGATAAAAGTAACAAACTTACCCTGGAAACTGGTGCACATCTTCCACAAGCCAGTCCTGCTGGCGGTCTGGACTGTGGTGTAGGAGTTGGCACTATAGGACCTTCCTTTATTCTGAACAACGAGGATCTGCGGCACTGTGGAAAAAAATGTTTTATTATTCTTTGTTCTGATTCCACCTTTAAGGGGGAAAGTGTGGGATCGCGCAGGATGGAATAAATGAATAAAGACAACATTTTTTTTTTAAAAATATTGAACGCATATTCTTAAGAAATTAACAAACTGCAACCTTCTCATCTTTCAAATATCCCATAAACATTTGTGTGAAACAAAATATTTTTAATTCAATGTGATACAAGATACCGTGAAAAAATATCGTTTGATATAATATCATCGGAAGCAGTTGTCCGGTACAATTAATATATCACAAGTTATCTATCAAGGTAACTCCATTGAAGCGGAACAATACACCAAGAGGATGCAAATATTTTCCTTTCATTAAATTAACTGACACTAGCAAACAGAACAGATAAACAGAAATATTAAGAACACTTTCAAATTAAAAGCAGCGAAGTAGCCATTAATCTTACCATAATAAAAGGGACTTCCATTCCGTGTCAATAATGGAACGCATCAATTAACATATTTTCTGGTTCACCAAAGTTAAAATAAACATCATCGTTGAATCTGACTCATTTCTGTATATATTTTTACCAGTTACCAATATGAAAAATACACATGAAAAATTTCAAAGAAACAGAGAGAAACGTGACCAGTCAAAATCAAACAATACTATGACTAACAAACATGCAAATGAACGAAATCATAACTTGTTTACAGTCAAAAAATTATGTCTGAAGAAATCACTTGTATTTCTAAAGATTCTGAACACGAGGACGTCGCAAATGAAATGTTTTACGCCTCAGATTTAAATGCCGAAATTAAACGGCGTTAAAATACACGTGATTGAATGTGGGTTAAAAATAATAAGCGTGATTTTGAAAATTATTGCAGAATTATTTCGAAATAGTCCTAAAATTGTTCGTGCTAAATACGTTTCGTGTCAGCGTTCGGTATGATAATAAAAATAATGCATATAATAATAACAATGTTACTTCATACGTAACAAGTGGTTAATGTAACATGAGCCACTCAATGACAAAGTCGTTTGAGTTCACTGATGACCATTGCCACACTAGTGGCAGAAACTGGGACTGTACACACAGCTGTAGATGCAAAAAAGTCATAACATGAATTTGTTGATCGAGATAACTTGTGAGAAGGTTTAGATATTGCAGTACAGAGAAATTGCGAATGATGATAATAAAACAGAAAACCTTGACGAAAATTTCCAAATAGATAGTTGACGCAAAGCATAAGAGTAAGACGTAGATAAAAGTGAGCATTGGATTGGAGCAGATAAAAGCACTACCGTTAAATGCTGATGATGATGAAAGAGAATCAAATGGATTGAAACTAGGCAAAAATAGTCAAAGAGAATTTGAAAATTATCTTAGTTACTACATAGGACCAACACCCACTGGGCCTACTCCCTCTCACAGAAAGGAGGCCTGTGTCCCAGCAGTGGAAGCTGATCATGGTTAATTGAGCAGTAACAAGATACAACAGAGATATCTTCAAGTATTAATACAATTTTGTTTTAAACATCACACGACCAAACTACTGCATTTTACTTAGTTTAAGCACAGAATATATGATAGTACCGTTTAAGTTTAAAACCAGTTTTGATAAACAACGAGTTTTGAGTATATCATTACAACAAAAGGAAAGCGAAAACTATGGATTGAATACTAATACCCTAACGGCGGGCGTGGAGTTGCTTCAACGGAAGTTTGTCAAATATCTTTAAAGGTTAGTTAATTTTAGCTTGAAGATTTAACTTTTGTGAGAAACTAAATCTGGTGCATAATTTTGACTAACAATCAATTATATCAGCGTGGCCGATGAAACGGATACGGACGGACTGTTTGATATGTGCATGGCTAGAAAAGTGAATCATGAGATGTTTATCAATATGGAAGAAGATACGCTGAACCGACGCCAAATGAATCAGACTAGGTACAAAAGAAAGATCTGTGGCATTCACAAATCATTAGGACAAATGTAACATTATGTGATCCTTAATTGCTCACAGATTTATTATTATATCAAAAGCAGCCAAATCTGTAAAGGTCTGCCATGAAAGCACAAATACTTTATCATGCTCTTGACAGACCATACACTATTAGTAAATGCACATTCAGCGAGAATAGCATATAAGATGGTGCAAATGTTATGAAGGTAAGCAAAGCAACTCACAATGATTTCACTTTCAAACTTGGCATAAGGTTCGGACTGTCGTTTGCGCGCGCGCACCGCTTGTCTGAGCGAGCTGCTTGTGTCTCGGCCGCACCATCCTCCGACGCGTTCGCCAACCACCTCCAGCATGTCGGCAACGCGGCTGTGGGCAAGAAAAAGGATAGATCAGAAAAAAAAATCATAATGTGGAAATGGGCAAATTTTGCCCCAACATCACTTGCAATTGACAGGCCTGTTGGTCTAGTGGTTAGTGGCCCTGACTGCTATGCCGGAGGTCGTGGGTTCGATTCCCACCCAGGACAAATGTTTGTGTGATGAGCACGATCATTTGTTCTGTGTCTGGGTGTAATTTATATTTTATTTTATTATTTTTGGAAAACTTACAGCTAGACAGACACAGTAGTATAGACAATAACAACAATATGGCCAATTACAAGTTTTCACAAGTAACTAATTTGGCTGAAAAGAATTAAATTGAAAGAATTAAAACTAACAAAACAGTGGTAAGGATTAGTACAAAAAATTATAAGAATTAAAAAAGAACAATTTGGCAAAATACAAAGGTAAGTTAGGGGCTTTTGAAGAAGTGGTTGCACAGAGTATTTTTTAATTTAGGCACACTTATATTAAAAATGTCGATATCGACAAGCTGGCAAGTCTCATTGTACTCACGGCTTGCTCTAATCAGAAACGAGTTTTGTCTATAGTTTGTCCTTGTTGTTGGTATATATAACAAACGAGATTTACGCAGAAACAAACAAGGTACACGCAGCCCAATTTTGCTTAGCAACTCAGGAACATCACTGGATCCGTTTGCAATTTTAACTAGAAAGGCCAAATCTGCAATTTTCCTACGTTCATATAAAGGAAGCATATGAAACCTTTTGCATCGTTTAAAATAATTTGGTATAATATATGAATTGGAACGAAATTGAATGTACCTTAAGAACTTTTTTTGTATGCCCTCTAATCGAGCGATATAGATATTGTATTTAGGATTCCAGATTTGAGAGGCATACTCGAGATGACTACGAACGAATGAGCAATATAGAATTTTGATAGTCTTGATACTTTTGAACTCTGAAGAGACCCTGCAGATGAAACCTAGAGCTTTTGATGCTTTTTTGACAATATTATCTATATGCGTGTCAAAAATAAGCTTCGAGTCAAAAGTAACTCCGAGATCCTTGATAACACTGACTCTTTCTATTGGGGTATCTAAGAGTTTGTAGGAGTAATATACGGGTTGGGGTTTGCGGGTGAAGGAACACACATAGCATTTGGAAACGTTTAAGTCCAACTTGTTTAATTTGCAGTAGGTCTGAAAAGCGTCTAGATCCGCCTGCAGTAAGAGAGCATCTGCTTGGGTAGTAACACGATGCATGATCTTCATGTCATCTGCATACAACAATATTTTACAATGCTGAAAACAGGATACTACGTCGTTTATGAAAATGTTGAACTAAAGTGGCCCCAACAGCGATCCCTGGGGAACTCCTGAGGGAATGTGCATAGTTTTTGACGAGTAACCATTCAACACTACAGTCTGGCATCTACCCTCAACATAAGAGATGAACCACCTGTAGAGGTTACCCCTTATACCCATTGATAAAAGTTTGCGCATTAAGATTACATGATCTATTCTGTCGAAACATTTACTGTAATCAGTATAAATAACATCGACCTGGGACCGCTGTGACATAGACTCCGATATGAATTCGCTGAAGGCAATCAAATTGGACGTGGTGGACCGACCTTTTCGGAAACCGTGCTGATGTTCACTAAAACTATGCTGAAGAGTCGAGTAAACTTGTTTATGAACTATTTTCTCCAGTATTTTTGCAAACACCCACAATTTTGAGATCGGTCTATAATTGTCAATTGATGTTTTCGGTTTTTTTTGTGTATTGGTGTTATGTATGCCAACTTCCAGATCGTGGGTACCACCCCATCGTCGAGTGATCTTTTGAAAAGGATCGAGAGCGGGACAGATAGACTCTTAGCACAGTTCATTATAAAGAACGGTGGAATATTGTCTGGACCTGCGGACTTGTCTAAGTTAACGGTTTTCAATAGTCTATGAACCTCCAGCTCATTTATTTCTATAAAACTGATATCCGATGTGCTCGGCACCTCACTACTGTGACCCACATCACGAGGAAAACTCCTATCGGTATTGCCTGTACTAGCGCTTACAAGAAAGTTGGACTGAAAATAGTCAGCAAACATATTGCAGATTACTTCACCGTCGCCAGAGATTTGTTGTGGAATATTTATTTATTATTTATTTATTTAATTTCGGAATAATAAAAAAAAAAAAACTTGGTAAATATGGCGTTGTAAGTTCTGAGCAATTTCGGCCTCAGCAACTGTAGTCGATGGCTTTAGTTGTCGATAGCTTTGGTATACTGTCCTTCCAAATGTTCTCCAGTGACTCGCATTTCCAACTTTTGCTGAAAAACTCCGAGCAAAAAACTGGCATATAAAAGCACCATTGATGACGCTATCTACACTACATTCTTCCTCTTTATATTAGTTTTTGATTGTTACTTTGTATTGAATAGGCTTCGAAATAAGGACGGAATATACCACGGAGTCTCAAATGTTGCATGGGGGTTCACTAAGACGGGATTTTTCAAAATTGAACCCTTAAAAACACAAACGCAAATTTTGAAATTCGCGCGGACGACGTCGCGGGCGGAGTATGCTAGTAAGTTGTATTTGGAAATGGTCTAGTGTTTAGGTAATCGTCGTAATAGTGACAGCATGGCTCATCAGAACAACACCAACGGTATCGAGCATTTATTTTTCGGCTTCTGAGTTGAGTCACTTGTCTTCGAAAATGACTAAACTTGTTAGGACCATTTATGCAACGCCCACAGCATTACGGTGTTGCACTATTTAATTTGCATATTCAGTTTATATTGTTACTTTCGTCAATTGATCTTTGAGGTCTCTCACAACGCCCGCCCATCGCCGCTGCCTAGTATTTTAACCTGGGAGGATGCAAAATATAGCTCCGCAAACACATTTGTCTGTTGTATCAGAAGATATAAATCATTTAAAAAATGGTCCTACAATGCAAAGGTATTTTTTTTTGGTTTTCTTGTTTTGGCGTCTAAGTTGAGTGAGTCATTTGAGTCAGCAAGATATGCAACGCCTACAGTACTACGGGCGAGCCTTCTACGAGTATAATTATTCATTTTACGGTACTAAAAATTCTCGATTACAGGATCTAACACCAATAAACTTTTTCATAATAAATGGCAAGGTTAGGTTACCAGGTATTTTTGTAATGGGGATTGTCTTAATTTATCAAACATTCGATTTTATTTTATTTTCTGCAAATTTAGAGCATTTTGAGAAACTAATTTGAATATTTTTAAGATTGGCTCAATAGTTTTTTTATTTTTAATATTTTAATTTTTGAGGTAGCTGACGTCACCATTGACCAAAAAGTTGTGCCGTTGCCTCACCAGTGAATAATTTAAAAAACTGCCTGACAACACAACGTCACTTTCTCCTGATAGTAGACGTCAGTTAACATCCTTAGTCGGGGAGCCCAGGAAGGGAATTTTAATGTGACTCCAGCGCATCAGATTATCATAAAGGAGAAATCTTGCACCCTTTAATGTACCTGTACCAAGTATCAACCCTTCATATGGTTGGTTCATCACCACCATTGGTTGTGTGGGAGAACCCGCCAGATTAGTAAAAAAAAATCGATCCACAGAAATACTTGAGCGAGTCAGATTACGAAAAGGTAGATTAATTACGTTCAAAAAATTGTATATGATTATGTACAATCGACAAAGTTGAATCATGACCCACCATAAGCTTATTTTCTTACAGACATTTAAACTAAATTAGGTCCACATTCGCGTAAACATACATTCCATGGCAACGACTTCGATCTTTGTCAATTTGACGGATTCAAACGATTTATTGTCAAAATGGGTCATGATTCAACTTTGTCGATTGTACATTGAAGATGGCGGACATTAAATCACGACCGATACTTGCGAACTAACAGGTAGTTCACTTTTTCTCCGCGAGTCTACCGACATCGCCCATGGAAAACGTCAGATTATTAGTGAGTATGATTTTTACAGTGTTAGTTTCAATTAAAAAAAAATGGAACGCGCTCGAGTATTTCAAGATTATGTTTTTTTTACCAATAGAAATATGAATTATTACTTTGTGCCACATCCAAATCGTCAGACATTTTAATACGACACTTTTTAAGGTCTACTTTACATACACTTTGAATATCTGACGCGCTTGATTAACTTTTTTTTTTGGATTTTCAACCGCTTGCCACGGACAGCCCCCTCGAGTTAATCGTCCGATTAATATGTATTGGTTATCAGAAATAGAAAAGCGCGTTTACACTGTAAATAGCTGACGCGCTCGAGTACTTCTGTACAACTGTTTTTTTTACAGTTTTAAAACTGTTTACACGCCCTCCCCCCCACTAAAATAGAAAACTTGTCAGAAACTTTTTTCTTTTTAGAACATATTCTTTCAAATCCAATAGGTCGCCATGATGCTCGAGTAACTGCAAATTAGAATCCTCGCCTCCCCTACTATAAAAATACAATAAATTTTTGAAATCGGTTTTTATTTTTGTTTTTTAAAACGGAAAGTCGTCGACGAGGTGACATTATTGTTCGTTTTCCTGAGCAATACTTTAGCATTAACTTAATGAATATACAAAGGTATCTAAAGCTTTGATATCTTACTTACATCAAAATGATCTTCGCAACAGTAGGTACATTTTATAAACCTTGCAATATTACACGCCTACATCACGGCATCACTTTTCTCGCAAATCTTATAAAGAGATTATGAGGCATGTTGCAGAAATAATCATAAAATATATAAAAAACTAAACATTATTATTTGTTTACATTTTTGACATTTTTAATTTGACACTTGACAGATTGTTGAAAATACTTGCCACTTACTTTTTATTGTCTGAGGCAACGATACAAAACGGTACAGCCAATAATAACGTCACTTGAAGGGCAAGGAAGGTCAAGCGTATTTTATCAAAAATATCAATCAAATATGAACATTTTTCATTTTTGATTGGTTACTAATGATTAGTAACGCTATTCCTAGAAATGGTTTTTCAATTACAACATATTGAAAAAAATGAACAATGCCCATTGACCTTTCAAAACCATTCTTTCAAGTAAAATGGGGATCAAATGAAGCCTTGAGAGGAACGGAAGGGACTATCAGACTTGTACTTACTAAAACCCACCCTGCTCTTCTCTTCAATTGCTCTTTGCGTTTGTAGGTTCAGATTCTCGCAATTTCATTCGTTCAATTCTTGGAGTCTTTAAAGTAAAAGTTAGTCAAGATCTGTTTAACAAAAATAGTATTTACGAGATTTCCAGTTTTAGAAAGACGTGAATCGTTCACAAGTTCGCCTGGGTCCGGTTTTCTAAACTTGAAACGTCAATAACCCTTATCATAAGTGACGTAATCTCCAGTTAACTTATCATTTTGCAAATACGATTTCAATATTTCGCGAACACGTGTCGTTTGGTAAACTCTTCCGAATATTTAATCAGTTAAGGTTTAAATCAGTAATCGGAATGCAACACGTGATTTTGGCGATAACATTCTTATAAAAATGATAATATTTATGTATATTTATTAACTCTCCCTGCTAGAATGTATGGGTAAAATGTTGTAACAGAAATTGAAACCAGTTCCCGGTAGCTAATGGGGAAGGCAAGTGTCAAAGTGACAAGTGACAGTTTGGTCCCAAAAGAACTGTCAAATCAAAGGAATTTTCTGCAAAAAAACGATTTATTGATGTAAAATGACTAGATGTTGTGTAATAAGCTGTAAAAATGATAGAACATACAAATTTCCGTCCATTCACACTATCAAGAAATAATGGGTAGCTGCTGTGACTGCCTTGAGAACAAAAATTGAATTATAACTAAGGAAAAGCTATATAATAAACAAATATCCAGCCTTGCGAAGCCGGGACAGGCCGTTAGTTGAGTTTATTAATGAAATTCTATGATTATACCATAACTAATCAATCGAATACACTTTTCAAAATAATATATACTTTTCTATTGGAGGTTAAGTACAAGTATTGCATCGTTCTAGAAATCATGAAATGGTTCGTCTGGCGGAAGAATTATCACCTGGAACGAATTTTGTGATAGTTGTGGTGTTAAGAAATTAAATATATTGTGATATTTCTCAAATCTAAATAGAAAAAAGGGGTAAAATTACTGACTTAAAACATTATGATATTTTATCAAAATAGAGAGTCAGAAGCAGCATTATATTCTTGTTATAGGAGAGGACAGGTAAAACATACCTAAACTCAAAAATTGAAACCTCAACTAAAAGTAATTGTGGATTTATTACGGTAAAATCAAATGTATTACCACTCAATTAAATCACTTTTTTTCCTCTTGTAGATGCACCGCGGCGTCTTACTTCTTCTTTTAGTATATGCACTTGCATTGACGAATAATTTTCCATATTTGTTTTGTATTTATACTCAATTTTTATAACAATAAATCTTGTTTGTTTTTTGTACAAGGTAGACAGTAATCTGACGTGGGGACCAACTATCGCAGCGCCATCTACGATTAGCTTTGAGTTGCCATCCCCATTGAGCTAAAATTTTGCACACCCGTTTGGTTTTGATGACAATACGTTTTTATGATAGACATGAAACGATCCTGCACCCAGGATTATCTCCACGCGAGGGAACTCCTCAACAGTTAATAACATGGACAAGAAACTTTATTAATAATAACGTTAAATACACATAGGTAGTAAAAACTTTTCATTTACAGCTTGGCCAGAACGTCTTGAAACGGAACTAATATTTTTGTTTGCTGCAAATGTTTTAAAATCTTTGTTATTTGATGTAAACAAAGAACACAGGTTTGTTAGATTTATTATTGTGCCATAAAACTAACGTAATAAGTGAAAAAAAAAACATTTAAGTGCTGGTAGCGAGAGCACAGTGGCGACTTCCGGTTTTCTACTCTAATTTGCCAAGCTGTATTTGTTCTAAAGTTAACAGTAGCTCTTGCACAAAGGCGTAAAGTACCATCAACCTATACATCCATATACGGTTCACTTCGTCACCCTTTTGTAATCCTGAAGCATTGTTCAAGCTTGCTTTCCTCCCGGTCTTGTGGCTAACAGCTAAAGAACGATAATATTATGAAGGAGATAGGTAGTTATGTTCCCAGCCTAACGCTGTGGTATGTGGTGGAGTCTAGACGCTGACCTGGCACCTTTGCGATTAGGTGTACGTGACGGGATGCGTGTCGCCACCGCAGGTGGTCCGACCACCGGTCGCTGGAAAGGTTTTGCGATGTATTAGAATTAAGATAGGCTAAGTTAGTCTTACATGAACTTCTGTAAAGCTCGGGTCGTAATAAAATCTTACTTCCCCGTAAACCCCGTTTCATTTGCGCTCCCGAAATCTAACTGGCGCAGCCGGTAGGATTGCCGCAAACAGTTTTCCTCCGCGAAAAGTCAAGTGCGAAAATTTGTGAAATACATGAAACGCGTGGACTGTGTTTCGCGAGTGAGGACTGATTACAATACGTATAGTCGTCGTGCTTAAAATCAGTGAGGCGTTCTATATTAGGCAATCTTCGAACCAAATAAATAAGTTTAGATAACGCGCAAATTACGTGGATAAGCAGAGATGATGATAAAATATCAAGCGGTTGGCATGTGAGTAACCTTCTACATCCTTCCTCATTCCCTACAATATTTTGTAATAGACGTAATTAATACTAGAAGTTTAATTTAGTTTTTATTTAAGAAGAAAGAAACATTAATGTATCTGCCTATTTTTATTAATTCTACTGTGTAATTTAACATATAATTGAGGTTTTTCTTTTAATTGTACAATTTAATTATATTGTTAATTTTAATTTTGTGTAAAATGAATCAAGGTCAAATTCCTATATCTGCGACGGCGGCAGGGGCGACCGTGACCCCCTCGGTTCGTTCTGAAACTCCGTTTCCGATGCAATTGCAAGATTCTTTGATACCTCAAGATGTTTTAAAATTAATTCCCGAATTTAATGGCGAAACTAATATACTTAGTTTATTTTTACGGAAGTGCGAATATGTTATCGGAAAATATCAAGGGACTTCAGAACGAAACGAATTTTTAATGCAGAATATTACAAGTAAATTAAAGGGTAAAGCAGCGGCTCTTTTAAGTGAAAGAGGTGACCTTGAAACTTATGCTGAATTTAAATCTTTAATGATCCAACATTTCGGTGATCCTAGAAGTGAGGAATGCGTGGCAATTGAGCTCGAAACCCTAAAAATTAAGTCAAATGAGCCATATTTAGAATTTTGCAGCCGTATACAAGATATTCGTGCCATTTTAATATCCAAGGTTAATCAGAACGGTTCAGCTACGTTAAGAGAAGCTAAGAAAGTGATTTATAATAACACTTCGCTTAACGTTTTTATGTACAATTTACCAGAACATATGGTGCGGATTGTTCGATTGAAAAATCCTAGTACATTGGAAGAAGCCTTACAATTTGTCCTTGAAGAGGTTAATTTTCAAGAACAATATAATTTACGCAGTAAAATGTTACAACATCGGCCACAAGGTCATCAGTTATTGCCATCATCTGAAAAAGGCGTTAATTCAAGCTCAAACAATTCAAAACCTACCTTTACTGCACCTCAATTGCAACATAATTACCACAGGCCTTCTGCAAATCAAACTCAATTTAAATTCGGTATACCCAACCAAGTTTTTGTACGTCCGAATATGTCAAATCAACAAATAGGCTTTCGACCGCAATTACCGCAGCTTATGAATAGACAACTTCAACAATTCGGTAATAGACCCCAAGCAGTACAATTCGGTTATAGACCTCAAGTAGGACACTTCGGCTATAGAGCTCCACAACCTTCGAGCCACCGCCCCCCTAACAATTTATCGGGTGATCGTGACGTAACAATGAGAACTGCTCCAGCACCTCTTAAGCAACTACAAAGTTTTCCTATTAACGAGCTTTATACCAATAATGAACAGTACTATTACGACCCCAATTACAATGATTATGGTATGTGTTATCTAGGATACGGTGACTATGACTATACAAATATGTACTTTAACAACGATTGCGTGGATCAGAACCCAAATACTGAAATTCCCAAAGCTATTGAAAAGGCTGATGATTCGCATTCAGCTGAAAATAAAGTAGACTCTAAAGATGTCCCAAATTTTCAAATAAACTTGATTCGTGTTTACCCGAAATGATAGAACTTAAGTTTGACGCTAATCTTAAACATCCTTATATAACCATTCCCGACATAAACGGTAAATTTATGTTGGATACAGGGAGCACTAGATCTTTCATAAGCCCTGGAAAAATTGATGAATATTTTCCACAGTCAAAATTCTACGAACCATTTACAGTTACCAGTACACATGCTACGAGTGAACATAATGAAGTAGCTAATATTCCCCTTTTTTCAATATTTAAAGTAAATGGTTATCATAAGTTTTATATTTATGATGTGGATAATAGATACGATGGATTGATTGGAATGGATCTCATGTCTCAACTTAATGCTAGTATATGTTTTAAGAATAGAATTTTAAAAATAAACGATATTAATATTCCTATAAATTATAACACTGATCATGAACTTAAACTTGAACCTCGCACAGAACATAAAGTAAAGTTACCCGTAAATAAGAAAGATGGCTATGCGATATTAGATTACACGCAGTTTCACGAAAGTGTTAGAATGCCAGCTGCAATTGTAAAGTGTGAAAATTACCTTGCCTCCACTATAATTCAGAATGCTACTGACCTTGAAGTAAGGCTAACTATAACCGCTCCTTTCAATGTTACCAACTTCCCTGAAGAGTGTATAGTAAATAATACAACTGGGTTAACTGACTTTGACATTGACTCGTTACTGACAGCCAACTTACAGAAATTGAGACTTGATCATCTCAACCAAGAAGAAAATGAAATGATTAGTAAATTATGCTTCGAGTATAAGGACATATTTTACTGTGAAGACCTGCCTTTGACTTTTACAAACGAAGTGAAACATCATATTCGAACTATTAATGAGGATCCAATCTATACTAAACCTTATAGACAAGCTCCAGCACAGGCTGAAGAAATCAAACGACAGGTCGAAAAACTTCTCAAGGACAATGTAATCCGAGAATCACATTCGCCCTGGAGTGCACCTGTTCATTTGGTACCAAAAAAGGCAGATGCCTCCGGTCAGGTGAAATATAGAATGGTAATAGATTACCGCAGACTCAACGACATAACGATCGATGACAAGTACCCACTTCCCAATATATACGACTTATTTGACAAACTTGGCAAAAGCAACTACTTCACCACTTTAGATTTAGCGTCCGGATATCACCAAATTGAAGTTTCTGACAGTGAGAAAACAGCGTTCTCTACACAGAATGGACATTATGAATTCCTCCGTATGCCATTTGGCCTTAAAACAGCTCCGGCAACCTTTCAGAGGACTCTCGATAATGTCTTGAGAGGCCTACAGGGTATACATTGCCTGGTTTATTTGGACGATATACTAATATATTCAAATGGCATAGTAGAGCATATTCAAAAATTACGGTCTGTCTTCGATAGACTTCGTCAAACCAACTTGAAGGTTCAGTTAGACAAGTCCGAATTTTTACGTAAGGAAGTGCAGTACTTAGGACACACGTTGACAAAAAACGGACTACGACCAAACAACGACAAAATACAAGCAGTTCTTAAATATCCCTTACCGCGGACACAAACTGAAATCAAGCGATTCTTAGGCTTTGTGGGTTATTACAGACGGTTTATTAAAGATTTCTCCAAAATCACACAGCCAATGACTGCCTGTTTGAAAAAGGGTAAAAAGGTAGTCATAGACCAAAATTATACCGAAGCTTTTGAAAAATGTAAGGAACTTCTGATGAACGCACCGATATTGCAATACCCGGACATGAATAAACCATTTTTATTAACGACAGACGCCTCTGAAGTTGCAATTGGCGCGGTTTTGTCACAGGGCCCTGTAGGTAGTGACAAACCAATAGCATATGCCAGTCGAACCTTGACAGATACCGAAAAAAGGTACAGTACTATTGAACGCGAATTATTGGCAATCATGTGGGCCACAAAACACTTCAGACCTTATTTATACGGACATAAATTCGATATTTACACTGACCATAGACCGTTAGTCTGGCTGTATCAACTCAAGGAACCCAATAATAAGCTAACGCGTTGGCGTTTGCGGCTACAAGAATATGATTTTAATGTCATATATAAAAATGGTAAACAGAATGTAACTGCAGATGCGCTATCTCGAATCCAACTTAAAGCACTAGGAGAAGCCAACGTTTCCGACGATATATCAATGATTGTTAATGTAGATGAAAAAGAAAGTAGACTTCAAAATTATTTAGAAGACGTGGCCACACTAGATTCTGATGACTCAAGAACTATTTCTATTTCCGACTCTGAAAGAACCGCGACAGCTAGCCCAATGACTATAAATTTGGATTTCGATACTCATACAGACTTAGAACAATCGCCCAATAATTATCCGGTACCCACTGAACCTTCTAGTATACAAACAGTTCATTCAGCCGAAGATCTCGAATCCCATGGAATACCGATATTGAAGGAGGCAATAGATACAAAACCTAATCAAATACTAGTTTTTAGCTGGTTTCGTAATGAGCTCCACGTAAAAGACTTGTCTAGGGACAAACAAAAAGTGATAGAGGTATTTTTGCCTCTTCATAATCAAGATCATATCAAAACATTTTTAAAAGAATATATTAAACCCAAAATTAAGTATTTCATTTATTTTGAGAATCCGGAACATAGAAAAGACTTTAGTAATATTATAGTTTCATTATTTAAGAAAGATATGGTTAATTTCTATGAATGTACCGAGCGCGTTATTTACGTCGAAGATGAACAGGAACAGAAAGCCATTGTGATCAAGTTACATGAAGGCAAGACCTGTCATCGTGGCATTACAGAAACTGTTAAAAGAATCCGTCGTAATTACCATTGGCCACATTTATCCGAAACCGTTTCCGCCATAATTAACTCATGTGATCGTTGTAAAATCTCTAAGTATGACAGAAAACCAATTAAACCTGTATTGCAGCTCACACAAACCCAGAACGCGCCCTTTCAAGAAGTATTTATAGATCTGTTTAGTATAGAATCGAAATACTATTTAACTTTAATCGATGCCTTTAGCAAATTAGGCCAAGCCATAGAAATTGCATCTCGCTCCACACCCGAAGTGGTCAGAGCATTAATGAAATACTTTTCTTTTTACGGTATACCACAGAAAATAAGTTCTGATCCGGGATCCGAATTTAATAATGAATTATTAAAAGAACTGACGGACTTGCACAAAATTAAACTACACATAGGTACGCCTAATAATCCCAATTCTATGGGGCTCATAGAACGGTTTCACTCTACAATTATAGAAATATACCGATTAGCGAACTATGAAAAGAAATTTACAGACGCAGCATCAGTTATGACTTACGCTGTTATGGCTTACAATAACACTATCCACAGTACAACTGAATTAACACCGTTTGAAGCTGCGTTTGGTCATACGGAATTAAACTCTATTTTTAACTCTGAATTCGATAAAGCATACAATCAGCAACTAATTAGGGACCATAAGAAAAGAACACGGGCAATTTATAATTATCTTTCCGAAAAGGTAAAAAGTCATAAGGAAAGAATTATAACCAAGCGGGGAGGTGAATCCAGACCAACCTTAGAAATAGGCCAACCGATTTTCACTAAAGCCGTAAATAAAAGACAAGCTAAAGACAAACCTAGATTTCAAAAGGCCATGGTTTCAGGTCATGTAGAACGTAACATCGTACCAATAAAAGTAAAAAACAGAGATACTAAAGTTCCAGTTAAAAATGTAAAACGTCCTCCACAGGTGGTGTTGGATCGTGGTGGTATGGACAACGACCAGTTGGGCTCTTCCAAGCCAGGCCCTTCAAGTGGTAAAGATTGACCAAAACCCTGGAATTCTCCCGGTGAAATTAGGTCAAGCATTTATGCAATATGATAAATGGTCTATTGTTAAAATAATCAACCTCCAATGCATTGGTACAGATCTTTCCTTTAATATTAAAAAATATTCCGAATTTAGCCAAATGTTACACCCAAGCAAATCGTATACGGATGAGTTCAGGAACCTTAATATACAGGTGGAGTACATTAAAAATGAGACTCTAGAAAAATTACAGCAATTAATTCCATCTCAAAGATTCAAACGTGGTATTGTAAACCCTCTTGGCTCTATCATCAAAATTATAACAGGTAATCTTGACCATGAAGATGCAATCAGATATGACGATCTAATCAGTAGTATTCAGACTGAGGAACAAGCAATTTCTAACAAACTTACGATGGCATCTAAAATGTTGGATCATTTTCTAAATTCTACCGAAATAATCAATGACAATACAAAAATAATAGACGCACGCATTAAATTACTTGAAAGTCTTGTAACCAATCTCACTAATAAAGATAATCATTCAATTTATATGACCTATGTCTTCGGATTACTAAACCAATTTATTGTAAACTTTAGAACACTTTATATAAAACTCAGTGAACTTGAAACGGCCATTGCATTCAGTAAATTATCAGTATTACATAAGGCCGTAATGAATCCTAGCGAACTATTGAAAGTGTTAAAATATATAAGCCAATATGATAATCTAATGTACCCTGTAAATGAACAAAATTTAATAAACATAGAAGAATCCTTATCTGTAAAAGCTTACATTAAGAATAAAGAATTAACCTTTGTAATCGAAGTTCCACTAATTTATAATGCAACTTATAGTTACTATAAACTGTATTCCATTCCTATCTCAGATGATTCCTCAAACCTCACCTTTGCTGTTATTCCTGAATTTCCTTACCTACTAGTAGAAGGGTCAAAGTATCGTCCAATTGATCAACCGTGTCAAGAAATAACCGCTAAAGAATACCTCTGCTCTGAAGATAAACTAATACAATATGGGGAAGAAACTTGCATTGAGCAACTAATGAAATACCACGACAATCCGTCACGCTGTTTCCCACATAAGATACTATCTGAGCCCCTGAAACTTCAAAGAATTGGTTCCAATAGTTGGATAGTGTATTCAAAACACAACCAAGTCATATCACAGACTTGTAATAATGATGAAACTAAAGAACGCATACGAGGAACATACCTGCTAACTGTAGGAGGACAATGTGATGTCCTTATAGATAATATCAAAATACATGGACGGCGCTCTTACTCACTACAAACGGATTATATGCCTGTTCCATTATTGAACTTACCTGACTTGAAAGATCTAACTCTTGACGCAGCAAGGATTGAACCTATAAATCTGAAGGGAGTAAATTTGGATGACATACGCCAGCTGAATAATATTCTGAAGAATAGTGCAAATATAGTGAAAAGTGAAACCACAAGTGAAAGTGTTAGTGTCGCCCTTTATGTCTTATACGCGATCGTCATTTTATTGTCAGTAGCTGTAATTATATATAAGTATTTAGATGTTGTAAGAAAATTCTGTGAAAAGCGAGATAGAGCTGTTGAAGATAATCCCGCACAACCTGAGAACAGTCAAGTTAATCAAAGACCTATACTATTAGTTTGACTGATTTGACAATTTTCAAGTTGTAATTTTAAGGAATGGTTTGATCATTTTATTTTATTTCATAAGTGATAATTGTTGTTTCTAATTTGTAATTATACAAAGTTCTCGGAAAACCCCTGTTTTTCCGATAACTTTGATTTAAGGGGGGAGGAGTTATGTTCCCAGCCTAACGCTGTGGTATGTGGTGGAGTCTAGACGCTGACCTGGCACCTTTGCGATTAGGTGTACGTGACGGGATGCGTGTCGCCACCGCAGGTGGTCCGACCACCGGTCGCTGGAAAGGTTTTGCGATGTATTAGAATTAAGATAGGCTAAGTTAGTCTTACATGAACTTCTGTAAAGCTCGGGTCGTAATAAAATCTTACTTCCCCGTAAACCCCGTTTCATTTGCGCTCCCGAAATCTAACTAGGTATGTTAAACTGAAGTGTCATCGGGTTCACGGTGTTCAATGATAATAATTGCAGCTGCTTACTAACGAAGAAAGAAAACTGATGAATGACATATTATTCGTGCCGACTATAATAGAAGATATTTTGGCATAGTATCTATTAAAGACAAGGGTATTTTTTTGAAAAATGAGAGGAAGTAAACAGATTTACTTAAACCAATTAACCAGTACAAAGAAATAAGCATGAAGACAAAAAAATCTATGTTGAAATAATTATCCAGCTTTACACTATTGTGTGTGTTGAGAGTTCAAAAGTATGTTACCATACGTCTTCATAATCAAAATATCAGTGCGACTGTTACAAAACATGAACGTAACCCAACTAAAAGAAAACCAAAACAAAGAACGTTGAGTCGAAGTTAATAATATTAACGAGAGGGATAATCTGATATACATACTCCTTGGAAAAACATGTTCTGTTTTCCTCCAATATAACATGGATCTTAATTAGGAATCGCCATCAAAGCTAGATCTCACAGAAATACAAATGGACATTTATAACCTCAACAACACAAAGAAAATAACCAGATGACTTCATTAACTTTATTTCTTTCATTTTCAGCTCGTAAATATTTAAATGGCGGATGCTATAAAACACAATTGCTATTTAAATAATAGTGCATCGTAGTTACAGTATTATCTGTAGCATAGCAGAAGAACGTAAAAATGACAACATTCAAACTCAAGTTATTTTTTCATCTACATTCTACATAGTTAGATAGAACACAGAGGAAGATTATTTCTTGACATCTTAGTCAAACCAAAATATGGATCAAAGTGACCCGTGAGTTGCCAACGATAGCCTAGTGAAGTAATTTGAAATATACTACCGGTAAAACAAAGAAAAGGAGAAACATAGTGCCAAGAATCAAAATGACTGTGTGATGAATCAGGTGCACAGTTCCAATTTATCGTTTCCATTCAAGAAGAATGAAGAATTATCATGAGTACTCTTGTATAATTAGCTAGAAGTAATTATATCAAACATGTCCCATAAAACCAATTTAATAATCTATTCAAAGAATTCCTGGAGATAGCAACAGCATTGTTTAAAAAAATGGATGTTGTTTGATCAAAAGGAATTCAATACATAGTATACCATCGAGTTTAATTTCAATATCAACACATCCGAGAAAGTTTATCATAAGAGCTTTATACACTGCTAATAATGCACAGACAACTATATTTACATTACAAAATACCTTTGTTATTTCTTTCAGTGAATAAATTAAAATTAATGAACCATAACCACACTCAAGGCACAATGAAGTCAACTTTATACACATAGGTAGACTAGCAGATATAATATATGACATGATCAATAATACTGAACGTTCGAACGACACTTGAACTGTAATAGTTTATGATAATAGTACATTAATTGTAGTTAACGAATACATTAGTGTAGAGTTCGCACATTATCTGTATAGGCTTTAGAATATAACGAAGACAGTCTTGGAATTTATTCAATCAATTAATAGAAATATGATCGGGAAATGTCGATGGATGGAGAGGAATACCAAGAAAAATATGGATGGATTGTGGAAGAGATGATATGAAATAAAATTATAGTAAATGATGCCGTGACATCTGAAAGAGAAAATGTAAGAAAAAAACCGACCCCAAGTAAAATGATTAGGAACAGTTAAAAAAAACATGTACAAAATCCATGGTCCTCAAAAGAGGGAGGGAGGAGGCGATTTTACACGTTTGTCGAAGACCTTACATACAAAATTATATTCGATTTCCATGACTGGCTGTCTGAGTAAATATGTAGAAAATTTCATAAGCCGCTATATCTGTGGAGTCGTAAAAACCTCAGCATTATCATAAATCATTCGATTTATTTAAAAAAAAATTGTTAATAATACTAAAAGGTTGCACTCCAGGAGTGCCGGTAGAAGTGAAAACTTTTTTGTTACTATGTTTTATTTTTAATTTGAATGACGTCTTACTCATTTTCGATCAGGGTCACGTGACCCTGACGGTCACGTGACCCTGACGGTCACGTGACCCTGACGCGAGTTTTAAATTTTTTACCCATTACAGAAAAAGTGTACAACGCCGCTAAAGAAGTTTTCACTTCAAAAATATTTCTGTAAGCATGATAATCGTATCCATAATCTGTGCCTAATATGCAATTTTTATCAAATCACTGATATTAGTATTATTTTGTTTTTCAATTTTATTCGCACAATGAACGGCAATTATCTACATTGTAAATTATCTTGTGGACTACAAATTTTTCCTACGTCATCCGTTTTTTCTTCCTCCAGTATTTTTTTAAATTCGCGATTCTTTGTTGTTAAAATATCATGAAGTCAGACTATGTTTATAAATAAAGTTTGAGGAAAATATGAGGTCATTAACCTTTAAGAGCCAGTTCACAAAATTCGAACGCTCGAGTTTAGGTAAAAGACGGGAGCAATGTTCATGTGTGCGTAGCTATTCACACATACACAACGCAACCAGTGTAGCGCTAGTGTTGAGACGGACTAAACAATCTTGAGCCGATATAATCGTAATGCACTTTGGTTACATTTCTGAAAAAGTTTTTGGAACGAAGTTCCTTATCGCGCGTTGTGAAAGGGGGCTAGACGGAAAAAAAATCTTACGAAAAGTTGTCACGACACTTTTTGCTATAGTAAGATGTCTCTTACTATACAGATATGTTTCTCTGTCTGTCTCTCTCTCTCTTATAGAAAGCAAGCCAGATATTTTTTCATTTCTATTTCGCATTGAACAGTGTGGTGTCGCGACGATTATTTTTGTTGAGTGTATAGAGGTTTTTTGTAAATAATAAATAATAAAAAATAATAATAATAATGAATCCTTAATGAAAAAATATCGAGGTTTTCGTCATGGGTGTCGTTTTCATGGTTTTCGAGGAAGTTGAAACCGATGGTGCAGTTAAAATGTAAATCCAAGATGGCGGCTGCAAAAAATATCGAGGTTTCCGTCATGGGTGTCGTTTTCATGGTTTTCGAGGGTGTTGAAACCGATGGTGCAGTCAAAATGTAAATCCAAGATGGCGGCTGCAAAAAATATCGAGGTTTTCGTCATGGGTGTCGTTTTCATGGTTTTCGAGGGTGTTGAAACCGATGGTGCAGTCAAAATGTAAATCCAAGATGGCGGCTGCAAAAAATATCGAGGTTTTCGTCATAGGTGTCGTTTTCATGGTTTTCGAGGGTGTTGAAACCGATGGTGCAGTCAAAATGTAAATCCAAGATGGCAGCTGCATAAATTTATCGAGGTTTTCGTCATGGTTGTCGTTTTCATGGTTTTCGAGGGTGTTGAAACAGATGGTGCAGTTTAAATGTAAATCCAAGAAGGCGGCTGAAAAAAATATCGAGGTTTTCATCATAGGTGTCGTTTTCATGGTTTTTGAGGGTGTTGAATCCAATATTGCAGTCAAAATGTAAATCCAAGGTGGCGGCTGCCAAAATTATCGAGGTTTTCATCATGGATGTCGTTTTCGTTGTTTTTGAGGGTGTTGAAACCGATATTACTATCAAAATAGAAATCCCAGATGTCAAATAACAAAAATCAAAAAATATTATTAACTTAAAAAAATAAAATTTTATTACAATTCATTCACTAATTATTAATCGAAAGGAACTTCGTTCCATCCGGGTGTCCCTTGACACCTCTCAAGTTTTTTATTTTATTGTTGTGGAAGTAAAACTGAATCTGCGATTAACCTAAGAAGTGAAGTTTGAACAATAGTCAGATAACTTTTATCTGAGGAATAAAAATGGCGGTTCGACAGCTTATCTATAGAAAATATGTCAAACCGCTATTTTAATTCCTCAGATAAACGCGTGACCGTTTAATAAATTTTTAAATAATTTGTAAAAAAAACCAACATGGTTTCTGCTACAATTTCTCATAATAGGCGTCTTTTTATAGTTTTCGTCTTCGAGGGTTTTGAATCCGATAGTGCTGTCAAAATGTAAATCCAAGATGGCGGCTGCAAAAAATATCGAGGTTTTCGTCATGGGTGTCGTTTTCATGGTTTTCGAGGGTGTTGCAACCGATGGTGAAGTCAAAATGTAAATCCAAGATGGTGGCTGCATAAATTATCGAGGTTTTCGTCATGGGTGTCGTTTTCATGGTTTTCGAGGGCGTTGAAACCGATGGTGCAGTCAAAATGAAAATCCAAGATGGCGGCTGCATAAATTATGGAGGTTTTCGTCATGGGTGTCGTTTTCATGGTTTTCGAGGGCGTTGAAACCGATGGTGCAGTCAAAATGAAAATCCAAGATGGCGGCTGCAAAAAATATCGAGGTTTTCGTCATGGGTGTCGTTTTCATGGTTTCCGAGGGTGTTGAAACCGATGGTGCAGTCAAAATATGGATAGTATGGAAACAAGGCCTAATTGTAGAAATAAATACCTACGCTCTCAACTGCAGCCTTAGGGTTGTCACGAGCGCGGAGAATGGAACATAATTATGTGGCGCTGATGCTTGATGAACCCGGTGGCTGCGCACCTTACTATGCGTTTTAACTAAGTATAAGATGACCTTGGCACCATATTGTAACTGCAATTGTGTTTAACGAAAAATACTTTGCGCAAATTACTTTTCAATACTTAATATTTATCTTATTCATGTTATTTTCATGTGATTTTCGTTATTTGACATCTGGGATTTCTATTTTGATAGCAATATCGGTTTCAACACCCTCAAAAACCATGAAAACGACATCCATGATGAAAACCTCGATAATTTTGGCAGCCGCCATCTTGGATTTACATTTTGACTGCACCATCGGTTTCAACACCCTCGAAAACCATGAAAACGACACCCATGACGAAAACCTCGATAATATATGCAGCCGCCATCTTGGATTTGCATTTTGACTGCACCATCGGTTTCAACACCCTCGAAAACTATAAAAACTACACCCATGACGAAAACCTCGATAATTTATGCAGCCGCGATCTTGGATTTGCATTTTGACTGCAACACCGGTTTCAACACCCTCGAAAACCATGAAAACGACACCCATGACGAAAACTTCGATAATGTATGCAGCCACCATCTTGGATATTCATTTTGACTGCACCATCGGTTACAACACCCTCGAAAACCATGAAAACGACACCCATGACGAAAACTTCGATAATTTATGCAGCCGCCATCTTGGATATTCATTTTGACTGCACCATCGGTTACAACACCCTCGAAAACCATGAAAACGACACCCATGACGAAAACTTCGATAATTTATGCAGCCGCCATCTTGGATTTACATTTTGACTGCACCATCGGTTTCAACACCCTCGAAAACTATGAAAACGACACCCATGACGAAAACCTCGATATTTTTTGCAGCCGCCATCTTGGATTTACATTTTGACAGCACTATCGGATTCAAAACCCTCGAAGACGAAAACTATAAAAAGACGCCTATTATGAGAAATTGTAGCAGAAACCATGTTGGTTTTTTTTACAAATTATTTATTTACGTATTTATTAAACGGTCACGCGGATATAGAATTCGATATTCAAAATAAGCAGGAAGTTTAAAAAACAAAATCTCCGGTTATGATGAAGCCGAGTTCAAACAGCCATATACGTAACATAAATAAACGCAACTCGTCTTTACGCGGCACTCAGAACTGACAGCACTGCGATGTCCGCTTAGAAGCCTCGTAGATGCGCGTGTTTGTGTGAGTGCACCGTTTCGAACGTTAGTACGTAATTTCCGGACCATCCATATTTTTACTGTGCTACGGGGCAGACAAGAGCCACTCAAAGCGTGGGAGCGTATCTTTGCAAGTTACAACCACGATCTAAACACGTCATGTAAATATATCCCAGGCCCCTCTCTCAGCCCCGTAGGGTTATTTTCTTTTTTTTTTAAAGAAAATTAAAATTGTGGGTTTTTCATATTTCTGACAGCAAACCCTTTCATTTGATACCCATATCATGGGGGTGCATTTCAAACAGCTAATCCGCCATCTTGGATGTCCGCCATGTTGGATTTAAGACACGTGACTATTTTTTTCGTATTCCTGACAGCAAACCCTTTCATTTAATACCCATATCATGGGGGTACCTTTCAAATAGCCAATCCGCCATCTTGGATGTCCGCCATGTTGGATTTAAGACACGTGACTATTTTTTTCATATTACTGACAGCAACCCTTTCATTTGATACCCATATCATGGAGATGCATTTCAAATAGCCAATCCGCCATCTTGGATGTCCGCCATGCTGGATTTCAGGTACGTGACTATTTTTATCATATTCCTGACAGCAAACCCTTTCATTTGATACCCATATCATGGGGATGCATTTCAAATAGCCAATCCGCCATCTTGGATGTCCGCCATGTTGGATTTAAGACACGTGACTATTTTTTTCATATTCCTGACAGCAAACCCTTTCATTTGATACCCATATCATGGGGGTGGATTTCAAACAGCCCGACCGCGATCTTGGGGAGGCCGCCATATTGGATTTCTCACCATGCTTGCGCCCCATTGCAAAAACTAATAAAACGAAAACGGATGGCTAAATGCACAAATTCTACAAACTACTAATATAATTATAATAATACTTTAGTTTGATAAAGTAACGAAAATCTTACCTTATGAAAAAAAATATGGAGAGAATCAAAATGTGGCAGTCGCAGTATAATATTCCGTTCACAATACGTACGCTCTATAATCAGGACGAGGAAAAAAGTGACACAGGTCCTACGTCGACGGGCGCTGGAGCCGTACTGATTGCAGCCCGGTTATGTTTCGTAATTTATACTAGTTTAGAGTGATTTTAAAAACGATAGTATGTTTAATTACATGAAGGGATTTTAATGAAATTTAGAAATTAGTTTAGTCTCTAAACATAGTTTATATTTACATAGTTTTTTTAATGTAATTACGCTTTGTTCGAACCAAAAATGGCGATAAAACAGCGATATAAAACGTAAAAATTGACCTCAGAATTTATTTTTTTACTAATTTGTGTTATTAACAATATAAATTCTACTACGTAGTTTTACGACAAAAACGTATGTCTGATGATTTGTGTATTTCTTTTGGTTAAAATTACGAATGTTAATGGTAGATGTAGGAGTCGCAAATCGACTCTGCGTTGATTTTTCAGTAAACTACTTGTCGGAGATTAATTACCACAAAGTTAATAAAAGAGTTTTTTGAAATATGTTACGTATAATTACAACACGAAAGACTGGTCTTTCTTTTGCAGGTATTCAAAAATGTTGGAGTTTTACTTAATATGGTAAATTAGACGATCATAATTTCAGTTCTACGCGCAAATGGGTAAAAGGCCTCTTAAGTATGGACGTCATTTTTTCTTAACACTACCGTGGACGTGGAGTCTCAGAGGCTCCTATATGCACACACATTTTGTTTGGGAATTTGATATAAGATCGCTTCAAAACTGATTGAATATTAAAGTTATGTGATTTAGCAATAAAATAACGTGCTTTTATAATCAACTTTCATTTGAAGAATTATAGAAATGACAAAAAAACAAAAATAATGGTACTTTTCAGTTTAAATTTACTTCATTTATATTTTAGGTATTAAAAATAGCTAAACTAATTATTTTAACGAAACGAGTCTTTTTTTCTCAAAGTATAATATATCTGAAACCAAAAACGCAAAACACCTATTTCAGGTAACAAATATAAAAAAAATTGACAACAGTCTAATAACGTAAGTTTATTGGCAGTCGGCGCTCGACGGTGGACGCCATCATGCGCGTGTCACGACGGGGGATGCAGTAGCCCGGGGCAGGGTCGTCTTAGCGGTGTCATTAGACATCTCCAATGCCTTCAACACCCAGCCCTGGAGTTGCATCAGGGAGGCACTCCTGTATCACCGGGTGCCGACCTACCTATGTCGCATAGTCGAGGACTACCTGACGGACAGAGCCGTCATCTACCCCGGTCACCGGGGAGAGTGGAACCGAAGAGAGGCAAGCGGTCGCGACAGTCGTCGACAGGATCGTTGGGACTCGACGTGGCGCTGCACAAGACGGAGGCCATGTGTTTTCATGGCCACGTCAACGCGCCACAGTCGGGTTACAACATAACGGTAGGAGTTCGCATCGGCGTCAGGAGGACGATGAAGTACCTAGGTAGCCTAGTCCTCGACAGCCGGCGGAACTTCAGGAAGCATTTCCTGAATTTGGCCCCAAGGCTGAACCGGGCAGCAGCCGCACTCAGGCGACTCCTGCCCAATCTCGGCTGGCCAAATGCCTTCTGCCGAAGGCTGTACACCGGCGTCGTGCGGTCCATGGCCCTCTAAGGGGCCCCTGTGTGGGCCCTGAGCATCCGGACGCGACCACTAAAGTTGTTGTCAATATTTTCTCGAAACAAACCTAATCGCCCTTATAAAATATATCATAGGGCAACAATGGACGTGTAGCCTGATAGGCGTCGGTCAATATTTGGATGGTCATTACTTACGTGATATTCATCGGAAGACGCAACCTCCTCCCTCGTTGGTAGTTTTACAACTAATACAAAAGCTACTGAGCCGCTCAATCGCGGGGAGTGGGGGGAATTAGGTGAAACTAAGAAAACGAAAACATCGAGTAGCCTGTGAGACTCCACGTCCATACTTAAAGGTTAACATCAACGAGTTCTTTTAATATTTATTTCTTACTTTGTTTTCATTATCTAGATTGCGTTTCTAATGTTATAAAAACAATTTTTATCAAGTGAAATTTAATGAATATTGTCAAGAAAAAAATTAAATGGTTTTGGCATATGTATAGTCGCCAAGTCAGGCCTGTTGGTCTAGTGGTTAGTGACCCTGACTGCTATGCCGGAGGTCGTGGGTTCGATTCCCACCCAAGACAAATGTTTGTGTGATGAGCACGATCATTTGTTCTGTGTCTGGGTGTAATTTATCTATAATATGTATGTTTAGAAATATATAGGTATGTGTATCAGTTGTCTAGTACCCATAACACAAGCTCTGCTTAGCTTGGGACTAGATGGCGTTGTGTGATAGTTGTGGAATATTATTAAAAAAAAAAACTAATCGATAAAATTACAAACAAAGTAGGTCCAAGATGATGACATCGAAAAAAAATATAAAGGAATCTTGAGGTAGTTACGAAAAGTAGTATCAAAGTAAAATAAAAATAATTTGAAGCCTTTAAAACAAGTATATTCAAAGAAAACCACAGTGGAAGAATGTCAAATGCTTCGGATCCAGGAAAAGGAAGAATCTCACGCGAACGCTATCAACAACATGAAATTGCGCGGAATTATAACTGTTTGACCCTTAGATTAAAAAATGTCCAGATTGATAGTAGGCCACTGTGAATTGAAGCCAAAAACACGGGGGATAAATGTCCCGCGTCGGTCGATCCATACGTCAGTCGCCTAGGAACGTTCCCCGCGTAAACTACGTCACGAGTCCGTGTTGAGATATTTTAAAATGAATGTTTTTGCTGTGAAATGGTTTATATTACATTCCAAAAAAAGGAATATGCCATAATATATCATTTCATTATGTTAGCATTCAATTTCAGTATGCATTTCATTTTAAATACGTAAACAAAGAAGTGAACAATTTGACACTGTGACGGACGCCATAACCACAGTATAAATATCTACAGTAGTGGCTCTCGGCCGCATGATAGAAATAAATACCTACAGCCGCGCGGTACGTAAACATGCGTTAGGGCTGTCCCACGCCCGTCTCCAGCATTTTAATTACATTTGCCTACTTTCTGTTTCTATATAATGTTGTGATTGTAAATATACTTTTCTTATATTTAAGTAAACAAATAAAATACTTTGTATATTGAAAAGGAAGTGTTTAATAAAAATGCGTGTTGTTTTTTATTAATAGATTTAATTTAAAAACAAATGTTTGTTTGAAAAACAAATTGTGCTTATAAATTTGCGACCGAAAAATATTTGCGCCTTGACTGACTCGTACGAAATGCTTTATTATTGAATTTTAAAGTATAATAAACTCGCATTCTAATAAAAAGCTTCTCGCATTCTAATAAAAAGCTTTCTTCTTTTTAAAATTAAATTCAGCGACTCAGTTTAAGTTAGTTCGCATAAGTATTTTGATGGGCAACTACGGAACCCTACACTGTGCGTGGCCCGACACGCACTTGGCCGGTTTTTCTAGTATTATTCATACACAAAACACAGATAATAAACTAATATTACTGTAGCGCCGCGGCCGTTACGTAAAACGCACCCGTGACGATATAACAAGGGTCTGATTACGTCGTCGTGTGGATTCGCGTCAACCGCTCCTTCAAGGTCAGTGCGCCGCTCGCGCTACCTCGTACAGCGCATCGCTCGCGCAGGCAGTCGGCCTAATGCTACTAACTCTTACGTTCCAAGATTCATGACTGTGTTAAAGTTTATGTAGTACACTGAATATACGTTGATTGTACACCGTACCGTAGGTAAATGAAGCTCACTGCTTCATTTCCGTGCCCGCCGACAATCCCACCGCGCCGTTACACCATGACTTTACTTTGAATAATACAAACTAACAAAACACACATGCACTGGAGTTTTAACACAAGAGTAAGTACCTACCGTATCATGATTCATTCAGAACCGCCTATAACTTAACTATTTAACTTGCCTCAGTAACTTTCCTTTACTTTATTCATTTTACTGTATTTATTAACCCAAATACCCTTTTTTTCGTGAGATAAAGGAAAATACATAACCATTAAAAAGTCACACATTATGTACCTACCTACTAGCACGGCTACTAGCTACTAGTAAGTAAAATTATTTTATAGTTAGTACTCACCTTTCAGAGGTTGCAGGTAATTTAAAAAAACTTATGTCTGGATGCGTTATTGTTGACGTTAAACACCCAAACACAGCACAATATTTTCTACTTGTCATATTTGCTAAAAAAAAACAACGCACCGTCCGTTCATCACTACGGTACGGCCGTGACTGTCTGCGCCTCGAGCGCGCCCCGACATCGAGGCGCGTAGGTATAGCTCGCGTTTCGTCCGTTTGTAGGGAGATCCAATACTGTTTATACTGTGCCATAACTGTTGAGTGTTGCCATGGGCATAATTTTTTTACCCAGTATTTTGTAACTATAATGACTTTAAAAAAAAGAAACGAGTTATGAAAAAAGAGTTTTGTTCTCTTAAACGATATTTTTTTTATAAGTGTAACCGCGTTAGCTAAATTACTGAACTCAGAACGCTCTGTCCATTGTCTCTAGTCTCAGTTAGACTCAAATAAGAACTCAGAGTCAGATTAAGAGTCGAATTAACAGTCAGACTCGTCGGGGTCAAATACAGAGTCAGACTCGGTGAGACTCAGTCAGACTCGTTAAGACTCTGTCAGACTCGGTCAGACTCGGTCAAAATCAGTCAGAATCTGTCAGACTCGGTCAGACTTGGTCAGATTCGGTCAGATTCTGTCAGACTCGGTCGGACTCTGTCAGACTCGGTCAGATTTTGTCAAACACTGTCAGACTCAGTCAGACTCGGTCAGACACTGTCAGACTCGGTCAGATTCTGTCAGACTCGGTCAGTCTCAGTTAGTCTCTGTCAGAAACGGTCAGACTCGGTCAGAGACTGTCAGGCTCGGTCAGATTCTGTCAGACTCAGTCAGCCTCTATCGGACTCTGTCAGACACGGTCAGACTCAGTCAGACTCTGCCAGACTATAATGTAGTAGGTACTTACATTATATTATAAAATGAATTGCTAAATGTGTTGCGGTGTTGATAAGCGGTAAAGTCGCACATGACAAATTACACAAATTAAAGAAATAATACTCATCAACCGTAATGATAAAAATCATGTCATTACTGTTGATGATATATTTTACGCTGAACGTAAAATACTGAAAATCTCCCACATTTTAAGGGTAATCTCCGCCACTGGTATTACACGCACCTTGCACACAAACGCAAATCCGATACGTAATACACTCCGGAGCGGGGCGCTCACTCACACATTTATAAAAAACTCGCTTCACCTATAGCGTTTCGTTTTGTTTCGAACACGGAATCTGGACATTCTTTAATCTAAGGTTTGACCTTTTGATAAACCAATTAGTGTACCCGCTAAGACTGTATCAGTGAATACAGGCAATTATCTAGTTTTTAATTAAATAAATTGTGTAGCAGTAAAGACGGCAATCGCTTTGAACGATCGTGGGTAGGCTTCTAGAGAGAGTAGACCAACTTTCGATTAAATCACAATTATTAGAAGTCTAGACCTGAGTATATAGCAAGACTAAGACATGTATCTATATTGTGTCCACGTAGCGGTTTAGCTAGTTATTGTGCACAGTGTACAATTAAATGGTGAAGTAGGATGAAAAGATTGCATAGTTGCAAAATTGAAATTAAGTGTAATTATATACCTACAATTTTCGTTGGTTCTTTACTGTTAAAATGTAATTTACTTTAATTTAACAGATGTGGAGACCAGCTGATCAAATTCCACTGTTATTAAGAAAACCAGTAGGTAGTGTTCTTTTTGCAAGGTAATTATTTTCTGAAGCACCTTTTGTCTTCCCTTCCATTTCATTTCATTAATATTTTTTTCTGTATATTGTTTTTTGTTATTTTTAAGATTCACATTGAGATTTTCAGCTATCTCAACATAAGTTTTAATGTTTATGAAACGACTGATTATTTTTTTAATGCCGTTGCACGAATGAGCACGATTCGACTGTTTTATTACCCGACTGCGCCAGGAGGGTTATGTTTTTATTGTCCTTTTTAAAGTCGTCTTAACTTGAGTCTCCGCTTACGTGCGATTGCCACTTTTACGTAGTTTTTTTATTACTTTTGTTTCACATGTCCTTCTGACTATTGTTCCACTCAGTTAAAAGTGTTTATTAACGGCTTCTTAAATTACAACATTCGGCTCAAATTAAGGTCTCCTTTTTAAAATAATTGTATTTAAATTAATTTAATGTTGCTTAAGCATAATTCCATTTAAGATATATTGTTCAGAATTTGTTTGTTCGGCAGATTATGTCAAGGGACAAAGTCTTCGAAATAAAGATAAAATGAATAATTCAGGATGTTCAGACTACACATGAAGTTATTCCCGAATATGAGAAGCTAGTGATGAAGAGTACACACCTGGACGTGAAGAACCAGTAGAGAATAGCGGTGAAGATGGCCAGCTCGGCGGCCCCGCTGGCCACCCGCACATGCTCCACCATCGTCCACACGCTTATCATCGTATCCATCTCGCTGCTGTTGTGCACCGACACTACATCACCAGCCGTCCAGTTCCACAACGCACTTACTTCCACAATTTTGGACGAAATCTTCACTAATTATATTTCTCAATTTATAGATTTCACTAAAAACCTCGGAGATTTACGCAACTATTTTCTTTATCGAGTTCTAAAAAGATATCAAATTATCGATTTCAATTTCTTTGCGGACGGAGGTAATACGTGTTACCTCCTCGAAAGTCGGAATTGTATTGACAGTGTCGCTGTTCAGATGTCACAATGTGCACTCTGTTGACCTATGTCCGTTGATTTGCCCGAAGCGTTTGCACTAACGTGATAGATATCGACAGCACATAGCTTACCATGCGATATCGATATTAAAACAGTAATTAATAACGACCTAATTGCTTGGTGATAAACTCATGAACTGTGAGCGGGCAAAGTAAGCGCGTGAAGGAGATCACGATTGATACGGATGGCTTTCGCGCTGGCAACGAACCGATAGGGAGCGAGTACTTAAAGGACAATGAAGGGGGACAAATGGTGTGGCTGTGGGGATCGAGCAAATAAAACTGTGATACAGCACTTCAGTGCTAGATAAATATTACGTGTGGGTAATGATAGATTGTATGTTATCAAACAGATGATTCCAGAACAACGTGCTGATACTAATGACAAAATCGATTAAGGAATTATAAAAGTAATCAGGAGTCGAGCACTTTTACTGAAGAATGATTACTTTCTTGTACACTAATTTGACGGTGCAAGGAGGTGTGTGCTGAGCCTCACACAACAAACCGGTCCGTAGATGGAAGGTCGAGCCACAAGCAAAAAATTCAGGTGTCTCAAATATTTCTTTAGAAGAAAACAAGTGGATTCCAGCGTGAAAGATAACTTGCATCGAATGCACATCGTGTGATGCGTGATAATGTTTAATTTTAATTTTAATCAAGTGTCAAGTAGTCAAAAAAACAAATAACTTTTAAGATGAGAAACAATGAAGAATCTCGAGATCTTTCAATTTCAATTTGTGTCTCGGAAATATCGCCTTTATATGACTAATCACGACACCAGTGTACTTGACCTTCTGTGTGGTTGACTGTATCAGCTACCTACACCTTCCTAGAATGCATTAGAATTTAGCCAAATAATCTGTTTTTTTTTTTCTAACAGCTTACATGACTTTCATGTAAATAGTCAGTGATTAATTTGGAACATGATTATTATGTACTGTCACCTCACATTTGCACAATTGTTAAACTATTTCTACATCAACAGCATTGTCTATTAATTAATTGAATTCTGGGAGAGTAATTACAATTTTAAACACATGATGGATTTCCATGTCATGTGTATATTATTGTAACAATGGTCGTATGATGAAAACTGACTTGTTAATTGGGGTATTCTCTACCACTTTTGATCGTTTAATTGGTCTATAGGGGTTCTGAGCTATTTCACCTCCATGGAAATATATATTTGGTGTCAATGGCCAAGATTAGGTCATTGGCAAGGCACCAGGAGAAAAGGGAGAAAGGGGTTCTTATCAAAATTACATTTGATTTGATTTTCATTAGAGAATCATCATCAAGTTAAATTTCGCATATTAATAGACTCATCTATGAACTTTTTATTGATAAGCTTCTTAGCAATGTTGAACTTTTATCTAACCTAACACGCTATTTTTGCATGTGACGATTATAGATCAAGCCCTTTGATATCTTTTGGCTTTTATCCTTTTCATTATTATTAGCGCTGTCTTACTTATGCTAATGTTTTAGGAAGTAATTTACTTTAATAGATAATTAATAACCAAAACCTCCAATGAGGAAAACTTAGAAGTGGGGAGGTTTTGGAATAAAGATTTCGAAGGAGTCACCAAGACCTCAATTGACTTATAATTATACAATTGACAGACTATTGAACCATTCGTAATAAGCAGTGAAGATGAAATCTTGGACCTGACGAAAAGTATGTATCTTTGTCCGTTCTATACATTGGACTTAAATGGCGCATTGTATGTTACAAGAAACAAGACTGTTTACCAACGATCGTAGGTGTAAATTGAAATAGTAAACGAAAGCATTACATTAGGTACCCACTTAGTGTTAGCACAATAGAATGAATCAGTCATTGTACGCAAATTACAATTTGTACAGATCGTCCGATTTGATGCAATTACGTTTATGGATCAAATTGGATTTCCTCTACAGCTTTCCATCAACAAATCATTTAGTAACTGAAAAAAAGACTCTTTTGCAATGTATGAGGATAAACACTAAGAATTTGAGAATATTTATTCGCGTTTTGCGAAACTTTTCAATTGCCAAAAAGAATCAGCGAGACGAAACGGCATCGTTACACTATGAGTTATGACAACCTAAAATACTTCAGTGTATCTAACAAGGTCGGGGGGACAAGTTTATATTTGTTATCAACTATGGTATCACGTTTTATAAAATGAATAAAATAATCAAAATAAGATAACTTAGAAAGAAGCACATGGCGAATAATTTGTTGTTCAAAATTCTAAAGTTGAATGCAAATCAGAGGCAAGGAATTCTTGCTTAAAAATACATGACTTGAATCAAGATGATCACAGCAAGGGCAAATGCAGTATAATCTTGGAAACACAGATATATACGCGCTGTGTTTGTCAAGTATCCTCTCTTTAAAGATCAGTAGGTCCCAAAATTGCACAAACAAGAAGAATGGCAATAGAAGTTCAACCTTTAAAGACATCGCATCTGTTTTGTTGACTATAAAGAGGTCTTTTAACTTGACTCAACAATCCGGTTCTCATTTTTCTGTCGGCTCCTACATTAGTAAGCCATTATTCTTTGAAGACACTTCAACAACCTGAGTAGAATTATAAACAGTTGACACAGTAGCAGTACTTAGTACTACAATTTCTTTAATAGTACCCTCATGTTCATCAATCAATCTTTCTTTCTTCATCGCCATTCTACATTAGAAGTTTGATGAAATGTTTTATCAAACCGCACTGAATCGGTATGTAGTATCGTTAAAATTTCACACACCGCACAACGCTACGGTCATGTAATGAATGCATAAATAATTGTTGATCAAGAAAGCGAAAATTCTACGGAAGCGGTCACAGTAATTGGAAAACATAGAGTGCCATGCGGTTTTCATGGAAATGGAACAGTTTTCTTTAACCTATTGACATCAGGACCATCATTTGGTCAACAAGGATTGGATGACTGCGGTGTTTTTAGATGATAGGTTATAATGAGAGTCGGTTTGGTTGGCTTGCGTTCCTACCATCTTTAAATAAAATGAGAATATAAAATTAGCTGCTCACTGTAAGAATACACTTCTTATTAACACCATGGGTTCAGTTTCCCCCATAAGAGAAAGTAGCGCAAACGTTAATAATAGAAGTAATTGTAATCATTTCACACTTCAGTAAACAAATCGTTTGAACGATATAACAGCTCCAATTCTATGCATCTATAAGACTGAGGTAAAACGAAGCAATCAGGTCGAAACTAATGTATGAGTATCATGCGGTCTGGTTACTATTATCATTCAGTTCTCAAATAACCATTTCCAGCAAGCATTGGACAGGTAACCTGGAAACAATATCGTTTACAAAACCAACTAGCTGACTGAAGGGGTGTCATTAGTAACAATTCCAAATAACAGCTCCGACGTTGGCACAGAAAGTGAAATCGACATGCAAGCATGAATGCTCGCGAATACTAGTGTTGTGAAAAACTTTATAGGTTGTTTTCATTGCAAAAAAATGCTTTTGGATACTTTACCGAATATTTTTCCTCAAAAAATATAACGTTACGCTTTGGAATGTAAGAAGATTTTGGTAAGAATTTTATATTTTTGGAGCACTGTTGGGAATTGTAACAAAAGGCGAAAGAATGCGAATTTTTATATAACACAATCGTGATCGAACATTAAAGGGTTCGCGGACGCGATACGTGTGGTCACGCGCACGGACGACGCAATACTGAGACCGACACCGAAAAAGACGCCGCATGCGCACGTCACGGACGCGCCACTGTTCTATTACAGTATTAACAGTGATTGAGTTAGCGCGTAAAAGAAATGGGAGACAAACGGCCTGACCCTCTGTTTTTTCATGGTGGCCATCATCCTCCTGAACTAAACCTAATTTGTTTAAGGTCAGCGCACTTTTGCTTTTATTTTTATTAGCCGCTATTTCAGTATAAACTTCCTTTTTGGCCATTATAATAATTATAATTTTTCATGCCAATCCATTTCTTTGGCCTTCTTCTTTATTTATCAGCTACATGTATATTTGTTCTCATTTCTTTACCATGCCAGAAGCCATTACAAAATCAATAATTTTTATTTAATTAAGTGTTTTTTTTTTTTTGTTGTGTGGAACAGGTATTTTTCATCAACGTTTAATATTGCCGGGTTAAGTTGAAAAATTAATATCCATTGTAATCAAATTATCACATAAAAACGTTAATATATTCAAACATAAGCAGAAAAACCAGACAGCGATTTTGATACAATTGGACAGTAAAATATAAAACTGGTATAATCCGAACTTTGACCCTTAGTCTTTTATCTCTTGACATAGTCAAAATAAAACATCGTATGATTCGCAAATAGTTTCTGATACACCTCGTGATTGATAATTAGTAATCGAATGATGATGTTAATCACACGAAAGTTACACTAATGGAGGTGTTCAAGGATTATTATATTATCAAATGCATGTATGAATTTACTAGGAAATGGCATTTGACGATACGATTTATAATATCAAATAGTTATTAGCTAGTTTTGTTGCCAAAAGAATTTCAATAGACATGATACTTTTCCCCAACAATCGGGATAGAGGAAAATGCTTCTAGAAAAGATTCTTGAATACAATTTGATTATCTTCCACTCTCTTCTTTCTCTCTTAGATTCTCGGTTCTGATTTGACGGATGTATGAAGCACGGTATTCAAATATTGAGTGGAAACCGCGGAAAGTGCAAACGTAGTGTAGGGACCCTGACGATCAGGTGAAGCGACCTGTGAAGGGCATCCAGCAGAAACTGGATCAGCTTAGCTCAGCAGTGGATGAATACAGGCTATCTATGATGATTTAGTTATTCTAGTCAAGTAGATCTAGGATTTTCAATTAGGCACAGATACCGTCAAGATGTGATTAACCCCCTTGAAGGCACAATACGCTTTCAGGGGACGCTGTCTTGCTTATTTGTTGAATATTGTCGCTATGGCGACGCTGACCTATTTTACAGTTCGTGTCGATAGGAGGGGACACAGTAGAATCAGAATTGAATAGGTTACTATTCCCATATATTTTCTGAATCATTTTGTTTGAAATGGTGCAGACAAAGAACTTACTGCTTGAAACCGGAGCAAATATAACGAAGACGAGTTGAATGTTTATACTGTGTTGAGAAAACATTGCTTGGATAATAATGGGATCACTAACACGCGTGCACCGGCCTAGTTGTTGAAACAGAAACATTTCAGACTGAATTGCTTTACCAAGTGTTTTCAACTAGAAACCAAATCAGGTTTAAAATGAGGATATATTGTTTTAAATTGTGAGGCTACTTCTTTTAGAAAGTTTATATTCCTCTTGTTTGTAAGCCAGAAGCTAGCAATTTAAATAGTCACCACAGATCTGGGGAAATAAAAAGGCCACTTTAAACCGTACCATACATCGAATGTGTTCTCCCACCCAGGGCAGGACGGGATGGACTGTCAAACTCGTACTAAACCCATGACACTTTCAGTGGTAAACATTCCGTTTTAAGTTCGTGGTAATGAATAATGGTAGCGGCTATAAGTTATCGATGAGCAACCAATTTTGGAACAGTACCACATTTACACATAAGGGTATTCTTGGGCGATATGAACTCCTCAACCCAGTTAGTTCCTACCGGATAAAAATAAGTATAATCCAGAGGTTTGGTCCTTACTTCCACACCCTTGGCAAAACTGGCTATCAAACATTCAGTTATTATGAAACTGTTCCTTTTTCAGTGTTATTTGTTTTCTATTCATATTTGACATTGCGGTCACTGTAAGTTATTATCTGTGTTATAAGCATTTTATCCATCGGATTTGGGGCTAAGCATGTTAATCTATCTGTATATTTGGTATGATTGTAAAATAATTTATAACTGGCATAAAAAAGTAAACAATGTCGACAATAACATTACTTATCGTCGACTGACAATAATGTTGTTTGCAAGGACAATAATATCATGAAGAAAAAAAACAAAGGATCTTGGTATAGCAAAAGCACCCTATAATTTTCTCTGTGTTGGGACAGAGGCAAGTGGAAGTGGGCCGTAATCCACTACGCGAGCCTAGTGCGGATTGATAGATGTCATAATATCTTCGAATTTTCGGTTCTGCGACATGTCGGTTCCCTCATGACCTTGTCCTTCATAGTTTAGTGAGAAGTGGCGATGAAATAAATTACACCAAGTAATGCGCCTGACGGGGTACGAACACGCGACCAACAACTTGTAAGTCATGGCCGAAACGACAGCTCCAAAATCCGCTCCGCAGGCTGTCAAAGAATTTTTGGTAAAATTAATATAAAAAAAAAACTAAGGTACTCTCAACATTGCTTATGATTTCAGGATTAGAAAATTAGGTGTACAGTCGGCCAAGAAAGTGGTGTACCACCCTAAGGTTGAATATCGCTTGCAGATTCATAGGTGATAAAGATTAGTTTCGCTTGCAGATCGATCTGACAACTTCTATTGCTGTCTTTATCTGATTATTGATAACGACTATTACTGTTTGTAACGTGACAGCTGTTCTTAGTTTGAACTTGATGGAACCAATGACGTCGTAAAATCAACGGCGGGGGGCTGTAGATTTTGATGACAAAATTGTATCTAAAAATTCAGAATTGTAATCAACAAGTTACATAAAATTGTAAAGGCACAAGGCGAATCCACAAACCTACAATTTCTGTAAACTTGTAATTACAATATCAATAAAAAACAAGCTAAAAATAGATTTTTCCTTTTATTAAATTTCTACAATCAATTTTAAAATACTTATAACAAACAAAAACATAGCATATATAGTAATATTTAGAAGATATTGAAAATTTTTAAAAATTAGAAACGGGTGTAACCGCCGTTGGCCTCTATAACCTCTAAAAGACGAGACCTCATTGAACCAACAAGCCGTGAGCAAATATCGGTTCCCCGTATTTCCTCCCAAATATAATTACAGTGACTAATAAGAGCTTGTTTGGTTCTTTCATTTTGATGCGACCATCGTTGGACCATAAGGCCCCAAAGATTTTCTATCGGGTTGAGGTCCGGCGATCTTGAGGGCCACTGAATTACCCTTACGTCAGTGTGTGAACGAAACCAGGCTCTTACGATCCTCGCATTATGAATTGAACAATTATCTTGAACAAAATCAAATTGTGGCACTTCGTTCTCCGGGTAAACATTACGGACTGTCGGTAGCATTGCATTCTGAAGCACGTCGATATAATTTACAGCCGTCGCTCGAGGAGGTAGAGAACACAATTCTCCTACACCATCCGCACTCATCCAGCCCCAAATATTTACGGAAATTCGACCTGATTCTCTATTTGGAATTACATGATCATCTTTATACCGTGTTGAATTATATCACCAAAGGTGAAGACGTCCATGCTGACTGGATTTAAACGTTTTTTCATCACAAAACACTGTATTAGACCAATCAAACTCTAAGTGCTCTCTGGCGAAGTTCAGACGAGCAAGTCTGTGAGCATCCGTCAAATATATTTTCTTGGCGTAATGCCTGTGGTGCAACCCCATGTAATGTAGATGATTCCTTATTGTTTGGGCACTCACATCGAACATCTCCGCAAAATGTTTTGTGGGCTTAAAACCATTGATTTCATATTCCCGTCTCATGAATTCTCTATCGTTATTGGAGAGTGCAGGCCGGCGACCACTTCTTCTGTGATCCAACAAACTTCCCTCCTCTCCTTCACGACGAATCCAAAAGCGGACAGAACGCCTCGATATATTCAAATTCCGGGATATCGCACTGATACTGCTTCCCTCATTAAATTGGGCAATTATTTGTGCTCTTTCGGCAATGGTCAAGTTGGCAGGCATTGAGATGATTTTATATGCAGTTGATTGAAAAATAACACGGAAAATATATCGATTTTTTGCATATATTTGACAAAATGTCAATTGTCAGTTTTCTTTTTCAAATGGAATTCGGTTGTCTATTTAAATAGTTTTTATTACTTTTGTTTGGAAACATTTCAATTGCTTTGTAGAAACTAATGTCCTTTTCATTTATACTAAAGGTTAAAATGTCATGTACTTATATGTGACATATGACGTATGAATACTAAATACATAGGTTTACGTCATGATAATGTTGTCTCTTTCAGTAATATCTTTTTATAACGAACCTTGTTGTAATTTTCGATGACCGGGAAACTAAATCAAAACTGGTACACCACTTTCTTGGCTGACCGTACCTGTGAAAGTCTTCAGAAGATATTAAGACGAAAAGGAAACTGATGGTGAAGTCTTTGAAGAGGTAGACAAGAATGAAAAATTGGGAAATGTGTGTGTTCGAACAACTTATATTGAAGGAACTGTCTAAAAAAACCTTTGGCCGAAAATGTAATATTGTTGACTCTAATAACAAAGCGTTCAGAATGATAGTGTGTTATTAATTTCCAATAATGCAGCCATAACGACACAATACGGTAAAGGTATTTAACCTTTTTTTGTCGTCAGCGCTATCACAAAAGAATTGATGACATTCTTACTGTTATTATGATAATGAATGGTATTTGTTGTTTCTTATAAGTTTATGACTTCAAGGTAGAGGTCAGACGATAATGATGACTACCGTCAGATCTTTGCAGAAGACCAGAAGCTGTCCATCTCCTGGATTAATGGAATAGATTTTTAAGCCTCCTGGATTTCAACAGGCGGTAACTAAAAAGACGCAACAATCAATGAAATTAAAACTGGTAAATGTGGATCGCGGGACCAACATTCAATTCAGAATTTAAAATTATGGCCGAATATGTAACAAGTTTTGAAAATCATCTGGATGATGGATTCATAGCAGTGAAGTATGGAAACAAGATAACGAATCATCTTGCTAAAACAGTTCTGCTAAACATACTTTTACATATCAGGAAGACCTTGACAATGCCGATGACCGAGAAAACTTCTACGATCACGAAGTCCGTAACATTAATTATTCAGTCCGAGTAGATTTATGGTAATAAAGTTAATGAAATAAGTATACAGATTAAAATGAGAGCAAGCGTTAAAAGCGAAAGAGAAACATAACCAAGACAAGTTTACTTGAACTAAAATGTGATGAGAAAAGTTGTATCTATACATTAAAACCACGGGCGACGTTGCTGAAACGCTGATCAATCAAGGCATGAGGATAATTACTGGCAAAAATTGCTGTTGAAACTGTTAGTTCAAAATATTAGAAAACGGGAGTACACATTTCTTTCTTATAAAATTCTTTATCTAGCACTGACTTGAGACTACCGCTTGATACAAAATAAACTGACACCATTTTGTTATATAGATGGCAGAAATAGTAGTCAAACACCACGTGTTTCTAATCTTTTCATCCTTTCGCTTCGTCTACGTCAAACATCATGTCGCCTCGTTGATTGATTGATTGATAGAAACCACACGTAGCTCACTACTGCTCAAACGGACCAATAATGCGCTTGTCTGTAGACACGGCACCACCACAATGGGTCAATGAGATAGGATTACGAACTTCAACTGTCGTCGTCTCTTCCGGTTGATCTAGGTCGGTATTGACCATTATAAATTATGATGCTCTATTTTTGGGATTGGGTGACTGGCCACGAGTTTTCATTGAATGTTTTATGACCAATTTTCGGGTTTGAGCTTGATATTTTTCAGATTGATCATTCATTCGCGGTACTCGCAAATTATGATTGTATCATTTTAAACATCATTTTTGTCAAATTCTTCTCCTACGCCTACTGATCCGTTAGAAACTTTTAATTCTGCGGAGATTGAGTTTCGTTTGAAATTAAAATCTCCCATGTAATCAAGTATTAGGCAAAATGTGCCCTTATAGTGTAACAACATTTTGCCAGTTATGTTTCCGTCTTATGCCCGAACGTATGCTTTCAACTGTGTACAAATGTAGTCTCCGGGATCTTCTCGCTTGTATTCACAGCATCAACCAACGTTCTTGATCCTAGGAAATCAAATCAACCATGCAATTTGAACATTATCATCGGCAGTTCTTCCTGCAGCTCAAAGATATTACACTTAGGTCGATAGTTGCTTGTACGTCGTAATACAAGTCATTTGAACTTGTTAGTTCAAGTTATGTAAGCCGGTATTTACTTACGATATTAACCTTCCGTAGCTTCGGACCGTAGACTTGGTTTTCTCATGGTTATGTACAAGGTCATCGTATTATTAAATATCATACTAGTGCGTCTTATTTTATGTGTTGATTGTTTAATGATTGTAATTTGGCTAAGAAGTAATTGTGTTGTCTTCATTTACATAAAAATGTAATTCCCTTGATTATTCTACAGAATCTGGGAACTCCATTCTTATTTCATCTGAGCCTTTCTTCGGACATTGTAATTGTATATTTCTATCTGCAGTGTCTGTGAGTGGTCTATCAATCATACATCAACTAACTTAGTAACAACTAGTGATGCATCCGATACCGATACTGATATATCGGCATATACTTTGGTTTAGCCGATATATCGGTATCGACGATATTTTTATGACCGATCCAACGATACTTTTTAATTTAAAAATGTAGTGTAAACGAGCGTGTTGTCTCGTCTATTTCCTTGCCAACGAGATACGAACTATGCCCGGGGAAACCTTTGCCAACCAGACTTGCGAAAAATCGCCTTTCTCCGAAAAAATTATGATTACTTTGTTTTTTAAACAAAATACTTATTAATGTAAATTTTAATTACTAAAATGTAAATGTAATTTAATATAAACGTATGTCACTACATTTTATATTCATAAAAAATAATCAGATTTTTTATTTATTTATTTTATCTTAATATTTTTATTCACAATAAGCGTATCGGTATCGGTATCGCCGATATTTTTATAAGAGTATCGGTATCGGTATCGTATCGGCGAAAAGGCGTATCGATGCATCCCTAGTAACAACATAACGCCACCAGCTACGATCCTTGCATACTGCATACTAACTTTAACCTCGTCCACGTTCATAAACCATACACCAACATTGAGCCGTAGACTGAAGAACAGGACCATTGTTTTACATATTTTAAACATTGCCATCATCAGGACGATAGAAAATATTTCTACATTCCGCGATTTTGCCTATTCATGCGTCGACAAAACCCGTTTCTACGGTGTCATACACCAGGAAAAAAGCCCCAAATAAATAACATAAATTGTAAATGATCAACAGAACCTCAAGATCTAATTTAAGACGCTCAGAAAACTCTTTGATAAAACTTCAATATTGGCATTACTTAATCAGTCAGTACTGGAGTGTCCATGTGCTATAAAGATTAATAAACAAACAAAGCTAAAGACAAATGAACTCGATCGTGCACCTTTATCAGTGGACTTTGTGTCCGACAACGAGTCTACCTGACCGTATAGTGGTAGAATTAATGCAAAACATGTAAAAAGAAATAAAAGTACAAATAAATAAACCAATTTGGAAAAACTTTATCGCAAAAATAAGCTCGAGAAGATTTATAAGATACAAATTCATCATCATCATCTCAGCCATAGGACGCCCACTGCTGAACATAGGCCTCCCCTTTTGATCTCCACAGATACCGGTTGGAAGCGACCTGCATCCAGCGTCTTCCGGCGACCTTTATAAGGTCGTCTGTCCACCTTGCTGGTGGACGTCCTACGCTGCGCTTGCTAGTCCGTGGTCTCAACTCTAGTACTTTTCGACCCCATCGGCCATCTGCTCTGCGAGCAATATGGCCTGCCCATTGCCACTTCAGCTTGCTAATCCGGTGGGCTATATCGGTGACTTTAGTTCGTCTAGGGATCTCCACATTTCGATACCTACCTCATAATAAATACCTACCTCATAAGATACAAATTAATAAAAAAAAAATACTTCTTCTACAAAAGCACCACAGTCCACATTTGGTAAACATAAAGGAGGTTTCCTTAAACACCTATTTTGATAATAGAGTGGTAGTACAGCTTATATGGGTTAACTATCCATAAAAGGTTAACAAAACGAGTCTCTGAAACAATCATTTTCTGTAGGCATGATGTTAACAACATCATAAAGGCACTTTGTTCGAAGTATTCACCTATAATGGAGCAATCCCACGAACCTATCTGCTCGGAAGTAAGTCATTGCTAAAAACTGGTATATGCAGTTCTCTTGGCTAATGAGGTTGTGCCCTAATCTGGCGCTTCCTCAACACATAATCCTCTCCATAACGCATAATCCTTTCAATTTTCAAGACAACTCGTTTCAGTGACAATGGAGCATCTTCTACAAATAGGAGCGCATCTAGGTTACCTAACAATGAACATGAACAAGTCCAAAATGCTCAATTTCTATAGGCACAATATTAGCAACATCGTAAAGCATAATCCTTTCAATTTCCAGGGATGCCTTGCAAGTGGCCATAAATGGTGTACAATTGACATGTCGGCTTCCAATGGACTGGCAATTGCCACACACTGGCATAATTGGTGGTCTCGACCGTTCCCGTCATGCAACATTGAGGGCTGACTGATATTAAGCACATTATACTTTGTGAGATAATGTTGGATGATTGGAATGGATTAAAAGAGCTGAAGAATAGACGGATTTGCGAGTCTTAGCTACAGATATCTTTAACAATGATGAACGAGAAAATGTATGTCGAAGAGCAGCAGGAGTTGGCACATGTGCCCAAGCCAAGCTATAAAAATTGGTGTTAATTAAGGTGAATGAAAAAAAAAAACCTGTTGCATCGATCCTCATTAATATTAGACAGGAGCAGGTAAATGATGATGACTAGAATATTCAAAGAACAAACTGAAACAGCAACGTTAAAGACAAAACTAGACAAATTTTTGATTGCAACACAAAAACCCTCTAGTCAAGTATTTGCAAATAATCAACCAGGTAACTGCTTACCAAAAATAAATTATTGATTAATCACAATAATTATTCTTGAAGATAAAGAAACGCTGTGTGACGTAAAAGTGCATATTAAGTACTTAAGCTTATGCACTATCATAATTACAGCAAATAATAAATTTCTTTAAGCCAACTAATCGATTGGAATATCGCAGGTCACTGAAACTAAGGCAGCAAGGTCAGATGATGAGATTAGGGAAGTTACTTAGGAATATATACGAACGTGTTTCTCTTATTAGAGAAAAATATAAGAGAAAACTTGTAATACACTAATTTGCATAGCAGCTTACCCAAAGGGTGACATAGACTAAGATAGCAATCCCTCATTCGACTTGCACATTGTCTATTTTCCCACGTATAACTAAAAGAAAATAAACGGTTAATAAGACTGCAATTACTTCACCACCGGAGTTACGGTACTTTCACGGCGTCATCGTCTTTAATCGCTGTGGTTTAAGGACCAGAATGGTGTGTGCGGTTTTGCGAAACTGAATAATTGCTAGCATGTGGTGTAACAGAGCCAGTGTGTCTAATGATGTTAAATTGGCACCTTTGGGCTTTTTAGAGTTCCTTAAAAAAGGAGTAACACTTCTCTATTCGTTTTGATTAATACCTCCAAAGATACGACTCGTTTCATACTGACTTCTTTCAGTCGAGTTTCATCATTGGTGATAAGATTTCACTAAATTCAGACAAAGTGGACTACAGATTTGGGTTTTACCAGTACAGTAACATTACCCCTGTTATCATTTTCATAACATATTTTGACGCTATCAGTTTGCTGTCAAGTAAAAAATGAAAGAAAGTACAGAGTCAGGAAAATAAAGAAGAAATATAATATAAACATCAATAACAACAATAAATGGATTGGGATAGGTCGCGATATTGACGACATAGTCATAATCCGAAACACAATAGGTGCCAAACACAGAAAGAAATGTTAAAACAGTAATCGTGATGTAGGCATCAGACGCAAAAATGTTGCAAGGAAAAAATAACCTTCAGAACCATTTGAAATAAACAACAAATCTATCTTTGTTTTTTCTTTATCAATATAAAACGTGCGAATACAAACCACAGGTGGATGTTAAATAAAACTTGTAAATCTAAAGAGGACAGGTTTATACAGTACGCTATTATTGAGACCATTACTCCTGGGAGGCCAGAGGATGGCGGATAATTATGCCCTTGGCAACTAAAGATATGAACCCTATCGTATTATAATGATCATAGTAGACTGTTTGGTAAATGATAGCGTGTTGGCTGACTGGGAAGAAATGATGAAAAAACATGAAATGGGTGCAGGAAGAAGGTAAAAAAAACTATTTGGGAAAAGTAAAAATGAATTCCATGGACTTCGTTGATTTGAATAATTAGGGTGATTTAAAAAAATACTGATCTTGTTTTGGGGAATCAAGTGGGATTCAACAAGAAAAAATGTAACGATACGTTCTGGGACTCGGCTAGAGCGCTTGCCATGTTTCATGACATTGTCATTTCTGTCCTAACAGACGATTCTTATGTTAATCCCATAGTAGTTAAGAGCACAACAGTTGCACCTAAGTTGCTAATTGAACCATTATTATAATCATTAGTAACATTTAGTATCTGTATACCCTTGACTTCACCTTTTGACGAAACAACAAATTGTTCAAAATATGTACTTACGATAAACTTTTGCATATCACAGGGCGTTGACTAGATTAGCATTAAGTCTTTAATTAGTATCCAAGCGCTAACATATTAGATACCTAGTGAAAACGCTATAAATAATCTAACCAGCAGTAGTTAGACCATATACCATTATACTATGTAGGTATTTACATCCTTCATCGGAAAAAGAACAAATCTTTTATAACACATGTATCCGGCCGAAGTACATCTTCGAACTAGTCCAGATATTGAAGGCAGGTGGTAAACGAGTCTAGGCCGATTGTATCTTGAGAAAAACTGTTAAGGATGAGAATGGTAATCAACGTCACTATAAACTTGAACCTAATTGTGCCCCCAGGGATATCTGCTGTAAGGATTTCCGAAGGAACAGTGTGGACTTTTAGTAATTAAGAAACTGACAGAATCTCCTGCTTCACCCAAGGCGACTCATTTGATGATTTTACAAAAACCCCAAAGAATTAAGGGTTATCAGTTGTAATGTACAATTCTAAAAGCAATTATAATGAAAAGGCTGAAAATCCAATGGAAGCGTGCATTTTACACAAAAGTAGTCAATGATATATAATAAAATCCGAATCGCTTGCAATTACATGTTTAGATGGATTGAGATCTATGATAGTCGTGGTGAAGAACTGGATGCAATTGTAAAAAAACTTTAGAAAAAGATTTATCGAGCTGCGATCTCTAAGTTGTCAAGTTTTGCTGTAGACGAGGATCCCACGCAGAGTGACCCAGCCAGAACCAGGTAACTAGGTATTACTAACATACTCAAATAACTTAACAATAACGACTTATGAGTTTTAATCTCAAATTATCATGCGGCCTTTGGAATGTCCGGTTCGTAAACCCAATGCCCAAGTCGAAACAATGATTAACTTCATTCAATCTTGATCCCGCTTAGCTATTATCCTATCTCTAGGGGATTAAGTACGATTAACAGAATTATCAAAGACTGACATGTGATAAATAGGAATAATTTTATTAATAATATAAACAATTTCTAGATAAACGTGGATTAGTTGACGTCAAACATGTTGTTTAGAAACAACGGTCAACGTGCCGACTTGCGTGAGACTTGCTTTTTATTGTACTTACCTTGAGGTGAAAGTTTGATAAGATTATTTGATATTAAGATAGTGAAAGTTATAATACCGGTCATTGTAGATTATCTTGGGAAGGGTCATTCCCGATTGATCCAAAAAAATAACTACGGCCAAATCCTGACATGCATGAACAAACCATCGATCGGTTAATGTATCTTTGAAGGAAAACAATCGGTTTTTTTTACAACAGCAATCCTATGCTTCCTCCTACACGTTATTGGACGAATTTAACAATTCCATTTATTTAATTTTTGTGGAACTACCTAATGCAACAGTTTTTTTTTCTTTCAATGCGATAGTACCTATTTGGAAATAACGCACTTATAGTTTTATTTATAAATTCATAAAACTTGCCTCAATTCCATAACTGACTGGGCTTTGGTTCCTAATGGATCGACATTGAGTTGACCGAAGTAGGTACCATAAGAACGAACGAACATTCCTAACAAACAAAATAGTATGACTGTTCGCACTCTGCGTACTAATTAACTGTAGGTACTTACCTCACATTAACCGTCTGAGAAGGAAGATATTTTGAGTACAATTAATGAACGGATACCATTAGAATTTAGAGTAATGTCTGCAATTTCCTCGGGGAATGTAACAAAGACTGGGTGAAAAGTTTTGATTACTATTGTGGATGGCTAAAGGAAGAGACAAAAGTAAAGATATGGAATGTGCGGAAGATGATAACTGATACAGGGTAAAAAGATGACGGCTGATAAAGATGTAGAGTAGAAGAAGCTATTCCGCACAACTCTGAAGAAAATTGAGATAAAGTTCAGGAAGTAGCCGATGAGCAATAACTATTGGCAAAATCAGTTAGTAAATATGTAAACAAAACGTAGTGAAACAAATGGGTAACACACGCTAAACTACGAGGTGCATTCAATAAGTACCTAGCCTCATCGCCAGAGGGCGCTGGAGTTTCAAAAGAGTTTTACCACTGTGTAGCACATTCTTTTTTAATTCTTTTTTCAAATTTTCATTCCAATCCCTTCATTTGTTTTAATTTGACAACTTTTGGAAGCAAGAAAAAGAGCAATATCGTTCGGTGATTTGATTCCTATTTTTGGAAGGGAAAAGGCGCAACGAAATCAAAGAGCGCTTGGATGCTGTGTACGGTGACTCTTCTCCATCGATGGCCACCGTCAAGAATTGGTTCAACGAGTTTGCACGTGGCCGTACGTCGGTTTTTGATGAACCACGTCCTGGTGCACCGAAAGCAGCTGCTACGGTGGAAAACATTAAAAAAATCCATGATTTCGTATTGGCAGATCGCCGATTGAAGGTTCGGGAGCTTGCTGAGACTGTAGGCATTTCAGAAGGAACAGTGCATCATATTCTTCACGAGGAACTCGGCATGAGAAAGCTGTCGGCGCGATGGGTGCCGCGTTTACTCACACCAGAAAACAAGCGCAACCGTGAGACCACATCGGAGACGTGTTTGGCGCTGTTTAAGCGGAATCCAGCGGAGTTTTTGCGTCGTTTTGTGACCGTCGATGAAACCTGGATCCACTGGTACACACCAGAGACCAAGGAGCAATCAAAACAATGGATCCAGACTGGGGAACGTGCTCCAAAGAAGGCGAAAACTGTAAAATCGGCCGGAAAAGTTATGGCCACCGTTTTCTGGGATTCACAAGGTGTGATCTACATCGATTACCTCGAGAAGGGTAAAACAATTACAGGGCTTTACTATGCCGATTTATTGGGCCGATTCGACGCCGAATTAAAGAAAAAACGACCCCATCTGGCGAAGAAAAAAGTGCTGTTTCACCACGACAACGCACCGGTTCACACGTCTGCCGTTGCCATGGCCAAATTGGTCGAATTACGCTACGAATTGCTGCCCCATCCACCGTATTCTCCAGATTTGGCCCCTTCTGACTTCTTGCTGTTTCCTAATCTGAAAAAATCACTCGCCGGGAATAGATATGGATCGAATGAGGAGGTCATCGCCGCCACGGAGGCCTATTTTGCAGAGTTTGACAAAAACTATTTTCGGACGGGTTAAAAAAGTTGGAGCATCGCTGGGCTAAGTGTATCGAACTAAAAGGAGACTATGTTGAAAAATAAATTGCCACTTTTCCAAAATTTTCGTTTACTTTTTGTAGGCTAAGTATTTATTGAATGACCCTCGTATGCATTGATAGCAACAATATGTATTACAAACATAAGTTCCTAAGCTGACATTGTCATTTAGTCACTAAGACTATTATTAGATCTTAATCTTGCAACGGTGCTGAAAAACACTTAGTAAACATGGTAAATATACCGTTGTAATTGTAGTATGATATTAAAGACGGCAGGAAAGGAAGGAGAAGAAATGAGAGAGGATTTGTTTGAGCAGCAAAGTTTAGCAGAGATTATTAATTTTAAAACTTATCTTTAAAGATAGATTCAGTCATCGACATCAACTTCTGGCGAGAGTAAAAATATAAAATATCAGTCAATTAAAAGAATCAAAATTCAAAGGCCATCTCATAAGCTCTTATAATTTATGCACTTTATAACGATGACATTTTAGCATATTAATATTTTTGCTATGGTTCCTAACGACACAAAAGCAAAGGCTTCGGTCAAATCAATTTTGAATTTGAGAGAAGGATATTGGGCAATCGCGAACTCCCACGCACTTCTACTTGGGGCCATAAATATTACGTGCAATATTAGTTCTAATCTAAAGTGCTACATATACAACATTACATTTTGATAATCACCATTTACGACGCAGGTGTTAGACAACTACGTTTTATCCGTATTTTTAACCGACTTCAAAAAAAGGAGGAGGTTATCAATTCGACTGTATTTTTTTTTTTTTTTTTTTTTTTTATGTTTGTTACCTCATAACTTGCGACTGGGTGAACCGATTTTCATGATTCTTTTTTTATTCGAAAGCTGGTGCTTCCCGTGTGGTCCCATTGTCACCATTTCAGGATCTGATGATTGGATCTTGGAGAAATCGAGGGCAACCCTCAAATTTTATTGGCTGACACATAGTTTTTCGCAAATCTTATGAAGTAATTTAAGTACTTGCGTATGGAAATCATCATCTCATGTACCTGAGCTGATGATGGAAGGTACAACTCCTCAAGTAAGAAAACTATGTTTGTGTTCGCATATCTCCGGAACTACAAGTCCGATTTAAGTAATTCTTTTTTGTTGTACTAGGTATCGTTCAACTTAAAGAATACTGCAAATTTCATCAAAATCGGTTCAGTAGTTTTTGAGATAGGGAATGAATTAAAGAGTTGTTAACGATGTTATTACCGGTGCTACGGATTACAAAATTCTAGTGCACATGGAAGAAAATGATGTATTTGACAAGAATTTTGGTTGAATAGATATTTAAACTAAAAAGAGTAAAATAAAAACTTTTTCTAAAAAAAATGTGACCGCCTTCAAAAACAACCACAAAAAAGGGTAAAATAACCTACAAAACTTTTCTTTCGGAAGTCGGTGGCAAAAGAGACAATGAAATTAATAAAAAAAGTCACCGACTTCCGAAAGAAAAGTTTTGTAGGTTATTTTACCCTTTTTTGTGGTTGTTTTTTTGTGGAATCCAAACGTCAAAATTATGTTCTTCTTTATCAATCGGTTCTTTAAGTAGACATTCATCATCTTCATCTCTATTCTCATTTTTCCTTTGATCACTATTATCATGATCAACCTGTTTTCGTCCATTGCTGGACATGGGCCTCTTCCAACATCGCCACTGAGCCCGGTCCTGAACTTTCTTGTCGCTCCATCTGTCTGGTAGGCGCTTTAGAGCTCCATAAAATTTAGTTTATTATCTTTATGACTAAATCATCAAAGTTCATAGCCAGAAAAAACTAGAAACTATTTGCAATTCTGACAACATGCGGTTCGAATTGATAACCTCCTTATAAATAGACTTCGAAAGTCCGTTCATAATGGAAATTAAGTTTATGTCGGTGCATTAGAATTACAATAATAAAGTCAACATCTTATAATATCTGTTTAGATATTGTGATAAATTGCTTTATTTATCTTCTTAACGCATTGGCAGTAATATTTCATCATTTCCATCAGCTGAATGTTTACAGGGTTCTCGGTTTATCTTGGCAGTTCATGGTTACGACTGCAGTGTTTGCAAAAGCAAGTTTTGATATCAACAATGTTTCGAATTCAATTAATATAACTAGACTAGCAAACCCTGCGAACTCCGTTTCGCCACCAGATGGTTTCGATTTTTTCCTGATTTTTCTTTGCTATACACCTCACCAGGGACCGGATTACCGTTATTTTTTTAGTAACGTTACTAATTATCGTTATGGTAACGATAAAAATGTAACGGTATTAATAACGATATCTGTAAGTCCGATAACGTTAACTACCTTACCTAAACTAAAATGAGTATCGGTAAAAGTAACAATACATATACCGGTAATTTATATGCCTATCTCTTTCAAACGATGTCGGTAGGTGCAGTAGGTATGATGTAATTTAGTTACAAAATTGTCGGTCGCCGCCAACGGCCACCGCCATCGTCTTTCATCACCAAAGTTCGAAACTTAGTACTGTAGATACAAGTACAGACCAGTAAAAATAGGCAACGAAGGATGAATAACAGACCGAACAGACCAAATAATTTTCGACCTTATCGACATTTAAAATTTAGTTTGATTTTTCTCACATTCTCGTTAGCTAACATTGCTCCTTCATTAAAATCCGGTGTTTGCATAAATGTCAATAAGGTCGAAAATCGCTTGAAGGTCGGAAAACATTCGCATAACGATAGCAATTTAAAAAAACAGGTGCAAGCGATTTTCGACCTTATCGACATTTAAAATTTAGATTGTTTTCCTCACATTCTCGTTCGTTAACATTGCTCCTTCATTAAAATCCGGTGTTTGCATAAATGTCAATAAGGTCGAAAATCGCTTGAAGGTCGGAAAACATTTGCTTAACGATAGCAAGTTAAAAAAACAGGTGCAAGCGGTTTTCGACCTTATCGACATTTAAAATTTAGATTGTTTTTCTCACATTCTCGTTCGTTAACATTGCTCCTTCATTAAAATCCGGTGTTTGCATAAATGTCAATAAGGTCGAAAATCGCTTGAAGGTCGGAAAACATTTGCTTACCGATAGCAATTTAAAAAAACAGTTGCAAGCGATTTTCGACCTTATCGACATTTAAAATTTAGTTTGTTTTTCTCACATTTTCGTTAGCTAACATTGCTCCATCATTAAAATCCGGTGTTTGCATAAATGTCAATAAGGTCGAAAATCGCTTGAACTTTTTTTGACTTGCTATCGTTGTCCCTTGACACCTCTCAAGTTTTTATTCGTATTTTGGTTTAAAATAAAATGAATAACACTTTTTTTACACATGCGACCCATGTGCGAAACGCCGTAATCTTCCTGGTTACGATACACGAAAAGACGACGTGGTACGAACGAAAAGAGGCGCGGCGTGTCATCGGTTTGGCAACGTCGCACCAGAAATTGTTAGCTTTTAGTGAATTAACGTTATTAATAACGATACTTAAATAGCGGTAAATCCTATAAATTAACGTTATGTTTAACGTTAATATTTAACGTAACATAACGTTTATGTTTTGGTAATTTTACCGGTATTTTTTTGGTAACGGTAACCGTCCCTGCACCTCACAGAGCCCGAGACCTTTCCAACGAATACAAAACCGTGGAAATCGGTTCGTGCGTTCTACTCCAGAATAGCGTCAGGAAGGAAAACCCGACTTATTTTTATATAGTACATAGATTGTTATTTATTGTTGTGCTAAGTACAGACGCCAGCAGGTCAACCTACCCGAATCTGTCAGATTTTACCAGTCAAACATTAACCTTCTGCTCTTGTGATAAGGTTGAAATTCTATTAAAAAAATCTGACAGATTGTGGTAGCTTGATGTGCTGGCGTCTGTACATTGAAATAGCTTTCTAGAGTGGGTAGCAAGAAGTAATTTGACGTCTGTCCCTGTTCAGTCGGATCCGCTGGTGACTTTCTGCCAATATTTTTACAAAATTCAATTGTTTGTTGTCAAAAATAGTTTTTCTTCTACATCAGTAAATATGAACGTAGGGAGAGGATGGTCTAACAGAGGATGGGCAGAATGTTAGACCAAGGAAGAAAAGGTGAGTAACTTGTATGAAAATGAAAGAAAAGGAAGTTAGAGTGACGATTGACTGGTAAAAGAAAACATGTCGCGTATACCATAAATAACATTATTCAATGACAAGATGATGTATGGTTAGTTTTACCTGACGCACTTTCTTCTCTTTTGCTTTGTATATGGTCAGGTAATGCAAAGCAATGACCGTCGCGATTCTACAAACTAGCAAGGTGTTTAATCGATAGCTTCTTTGTCTTACATTCGTAATAAGGATTATGCGACTTTTCTATTAAATAATGTTTTGCGAGTAAACGGTTGGCAATAAATCATCAGGAGAGCGGTGTTCCAAGCATTCTAGAATCATGTCAAGATAATCTTCACAAAGAATTTTTTTTTTCTTTAGTTACATTGCTTACAATGAGATTACAAAATAATTGAAAATGAACAAAGTAGATAATCTTTGGCCATGTCATATTACAAAAGTCAAGTTCAAAAGCCACGTACAATAATAAGCTATAGGTAAAATAATTTACATAAGACATTATTTACCTTCGTACCAAAGTGGAAAAGATTGAACAAGTCGATCATATGGATAAAGGAACTCGAGATGGTGGCAACTATTTGGGAAGGGCAGACTGCAAATAGATCCAGAAAAGGAGGATAAATATTGAAACGAATAGACAAAAAAGTATCAGCAGTTAATAGACAGACTGAAAACAACTTAAAAATAAACTGTCTACAAAATTTATTTCGTAATGTCTATGTGGAATGACGTCTAGTGATATTTTTATCTTTTTCTCGCGGAATTTTGTCCGAACATAATATTTCCAGTGTACTGCGTGTATTCATACGTAATTGACCTATATTAACACCGCTACTGATTAGGTGTTACTAAAATTCAGAGTGTCAACGTAAAATCACCTGATATTGCACCCACACATACGAGAATGGCACGTAACAACAGCAATACCGATGTATGTGGCACGTAACAATTTATCAAAGTAAACAGCTGTATGTTTACATCCAGTGCGCGTGCACCGATAGCACTCGTCAATTATCATGATCTTTTGAAGTACTCCAAAAGAAAGTTTGGTGAAGAGATAACTGCTTGTTATAAAGTTCTATAGGTTCAGCTGATGCTAAAAGCAAACACAAAAAGAAATCGAACAAACATTTCACTTTCGTTGCCATGTGTGCTATTTCAAGAAACGATGCAGACAGCGGCAGTCTTATCTCCCAGCAAGTAATGAAAATGCAATTATACCATGCCGAGTTTAGAATGAATGCAGTAAAACACAAAAAGCTAAACTTTTGGCAACCTTTCAATTATTTTTTCCAGACATTCACGTGTTCTGCTTCCCCAGTAACTCACATACAGTTAGCTAGATCATTGTGTATTCTGCAAATTGCCAGAATTTCATTGGTATTTTGAAATTTGGTATGGCACAGTAAGTTGTTTAATTACTGATTCAAATTGGGTATTACATCAGTAATTAAGACTGAACTTTCATACATAGTCAATAGACTATTGTTTCGAAATTGAGCAAGACGAATGAACTACAAGACAAAGTATTCAGGTGACATAGATAGTAATACTGCGTCTTTGGTTAAAGCTGTGTTGTTTTTGGAATTTAAATAAGGAGGAAAAGTAAACAACGAATCCTTTTTAAGTCGAATAATACGAAGGTTGAAGGAAAATAAAAAAGGAAGTGTTCAATAATGGTCAGCAAAGGTCCGAAAAGTTGGTATAACCCAACGACCTTCACCTTGTCTTGTAAATTGAAGATGCCATGGTTGCTGATTAGTATTCCGTATCATCGACAGACAAACAACAATACGTTTCCACGTTAGACAGAGTGTATTGTAGACCTACATTTCGACACTTTTCAAGTGTAATAGAGAACGGGCCTACTGCTACTTGAGGACAGATTTTTGTGCGCCAGTTTGGGGTCTTGCCCCAACTTGCAACTTGTGATCAACGGATCAATCAATTAGGAAAATGGTATAGATCTCGTTATATTTATCCCCTGATTGGTCGACCAGAGAATTACAATAATTTATTTAGGCTTGCACAAAAGAGAAGAGGCCTAAACACAAGACTTAGGACTGTCAATGATTATGTGCAAGAGCAAAAGGTGTATAGCAAGGATCATTAAAAGTAGCATTCTGTAGTTTCTAATTCTGCTAATAATGGAAAAAAATCATATTGGCTGGATTTCATAAATCAAGAAGTCGTCAAACATTCTAAGCTATTCAGGGATGACAAAAAATTCAAGGAAGACACCTGACTCACGATGGTGTCATGCAAGACTGCGGTGATTACGGTGCAACATTAGCGAATGTTTCGCAAATGATCGCGGTGCGCGTACGCCGCAATCTTCCGTTTTGCGCCGGCGTATTGTGAAACGTAGTGCTGCTCACATGTCACACGATTCATATGGTGAAGTGCGTTAGGGATGCCTGTTGCTTGTCCAGCACCAATGATTTGAAAAAAGTTGGTAAAAAGACAAAGACAAGTGATTTTGCGTATTATCACACTTCGATTGCTGAAACTACTATTGCTTGCTTCATGTGGTATGGAAAATTCTCCTGATCATAATTAACATTATAGAGTTATCGAAATTAATCAATTTAGAATAAGAGTTAGTTTGGCAATCACTGCACTGAAAAATGAAAGTGGGTAGTAAAGATCAAAAAGGATAAATTCAGGAAAACATTGTTTTTTTAAGCTAAATCTTTTCAAGATAGTAAAGAAAAGGAGGTAGTAGCATTAATTGTGTCTTGTGGGCCAGAACTTTAACTCAAGGAATCTAAAACTACTTACGAGCCTCAAGAAAGAAGTCCAAAACTCCAATATCATTAACGACCTGGAACATTTAGATCCAACGCAAGCCCAGCATAACCCTGTATCCATTGTCATGCAGATTGTGTAAGTTAATAAGCAATCGCTATGAATAATGCCAGTTGTCAAAACAATAGGAAATGTACCTCACACTTGTTGATAAGTGTCGTATTTAGAATGTTTTCTTGAGAAAATAGCCATATCCAAGTTAATAAAAAAGGAATTATGAAGTATTCCATTTAGGTGGGGTGTGATTAGAATGCCTTAAAGTTTACAGTGGAATCTGTCCTAATAAATATTGTGGCAGTGGAATCTGTCGGAATACTACATAGATTTAATGGGATAAGAAGTAACAACACGAGTCCTTTTGGTAACAGGGCTAACCTTTGCTATTCAGTCGCAGTGCCTTGATATCGAGGGGGTCTTTGAAGTCCAATATGAAAGTTTAATCACATGAATCGTCATTGAAATTCGACCATCACATGTTAAATTAATCTTGCATCCGAGAAATTTAAATTCCTATGACGTAAAAGATGAGTAGCCAATTTATCCCAATTTTAGATCTATTGGAAAAAGCAAGTAATACTTCTGAATCTGTATTGTGTCTGTGTGTTCTGATTTATACAAATGTTTTAGATGGTCAACATCAGCCTAGCTAGTCTAGGATTTAGTCACAACCTCCGTTTCCTCTCATTTGAGGTCTTTACAAATCCTTGCATTTAAATAGATCTCGTTTGTGCTTTGGCTTGAACCTGGTTTAGCCTAGATTCTTTAACCTTTTGGCAGGTCGATCGATCTGCACGAGATTTCATCAAAGACAGCAGCTATTCGGTTTGGAAATCCCTATATCCGGAATTCCAGACGTATTTCATTGAACCTTTAAGTTTGGTCATTGTCCGCACCAAATAAGAATAATCGAACTATTGGAAGGTTATTAGTCCATTACCAATTCATCAGTCTATGGATAACGTGGAATTAAAATTTAAGTATTAATTCTTTTTTATCAATGTGGAAAGTAAAAATATAATCAGTATAATTATCTTAATCGAATTCCAACTAGCTTGAAATTTTGACAATGCATGCATTCTACAAGTCATTATCCATTCATTATCATAAAAAACATGGCATCTTAATACCAAGTCATAGTGAAACGGGTCGCGGATGACCACGAAGGATATGGCGGGACAAATTGGTCAACTTCCTTGAGAATTGAAAAGAAAAGCGCACAATCGCGATGGTTGGAAATAATTGAGAGAAGACTTTGCAAAGCGATGGGACAAAATATGCTGGCAGTTGAAAGAAAAATTGAAGCAACTGTTCAGTGGAGAACTTGGACAAGACGATAGACTACATAGAAGCAAACAGCGGGCAAAACAAAGGTTCTTATATTATGATTTACTCAAACGCATCCTTATTGGTGATGTTCTACAGAATACTCAGACTTGTACAGACCAGACGCATGAACATGGACGAAACAAAAGGAGTATGTAAAGGTAGACAGGTGATGCATTGTAATTTATTTGCTTGTGCCTTGCCATGGGAAGGCGAGTTTATTTATGTATGTATGTGTGTTTAATAAGCAGGTTTACACCAGAAACTTCTGTTATGTAGCAAAGCATTATGCACAATGTCGAATTAGGTAACAGTACTTTTTTTACGGTACCTCGTTATGGCTTGCATTTACATAATTTCTATTAAGTACAGTTAAGTAAAATTAATGGCCCTGAATTTCACACATGAAAAAATCATGACTAATTACTGGATGTAATGTGGGGGTCAGATGCTGGACTTAAACGCTAAAACCTTATTATTTCCCTATGGGTAAGATATTTTTCTAATCCTGAATATCTGGCAAAACCTAGATAAGACAACAGTGAAATTTTACTAAGGTGGGTTGTAAAAGCCTTTAATTATGAATGTGATGGCGACGAGGACAAGGCTTCGTAATTTCAAGTAATCTTCAAGGCTTCGTAATTTGAAGTCCAAGAAAAATGCAAAAAGAATTTACAAAGTTGTAAAGACTGACAATACGACCATCTTTTCATACAAAGAAAACCAAACTAAAACAGAAGGCGCAAAAGTAAACCACCTTGCAAAGCACTTCATTATAATCAACAAATTATCATAATACGCACAAAAAAAAAAATAGGCCGAACAAACATTGCTATAATTAAAATAAAAATAATGTAGAACTATACTACTGTGCAGATCTCTAGTTAGATAAAATATTGGCGTCATATAGCGGAGGAATACTGACACGAGGAGTACGCATGCTTGACCCACGATAAAGGACCTACATACGCGGAGAGCATGTTGTGTTACAACAAATAAGTACCTTAGGGTTCAATGTTCAGTCAATATTGGCACAATTTATGATTACATTGTTTTGATTGATTCACACTTGTACTACAATATTTGCTTGTACTTAATTTGATAATCATATCATCCTTTTATTTGATAGTGTGTGCAGCTAGAATCTAAAGAAGCTCGTGGCTAAATAATTACAACCGCACAGACCGATCTTCCGGGTGAAGGCGCACTTGCCGAGGATGGCCTGAGAATGGATGACCATCTATCATAGCGAGTTTCCTCAGTGTCTCGGAAAGCACGTAAAGCCGTTGATCCTGGTTGTCATTTTGAGGTCTTGGACAGTCTTACCGTGGGGTATTGTAACAGTTTAATAAGCTAGGATACACTTTATTTAGAGTATAAAATACATGAGCGATATAAAAACACAGTCCACAGCACAGTCCACAACACAGTCAGCACAATGCACAGTACAGCACTAGACGACTGGGTAAGGCCACAATAGCCTCAGCAGGCGGGAACCGCAGCAGGAAGGGGCCTCAGACAGGCAGGACCGCAGCAGGTAGGGGCCTCGGAAGGCGCAGTCCTCAGCAGCAGGGAGTCTCCGAGGGCAAGATCCTCCTCAGAGTGTAAGAGCCTCAGCCTCTTCAGTAGCCCTCAACAGCAGAGAGTCCGAGAGGGCAAGATCCTCAGAGTGAAGAGCCTCGGAGGGTAAAAGCTTCCTCCGTTAGTTCAGAGGGTAAGAGTTCCCTCAGATTAGTGCCTCAGAGGGAAGCTTCCTCGTAAGACTAGATAGAAGTCTGGGATCGAAAGCACCCAGAGTCCGGGATAGAATGAACCCAGGTCCTGGATAGAATCTCCTAAGGTCCTGGATAGTCCTCCATAGAATGAACCCGATTCCTTTCACGGCCTCGGCTTTTATAGGTGTCAGCTTGTTTTGAAAATCATCCTTCATTTCTGTTTTCAAATAGTTTCTTCGGATTCCGACAGATCAGACGAAGGAGGAAGGAGGTCTGCGTGCGTTTACATTATGTAAAATTTTGAATTGAGTAATTTAATAAAAACATTAATATAATAATTAAATTAGACTTTGTACAATATTTCAATGAAATCAAATAGATAAATTAAATTATATAAACCAAAATGTAGCATCATAGATCAATAAGCTTTAAGCTAAAACAGAAAGTAAAAATAAAAAGAAACTGACAGTTTGGCATTTGACATAAGTGTCAAGAAAATTATCAACTAAAAATATTAATGAAAGCATGAAAACTATAATGAATAGGATGATGTAAGGCGTAAGTACACATAAATACTATATTTCCCCAACGACCCCGAGAAAATTTTTGGCCTAGGACAAAAATTTTGTTAAGGTTAAAATATTACCACATTCACAAAACTTGCACTCAATCAAACACACCGACATCTTACGTTAAGTGTCAGGTAGGATTCACATTCAATGATCACTACTCAACCTGATAAATCAATAACTTTAAGGCTTGTTTTCGGAGTTGTAATCCGCTCTCGTCTAAAACCACTAATGAGATGACATTTTAACAAAGGCTTATTTATGGAGTTGTTATCCGCTCCTTAAAGACAGCTGTGGTTTAGAGCCACAGTTATCCGAAATGATGGGGTAGGCCATCATGCTGAAGTTACCAGTTTTATTAACTAGTAGGATACACTTTATTTAGAGTATAAAATACATGAGCGATATAAAAACACAGTCCACAGCACAGTCCACAACACAGTCAGCACAATGCACAGTACAGCACTAGACGACTGGGTAAGGCCACAATAGCCTCAGCAGGCGGGAACCGCAGCAGGAAGGGGCCTCAGACAGGCAGGACCGCAGCAGGTAGGGGCCTCGGAAGGCGCAGTCCTCAGCAGCAGGGAGTCTCCGAGGGCAAGATCCTCCTCAGAGTGTAAGAGCCTCAGCCTCTTCAGTAGCCCTCAACAGCAGAGAGTCCGAGAGGGCAAGATCCTCAGAGTGAAGAGCCTCGGAGGGTAAAAGCTTCCTCCGTTAGTTCAGAGGGTAAGAGTTCCCTCAGATTAGTGCCTCAGAGGGAAGCTTCCTCGTAAGACTAGATAGAAGTCTGGGATCGAAAGCACCCAGAGTCCGGGATAGAATGAACCCAGGTCCTGGATAGAATCTCCTAAGGTCCTGGATAGTCCTCCATAGAATGAACCCGATTCCTTTCACGGCCTCGGCTTTTATAGGTGTCAGCTTGTTTTGAAAATCATCCTTCATTTCTGTTTTCAAATAGTTTCTTCGGATTCCGACAGATCAGACGAAGAAGGAAGGAGGTCTGCGTGCGTTTACATTATGTAAAATTTTGAATTGAGTAATTTAATAAAAACATTAATATAATAATTAAATTAGACTTTGTACAATATTTCAATGAAATCAAATAGATAAATTAAATTATATAAACCAAAATGTAGCATCATAGATCAATAAGCTTTAAGCTAAAACAGAAAGTAAAAATAAAAAGAAACTGACAGTTTGGCATTTGACATAAGTGTCAAGAAAATTATCAACTAAAAATATTAATGAAAGCATGAAAAATATAATGAATAGGATGATGTAAGGCGTAAGTACACATAAATACTATAGTATCGCATTAGAAAATTACTGGGTTGTGGAGGTCCGATAGGCAGTCGCTCCATGTATAAATACTGATATTCAGCTGCATCTGGTTCGACTAGAAGCCGACTCCAATTTAGTTGGGAAAAGGTTAGGCAGATGATGATGTGTAGCTAGAATCTAATTCGAGTTTCGACAGAGGTCCTTAAATAGTTGGCAGGGTCTGTGAGGATACAAAGGAAGGAAGAAGACCAAGTTATGGGGCAACTACGGAGACGCTTTAATAATAGTAATGCTCATGAGAATCAACACCATTGCGAAGGATTTCCGTATGTCACTTTTACGGACGAGAGTTACGTCGCTATTAAAATGAAGATATTTTTTTTTCACTTTATGGTATGGCATGGTATGGCACGAAATATGGCAGAAGCAGACCACACAGAAAGAGATTCAGTTCAGTACAAGTTAATAAACTGGTGAAATGAGGTAATACTAAAGCACCATTAAAATTTAAAAATTATGTCACACGAATTTTATGATTTTGTAGTCAGCATCACACTAAGATTTAGAATGGTTCCTCTTCATAAGTTGTTGATGTGTTTACACATGTTTGACCCGAAACCTAGATGGGTAAGCTCTGCTTACTACTGCAGTCATAAGATCGAAAAAGTGCGCATGTGGTTGGGGCATGCCCCTTTTCGTACGTTACCTTTCCCAACAGCCTATACTGTGCCAGTATGCCTCACTACTGGGTAAAGTCCTCTCCATCTTCATTCCTAACCTTTCTGTTTAGAAGCCATTTCTGGCCATTGCTGGCCGTGCGTACATGATCAGGATTGTTTGGCTGAGCGCGCTGTCTCGGGAACTAATGGCTCGAATTTAACACAGTATTTTGTATTGGATAGCTCATATATCGAGGAAGCCTATAATTTAACGCTACGACTAGGGTTGCCTTCTCTAAAATTTGGAAACCAGGAACACGCGTGAAAAAAGTGACTCGAAGTGCGCACCGTGGCAACTCGTGAAGTGTGCGTGTGTCGCAGGCGGCCCAAGACTTTAAATTTTTAAACCTGGACTACAAATGGATTAGGCGCACAATGCCACATTCGCAAAATGACATATTGACGCAAAATGACACATTCGCAAAATATCATTTCTCAATATGCCACATTAGCAAAATGCCACATTAGCAAAATGACACATTCGCAAAATGTCATTTCTCAAAATGACACATTCTTAAAAGTTAAAGCCACTTAGTGACTTCTGAGCCTATGATTTATGAATTAAAATAAAATTTAATTACGTATTTAATCTCATTATTTACTCATTTTCATTTATTTTAACATAAAATAAATTAAAAATGTAAACTGAAATACTATATTATGTCGATAATAGGATAACAAATAGTCTAATTGTCATTACATTAATTTTATTTTCCTTGTGAGTAAACTAATATATTTTTTTTATTGGAAGTCCGACGAAGACCTTCACTCATCCTTAATTTTTTTTTAACAATTTAAACATGTCATTAATAATGATAAGATGCAACTGTATTACAATGATATTTCAAACATATAGGGTGGTCCAGGCCAAATGGATATAATTTTTTTTTTGGTAGTCTGTTTATGGACCTATTTTTGTAGCCCGCGAGGTAAATTAAGAGTTTTTTTATTATTTTTTTATTGGAGTTTACGGAAAATCTGTCGATTTCAAGGAAAGTAACTATTCTTGCATTGATATGAAATTAATTCTATAAACACTTCTTTGCAGATCAGTCTGAGTTTTTTTCTTTCTGAGAGAGTGCAATGTCTAAGTAAGCACCTAAAATAAAATTAAATATAATTTTTCATTTAAAAAGTAAATAAAAATCATGTTAACATTAAAATTGGTGATATTTCTAATATTACAAGCATTTCTAATATTATTATTATCTTGTAAGCGGGTGACAAGCGATTTTTTCCTGGCCCTTCTCTTTACCTATCTAAAAAAATATATAATTATCCATCTGGCCTGGACCACCCTGCATAGTGTATAATGTCAGAAGAATAATTAGAATTATGACTCAACCAAAGTATTTTCCGCATGCACCATGGTACCTTTAGGGTTAGTTGATTTGCAGCATTGATTATAGGCTAAAATCAAAAAAATATCGGTGTGGACTGACCGTTTATATAAAAATGACCGTATATATAAAAAATTTACTATGTCCTAAGTGACATTTACATAATATTTTGATTATTTGACATTGTGCGAAATGGTATTTTGCGATAAGGCATTTTGCGAATATGACATTTTGCGAAAAGTGCACTTTGCTAATGTGACGTTTTGCGATGTGGCGTTTTCGGAATAGGTATGACCATTTGAGAATGTGGCATTTTGCGAAATTTGAAAATGTCATTTTGCGAATGTGGCATTGTGCGCCTAATCCCTACAAATGAAGCCCCCTGGACATTCCCTGGATGCCTTCTACTAGACTACCACTAGGACAAATCCAGGGACAGCCGGACGGATGGCAACCCTAGCTACGACCTACGACCAATACCGTAGGGAACAGCTAGTTACTGAATAAAGAAGTTCACGAAATACACAACCTCCATGATACATCTCATCAAAATGACCGACAACTCGAGTCCATGAGATGACTGATGACTGACAACCGTGATCGCGTGATCTTCAATTACCGCCGCCATTGCCACTTACACCAAATACTTCCTGCGCTTATCTTTATCTAATTAAAGTTGTTCTATTGTATTAAAGTTGTCTCGCAATTTGTAAAGGGATTTAAGTGGTAGACTGTTTTGGATTCTACGTAGATTAGGAGGTGAAGGGCAAGCTATTTTATTTAATATTTTGGCCATTGTGACAACTTTTGTATAAGTTTTTTTGGTATTACTGGCTGAGACTAAACCCTTTGATTATGAAATGATCAGATTCCGTGTTCGAAACAAAACATAACGTTTTGGGTGACACCTTTTACCTTTTATTATAAATGAGTGAGTGAGCGGCGCTCACTTACTCATTTAAATGTTTTCCTAGGAGATTATCATTTGTTTTACGTAGGCATCCAGCAACGGGGTTAATTTTTCTTTAGTTGCCTACTAAGAATCTGCACATTCTATAATCTAAGACTATATAAACCATATGAGCCATGGTCCATTTTTAGACAAAATATGTCCACTATAGAAATAAGCTGTGTTAATTCTATGTAAAACAAATAAAAATTTATTTTTTCTATTATAACCATGTACATGCATTGTGTGCATTACGACTTATCTTTATGGACATATGACTTCTTCAAGGGTCATGGATAATTTATTTGTTGCATCAACTTGGGATTATGAACCGCAAATTTGATGATAATGGACTTAAATTCTATCATCATAATCAGCATTGCATAAGAGGGATTGGGGTCAAGAATGGCAACATTAATTTAAGAAAAAAAATGTCTAGTTACCGTGGCATTAGTATGCCAAAGGCAATTGAAGTAACAGGGTGAATTTTAGTTGGTATGAGTCGTACACTCCAAGGGCCGTATTACAACGTCTTAAAACTAGTCTTGTTCCAGTGTGTGAACGAGATGGCGCTAGACGACTTGTATAGGTCTGTCACTTTCACTCGCTGGAACAATCCTGGTTTTAAGACATTGTAATACGGCCGCAGGTCTTGTCTACTCCGTTCATCTAGCTAGACCATGACGACTCATTTAATAAATTCTCAAAACACTTATTACTAAAATGGGATTTCAGTACTTCTATTATTTTATATTTTTAGAGTTCCATACCCAAAGGGTAAAACAGGACCCTATTAATAAGACTCCACTGTCTATCCATCTGTCACTGGGCAATATCTAATGAACTGCGATAGTTAGACAGTTGAAATTTTCACAATTGATGTATTTCTGTTGCCAATAGTACTACACTGGGGATAAAACAGAATAAAATAAATATCAAAGCATGCCCCCATACATGCCATGCCTTTTTTAAAGATAATGGTACAGAAACCTCCGTGCGCGAGTCTGACTCACACTTGGCCAGTTTGTTTCGTTTTCTATTTCAATGTTCAATCAATTCTAAAGAAGTTATGATGATAGGATAAATATTTGTTACAATATTATTATGTATGTAGTTATGTTCCCAGCCTAACGCTGTGGTATGTGGTGGAGTCTAGACGCTGACCTGGCACCTTTGCGATTAGGTGTACGTGACGGGATGCGTGTCGCCACCGCAGGTGGTCCGACCACCGGTCGCTGGAAAGGTTTTGCGATGTATTAGAATTAAGATAGGCTAAGTTAGTCTTACATGAACTTCTGTAAAGCTCGGGTCGTAATAAAATCTTACTTCCCCGTAAACCCCGTTTCATTTGCGCTCCCGAAATCTAACTGGCGCAGCCGGTAGGATTGCCGCAAACAGTTTTCCTCCGCGAAAAGTCAAGTGCGAAAATTTGTGAAATACATGAAACGCGTGGACTGTGTTTCGCGAGTGAGGACTGATTACAATACGTATAGTCGTCGTGCTTAAAATCAGTGAGGCGTTCTATATTAGGCAATCTTCGAACCAAATAAATAAGTTTAGATAACGCGCAAATTACGTGGATAAGCAGAGATGATGATAAAATATCAAGCGGTTGGCATGTGAGTAACCTTCTACATCCTTCCTCATTCCCTACAATATTTTGTAATAGACGTAATTAATACTAGAAGTTTAATTTAGTTTTTATTTAAGAAGAAAGAAACATTAATGTATCTGCCTATTTTTATTAATTCTACTGTGTAATTTAACATATAATTGAGGTTTTTCTTTTAATTGTACAATTTAATTATATTGTTAATTTTAATTTTGTGTAAAATGAATCAAGGTCAAATTCCTATATCTGCGACGGCGGCAGGGGCGACCGTGACCCCCTCGGTTCGTTCTGAAACTCCGTTTCCGATGCAATTGCAAGATTCTTTGATACCTCAAGATGTTTTAAAATTAATTCCCGAATTTAATGGCGAAACTAATATACTTAGTTTATTTTTACGGAAGTGCGAATATGTTATCGGAAAATATCAAGGGACTTCAGAACGAAACGAATTTTTAATGCAGAATATTACAAGTAAATTAAAGGGTAAAGCAGCGGCTCTTTTAAGTGAAAGAGGTGACCTTGAAACTTATGCTGAATTTAAATCTTTAATGATCCAACATTTCGGTGATCCTAGAAGTGAGGAATGCGTGGCAATTGAGCTCGAAACCCTAAAAATTAAGTCAAATGAGCCATATTTAGAATTTTGCAGCCGTATACAAGATATTCGTGCCATTTTAATATCCAAGGTTAATCAGAACGGTTCAGCTACGTTAAGAGAAGCTAAGAAAGTGATTTATAATAACACTTCGCTTAACGTTTTTATGTACAATTTACCAGAACATATGGTGCGGATTGTTCGATTGAAAAATCCTAGTACATTGGAAGAAGCCTTACAATTTGTCCTTGAAGAGGTTAATTTTCAAGAACAATATAATTTACGCAGTAAAATGTTACAACATCGGCCACAAGGTCATCAGTTATTGCCATCATCTGAAAAAGGCGTTAATTCAAGCTCAAACAATTCAAAACCTACCTTTACTGCACCTCAATTGCAACATAATTACCACAGGCCTTCTGCAAATCAAACTCAATTTAAATTCGGTATACCCAACCAAGTTTTTGTACGTCCGAATATGTCAAATCAACAAATAGGCTTTCGACCGCAATTACCGCAGCTTATGAATAGACAACTTCAACAATTCGGTAATAGACCCCAAGCAGTACAATTCGGTTATAGACCTCAAGTAGGACACTTCGGCTATAGAGCTCCACAACCTTCGAGCCACCGCCCCCCTAACAATTTATCGGGTGATCGTGACGTAACAATGAGAACTGCTCCAGCACCTCTTAAGCAACTACAAAGTTTTCCTATTAACGAGCTTTATACCAATAATGAACAGTACTATTACGACCCCAATTACAATGATTATGGTATGTGTTATCTAGGATACGGTGACTATGACTATACAAATATGTACTTTAACAACGATTGCGTGGATCAGAACCCAAATACTGAAATTCCCAAAGCTATTGAAAAGGCTGATGATTCGCATTCAGCTGAAAATAAAGTAGACTCTAAAGATGTCCCAAATTTTCAAATAAACTTGATTCGTGTTTACCCGAAATGATAGAACTTAAGTTTGACGCTAATCTTAAACATCCTTATATAACCATTCCCGACATAAACGGTAAATTTATGTTGGATACAGGGAGCACTAGATCTTTCATAAGCCCTGGAAAAATTGATGAATATTTTCCACAGTCAAAATTCTACGAACCATTTACAGTTACCAGTACACATGCTACGAGTGAACATAATGAAGTAGCTAATATTCCCCTTTTTTCAATATTTAAAGTAAATGGTTATCATAAGTTTTATATTTATGATGTGGATAATAGATACGATGGATTGATTGGAATGGATCTCATGTCTCAACTTAATGCTAGTATATGTTTTAAGAATAGAATTTTAAAAATAAACGATATTAATATTCCTATAAATTATAACACTGATCATGAACTTAAACTTGAACCTCGCACAGAACATAAAGTAAAGTTACCCGTAAATAAGAAAGATGGCTATGCGATATTAGATTACACGCAGTTTCACGAAAGTGTTAGAATGCCAGCTGCAATTGTAAAGTGTGAAAATTACCTTGCCTCCACTATAATTCAGAATGCTACTGACCTTGAAGTAAGGCTAACTATAACCGCTCCTTTCAATGTTACCAACTTCCCTGAAGAGTGTATAGTAAATAATACAACTGGGTTAACTGACTTTGACATTGACTCGTTACTGACAGCCAACTTACAGAAATTGAGACTTGATCATCTCAACCAAGAAGAAAATGAAATGATTAGTAAATTATGCTTCGAGTATAAGGACATATTTTACTGTGAAGACCTGCCTTTGACTTTTACAAACGAAGTGAAACATCATATTCGAACTATTAATGAGGATCCAATCTATACTAAACCTTATAGACAAGCTCCAGCACAGGCTGAAGAAATCAAACGACAGGTCGAAAAACTTCTCAAGGACAATGTAATCCGAGAATCACATTCGCCCTGGAGTGCACCTGTTCATTTGGTACCAAAAAAGGCAGATGCCTCCGGTCAGGTGAAATATAGAATGGTAATAGATTACCGCAGACTCAACGACATAACGATCGATGACAAGTACCCACTTCCCAATATATACGACTTATTTGACAAACTTGGCAAAAGCAACTACTTCACCACTTTAGATTTAGCGTCCGGATATCACCAAATTGAAGTTTCTGACAGTGAGAAAACAGCGTTCTCTACACAGAATGGACATTATGAATTCCTCCGTATGCCATTTGGCCTTAAAACAGCTCCGGCAACCTTTCAGAGGACTCTCGATAATGTCTTGAGAGGCCTACAGGGTATACATTGCCTGGTTTATTTGGACGATATACTAATATATTCAAATGGCATAGTAGAGCATATTCAAAAATTACGGTCTGTCTTCGATAGACTTCGTCAAACCAACTTGAAGGTTCAGTTAGACAAGTCCGAATTTTTACGTAAGGAAGTGCAGTACTTAGGACACACGTTGACAAAAAACGGACTACGACCAAACAACGACAAAATACAAGCAGTTCTTAAATATCCCTTACCGCGGACACAAACTGAAATCAAGCGATTCTTAGGCTTTGTGGGTTATTACAGACGGTTTATTAAAGATTTCTCCAAAATCACACAGCCAATGACTGCCTGTTTGAAAAAGGGTAAAAAGGTAGTCATAGACCAAAATTATACCGAAGCTTTTGAAAAATGTAAGGAACTTCTGATGAACGCACCGATATTGCAATACCCGGACATGAATAAACCATTTTTATTAACGACAGACGCCTCTGAAGTTGCAATTGGCGCGGTTTTGTCACAGGGCCCTGTAGGTAGTGACAAACCAATAGCATATGCCAGTCGAACCTTGACAGATACCGAAAAAAGGTACAGTACTATTGAACGCGAATTATTGGCAATCATGTGGGCCACAAAACACTTCAGACCTTATTTATACGGACATAAATTCGATATTTACACTGACCATAGACCGTTAGTCTGGCTGTATCAACTCAAGGAACCCAATAATAAGCTAACGCGTTGGCGTTTGCGGCTACAAGAATATGATTTTAATGTCATATATAAAAATGGTAAACAGAATGTAACTGCAGATGCGCTATCTCGAATCCAACTTAAAGCACTAGGAGAAGCCAACGTTTCCGACGATATATCAATGATTGTTAATGTAGATGAAAAAGAAAGTAGACTTCAAAATTATTTAGAAGACGTGGCCACACTAGATTCTGATGACTCAAGAACTATTTCTATTTCCGACTCTGAAAGAACCGCGACAGCTAGCCCAATGACTATAAATTTGGATTTCGATACTCATACAGACTTAGAACAATCGCCCAATAATTATCCGGTACCCACTGAACCTTCTAGTATACAAACAGTTCATTCAGCCGAAGATCTCGAATCCCATGGAATACCGATATTGAAGGAGGCAATAGATACAAAACCTAATCAAATACTAGTTTTTAGCTGGTTTCGTAATGAGCTCCACGTAAAAGACTTGTCTAGGGACAAACAAAAAGTGATAGAGGTATTTTTGCCTCTTCATAATCAAGATCATATCAAAACATTTTTAAAAGAATATATTAAACCCAAAATTAAGTATTTCATTTATTTTGAGAATCCGGAACATAGAAAAGACTTTAGTAATATTATAGTTTCATTATTTAAGAAAGATATGGTTAATTTCTATGAATGTACCGAGCGCGTTATTTACGTCGAAGATGAACAGGAACAGAAAGCCATTGTGATCAAGTTACATGAAGGCAAGACCTGTCATCGTGGCATTACAGAAACTGTTAAAAGAATCCGTCGTAATTACCATTGGCCACATTTATCCGAAACCGTTTCCGCCATAATTAACTCATGTGATCGTTGTAAAATCTCTAAGTATGACAGAAAACCAATTAAACCTGTATTGCAGCTCACACAAACCCAGAACGCGCCCTTTCAAGAAGTATTTATAGATCTGTTTAGTATAGAATCGAAATACTATTTAACTTTAATCGATGCCTTTAGCAAATTAGGCCAAGCCATAGAAATTGCATCTCGCTCCACACCCGAAGTGGTCAGAGCATTAATGAAATACTTTTCTTTTTACGGTATACCACAGAAAATAAGTTCTGATCCGGGATCCGAATTTAATAATGAATTATTAAAAGAACTGACGGACTTGCACAAAATTAAACTACACATAGGTACGCCTAATAATCCCAATTCTATGGGGCTCATAGAACGGTTTCACTCTACAATTATAGAAATATACCGATTAGCGAACTATGAAAAGAAATTTACAGACGCAGCATCAGTTATGACTTACGCTGTTATGGCTTACAATAACACTATCCACAGTACAACTGAATTAACACCGTTTGAAGCTGCGTTTGGTCATACGGAATTAAACTCTATTTTTAACTCTGAATTCGATAAAGCATACAATCAGCAACTAATTAGGGACCATAAGAAAAGAACACGGGCAATTTATAATTATCTTTCCGAAAAGGTAAAAAGTCATAAGGAAAGAATTATAACCAAGCGGGGAGGTGAATCCAGACCAACCTTAGAAATAGGCCAACCGATTTTCACTAAAGCCGTAAATAAAAGACAAGCTAAAGACAAACCTAGATTTCAAAAGGCCATGGTTTCAGGTCATGTAGAACGTAACATCGTACCAATAAAAGTAAAAAACAGAGATACTAAAGTTCCAGTTAAAAATGTAAAACGTCCTCCACAGGTGGTGTTGGATCGTGGTGGTATGGACAACGACCAGTTGGGCTCTTCCAAGCCAGGCCCTTCAAGTGGTAAAGATTGACCAAAACCCTGGAATTCTCCCGGTGAAATTAGGTCAAGCATTTATGCAATATGATAAATGGTCTATTGTTAAAATAATCAACCTCCAATGCATTGGTACAGATCTTTCCTTTAATATTAAAAAATATTCCGAATTTAGCCAAATGTTACACCCAAGCAAATCGTATACGGATGAGTTCAGGAACCTTAATATACAGGTGGAGTACATTAAAAATGAGACTCTAGAAAAATTACAGCAATTAATTCCATCTCAAAGATTCAAACGTGGTATTGTAAACCCTCTTGGCTCTATCATCAAAATTATAACAGGTAATCTTGACCATGAAGATGCAATCAGATATGACGATCTAATCAGTAGTATTCAGACTGAGGAACAAGCAATTTCTAACAAACTTACGATGGCATCTAAAATGTTGGATCATTTTCTAAATTCTACCGAAATAATCAATGACAATACAAAAATAATAGACGCACGCATTAAATTACTTGAAAGTCTTGTAACCAATCTCACTAATAAAGATAATCATTCAATTTATATGACCTATGTCTTCGGATTACTAAACCAATTTATTGTAAACTTTAGAACACTTTATATAAAACTCAGTGAACTTGAAACGGCCATTGCATTCAGTAAATTATCAGTATTACATAAGGCCGTAATGAATCCTAGCGAACTATTGAAAGTGTTAAAATATATAAGCCAATATGATAATCTAATGTACCCTGTAAATGAACAAAATTTAATAAACATAGAAGAATCCTTATCTGTAAAAGCTTACATTAAGAATAAAGAATTAACCTTTGTAATCGAAGTTCCACTAATTTATAATGCAACTTATAGTTACTATAAACTGTATTCCATTCCTATCTCAGATGATTCCTCAAACCTCACCTTTGCTGTTATTCCTGAATTTCCTTACCTACTAGTAGAAGGGTCAAAGTATCGTCCAATTGATCAACCGTGTCAAGAAATAACCGCTAAAGAATACCTCTGCTCTGAAGATAAACTAATACAATATGGGGAAGAAACTTGCATTGAGCAACTAATGAAATACCACGACAATCCGTCACGCTGTTTCCCACATAAGATACTATCTGAGCCCCTGAAACTTCAAAGAATTGGTTCCAATAGTTGGATAGTGTATTCAAAACACAACCAAGTCATATCACAGACTTGTAATAATGATGAAACTAAAGAACGCATACGAGGAACATACCTGCTAACTGTAGGAGGACAATGTGATGTCCTTATAGATAATATCAAAATACATGGACGGCGCTCTTACTCACTACAAACGGATTATATGCCTGTTCCATTATTGAACTTACCTGACTTGAAAGATCTAACTCTTGACGCAGCAAGGATTGAACCTATAAATCTGAAGGGAGTAAATTTGGATGACATACGCCAGCTGAATAATATTCTGAAGAATAGTGCAAATATAGTGAAAAGTGAAACCACAAGTGAAAGTGTTAGTGTCGCCCTTTATGTCTTATACGCGATCGTCATTTTATTGTCAGTAGCTGTAATTATATATAAGTATTTAGATGTTGTAAGAAAATTCTGTGAAAAGCGAGATAGAGCTGTTGAAGATAATCCCGCACAACCTGAGAACAGTCAAGTTAATCAAAGACCTATACTATTAGTTTGACTGATTTGACAATTTTCAAGTTGTAATTTTAAGGAATGGTTTGATCATTTTATTTTATTTCATAAGTGATAATTGTTGTTTCTAATTTGTAATTATACAAAGTTCTCGGAAAACCCCTGTTTTTCCGATAACTTTGATTTAAGGGGGGAGGAGTTATGTTCCCAGCCTAACGCTGTGGTATGTGGTGGAGTCTAGACGCTGACCTGGCACCTTTGCGATTAGGTGTACGTGACGGGATGCGTGTCGCCACCGCAGGTGGTCCGACCACCGGTCGCTGGAAAGGTTTTGCGATGTATTAGAATTAAGATAGGCTAAGTTGTAATGGATCTTTGTTATCTCATATGAAAATAAATAAATAAAAATAAAAAAAAATAAGTTAGTCTTACATGAACTTCTGTAAAGCTCGGGTCGTAATAAAATCTTACTTCCCCGTAAACCCCGTTTCATTTGCGCTCCCGAAATCTAACTATGTACCTTCATCTTGTCGCTTGAAAATTTGTTGAGTTACCTAACTCAACAAATTTTCAAGTGACACATGTGCATGCTTGGATTTCAATTGTTGTTGTTTTTCAACAACAACACTTCATGAACACCAAAGTGATAAAAATCACAAAACCGGCTCTCTATGCATCGTATGACAATTTATTGACTGTTCAACAATGCTACAGAGTCAAGGGAAACTTCCCATGCTTTGATTGTCACGACTGCGGAAAGCGAATAAATTAAGTTTTACAAATAACCTCAAAATTATCAATAACGTTATTTACTTCCGATTTCTAACGCAGCAATGTAATAGATGCTGAAATATACTGGCTAAGGTCAGCATTCGGTGCATCTGAAAGATTGTCACAAATATAGAACGTCTATAAAAAGACATGCATACTGACTGCCGGGTTGTTTGGGATAGAAAAAACACTTACCTTTCTGCTTATAACGCCAACAAATACACTCCACCGTTTACTTTATTTGGAATTATTGAACATGAAGCCACATCAAGTTAATTGTATGTGAAAAAAAGAAATTCGTTTCAAATTTCGCACCGACAACAAAATATTTGTGCAACTGAAAATATTAGTATTGCAAGTTTTATTAATACTGAGTTCCACTGATTTCGATTTTTTTATTTTTTTCAATGAAACCTTTGCTGAAATTTTATTCACTAAAATAATAAGGAAAGATCTCTGTGCAAAGTAACAGATTTTTCATAAAAAGATTTCTGGTTAGTGTAGTTTCTAAAGTGATTTAAACTTATATATTCCCCACGAAACTATTATTTATTTACTTTGGTAACATTACTTTTATGTCAAAAATCATAATTTCAACCACTCCATTTCAAGAAGAATTTCTTGCCAACTTGTATGAAGATAAAACACCAACAATACGAATAGAATAAGTTTTTCGTTTGATATGACTTTATTATTTAATTGATTAAAGAATCTCGTCATATTAATTAAGCTCATACTCTGATGTTTCTACTTTTTTTGTTTACGCGTTTAGGTGTTTTCTGCGTAAATACGAAAATAGTATCTACACGCTCCATTTCAAGTACGCTCTATTTTTTTTTTTTTTATTGTTATGTTGATAAAATCGACTGATAGGTTTATAAGAAAGACAGATGTACATAGTTCAAATATTTATAAAAAACACCATTTTCAGTTAAAACATTCATAAACTAATTTTGTGAACAACTGTTACGCAATTACTCGGATAATGGAACGTTCTCATGATGAAGTCATCGCCTGTCAGAATTTGTCGTATTTACGTCAAAACAAATTCATTTTGATTCCAAAATAAAAATAAAATCAGTTTTAACTGTACAAAATGGGTCTTTTTGGCAAATCTCATGAGAGAAATCCTAAAGAAATGGTACGTCTATTATCCAAACTATGAAACCTATGATAATTGTATAAAATTCTATACCATTTAGCACTAATGATTTTCTAAAAATATCGCTGTTTTTTAGGTAAACGAGTGGAGTCATAAAATACGGAAAGAAGGATACAATCTAGATAGACAAATAAGAGGTATTTTAAAGATTTGTGCTACTTATAAGCGTAAAAATAGTCAAAAAGTGTTACAGCAGAGTGTAACTAGGGTTGCCAACTATACTGTTTTGAACAGTATTATACTGTTTTTCACTAAATTATACTTTTTACTGTTGAACAAAAAAAAAGTATACAAAATACTGTTTTCAGCATCAAAATGCAGACACATTATTATGTGTTACACTTAGACGCTCACATATTTGTTTTTATTTAGTCAGAGGGCGCTCACTGCTCAGTGCAGCGCAGCCACAAACAATTAAATCACACTGAGTTTACAAATAAAGATTTTCTTGAAATGAGTACTAGCCGAAAGTGGTGCCATAGTTTATTAGTAAACACTTCAGAAGAATTTAAAAACATAACTAAAATTGTCTCATATCTACTTTCTGTTCCTGCTACCTCAGCATTTACTGAAAGAGTTTTTTCAGTAATGAATTCTAAGTGGCGGGATGACAGAAATAGAGCATCTATCAATTTAATAAAAAATGAGCTCCTCATTTATTTTAATTTCAGTTTTAATTGTGATGAGGCGTATGAAGTTTTAAAAAATGATTGTAAATTAGTAAGTTGTGCGAGAAGTTCCAAAAAATATGTATTTAAAACAATAAATAAATAAAATACTGTTCGTTTTTCTAAAATACTGTTTAATTATCGTCATAGACCTGAAAATACTTTATTTCTTGAAAAAATAGTTGGCAACCCTAAGTGTAACCCACATTCACGTCTTGATAGGAATGCCAAAGACTCGTTTATGGAGTCAATCAAGCCAAGGTCAAGTGTCTTTGTCGCCAGCCTCATTTAAATAAGAACATCTGTAGAATTGCTGATTACTCTAAACATTTTGGATAATTTAATCAATTTTTTTAATAAACATGCTGCTTTTCTTTTAAAATTATATCTAATTAACATTTTTATTACAAATAATAAATATCTATTACGAAGTTAATAATAAACATTATTAACTTGGTAATAGATATTTATTATTTGTTTGAATCACCCTCTTCCAATAACTTTAGTTTGATTTGATTACATCTAACAGTGTCATAATATTGGGTACTTAAAATAAATAAAAAACATTGTAAATATCCTGTTTTAAGTTGTAATGATTGATTCATTTTCTTGATCACTGAAGCTTTTACGCAGACTTTTCGAAATATAGCTCTGTCTTTCTAAATAGCGCGAACCCATAACTGTGCGTTTAGGACATCTCATTAGTCGCTGGGGGCTACCGTAAAGTGCACGTGTCAATAAGGTATGTGTAACCGATTTTGAAATATAACGATCACGTGCGTCAAAATTACGCATGATTATCTTTTAAGTGACTTTTAAGATTTTGACTTGTATATTCTTTTTATTTATTTTTATCTTTCTATAACTGTATTTCATTACATAAATTTCAGTTTGCTTTTATAGATATTGAAGCAAAAATATAACATAATGGGATAGTAGAAACTTGGACGAAGACCATATCCTGGCCAGCCGTATGCAAAGCGTCGACGAGCTTCTCTGTGAGGATACCGACTGTGAAGCAGCGGACCGTGAAAGTGAAGATGACGTGCAGAGCAATACAGAAGAAGTTTTTATAGATGAGTTACAAGAAGAACAGCCCCTTTCCTCTTTTATAATGAGGCGAAGGGCAAATGCGTCCTGAGAAACCAGTGTGTCGTAAGCCATACGTTGAAATTTGCCAAAGTTGTTTGTAATAGATTTTTACACATCTATATGTTTCTAATATATATAAGATATTCTAATTGTTGATTTTGTGCTATAAAAACGCTGATTATCATAGAAAAAAATAAATAAAGACTAACTGTTAAAAAAATTGATCATTTATAGCAGAACATTAAAGTTTTTTTTTTATTTAATAAATAAATAATTATAAGTAAATTATCTGCAGTCTTAATTATTCTAATAAATGTGTTAATATGTATAACATACGATTTTATTGAAATATATTAATAAACCTCAATCTACAGCTAATTAAAACACATGCGTCAATTTTACGCATGACTATCTTCTCCGTACTACACAATATGATTATCTTTCTAGGGTTAATAATATAATAAACTAACTAATATTATCAGTGAAAGCTTTTGACTATCTAAAATGTAGAAAATACATTATTTGTATTTTGAAATGTTATCTTCCAATCGAGCCATTACAATTATTGTAATTTAAAGTCTTCATAAATCATGAATACATGTTATGTTTATATGTCTTCTTTCTGAAAGAATGGTGTTTTACGCTGCTAAGTTGGTGGTAGTGGGTTGATATGTCTTTCCTCCCATGGGATGATCACAAGCTTCTCGGAATACTGAGTTTCTACCAATTAATCAGCAACACCCTTGATTCCTCACTATCATCACCTATCTCTTTCCCAGCCATTCAAAGAGAAGAGGATAAAATAAAGCATTCCCTAAAAGAAGCTGCGGCGAAGAGTGACAAACAAGTGTGCACAATACTGGCAAAGGAGATCATCAGGTCTAGGAAGACAATCAGTAAAATATACACTAGCAAAGCACACCTCAACTCCGTACAGATGCAGATGAAGAATCAGCTAGGTAAACATTACTTTTATTTAAAAGCTTTCCAACTTTAATCCATTCCTTTCATCCTAATTTATCTTTTTTGGTTATCAATTATATTATAATAATTAAAAATTCTTAGTTAGACTATATTATATTGAAATGTGCTACTAACTTAGAAAACAAACACCAAACATTTTGACTGCATGCATTTCATCAGTGCGCAGGAATTCCAGCTTCTTCTTGTTAAGCTTTCTGTCCAAGGCTTCATGTTTGCTTCTTAGCTAAATTGAGGACAAGACAAACTCATTACAAATAATAAAAGTAAAACTACTGACTACGCATATTTTCTAACTATATTAGAATTTGTTAAACTCCATTATTAACATTTATTTGGGTAAAACCTTCTAACTTCTCTATAACATCCATTTACTGCCAGAAACATAATTAATAAAATGTACTTGTGTGTTTTCAGCTACATTAAGAGTTGCAGGATCATTGCAGAAATCAACTGAGGTATGTTTTAATTAATTTTCCATTGTCCATCATCAATGCTACAGATGTTCAATCTGCAATTGTGTGTAGCAGTGAAAGGGAATGTGTCTCTTTTCTCATCACAATCTAGGCCTTTATACTAAGCGCTCATGCACACGAGACGGTTTTAACAAAACTAGCGCCGGCGTCGTGTGGTTAGCTTCATAGAGTTTCATACACGACTGACGACCGCCCGTAGACCCAGTTTGACGCCGGGCTTAGCTCCGGCGAAAACCGTCTCGTGTGCATGAGCGCTAATACCAACCAGCTTATACTAATATCAGCTTGATTTTTTCAGCTTTAATCAGTTGTTTAGCTCTTCTAATAGCTCATTCCTCATTAATTTAGCATGTGAACAGAAATGACACTTCTTTTATAATTTCTTAATTTCCCAGGTGATGCAAGCAATGCAGGCGCTAGTCCGTCTACCAGAAATAGCAGCGACGATGCAGGAGCTCAGCAAAGAGATGATGAGAGCAGGCATCATTGAGGAAATGCTTGATGAGACCATGTCCAGCATGGAAGATGAGGAGGAAATGGAGGAAGCGGCGCAGAGTGAGGTTGATAAGGTAAGTGATTACTGTTTTTTTTTAATATAATGCTCTAGCTTCCCAGACAGCAGGGGTGCCCCAGTGGAAATAGTCCTGAATTGTAGGTCGATGAGTTATAAGTCGTGCATTCGAACCCACCCAAAACCATCACTTTGTGTCATTTATTTCATCACCACTGCTTTGAAAATGGTGTAGGAATACATCATAAAGTAACACCAAAAATCTGACGATATTTTCAGGGTTGGTTTGATCCACCCCACTGGCCCAGCTCCGCCAAGGGGCAAAATGGGATAAATAGTGCCGGCATCTGCATGAAACGGTATGAAAGGCACAGGATAAAGGACTTGGTCCCGTACACAATCTCCGTAGACGCGATTCTCTCAGAGAACTGTTTAAGGAAATTAACATTATGACAGTACCTTGTCAATACATCTATGAAAATATAATGTACGTTAGGAAAAATCTACATCTTTTTAGTAAGAGAGGTGACAGACACAACTATCACACTAGAAATAGGGATCAGTTAGTTCAGCCGGGCTTCAGACTCGCCAAAGTGGACTATTCTTTCATGGGGTACTGTTTAAAGTGCTATAATAAAATACCACAAAATGTTCTTGAATTGAATGAGACTAAATTTAAATCATGTATTAAACGCACACTATGTAAGCGGGCTTATTATAAACTAGGCGATTATATCGCTGATAATAATGCTTGGCTCCATGCTGGTCCTGCTCCACCTGACAGTGTAGGATAAATATTGATAGCGTTTTTTTTTAGTATTCTTGTTGGAGCTGCTGAAGATTGTACAACTGGATTTGCATTGTATAGACTCAATCTTCCTAGTATTGTATAGTTTCATAGCCAGCATTGTGTGAGTACTATGTACCTCGGAGCTATCATTCACTGAGTACCTACGTCTCTTATTGACTTGAATGACCCTGGCGGTTGAGAGTATGTCATGCTCACTCAAATGTCTCGCTGATAGTGGCGCGTGTGTCGGATCATGTAGTTCCCTGAACTGAACTGAATGGTGCTGATATATGCGTCATGTTCGTGAACGGGCGCTGTCAGTTGGGACTGGTCATCCCTTAGCTGCCACGGTCTATTTTAATTATTGATAACTTTATTTTTGAATTGTCTTTTTTATATTTTCTATGGACACTAATAACTTGCCACATCGTTCTCACATAATGTACCATCTGATGATGAATGATGTAACAAAAGATCTGTAATAATTTTGGCGATTGAAAAAGAGTGTCCATGGAGTTTCTTGCTCATTCTTCTCCATAGAGATCTACTCCTTGGAATGAGCACCTACGGTACTTTCACAGTTTTTATGTCTTGTGACTGGGACTGTAGCACCATAACTTTTTAATGTCTAATTACATTTTATTTGTCTATGACAATTCATAAGTGCCTGTAACTGGCCTACATGAAATAAATGCTTTGATTTTGATTTTGATTTTGTACACTCTTCTGCCTCTGTCCTCTCAATGGGCCACCCCAGTTGGCCACATATTTGGGCATAGAAAAAATTGTTTCTTCAACCCCCCGGAGTCTTGTATAAGTTAAAACAAGAGCAAGCGAAGCGTGCTCGGGACTTAGGGCACCCCGACTCAGACAGGTTACGTTAGAAGGGGGGAGGGGTCTCAAAGACCCCATCAACCCCTTCATAATTATTTTTATACGTATTTTTTTTAATATTACGCCTTTTTTTACCCAGGTGCTATGGGAGCTAACACAAGGCAAGCTGGGCGAAGCGCCGGCGCCTCCCACAGCCGTGGCGGCTCCCTCCACCAGCAAGGAAGAAGAGGATAATGTACCAGAACCCACCGAGAGTGAACTGGATGAGATGGCGTCTAGACTACAGGCACTTAGGTCTTAGATTAACGGACGATTTTCTCACAGGTATGTTAATAGTTTTCTTTTTAATAATAACACTAGTTTACACGGTTTTCATACCCCAGCTGAAAGTTGTCATTTTATTTTGTGTTCAGGTAGAACTATTCAGAAAAAATAATAAAAAAATTCTGTCACGTCTGGTTTAAAAAATATTTATTTTTTTGAAGGGAAATACAAAAATTTTAGGATTAATACAAAAATAAATTAAAAATGACTAATTTTTGCTTTCTTTTTATAGTTATTTGAATCAGTTTCTCTTATGATAGACCAACAGTAATCCCCTAACATATTTTCATCCCAAAATCCTTGATGTCGTTCTTCGAAAGTCCTTAAATCTTGGTGGAAACGTTCACCCTGTTCGTCACTCATACTTCCTAAGTTTTCAGGAAAAAAATTCAGATGAGAGTGTAGAAAGTGAATCTTTAATGACATGTTTACTCCCATATCATGAAAGTTTTTCAATAAATTGTTAACAATTTCTTCATAATTTTCACTTTTTTATTTCCCAAAAAATTTTCTACAAGCATTTTAAATGAGTTCCAAGCAGACTTTTCTTTAATCGATAAAAGGTTTTCAAACTGAGAATCTTTCATAATTTTACGGATTTGTGGACCAATAAATATACCCTCCTTCAGTTTTCCCTCTGTAATGTTTGGAAATATTTTTTGCAAATACCGGAAAGCATCACTGTTTTTGTCAAGCGCCTTTACAAAGTTTTTCATGAGCCCCAGTTTGATGTGTAAAGGGGGTAAAGTGACGTTATTTGGATCGACCAACAGCTCGTGATTAATGTTCATTTTTCCCGGAATATACTCATTTCGAACAGGCCATTCTTTCCTTACATAATGATGTTGTTTCGCTCTACTGTCCCACAAACAAAGGAAACAACAGTACTTCGTGTAACCACCCTGCAATCCCACTAACATACCGATGACTTTGAAGTCGCCGCACACTTTCCATTGCTGTTCTTTATACTTAATTAAATTAATCAAAGTACGCATCGTTTCATAGCTCTCTTTACAATTTACTGCGTGTCCTATTGGTATGGAAGGTTTCTTATTTCCGTTATGTAATAAAACAGCTTTGAGACTATATTTTGAAGAATCTATGAATAGGCGCCACTCTGTTTTATCATAGTTTTGATTCATTGCTTCGAAAAGTCCCAGGATATCTGTGCAATAACAATATTCACCTTCTCTTTTGAAAAATTCTGAGTAAACTTTGCTTCGTTTTCTGAAAAAACGTAACTTTTGTGTCTGGTAGTAACAAGTTCCATTGTTGTAAGCGGGAGCCAAGAAGCTCTGCTTTAGATCTTGATAACTGTAAATCTCTTATAAGATCATTTAATTCGGCCTGATTAATTAAATGTGGAGTGTTTTCTTGAGGTGAAAATTCGTCAGAATCACTAGAAATCGACTTGAATTCAACATCACTGTTATTGTCATCTAATATATTTGCACTCGAACTACCGGGACAAACTGGATGGGGTAGATCTTTTGAATGTAAAATCGGCTTAGTAACAGACGGAACATCGGCATACATAATACTTGCCTTATTTTTTTTGTTATATCCCAATGTCTTCGTAACACAAAAGTAACAATCATTTTCATGATTACTAGGTTCTCTCCATAGCATTGGCGAACCAAATGGAAGGTAAACTTTTTCTCCTGATGACCACTGGAGTAAGATGATTCTACAGCTTTCGCAAAACACGTGAGGCACCCACTTTTTATCTTGATTTGCAACAGGAAATCCAAAATAATGAAGATATGCAGTTTTTAACGAATCTACAATAGGTCTTCTCTTTTTTGAAAATATAAACTGTCCACAAACATAACAAAAACGGTCAGAACTTTGTTTGCACTTTCTGCTAGCCATTTTAAATCAATCCAAAGCAAAGTAACTGTCGTTTGAAGCGAACGAATAAACAATAAAATATCACCACCACGTCGGGTAGTTAAAAAAAAAACAATTGACGGCAGAAAAAAAATCCGACGTGATAAAATATTTCTGCTTACACTTTTAGGTTTAGGGAAGGTAGATTAACATATTGACATACATTCGGTTCGGGGTATAAATAAAAAGTAAAATTTTGTAAACTAGTGTAATTTGTCGCGGGTACGATTCTTGCACGGAACAAATATTTTTATGGTCTACAAGTAGTTGTTTGGGGTCTGAATTAAACGTATCCACGACCCAAAAAAAAACCTAGTGTGGATAAATAAAGGTTCTAAAAAAATATCATATTTAATATTATTCTAGCTTCTCTTCCTGCGACTTCGTTCGCGCTTTACTTTTTAATCTAGCAAGGCTCAAATTGTGATAGCTTCGTTGATATGCATGATATAAATATGTAGATATAATTTATAGACTATACTAAGAAATATAGTAACTAACTACGAGAAAAAAATACCCCACTCTCATAACCAGAATATTTTTGAAGTGAAAACTTCTTTAGCGGCGTTGTACACTTTTTCTGTAATGGGTAAAAAATTTAAAACTCGCGTCAGGGTCACGTGACCCTGATCGAAAATGAGTAAGACGTCATTCAAATTAGTTAATTTCATATCTGTACTACTCCAGTTTTAAAATAAAACATAGTAACAAAAAAGTTTTCACTTCTACCGGCACTCCTGGAGTGCAACCTTTTTTTAAGTTGGCAATCAGAGAGAAATCCGAATCTGTAAGAGATACCTGTTCGCACTTACATGAAACAAACTCGAAATGAATAGCAAAAAATGTGATCAATTTTGCTTGTGTCACTGAGAAAGTTTAACAAAAATAATAAAACAAATTAACAAATAATTATCTCTCTATAATTATGTATAATGTAACATTAAGTACATTTTACATAAGCAGTACTTTAAGATAACTTACCTAATTAGGTTAATTATTATCAGTGTGCGCTATTTCTGTACTAGATACCTAGTAATTACGGAATTCTGAGCCAATTAAAAGGTTGTAAGGGTAATGAATTCATTAAATCTTGTCTTAATATGAGTCATGTGTAGGTATAACGCAATAACACTTAACCTCTCGGACCCCAATGCGCCCCAATGGCACAATTTTGTGCCACCAAACCCCGACCGATTTTAAACTGTATTTTTGGAAAAATAAGTCTTAAAATAGGTCAGGGATTTTTGGCAAAAATTTTTTCGCGGGGCTCGAGAGGTTAAACAAAATACCTAAAAGATTATTAGCGTGATCCCCACGTGGTTTTGGAGTTAATCAGTTAAAAAAAAAGTTAAACATTAATGGCGACTCCATATTAGTGCCGTGAAGCCCCGTGATAAGGCGTGAACGTGAATGTGGATGGTTTCCGCGGGGTTCACTCTCATTCACGCCTGTTCCTCGATCAGTGTCGGTATTATGTCCCGCGACAAAGGGTTCGCGCGGAGTCACACGTACCCATCCACATTCACGGCCCCGTGAATTAAATTAATTAATTATTTAATTTTAATTCTGAATGTAATTCTGATAACTACTTCTCTTATAGACACTTCTAATCATATACCTACTAAGTAAATTCTAAAATTCACAATATATCAATTAATTTAAGTTATAATATAGGTATTGCTACAGCAAACAAAGTTATTACAGCAGCAGTTCCTACGCCCATTTCGCGGCAGGTTTCACGGCACTAATGTGGAGCCGCCATAATACTTCTGGCACGGTTGGCGTAGTGGCTGAGCGATCGACTGCTGCCTATATTGTCGCGAGTTCGAACCCCGCTCGGAACAAATACAGGGTGATTTTTTAGTCACCATCCAAATTTTAATATATTAATCTTTGGCGAAAATCATTGAATACGTGTTTTTTCTTTTTGTATCAATCAATACAAAAATATCGAGATATCACGTCTCAATGTTATCTATAAAAAGTTGATGAATGTGGACACCGCGCTGTGATGTGTCACTCAGGTGTAGCGGGGCGGCGCGGGGGGTCGGCGGGGTGCGCTCTGTCCGTTTCATGCGTCGGCAAGTGTATATTATTAACGTTTAGCTTAGTGACCACACAGAGCGGATGTGAAAATGATTTAATATGACAATATGACGTATCGATTTTTTTTCAAAAATGGGTTTTAGTGATTGATACCTAATGCATAGAAAAATTTTGGACGGTGGTAAAAAAGTCACCCTGTATATACTTGATCTTTTTTTTTTAAACATACTATATAGGAATTTCTTCTGTGTCATTGGTGCGTTTACAAACATATAAACTCACATATACAAACACCCAGACCCCGAACAACTACTTGTAGGTCATACAAACATTAGTTCCGTGCGGGGATCGAACCTGCGACATCCTGCTTAGGAGTCGATCGCTCAGCCACGGCGCCGACCGTGCCGTTTTTCATACAAAAAATATACATTTTCTTTTACAGATACGCGTCAATGTGTCAGAGACAAGAATCGTGAAGGCTATTTTTCAAGCCATCAACGCCGGGTCGACAAAATGCCTTATAGAACAATGTAAATAATTGTTGTATCTATGCAATTAAGTTTGTACGGTTGTACGAGAGATTTACAACGGATAATAATTTTATTGTAATGTTTTATTGTAATAGCAAACATTTGTGACAGTTGTGGTCTTAAAAATGTGAGCGAGATGGAGAATATTTTATAAAATTAAAAAAACTTTATTGCACTCGGCGGGAAAATAAAGTCATCAGTGATCAGCTAGTCTAAAATATAGCTAGCGAAATGTAGTTGTGTTATGGCACACCCAGCATTTGTATTTTTTTCAAAAGAGGCACCCCCGCCACAAAATGATGTTTGTTTCTTCTCCTGATCAATAGGTTTTTTGAACGAGGCAGGCAATGATATTTTAGTAAACAGATAATTATGTTATGAGCGCGCAAAATGTGAAGACCAGAAAATGTCCTACGTGGGACAATTGCTTTTAGTCTGTGTCCGTGCGGGGGGATTGATGACGCGTGGCGCTGTTTGTTTATCTAGCTGTCACTTTTTTTCTTATTGCGTTTTATCAAGCTATCCTTTTAACTTGTAGTGAAATGTAATGTTTGAATAAAAAGTGTGTATGTGTGCTGCCGCTCGGCGCGGAACAGTTTTTTCCGTTGTTTTGTAAGTGTATTACATATCTGTATATTAGAATATCATTGGAGGCAGGAGTTAAATGTCGTGAGGGGGTGATTCAGAAATGTTTATGATTTGAGAACGTAGGAAGCAATAAAATGCGAAGCAACCTCAAACTTTTGACTATTCAAGAGAGTGATACGCCTTTTTCTTAATTTAAGAAGAGGATTAACTTAGTCGACTAATGGCGAGTATTTAAGAACTGCTTGGGATTATTTACTGTGGAAAAGAAAAACGAAGCAATAGGCGACAGACCAGAAAACATTGTGCAAGTATTTATTTGACGCCCGGGGCACTTGCCACCCCTGCCCCGCCCTAAATCCGACACTGGGTATTCCTCTGCGTAACCCTTCGGGATCAATTTGAATCTCGTGTCATCTCGCTCCCTCTTTTATGATTGCTCGCTCCCTCTTTTATGATTGCATCTGTCATTTTGTAAACAGCTAATAATAAAGTTGATGTGTAAAGCTGAGATTTTTAAAACTTTAGTTTAAGAATTTTGGTGCTTAATTTAACATATTATATAATTTATAGTAATTGTGCTCCTCAATCTTTAATCGTTATTTGTATATTTAAAGCAGTTTTGGACAAAGTTTTCTTAAGAAAACACTACTTCACAGTTCTTAGTACTAAAGTGATTGGTGTTTAAACAGTTTCAAAGTGTAAATCTGCTATTAATTAGCATTATTAATCAAAACTCATTAACTTATAATAAAACGGATACCGTCAGTGAGTGATACCGTTGAGTATTCGCCCGGAACGCGTAAGCGCCGCGTTATACACATCACTTACGACGTTCTTCTCGCGAGGTGTCGCGAGCCTGCTAGTGCGTGACAGCGACGCGACGGCGCTTTGTTTTTATTATTCTGTGTAACTTAACCAGCTACCAATGTCGTCTAAAAACGACGGTACACCGGAGCGTAATGTCTCAGCTTCAAGAGGAAATAAGAGGCCAGCATTAAATTCTCCTCCAGAGCCAACTCCTGCGGTTACCAGCGAAGAGGTGCGCTCAATCGTTCAGGAAGTTATAAAAACGGAAATTGCTACTATGCTCAAGCAAATAAATACAACAATCATAAAAACGGTTAATAGCGAGTTGGCCCCGATTCGTGCGGATTTGGATGGACTTAGAGCGTCTTTGAATTTCCACACGACTCAATTTGATGAGTTTCGGTCGGAGCACGCCGAGTTTAAGAGTACTACCAAGGACCTTAAAGATGACAATATTAAACTGCAGGCTACAGTGGCGGATCTTTCTCATCGTCTTAATTATCTCGAGCAGCAGACTCGGGCCAACAACCTGGAGTTGCAGTGTTTACCAGAAAGTAAACAGGAAAATCTGTATTCAATCGTCAAGCAACTGGGCTCAGTGGTCGGTTGTGAGGTTCAAGATAGTGATATCTCACACTGCACAAGAATAGCTAAACTTAACACGAGTAATATTCGCCCTCGTTCGATTGTCATGCAGCTTGCTTCTCCGAGAATCCGCGATCAGCTGTTGGCCTCTGTAATTAATTACAATAAAGATAAAAGCCACGAAAAACTCAATTCCTCCGATTTTGGTATAGCTGGAAATAGATCTCCTGTGTTTGTCGCCGAGCATTTGTCCCCTGCATACAAGGCTCTTCACGCTGCGACAAGACTTATGGCGAAAGAGAAGGGGTACAAGTATGTATGGGTGAGGAACGGCAGAATATTTGTCAGAAAGACGGACGGCGACCAGCATATCTTTATTAGAAGCTTGGACATTTTAAATAAGTTAGAATAACGTTAAGTACTATTTTGATTAAAAAAAATGTGTTTACTATTGTTGAGTGCACTTATAATTTTAAACATTTAAGTTCAATAATTTACAAATATATTATCAGAACAGTCGAGGGTTAAGAACTAAGACGCATACTGTATCTCGCAATATTGCCTGTAATAATTATGATATAATAATTCTGTCTGAGACTTGGTTGAATAGCTCTGTGCAAAGCAGTGAGTTGTTTGACGAACGGTACATGGTATATAGAAGAGATAGAGAAACTTCACATTTTCATAGTGGCAAAGAAGGGGGGGGTGTTTTAATAGCCGTTAATAAACAAATCAAATCTAAACGCGTAAAAAATTGGGAGAGTGGCTGCGAAGACTTGTGGGTAAGTATTGACTTGCCAGTATCATGTACTGTTCGCCGAATGATTCTCTGCGCAGTATACCTGCCTCCTCCTATTCGCCGTTCTTCTCTGGAGCACTATTTAGATCAATGTAATGCTGTCTTTGAACAATGTTCAGATTCAAGTGTTTTTATTGTGGGGGACTTCAATTTGAGCAACATTGATTGGACTTTAGTAGGACAAACGGCTAGTAAACTGGGTTTGCCTGGTACTAGTGAAATATTAATTGATTTTACTCATGTTAATAGACTCACTCAGTTTAATCTAGTAGCAAACGACTCTGGTCGTATTCTGGATCTAGTTTTGTCAACACATTCCTTGTGTAGCGTAAGCAAAAGTATTAGTCCAATAAGTAATATTGACAAACAGCATCCACCTCTTGACATAGTTATCCCCTTGAGTAGGGACGCCAATTTACCATACAATAGTGACAGGATTAAACTTAATTTCCGTACCGCGAATTACGACTCAATTCGTACTTTTTTAAAACAAATAGATTGGGTTAAATTATTTGAGAATTGCGACGGTGTGAATGAGATGTTGGATGTTTTTTACGAGAAGCTTAACGACGCTATACATCAATTTATTCCCTCACGGATAGCAAAGAAACGGAAATATCCTCAGTGGTTTAACCATAAACTTATTAAAATGTTAAATTTAAAAAATAATATTAGAAAGCGATATAATAAATATAAAAACCCAATGGATTTGATTGAGTTAAAACTAATTAGTAAGCGTTGTGATGGATTGGCCACTTGTTGCTACAAGGTTTACATTGATAGTCTTGAAAAAGAACTAAAAAACAATCCTAAGCTATTTTGGACGCACGTAAAAAATAAACGAGGAGGGTCTAGTACCTACCCTCTAACCATGAAAAATGGATCAATGTCATCATCTAATGGAACAACCATATGTGAGATGTTCGCTACTAATTTCTTGTCTGCTTATAGCTCCGAACAGGATTCGAAGAAGACGTTTGATAATAAAGTATTATTACAATTTATCGAAAATAGTAGTTTATGCTTAGCAAGTCCAACCATTAGCAGTGAGACAATACTTAAAAAAATTAAAGGTTTAGATATTAACAAAGGAGCTGGCCCTGATGGCATACCACCAATATTTATTACGTCTTGTGCGAAGGAGTTGGTATGCCCTCTTATTCTTATATACAACAAATCGTTATCTTCTGGTGTATTCCCTCGAAAATGGAAAATGGCTAAGGTAGTACCCATACATAAGTCTGACAATAACGACGACATAACTAACTACAGGCCCATTTCAATCCTTTCATCATTTGCTAAAATATTTGAGTCACTGTTATGCCCGTATTTCCAAAACCATCTAAAATTATTTATTAGCGATCATCAGCACGGTTTCGTTAAGTCACGATCCACAAGTTCCAATCTAGTCTCTTTCACAGAACTTTTAATTGAAGCTGTTGACTCTGGTCACCAGGCCGACGTCATCTATACTGACTTCAGTAAGGCATTTGATAAAGTTTCTCATAAAATCCTATCCTGTAAGTTGCGTGCTTATGGTATCACTGGTGGCTTGCTTGAATGGGTGATCTCATACTTGACGGGTAGATCTTTTTTCGTAGTGGTAAACGGTTACCAATCTAGCATATATAATATATCATCCGGAGTCCCGCAAGGCTCTCATTTAGGGCCGATATTTTTCAACTATTTTATTAATGACATTCCAAGCTGTCTACGGCACTCTGAAATTTTCATGTTCGCTGATGATTTAAAATTCCTAAGAATTGTTGAATCTAACATGGACTCTACACTTTTACAGACGGACCTTAATGCTCTTATTCAATGGTGTAAAAACAATGAAATGTTTCTGAATTCGAATAAATGCTACCACGTAAAATATACACGAAAGAATAATCCAATCAAGACGGAGTATTATATAAATGAGAACAAAGTTAGTGAAGTGGACACTATACGTGATCTTGGCGTTCTGTTTGATCAAAAACTTACCTTTGCACCTCATCTAGATCACATTTCTAAAAAAGCGTCCAGGATGTTAGGTTTTGTGATTCGACAATGCAAAGTTTTTCGTCAAATTAAAACCAAAATCATACTATATCAGAGTTTAGTACGTAGCATTTTAGAGTATTGCAGTGTGGTGTGGCGGCCACACTACGCCACAAGTAGTTTGCGCCTTGAACGCGTTCAAAAGCGTTTTGTTTGGCATCTGGCATTTTCTGCGGGAATAACTAAAACAGTGCGCTCGTACAAAAAAAGGTTGCTATTCTTCAAAATGCACACCTTGGAGGAGCGAAGATGTTTGAACGACGCAGTGTTTGCCAGTAAAATCTTGAAGGGAATTATCGACTCACCGCCACTACTCGCACTCATGAAATTTCGTGCTCCGGCGAGGATTCCGCGCAAACCCATAACTCCACTTTGTCCTCCAATGAGAAGAACGGTGCTGGGATCTAATTCTCCATGTGCTAGGTTTTGTAGGGTTTTGAATAGTTGCAGCGATGAGGTTGATTTCCACTTTGATTCCCTCAAATTTCAAAAAAGCCAATTTTTGAAGTGTGTGTCCGATCTATTGTAATTTTTTAGGACTGTGTTAATGTTGTGTTTGTACGTAGTATGTAGTTTAGAGTAGTAACTTATTATTGTTGTTTCTTTTTTTATGTTCATGCGGTGTTTACCTTTAAGTAATTGTTGCGCTATGTTATGTTTAAATGCTCGTTTTACTATAGTTTGTATGAGTGTAAACAATTGTTGGTAGACCTAATAAATAAAATAAAAAATAAATAAAACATTATTGGACGCAATAGAGGGCTTTATAATCTTAGTAAAAAATGTTGCCCCACCTACATAAATTTTTCGAAGTGTTTTCTAGATCTTGACGTGATTGTTTAAAAAAGGCGCATTTCGTATCTAAATGTGTAGAATCGAAGAGTAATGGAAGCATTTTTTTTAACGAAATATTACAAAGTAAAATGAACTTTATATCAATTGCATAATGTTTAAACTGAGATCCTAATAGCGAAAACTTCTGAGAACACTCCAAGTAAAGAATTCTCCGGAAGATGCGTGACATTTTTTCGGCTCGTTTCTACGTTACGCAAAAAGCATAAATTTGTGAGCTTTCGATATAGAATTTCACTTCCATTCTATTACGGGGTAATGAAAATTGAGCCTTAATGAGCATCAGTGCAATCCTCAATGGAAACCTAAGTGTCGCCGCACACGGGCCACTGGCCACAACCACAAAACGCCGCGACGAGAAGCTAGAAGCGGCCACAGAGCGCGACAGCCACTTGTGGTCGCCGGTGGTCGCCACCGGCAGCCACTTGCGGTCGTTGGCTGCTACTTTTTTAACCAATGCATCACTAGGGTAAGAGAGAGAGGGGTGCGGAATCGCGCGAGTGGCGTCGTGTGGCGGCGTTTAGTGGCCGGTGCGGGCCACAAGAAGCGAGCGGCGGCGATTGTAGCGTGTGGCCGCCACCGGCGTCTACCGTGTGCGGCGACTCCATAAAAAATGTATGAAAACTACAAGAAATATGCCGGTGGCGGCGTTTTGTGGTTGTGGCGAGTGGCCCGTGTGCGGGAGCCCTTATTGTAACGTGAATAAAGGTCATTTTAAATCGTAACTTATCTCACCTTTACGTACAACTTGCGTGCATTATTAACGTTTTAAGTTCAGTTGTGATATAATAATAATGATTATTTTATAGCTTTTCTATTCGCTAGAGAATTGTTCAGTGAGCGCTGCTGAGCTTCGATCGAGATGTTTATAATATGTTTACTTCAGTTAATAGTATTTAAATAAAAGCACTAACTATTATTAAATAAATTTGTTTTATTTATTACATTTCAATGGTGGTGCGGGCTACACATAAAGCTATACAAAACCTCTAGCTTGGTCTCACTTTACATGATCTTTTCGCACAATGAAAATGAAAGCTGAGGTAACCAGAATTGATTGTTAAATTCTAAATTAATGCGAGTAATGCCGCGGGTCCTATCATCCTGTGTCCTCTCTTTCCGTCCCATAAAACTACGAGAGTAAAATAAAACAATGATACACCGGTCCTCGACTAATCTACGTTGAGGTTGCCCGCAGTGACCTTAAACCATTACTGTTGATTTTAAGATATTGATAAAGATTACTGGATCTCCAAAGTCAAGTAGTGATAACGACTTTGAAGGATGATGGGTGCAAAAGCAGGGTCATTGCCTTAAACGTATCTTTGTATCTGTAAGGTAGGTGTTATTACTGATTTGTTATCGGCAATGACATTGATTTGTCATTGAGACCCCGCCCATGACAGTTTGGCAATAAGAAAAAAAAAATAACTTTCACTTATCTTGCCAGTTGTTCGTCACAAGTGTATAGCATTTTAATTGTTTTTTTTTTGTGGTAAAATCATCAAATGAGTTCTAATAATTATTATTTATTTATTTCAGACCATTGATCCATATAGTGTTAGTAAAATCTTAACCTTTTGTTAGTACATAAAAAAAAAGCTTAAATTAATTGTCGAAATGTACGCCAGTACGCACATGCCTACCTGCCCAGTGCTTAATGAAGGGCCCATCAATTTTGTCCGCCAGTGTAGCCAGTATGTTGTTACTATCACCCTTTTCCACCTTTAAATTCATTCTCCGGGACACGTCGAGCATCACTTTCTCGACACATTTCTGGAGGTCGCCACTGTTGATTCTGACTTTCAAGAGTTCGAGTGGTTAGAGAATCATCATCAGCCTATAATGTTCCCACTGCTGGGACACAGGCCTCCTCTCTGTGAGAGGGAGTGGGCCATAATCCACCACGTGGGCCAAGTGCGGGTTGGTAGATGTCACATGTCTTCGAATTTGATGGTTCTAGGACATGCTGGTTTCCTCACGATTTTGGCCTTCACCGTTTTGGAAGCAGTGGTGATGAAATAAATTATACAAAGTAATGCACCTGGCTGGTGTTGGTTTGGTAAGTCGGGGTCGATACCACTGGGCCACCACTGCTCTTCAATCTCAAACACTCACAAACCCTCCAATACCTTAGTGTTGCCACATCTAACTAATCTCCGCTAGTGTTACCACAAGAAAAAAAAAACAAATATTTATAAGAATTGGCTATAAATATATTTCGTATAATACTATAACAATAATTATCTAAAGTATAAGTACGGGTATCACAGTTGGTTACAGCATCTTGGATGAGAGGTCGAGTTCCAGTTGCATGTCCTGTATGGACTCCTTCTTCAGTAACGGTTTACGATCACTCTCTTTTGTCTTTTTTGCGTTTTTCTTGTTTTTCGTTGATCTAGAACAAAGATTTAAAGATATATTTATCTGATTATGTGAAAAATAAGATAGGAAGGGGTCACCTCCTTAAGGACAGATGCTAAGTTAAACAGGCGTATCTATACTAATATTATAACGCTGAAGAGCTTATTTGGTTGAACGCGCTAATCCTAGGAACTACAGTACCCATACCATGAGTTGTCATTACGATACTCGATCATCGATATCGACCGCGTTTGTCGCTCTCATTGGCCCGCGCACCAAGGTTGTATGAATTCTCAACTGAGCCTCTACCATGAGTTCTCATTACGATACTCGATCATACGCATCGACCGCGTTTGGCGCTCTCATTGGTTGTAGTTCATACGACCTTGGAGCGGGCCGATGAGAGCGACAAACGCCGTCGATATCGATGATCGAGTATCGTAGTGACAACTCATGGTATGGGTACAGAATGACTAAATTAGGTAAGGTTATTAGGTTGGGAACAGGAAAGGCAGATGACTGACCTATTGATGACTCCATCCGGATGGTCCATCATCCGTATGATGTCGGCCTGGTCGGAGGAGTCCAGCGGCGCCACGGAGATGTCCCGCACCGCTCGGAACTTGCCGCAGTTGTTCAGGTGCTCGTTCTCCAGCCGGAAGAAGTTCCAGATGAAACGTCTGGAATCGTACAAAAATGTTTAAATGGTAACAATAAAACTTTGGAACCAGTCAACTGGCAAAATTATTTCATCAACCCGACCAAAAGGGCTTATGCCGAAATATAGAAAGCGGAATCATGCGTGTTGTGTCGCGACAGAAGCATATCAGTTTTAAATATTTGCCGTGTTCGTTACTCAAGATGCAAAAATTTTTTGTTGACACGTTTTGCCACACTAGGAATTTCTCCTGTATCGTGGGTGCGTTTACAAACATAGAAACTTACCAACGACTATATATTACTAGACTACGCATTGCACGATCTAACGAACAAAACTATTCTGCCAACTCGCTGAGGTACTACGTAAGCGAGGGGGACGGGGTACTGCGTTGTGATTGGCTAACTCAAGGTCTGTTCTGTCTCAACGTATGTTTACGGCTCACAGGAGTGGTCGAAATGAGACGGAAAGACTTTTTTGCCTAATGTGTTGGCAGACATCGGTCGCCTGTTATTAGGAGTCTAGTATTATATCGTCGTTGACGTCCCTACAACTCTGCCGACAGAATGATCGAAGATGTGCGTCGTGTGCGTTGAGTCTGTGAAAAATCCGCGACCGACCTTTTGCGCGTCGTGTGCGTTACCGCATATAATTGCATAGGTTCTATTTTCACAGACTAAAAAGTGCGTCACGGATCGTCTGTCGTCTGCGCTGCACATTAAGAGTTTTAAGTCATACAAATACTTTGGGATCGAACCCGTGGCACACTGCGCTGCAGTCGATCGCTCAGTCACTGCGCCGATCGTACCCTCAAGTAGACAAGTATGAAACTGAATGCTTCTGGCGCGCAACGATACGTCACGCCACAACACGTATGTTTCCGCCTTTAAACTTTCCCCCATCTTAGCTAAGACGATTGATACACTTTCTCAAAAAGGGTCTCAAAAAGTGAAAAGTACATACCGGAACACTTCAAGCGGCGCCAGTATGGAGGTCATAGTCTCGGCGGTGACGTAGTTGTGCTCCGTCAGCACGAACGAGATGGTCCAGATGAAGCGAAGCACGAAGTCTTCCACTATCGCGAAGTAGTAGAACTGGAATGCAAAGCGTTTGTTTGAAATATTTAAAAAAATATATTCCTTCTAGCGCTGGATCCTACAATATCGTATTTGACTGATAAAATCTAATTTAGTCCGTCAGAAAGCTTTTCAACAAAAATTGGCACGTATTTTTTCTTATGTTACTTAAAACAAAATTGTCGAAAATAACAAATCTTAAAAATTGACAAAACGTCAAATAGAATTTGTTTCCTAGCATTGTGTGAAAAGCAGAGTACGGTCCTCGGGAGTAAAGCTGCGTTGCCTTTTTTTTGCGTGGTAAAATTATCAAATGAGTCCTCCCACCCCTGGCAGGGCGGGAGGGACTGTCGGACTCGTACTGACTAAAATCCACGGTGTTCTTCAATAGCCCTTTATGTTCCGGGGTCACGGTGATGGAATAAGTCCCGCAGCCCCGGCAGGCTTTGGCCCTCTGAGAGGGGGCCCCGTCATTATGCCGACGCTCTGAGGCGCGCGTGGAACACGACGCGCCATCGACCCGGGCATGGTCCATGGTCGGGCAGCGAGTTGTCCTTTACTCGCTGCCCGCATGCCCGCGCCTACGGTGGCCGGAGATCGTCTTGCGACGTCCGTCGCCGTGGGCGTCCACCACCGCGGGTGGGGCGGAGGGAGGACAGCTGCGTTGCCTTGGGCTAACTTGAATCCCGAACCAGAATCCTTTGGTGCGTAATCTACTATTATTTTGTTACAATCTCAGACTCTGAACTTTCTTGACTCAGAACTTTTTTTGCCTTATTTTTTAATTTGCTTTGTGCGGGTTTCTTTTCACGTCATGTTGTTATAACTAGCCTAATCTGTCCCACTCCTGAGCAAAGGCCTCCCCCCATTCCTTCCACTTCTCTCGATCGAACATACTACCTAAGTATTATTTGTTATAATTTAAAAATCATTCTGTAATACTTACCTATAATAATGTAGTAGATAATACTTAAACTGAAATAAAAGTACCTATCTTGTGTTGTACAATGTACATCTGTTTTTTTTTGCATTTAGTCATTTCCTCGCTGAGGTGGGATGAAAAGTTACGTGTTGCACTCGAGTGCAAAGATTTTTCACCTTGTGCTCTTTTGATTCCGTCGCTACCACTCATGATTCTAATTTTTATCAAAATTGAGCACGCGGGTTAAAAGCAACTTTACACTCTTGTATAACATTTTAACCGACTACAAACTACCGAAACATTGTTCTGTCTACGCCGACTATTTCGACAACAATGCTTGTGTAGGCAGAGCTGTGGTGAAGCTTGTGCGTGTATTAGGTCATTTAAAACCTCATATAGACGGAGCAAGAACTCGAATGCGAGTTTCACTAGATTGCGGTATTTGTTTGATCAACTGCATTCGTTGTACCTATAAAGTCCGCAATGTAACGCAACTCGCGTGCGAGTTCTTGCATCGTCTAAATGAGGCTTAAGGGACGGGCTATCTCTATCATGATAACTCTACTCACCCCAGGACTATAAACGATCTCTTCTCTGAGGAACTTGTTCTCAGCGTTGGGCCCGCAGCTGAACAGTCCCCAGTCCATCTTGACGTCCCAGGTGTACGTGTACAGCGAGGATACCAGCTGACACGCGAACCACGCGTATAAGAACGGATTGTCGTACGAGTCTGGGTAGCTACCTGAAACACAGAAATGAGGTTTTTAAGTATGATAATAAAGTCCATGATCGACTACAATCCAGTTGCATCAAACTGGATTGTAGTCGATCATGGACTTTTAGAGGGCCAAAGCCTGTGGCGGGACTGTCTTATCAAGTAACCGTGACCTCGGAACTTAAAGGGCTATTGAAGGACACCGTGGATTTTAGTCAGTACAATAATTCTGATAGTCCCGTCCGTCCCGCCCTGGGTGGGAGGGCTCATTTGATCATTTAAACTCGTGAAAAAAGTCGATTACGATTTTTCATGTTTTGCTTGTAACTTTAATCGAAATAGCCACATAGAAGATGGCGGGACGAACTGTCAGATTCCGTCCAACTAGAAGGAGGACACACAGTGTCGCGAAAGGTGGAAAGAGTGGAGGGAGGCCTTTGCTCAGGAGTGGGAAAGAGCAGGCAAGAGAAAAAAATAAATCTTAACAAGATTATAAAAAAAAAACCGGCCAAGTGCGTGTCGGGCCACGCACAGTGTAGGGTTCCGTAGTTGCCCATCAAAATACTTATGCGAATTAACTAAACTGATTCGCTGAATTTAATTTAAAAAAGAAGAATTTTCAAAAGCGGTCCAGGAGTCTTTGAGAAATCGGGGAAAATACATAAAAAAAGATTACGACGAATTTAGAACCTCCCCCTTTTTTTGAAGTAAGTTAAAAATAGTTGACAATAAAAACCTACCTATCCCCAAAAAACATACCGTAAAAACGTACCTATTACAGCTGTAAAAATAAAGTTGACAAACTTACATTTGCAGTTGAAGAACATGTTCTCCGATACATTTTGTTTAGGAAAATATGTTATCCAAGTACATTTTATAAGTTGGTCGACTATTACTCGTAAAGTTGTAAAGCCTACTTAGTCATGATAATTTTCTTTTAAACTTCGTTATATATACTACTATTGTGAATTTTTTCACACCCCCAAACATAACCGTTTAGCTGGTAGAGGGGGGGGACACTCGAGTCGAGCAAAATTTAGCACTTTAAAGCTTAATATTTCTCAAACCAATTCTTTTATCAAACAATTGTTAATGGAAACAATCAATATTTTTTAAAGACCTATTTAATGATACCCCACACTAAGGGGTACGCGAGAAAAAAAAAACATTCCCTCTTTACGTGTACAGGAGGTACCCTAAAAAAAATATTTTACGAGATTTTATTTTACCACTTTTTCGGCACAACAAATCCGTATATTTTCACCAAATTACAGCTCTCTAGTACTGTGCGTCTCTGAGCTAAACTGCGGACAGACGGACGGACGGACGGACGGACGGACATGGCGAAACTATAAGGGTTCCTTGTTGACTACGGAACCCTAAAAACTATAGATTAATATTGTAACAAACTAATATAATTAAACTAGCTGACCCCGCAAACGTTGTTTTGCCATATAAATTAAAAAAAAAAAGATAGTAGCCGATTCTCAGACCTACTGAATACGCTTATAAAATTTGGTAAAAATCGGTAGAGCCGTTTCGGAGGAGTACGGTAACTAACATTGTGACACGGAAATTTTATATATAAGAAGATTAGTTTGTGAGAAGGTACGTTTGTGAGAAGGTAGGTATGTTTGTTACTATTTCACATAAAAATTACTGAAAGGATTTGGATGACATTCAGATATGCAGTGCATGACTTGGATTAACACAAAGGATAATACTTCCACGGTCGAAGCCGCTGGCAAATATAGTTCATCATAAAGAAATATACAGAGATACTGACCATTATAAATCGTCCGTAGCGTCGCGAACAGCACCACAAAGAATGTGGTGGAGTACTTGCCGGCGTTCACAAGATGAGGGAAGGCCTCCCGGCTGTCCCGGTACCGCCGGAGACATTGGAAGAACCGCGTCCATGCCGGGACCACGTTCACTAGTGCCCTGGTAATGATGAACCACTGAGTTGTCTCGAATGTTACTGGAAAGGAAAATTATATTATTTAGATGTCACGTAGAATGAATTCGACTCGACAAGCCTGCTGGCTAGTGGTTAGTGACCCTGACTGCTATGCCGGAGGACGTAGGTTCGATTCCCACCCAGGACAAATGTTTATGTGATGAGCACGATCATTTATTCTGTGTCTAGGTGTAATTTATCTATAATATTTATGCATTCAGAAATATGTATATAAGTATGTATATCAGTTGTCTAGTACCCATAACACAAGCTCTGCTTAGCTTGGGACTAGATGGCGTTGTGGAACAAAATTAAAAAAACCGGCCAAGTGCGTGTCGGGCCACGCACAGTGTAGGGTTCCGTGGTTGCCCATCAAAATACTTATGCGAACTAACTAAACTGATTCGCTGAATTTAATTTTAAAAAGAAGAATTTTCAAAATCGGTCCAGGAGTCTTTGAGACCTCGGGGAAAAAAACATTAAAAAAAAAGATTAGATACGACGAATTTAGAACCTCCCCCTTTTTTTGAAGTAAGTTAAAAATAGTTGACAATAAAAACCTACCTATCCCCAAAAAACATACCGTAAAAACATACCTATTAAAGCTGTAAAAATAAAGTTGACAAACTTACATTTGCAGTTGAAGAAGATGTTCTCCGATACATTTTGTTTAGGAAAATATGTTATCCAAGTACATTTTATAAGTTGGTCGACTACTACTCGTAAAGTTGTAAAGCCTACTTAGCCATGATAATTTTCTTTCAAACTTCGTTATATATACTACTATTGTGAATTTTTTCACACCCCCAAACATAACCGTTTAGCTGGTAGAGGGGGGGGACACTCGAGTCGAGCAAAATTTAGCACTTTAAAGCTTAATATTTCACAAACGAATTTTTTTATCAAAAAATTGTTAATGTAAACTATCAATATTTTTTAAAGACCTATTTAATGATACCCCACACTAAGGGGTACGCGAGAAAAAAAAAAACATCCCCACTTTACGTGTACAGGAGGTACCCTAAAAAAAAATATTTTACAAGATTTTATTTTACCACTTTTTCGGCACAACAAATCCGTATATTTACACCAAATTACAGCTCTCTAGGACTGTGCGTCTCTGAGCTAAACTGCGGACAGACGGACGGACGGACGGACGGACGGACGGACGGACGGACATGGCGAAACTATAAGGGTTCCTTGTTGACTACGGAACCCTAAAAAAATGTATAAGTAACATTTTTTTATGCGCCTGTGTCGCGCGTATCATAATGCCCTGGTACATAGTAAGGTTCAGGTTCAAGTCCTGTCCGCAATCAATCATCAAATGAGTCCTCTTACCTAGGTCAGGGCGGGAGGGACTGTCAGATTGTACTGACTATAATCCACGGTGTCCTATAATAGCCCTTTAGGTTCCAGGGTCACGGTTACCTGATGAGACAGTCCCGCGAAGGATCTTGAGTGCGTTTACAAACATATTAACTCACAGACACAAACAGACCCGGAACAACTTTTTCTGGATCATACAAATTGTCACGAGTAGGAATCAAACCCGCGATATGCATCAGTCACTGCGCCAACCGAGCTGCCAAATTTCTTGTCACCGAGACTATTAATTCCATCTTTTTATTTTTGACAGCTCAGAAGTACTTTTTTTTATTTAATGATGGGTTCACGTTTGACCAAAAAATGTTTGGTCGACGGTGAAGCACGCTTTTTTTTTTTTTTTTTTTTTTTTTTTTTTTTTTTAGGTGGTAAAATCATCAAATGAGTTCTCCCGCCCTGGGTGGGGCGGAAGGGACTGTCAGACTCTTACTGACTAAAATCCACCCGTGTTCCTTCCTATACCCTTTACGTTCCGGGGCCACGGTAACCTGGGTTAAGAAAAAACCCGCGACCCCAGCAGGCATTTGGCGCGAAACACGACGCGCCACCGACCCGGGCTTGGTCCTTGGTCGGACGGCGAGCTACCCATAACTCACCGTCCGCAAGCCCGCTCCACCGCTGTGCCCTCTGCTAATCAGAGGGACACGCGTTGGAGCGTCCACACGACAGGCTATTCGCATACGGGCAAAGAGACCCCTTAGGCACACAGTGCCTAAGGAAGAGTTTTTGCCCGCATCCCAGGGTGCACCGGCCCGAAAAACTGGTCTTCCCCCCGGACGTATCCGAGAGGGAACTCCAGTCCACGGGCGCACGTGGAGGTTTCCTGTCATAGCACCCCAACGGTGAAGCACGCTTGCCTAGAACTAACCTGTTGACTCTTGACTTGAAGACAACCTATTCATTAAATTGAACACCACTAAATGAATGATTACTATTTTCCAAAGACAATGAGGAACTCACCATTAACATTAAACCAGTCGCTACCAGTAGTATAGAAGGCGATGAGATAGTGAAAGTCTAAGAAGGCCGCTACGAAGGAGTTCCACTGGTCAGCCAGCCAGAAGTCTGCGAATAGCACCGGCATGAATGGAGCTGCTAGGATACGACCCTGGAACAACACATGTTTAGGTTGAAGTAATGTATTAAAATATATTACAAAAAAATAAGCTCCAATAAAAAAAAAAACGACGGGTTGCACTCCGGGAGTGCCGGCAGAAGTGAAAACTTGAATACTAACGTTGTGCATTTATTTCCATATTTTAAAACCTTTATATACACGAATTTTACGAATGTATTGTGTGTTATATTTTTATACGCAATAACGCCTGCGTCGCGTCTTTGCAAAGATATTTTTAAAGAAACGAAAAAATTCAGATTGCGAGCAGGGCTCGAACCTGCGTCTTCTGGATAGGTACTCCAGACGCCTTAACCAAGTAGGCCATCGCAACCACTACTCACAAAGCTGAAATTTCTCGTTCCCTTGTTCGCAATGAGCTCTGCTCGCAATCTGAATTTTTTCGCTTCTTTAAAAATTTGTATTGTGTGTGTATGTGTATCTCTGGCGAATAAATGATTATTTTCTACCTGTATGGGTAATTGTTCTGTACCATTAAACAAACTTTTTCTGTACCATGTGGCGAAAAATTAAAGCATCCAAAAAGGAACAGTGGATGCCTCATAGAAAAGCGAGCCAGGCGAGCTCAAAAATTTTTAGTTTTCTAGACTGCAATAAGTCTAGTATTCATTAAAGTCGAAAGAATAAATAGATCATGAAATTGTCAAAACTTGTTTAGTCTTGTCAAGAAAGCCATCATGCCCACAACGGTGGATCCGCGCTTGATGCGGACGGCGAGTAATGGGTGACTCGCCGTCCGTCCCCGGGTCGACGGCGTGTCGTGTTCCACGCACGCCCCAAAGAGCTGTCAGAAATCCGACGGAGCCCCCATAGAGGGGCAAACGCATGCCTTATCAAATAACCGTGACTCTGGGACAGAATTAGAGAGGAAGAACATTTGAGGATTTAGTCACGATAAAAAAAGGCCATAAACGATTGAAAACAGAGTTAAACATCATCTACGTATTGAGCAATAAAGATTAGTGCTTGACGTTTACAATCATAACGCATTTGTTACGGCAAAGCGAAACTAATGAGTAATTAGTAACTATTAAAGAAGTCAATCGTGTTGGCTTGACGTCAGTACTGAAAAATTAGTGCAAATAAATTTGAACCCAAATTACAGAACGATTACGCTGAAATTAAAGATTTTTACAGTTTCAGTGAATAGCGTTTTGGGCTTTATTTTTGTACTGCAGGCATCATTGTTTATTTGTAAAGAAATGCATTTAAATTGGATTACTTAGACAATTTTTTGGTCAAAGCTTGGTATTATTTCAGTTTACCATTGGATCCATCCCCGGATTTTGAAAGTACTAGATCTTCTTATACATTTACGAGTTCTTCAGTGGACCAACCATCATCACTAACTTTGACCATTAGTATCCCATTATCATCTAAAAAGGAGCCCATCTAGCAATTGTGGATGTTTCTATGTGAGTTTAAATGTTAGTAATGCACTCACGAAACAGAAAAATATGCTAGTATGAGATAACCCTGACGTAATAAAAAAACGCATCAAATCATTTGATTGACATAATTGCATTTTTGATAAGGTTAAAAACATGAGGTAAAAACTGAAAATATCACTGGAATAACAAGTTTGACAAGTAAATTAGACACGACACCAATCTTATTATTTATGTCGTCATAGCTAGTACCTGTTGCCAGCTTCACCCGCTAAAACTCGAAAATATATACCACGAAATCATAAAATCAGGATAAAACTATCTTATGTGTTAATCTAGGTTATAAACTATGCCCGGTATAATATTGATCGAAGCCATGTTGCGGGGCGAGACGGAACGGGAAGCGGTCATCTCCTTCTGCGAAGCTGTCATGCTCGCGAAGGAGGAGGCGGGATGTGTGAGGGAAAGGACAGCGTTCATCTCAAAGAACTGTCAGCAAACTGCCGGGGCCCTCCTTAGAGTGACAAAGCCTGCCAGGGTCGCGGGACTGTATCATCAGGTAACCGTGGCCTTGGAACGTAAAGGGCTATTGAAGGATCGCCGTGGATTCTAGTCCGTACAAGTTAGACAGTCTCAGTCGCCCTGGGTGGGAGGATTAATTAGACGATTATGTAAACCACGAAAAAAAAAAGGGTTATAAATCATCTCTGTTCCAAATTTCATCCAAATCCGTTCAGTAGTTTTTCGTGAAAGAGTAACAAACATCCATTCTTTCATCTCATCATCATATCATCTTTTACGTTTATTATATTGGTAGGATAATTCAGGCAAGGTTTATATTTAAAATGATTTATTAGTCTAACCTTTAACTACGCATGTAAAGCTAATCTCGCAACTGGATTTTCATTATGATTTCCAGATGTCACATTAGTATAGTTTACGTTGTGAGAAACGAGTCACTGTATAATTTGTTGACGAGGTAGATGCCAATTGCCAGGGTGACTAAATTGTGGGTATCTTGCTTCTACATTACAGTACAGTGGTCTTTGAATGTCGTCTTAAGGAAAGGAAATTCGGTGGTTTTCGTATGACTGACGATAAACAAAACACCTGAATATTATAACAAAAAACATATTGAAACTGAATTGTTTATTTCACTTAGAAACAAAAATCGGAAATCATTATCTGCTTCGGGTTTTTTTACCTGAATACCAGTACTTTACACGACTGTCTTTGTGACCTTTAGAATTCCCTTTAAGACAACGAACAATCCGAATCATGCACCTACATATTTCCTGGCGTTTTATAAGTGCCCATGTCTACTCGAACTAAATATTTTTACATTGAACTTTACGACCTAATTACTAGATGTTACTATTACAGTACAAGTAACATTGGTTCCCGAATAGCTACATACTAAAAAAGGGCAGATGAAAATAAAAACAGTCTTCTAAAGGCGATTGCAAGTGCTAACCAGCGTTAATGTCGTAAAATTGCAATGACAGACCGTAGCGGCTCGACTGTTTTCTATGTAACTCTCTCAAAATGCTTCTGTAGATCACGACACTGTTGCCTATGGGTGCTCCCACATCTATCGACGCGGAATCGGCTTTTTCCGTCGCCCTTTCTCTTTCTGTCGCTTAGAACTGCCATTTGCTAGACCGAGACAGAAAGCATAATGCGATAGCACGCGGCGGAATCCTCGAGGCGGCCGCGTGCTATCGCATTGTCTCGGTCTAGCAAATGGCAGTTCTAAGCGACAGAAAGAGAAAGGGCGACGGAAAAAGCCGATTCCGCGTCGATAGATGTGTGAGCACCCTATAACTGTTGCAACTGCAGTCGCTTTCAGAAAAATATAAAAAAGGTATTTTTTATAATACTCACACATATCCTGAGAAACCAAAACCGTGCTTCATGTCGAAAAACTTTCAGCGGGTTCATGAGAAAGGCCACCATTATTATCACAAGCGCTAAAGGGTTTACAAACGGCGGTATACTCAAACTAGCGCTATATATAAAACTTAATATGCTTAAAGCCCATATAACACCAAAAATGGCCGCCAGTTCCATTAAGTGTTGTTCTGACAGGTGATTCCGGGGGTCTAACTCGAAAATCAGTACGTGGTTGACCCCAGAAGACCGCCACCCGTATACGTTTATACCGATGAGGAATATGAATTCTACTAAAAGGAATGGGCCTCGGTACAGTCTAAAGGCTGATTTGAAGTTTTCTGTGCCTCCTTCGTGGAATAGTGCTGAAACAAAATTAAATAAAGTTAGTTTTCAGATAATAGCAGCATTTTTTGCAATGTTTGGACAATTTCCTATATTTCAACAGTGCCAAAAATAGGGGTTTGCTGACGGTGCCCAGATACAGGATGCAGACCCTGGAAGGGAGCCGAAATCGCCAGCTCAGAGCCATTACATTATAGCCAGGCCATCAGTACCATAATTGGCCAGACTATCAGTGTCATCAGTCAACATGTTTGGCTAGACCAGGGCCATAATTGGCCAGAGCAAGACCATAATTGTTCAGAACTAGGCGCAGTTTAAGAAGCTCGCACTGGACGTTTAAAAGACTAGTTATGGCACTGTTTTCAAACATACTTTTTAGAAGCTTATAAGCAATTATACCAGTAAATGGTAAACATCTCATTTTTTGCATTACGCAATAGGTATTTGAAAAAAAATGCAACTTAATTTACTTATAATGGGCCCTATATCCACACTAATGATCTATTAAATCACAGAAAAAACATAATCCGTTAACAATGCAATGTATTACCCGTAATTTGATTTTAATTGAGTTAGGTACTTGCCACGTAACTCACACAGTGCCTATTTTCCTTTCAAGTTGTTCATTTTCAGTTATAGTCCAGTAACTTTAAACATGTTCCGTCGTACTACAAAAAGTTAAAAATCTGTTGAACACTTGTCTAAAAAAAGTGTAACTGCAAAACGACCCTTATCATCATCTGCCTAGCTTTTCCCAACTATATTGGGGTCAGCTTCCAGTCGAACCAGATGCAGCTGGATATCAGTATTTTACATGAAGCGACTGCCTATCGGACCTCCACAACCCAGTAACTGGGCAATACGATACCCCATGGTATTGACTGGTTGTCAGACTTATGAGCTTCCGACTAATAGTAACGACTGTCAAAGATCTACAAATAATAATAATAATAATAATAAAGGAAGTATTTCAGTAAGTGTTTGTAGGGATCGACCATACTTCCGGGTTCCTGGTCGATTCTGAGAACCGTGGAATACCTCTCCACTCCTCAAGCACCTCAGGATATGTTACCCCCTTGTCGCTTCGTCACCTGGTGCAAGCGATATGTTTGGGGGTCCATTTGTTGAGTGTGCAAGTCACCCCCTGCCAACGTATCTATGTATATAAAACATTGATTAGGCAGGGGCCATAGTCTTTCCATAGATATTATATAACCAGTCCACCAAACCCACCAAACGCCATAACCCTGTCTTTTGTTTCCATATTCCGCAATAGTCCAACTCTAACCGGGGGTTGACCTTGGATATACTGGCATAGTGCATACGGGGTTAACCGCCGGTTAGAGCCTCATTTCATTTAAATTGCGTAAAGGGCCTCTGCAAGATGGCTTCGGCTCCTGGCATGCCCTCTAAAAGTCCGGGATCCCATGATGCCGAGATCTTAGAAGATATAGAGAATAATAATAATAATAATACTCCACAACTATCACACAACGCAATCTAGTCCCAAGCTAAGCAGAGCTTGTGTTATGGGTACTAGACAACTGATAAATACATACATATTATAGATAAATGACACCCAGACACAGAACAAATGATCGTGCTCATCACACTAACATTTGTCCTGGGTGGGAATCGAACCCACGACCTCCGGCATAGCAGTCAGGGTCACTAACCACTAGACCAACAGGCCAGTCAAATGACAGCCTGGACCAACGGCTTTGTTTTTTTAAATGACAGCCGGGACCAACAGCTTTACGTGCTTTCCGAAGCACGGAGGAAACTCGCTATGTCAGATGGTCACCCATTTACAGACCAACCTCGGCAAGCGCGGTTTAACCCGGAAGATCGGCCTGTGGCTAAATAATTAGAGCCGCACGCTGTAATTATTTAGCCACGAGCTCCTCAAACGTCAAATGGCATTTTGCAGTTGACAGTTTTTTTTGACAAATGTTCTACAGCTGTTTAACTTTTTTGTAGTAAAACGGGTTGTGTTTGCGTCAAATCCTGTTGTTAGTTCTGAATGTTTGCAGACTTGTTTATGATGTTGATTGTTGTTGTTGTTTTAAAATAGAAAGCAACGAAAATAAAAAGGCGGTTTTAGTACTGGTGTACACCACTCCTCAAAAAAACCATAAACATGCACTCTACCCGATATAGAAAGTTTCGAAATTCAAAAGCTTGTCAATACAAAAGTAACTGGCCGTTATTTTGGCGCCTCGGTCATTGACGTAACGACCTACAAATGGGCGCCATATAATAAAAATGCGGGCTTTGGGCTTCCCCTCATCTAAAATATACAATTGGTGACTAATAGTGACTCAAATTTTAAATGACCATATTATTTTAAATGTGTTATTTCAGTAAAGAAGTTCTTATAAATATTAGATTTTGCCCGAAGTTTTCGAATTTGAATTTCACAATGAATTGGGATCGTACCTATGTACTTATATGTGGCGCCATTTATAATCAATATCTGGTTGAGCGAGCTTCGCTCGGTTTTTAAAATGTCTATATCTTGGGAACCGAGCTTTTCTCGAACCTGTGACCTTGATAAATCGATTCCTTGAGCCGAAAAACCCCTAATCTGTAACTTTCATGAAAATCCTTGGAGCCGTTTCCGAGATCCTGATTATATATAAATAAATAAATATACAAGAATTGCTCGTTTAAAGATATTAGATAGATAATGAACATTACAGTTGTTTTTCTTGGGGACAATATTTTTTTAGGCGATAGGTACCCTTCGTGACATAGGTTTGACATTTCCTCCCGTACCTGACAACGTATGCACGATGTTCGGTTCTGTAGTACTCGTATGGACGTGAAAAGGTAACAAACAAACTAACTTTCGCTAAATCATTTATTTGGATGAAATAGTAAAACTCTCTCTCTTTGTCTGTCTGATCTGTCCTTCAAACTCCAGACAAGCTGAACCACAGATATCTTAAAGAAAGAGATATGGCGTGGAGTTTAAAATGTATAGAAAACCAGTGAAGCCGCAACAGCCCCACCATGACGATTATATTGCGCATGTAGTTAAATCAAAACAATACTACGAACAAGTGCAGGTCACGCGCCATCGATAACTCAGTCATTTAAATATAAACCTTATTCTTTAAAACACAGCGTACTTTTTCCGTATAATTTACTCACACCAACAATTATCATTGTGTGTTGTCGCGACACGCGGGGGGCGGTACTACTCCCGCTCAAATACAACGGACGCACCACGCGACATTACGGCTTGATGAGGTATCGTTATGTCAGTTTTACATTGCTTCTCCAGTCACTCAGTGATAGAGTGAGGTGGTTTTAATAGAGGTGGATTTTCGAAAAACAATATAGTCGGAGTAATATAGGAAACAACAATAAAGTAGTCCAAGTCCAAGCTGGCCAAAACGCTCAGCACCACGTGGTCACCGACACGCCCCCTTGCCACTTCTCCTGTTTTTAATATTTCTGTGAGCTGAACCGATTGTGATGAGGCATTCGACCCTGAACTTTAGGATATGGATACATTTTATCTTAGTAGATAGTAACTTCACGTGGGATTGTTTCCGATTCCGACCACCAAGCGTGCGCAGACACAGGCTGAAACCAGTTTCTTTTATTTCATTCTCAATTTGGTAAACGGGTAATTACTCCAAAGTTGCTTTTATATGTTTTCGAAATCAAAAAACGTACCTACATCCATTTTAAATTCGAAAACTTTATTTTTTCAAACACCTTATCAGTTTTTGAGGTCAATCACTTCATGGTTGAGAGATGCGCCAACAAGTTGGTCATCGGCACTCATCTGTCGCTGACTAGTCGGCTGGGTAGATTAGGATAATGAACCTTTCTTATTAATATTTTCTACTTCTTTTCAAACCTCACAGTTTATCTGAGCATCTAAAACAGCCACTTTAAGCAATATTCCTAATGCATTTTCAAACAACTGCGTGCATTTCCAGCAGCATCATTGTCTATTCATTCACGCAATTAATTATTTGGAATATTGCTACGATGTTCGTTTTAGACCCTCTGTATATTTAAAGGAGAAACTGACTGCCTAACTGGAATGTACGCACCGCTGAAATCTAGCTGAAATCTGCTTCTAATCTCTCCGCTGAAATCTGGTTCTAGAAGTATGAAATTTTGCACAAGTTTTCCTTAAATGACGTAAGTGCGCACTAAGATGGATTTTGCTAAATTCTTCCTGGTAGGGAGTCAAAAATGGTGTGAAATTTTATATGAAAATAAAATTAACATACGATTTTTGAAACTTCGAATGTAGACTTATCAACCAATTGTAGATATTGGGTAGTTCTGTATATGAAACGTCACTGACATTAAAGATTTTTGAGGAAAGAAAAAATCAGCTGCGATTGGGAATCAAACCCGCGTCTTCTGGATGGTTTATTCCACTTTGTTCACCTGGGTGATATCACCTGGGTGAACAAAGTGGACCACTTGGTTTCCTCAATTCACCTCGGAAAAATATCACCTGAGTGATATCACCCAGGTGAATTGTGGACACCAACGCAATTTACCTGGGTGAAAAATATCACTCAGGTGATATTTTTCCGAAGTGAATCCAGACGCCACTACCAATTAGGCCATCGCAACACACTCGTTTAAAGGTGAATCTTTAATTCCCTTGTTTGAATGTTTTACGGTTACATTTTCGATAGCCTAAAAACTCTACCGACAATTAACCGACTTGTCCGACTAGTCGGCTAAAGTTAAAGACGGCCATCTCTATCGATTACATCTTTATTTTGTATAGAAAGTAACTTTGCCATTTTATTGAAGACGAACACAGACGTTTGCAATAAATCACTGTTCATTGTTTTTTTTATTGGAAGGCCCATCTTTAGCGTTAGTCGCCTTAAAACTGTGAATAAGGTGGATAATCATGTGGCCAATCATGTGCTTTGAGCATAATATTGAAGGCGATTACTCGATGTTCAACCGATTTTCCTGGGAAAAAGTTACACTAGCGAAAGTTGACAAAGTATTAGAAAACTTCCTCAAGGCAAAGAGATTCATTAGAGGTATTAACCATTCGGAAATACCAATTAGTTTTCAAATAAGAGAATTTATTTAATTTGCAGTTCCTATGCATTAGTTGCTTATCTGAATACGAAAAGAGGTCATAACTTTAGAACCATAAAAATAGCACCGTATGTCTCAGAGGTAAAAGAAAGGAAATGACCTCCCCCCATGCCCCTGTTCAATTTGATCCACACTTCCCGGGTCAACTAGCTTGTAAAATAATCTAATACTTAATCGTATCTTTTAATCCCTAAATGGACAATTACAAAACATTTATTACTTAATGTTGTTGACACACGATAAGTAAGAATAATCTTTTATCTTTGCTTAGAGTGTGGTCAGTAAAAGATTAAGTTTGTTTTACGCAATGTTTAGTAAGGATTTCTGCGTATCTGCTGGGCAAATATTACAGAATCTTATGATAACAAAGATTAGGTTGTGTAGAGATTTAATAGATTTATTGCTGATTATATGATAAAATCCAATATTAAAGTTTATGATTGCCCTTGAATATAGTGAAAACTGACATTGAAGGCCGATAAAAATATGACACTCTTGATACAATCATATACACACATCAAAAGTGTCTAGGGATCAACATATATTTTTGCAATAACTTTTCTCCTGATTGATATTAATTAAAATGTTCTTTAAGGATTCATCAAATAAAGTGTTATCGTTTGTCACAGTAACGATAAACCAAGTCACCTTTGCATTCATAAAGAAATTTGCCATTTTCCTAATAAAGGGATTTTTGACATTTGAACCACTAACATTAAAGTTCGAAAAAAAGACTGAAATAACAGTTTTCTTTAAAATTTTATTGGGTAACTTAAACAATGAATAATCCGTGTTTCTACCGCGAACACTAACAACACAAGAACATCGGTTTGGCATACTCAAAATGAGTTCATCCAAATCACGCTGTGGAATGGCCGCCCATGTTCGTTGCAACAACAAAAAAAGGTCTTCTTGCGACTGGATACCCTCCATATTTGGCAGAGCTCTTCTCTGTAGCATATCCCATGCATGCTCAATCGGGTTCAAGTCTGGCGACTGAGCAGGCCAGGGCAGGACATTGATGTTAGCTGCGGCGAGAGTCTGTCTTACAACTCTTGCGGTGTGCGGTCGTGCATTATCATGCATTAACTGAAATAAGGGACCGATTTGCACTTGTAGAGGAACGATGACGTCTGATACAATCGTCTCAGCATAAATTTGAGCGTTGAGGTTGCCTCTGATCCAAATCAACTCAGTTCTTCCGCCGATCCAAATACCCGCCCATACCATGATGGTTCTACCACTATAAGGATGGACTTCCTGGCAGGATTTTAATCGCTGTTGGCGTCCAGGGGTTCTCCAGTGTCGTATACGTCTTGTATCCGGTCTCATACCAAAACGAGACTCATCAGAAAAGCACACGAAACGCCATTGTTCTTCTGCCCAATTTCTGTGTTCAAGAGCCCATTGATATCGAATCCTACGATTGTGCATTGCTATAGGTGGTACCCGTAGCGGTCTTCGGGAATGAAGTTTCACTTCATGCAAGCGGTTTCTGACTGTTTGGTCGCTAATTAAGTTCCCTGAAGAGTGATGAAGCCTCACGGCTAACATCATGGCGGTTATTGTTGGAGCTCTTCGAGTTAAGATTTGAATGTATCGGTCTTGTCTCCGTGTGGTGCAGCGATACCGTCCTCCATGGCGCTCAGCCACGGTACCAGTGCTTCGGTAACGTGTCCAAAGTCGACTGATAACACTCTGACTTGTATTCAGAGCTAAAGCCACAGTACGTTGCCGGGAACCAGCTTCTATCATTTCCACGGCTCTGAGCATTTCTTCCCTGCTTAAATGACGTCGCCGCTCCATAATAACGTTGGTTTTAATCAGTAGTAGGGAAACAGTAGCACTAATAATGTCTTCAATGCGTTGTATGTTTTTATAGGGAAAATATTGACAGCTGATTTTCATCTTTTACTCGAATTTGATTTACAGTTCCTGATTCAAATTATGAAATGCACCAAAAAGGATCCATATAAATTTATAAAATCATAAATTTATTACAAAGCCACATCTCAATCTCAAGAAATCCGCATAAAAATGCTTGATCCCTAGACACTTTTGATGTGTGTATTAAACGAGATCTATTGGTTTTTGATCGGCTTAAGTCTCTTTGAGTAGCGGTACTTGAAAGTTCATATATATAATTATGATAGCCTTATTAATTACTAAACATTTTCATCACAGCATTGTATAGAGCAGCCATACTCAAAGTGTGCTCCGCGGAGCCCCGGGGTTCCGCAAAGCCTTTGTGGGGGGTCCACGAGAATACTAGTAGTCCCTAACTATCTTCAAGTCTAATACATATCAACCGATGGATGAAGAAAAATGGTTAAAATTATGATACAGTTTCATACATCTCATTAGAATTTTTTTTACTTCTATTATAGCTTACCTACATTGTAACAAGATTACTCATTTGAATATAGTAATTTTTCAAAATTTAAACTGTTTAAAAGGGTTCTCTAAAAAAATCTGAGAACCGCTGGTATAGGATATTCAGAAAAAAAAAGGAATTTCCATGCTCACTATACTCAAAATGTTGATGGAATAGTCTTTGGACACCATTCAAGCTGGGGACCGCATGGTGGATTAGAGCCTATTCTCTTTCAAATTAAAGAGGCCTGTGTCCCAGCAGTGGGAACATTACAAGCCAAATGACGACACAATATTGCAATAGGTCTCCGACCTCATCAATCAATCAAGCGTACAATTAATCAGCACTGTCCATTAGTTATTAATTTCAATAAATTCAACTCATTATCATTTCTATCAAAGTATTTATTATTATTTTATATTAAGCTTAGATTATAAGAAGGTAATCAAAACAATGATTAAATTAATTCACAGTAATAACCTAGCGCCTAAAAAATTAAAAACATTTCTAAGAAACTTTGAAACTAGTTTGTTGTGAATCATTTTCTTACTTAGCATTAGAGCTGTTTGATATGCATTAGATATTCCAGATTTGATTAGATAGGTATATATTCATAGGCATATTAATACTAGCAATACCAACTATTATGTATTCTGTGGCAATACCTTAATTTTACTTCTTACTAATATTATAAATCCGAACATTAGTTTATTTATTTATACTTCATGTACATAGGCGGTACATAGGCGGACTTAATGCCAACCAAAACCAATCAACCAAAAAAATAATTAGTGATGGATGTTTGTTACTATTTCACGCAAAAACTACTGAACGGATGTGAATGTTTTGTACACAGATAGTTAATAACCTGGATTAACACATAAGATAGTTTTTATCCCGATTTCATGTTCCCGTGGGATAATTTTCGAGTTATAGCGGGCGAAGTCGCTGGTAACAGCTAGTGTATGCGAAACTTGCAAACAGCGCAGTAGTTAATCGTTTATTCACTGCGCCAATCCTTTTTATTTTTATTATGGTTAAATCATGATACTATTATGAGCTCTCGCACCCAGGGCGGGATGGGAGTGACTCTCAGGCTTGTACTGACTAAAATCCAGGGTGTCCTTCAATAGCCCTTCACGTTCCAGGGTCACGGTTAGCTGACAAGACAGTCCTACGACCTCGGCAGGCTTTGGCCCTCCAGCTATGTGAGGCGCGCGTGGAACACGACGCGCCGTCGACCCGGGCATAGTCCATGAATAAGCAGGTTTTCAAGAAATGGTTTTAAGAGATATCAAAATCAGTTGAGCCGGTTTAAGGCGATCAGACATCTTGTGTCTGAATTTCTTGTTTTGGATTTCTGATTTTTTTATTAATTTGAAAATTACACCGGTGCCCGGTCAGAACGCTATTAAACTAGTAGAACTGGCTTATAAGAAATTGCGTTAAATCATCTCATCTGCCTTTTTTTTAGTGTGGTAAAATCCTAATAAATCAGGGCACCCAGAAAAGTGTCGAGACAATGTAGCTCGACGTGTCCCGGAGAATGAATTTACCTGCCTTGGATCCTGCACGAAATTAATCAGAAAAGAATAGTGGAGGAGCTGTTGGTCTTTGCTGCTGGTATTATTTAGCCACGAGCTTCGATTACGAGGAACTGCGTTTTCTACTATCGGTAAAATCTTAATAGGTAGAAACAGTTGTCTTATCTAAAAGATAACAATAATGCATTGTTCCGAGTATACTGTTTACGGATATGGACTGTGATATGGATAAGACTTACAGTACTGCCCCCAGTATCATTCTGAGATCATTTCTATTGAATTGAAACCGTTGAAATTCTGACATCATTGTCGTTGTATTGAAGCCAGAGGTAATATTCTACAAGTTTACAACCCCGCTACCGAGAAACTCCTAAAGGAATAACTGAATAATACTATTTGCTAGATCGGAGAATTGTAAGATGGCCCCGAAGTCTAGCAGTCGCGTTTGACACCGCGAGACCAGGAAATCAGGTCAAGGAACATTATACGATTGCCCATCCATGAATTGAAGCCAGAGGACCACTCTTAGCAGTCGCGCCTGAGACATTGAGACCGAAAAGCAACTTATAGGACGTAGTACGATGTTTACTAACGGTAGATACGGTAAATAAACTAAAGAATTCATTGCCCTAGCCCAGGTATTCTCAAACTGTGAGCCGTAGAGACTAGAGACTACAGATGGGCGCCATTGGACGCTCCTATTGACCACTGTTGAGACATGATTTAGGTAAGAAGCAGCCGTCAAAAACAAAGGAACGGGGATTTGGATTGGATATCCATTTTGGGCGTAAATCTATAAGTACGCCTCGCCGCGATCGGCAAAGCTTTGAGTCTTTCGGCAACCTTTAATTTAAAAAAAAACACAAAATAAATGGTTAATTTTCAGAAAGATGATAGATGTTTTAACATCGCAGAAATTTAGAAGGAAACTTTGAATCTCTAGAAATACCTTATTCGATGTATGCCAATTTGCATAAGTTGATGACTCGAGTAATTTCCCACTGACTGTTTGTGGTTGCGGTTGAATATTTCACGAAACCATTATACAGTAATAATTTAAACCCGTATGAAATAAAATAAAAATATAGGACGTAAATCTTAATCACAATGTATATGCTATGTGTAAAGTGGGTAATGAGGACTGCCAAATCGATAGCAGCGCGCGATGTGACAGAGATGTGAATCAATGGGGTCAATCGATCAACCGGCTGAGTGAAGTACGACCTTTTAAAGTACTTTTTTAGGTTTTTTTTTTTTTTGAACTAGCGATCCGCCCTAGCTAATTAGCCTAGCACGTGTGTAATCTCTACTATATGCATGCTGAATACATATTATATAATATAAAGGTCGCCGGAAGACGCTGGATGCAGGTCACTTCCAACCGGTATATGTGGAGATCTAAAGGGGAGGCCTATGTTCAGCAGTGGACGTCCTATGGCTGAGATGATGATGATGATGAATACATATTTTACAAAACTTCCTCTTGAATCGCTCCATGCATTAAAAAAACCGCATCAAAATCCGTTGCGTAGTTTTAAAGATATAAGCATAATAGGGACAGACAGAAAGGGGGAAGCGACTTTGTTTTATTTAATTAATTAATTTTATCAGTTGTGTAGTACCCATAACACAAGCTCTGCTTAGCTTGGGACTAGATGGCGTTGTGTGCTGGTTGTGGAATATTATTATTATTATTATTTTTATACGTTTTTAAACATCTCGGGATCATGGGATCCCGGACTTTTGAAGGGCGTGCCAGGAGCCGAAGCCATCTTGCAGAGGCCCATTACGCATTTTTAAATGTTATACTACGTAGTAATGAATAATAACAAAAATGTTTATCAAATTAAAATATCTAGTTTTTACAGTGAAAACAGTAATTTATAGGACGAAAATCCTAGTCAGATTTCACATTTGCATAAATAACTATATTTTTTTTGGGTTTTTGATGTATTTTTTTTTATGGAAGACCGTCAAATGTTTCCTCCTGTAATGGGTAGACGGAAGAGACTCAAAAATTTGCCTATTTTTAATTACCCTTTGCGTTCCAGAGCCGTGACTTTTAAGATAGTCCAACGACCGCGGTCAGTACGTCTTATAGGAATTCAAGAAAAATATAATTTCAATTTATAACAGAACCAATGTTTGTGTGACCAATAAGTAGTTGTTTCAGATCCGATTGTGTTTAGAGTTTAAATGTTTGTAAACGAACCCACAATACAGGAGAAATTGTTTAAAAAAACATATAACACCTTGCTTGGCAAGTAAAAATTGTTGTCCGACGGATCGCAAGACATGATGGTTACTCTAGACAAAGGAGATGGCTAAACGAGTGCCCCAGTCGTCTATAAGAATTTCATTTTAACTCGTAGTATTTGAAAATTCATTAATGAATTGTTCAATGTTTAATAATTTCCTAAGACTTATATAAAATGTTAAACATAAAAAAGTATCTGAATTTCTTTTCGCTCATTTTTTATTGACATGACTTGGTCACGACGAAGTAATGAAAACTAGGGAAGGGTAATAACGCTTTTCCAGATTGTTAAAAAGAAACTGTATTTAATCGATTTTTACTAATGTGATTTAAAACGATTTGTTTTCTGAAATTAAGAATTGGCGTTGAAACAGTATTTGGCGGGAATCGATAGATTCAGAGTCGTTTCGTTGCTTTTTATTGTGTTTTCATGCGTTTTGATTCGGAAAATCGGATTGTTTTAAAGTGATTTGTCCACTAAACTCAACTTTATTATTTTCGTTAAAAGCTTCGGAATGAGCTTCTTAGTTTAATCTTAGTTCATATTTTGTGCAGAATAATATTAACTGGACAGGTTCCGTCTGAACTGGAAGGAAGACGCCCAACATCGTGAAAGGTATGAGTGGAAAGAGGATATTGCCCAGCACGCGTAGCATGGCGATTCTATCTCTATTCTACCAAGAAAAGACAAAGTTATTTCATCGTTATTTCTACACAAATCGACTGTTTTTTGCACAAATATGACACCATTCGTACACTATTGAAGAAAAGAACGTTTATTTTCCGTATTTTTTACATTACCATGCTTAAAACGCTAAAAATATTTCTACGTTCTGTCATTTTGTCTATTCTTGCGTCGACAAAACCTCTTTCTACGGCGCCATGCTACACCTGCTGGAGTGGGAGAGAAAAAAAAAATAACTGAAATGTGATCGATACTACTTTCTAACGATTTCAATCGATTCTTTTATCGCTTCTGTGACACTTTGAGTCCAATCCCTTCTTTAAGAAAAAAACAAACGTCAGACGTCATTTGAACGCTCTGCGCTCTGCTTATTAATATTGTTCGTTGTGATTCTTCCTTTTGCTTTTCCTTGACCCCCGCTTGTTTATTGGACTTCCTGCTTGCAAACCTACCGACCTCTCGCTTCTCGACCCGGACTTAACTTGTATACTGTGAATCATGCAATGCATAAACTGTGGTATATCCACGCGAAGACTACGGCGTCATATACACTCGAGAGGAGCTCGTGGCTAAATAATTATAACCGCACAGGCCGATCTTTCAGCCAACATTGTCATCCTTGTTTTGAACTGCTGCATTCAGGAGCAACTGGTGAAATTCGTTTATTCGGCTATTCAACGGAGTGCTTAACTTGTGGTCGTTCTGTGAGAACATTGCAAGGCCATCGCCATGTAGTGGAAAGAAACAGTTCAAAGTTGCAGAAATTAACAACATCACACCCAGATTTCCATCATCACGTAATAAAATGACATTTAAACACAGTCCGTCGCTTCGTATTCTTTCAGACTTTATTTATAATAATCACAGATTATCGAATAAATATAGCATTTCCTATTTTTCTTGTTTCATTTCGAAATTGTTAAATGTATCCTTAGCTAATTAGAGGGTTCAACAACGAGTTCAGAAAGGATTTATCAATCACGACATGTTATACAATATGAAGGCGCCCAGCGTGTTTATTTGACTTTACCGATATAACTAACATATTATTAATGTGTTTATCATTAATAATGTAGTTTGAAGATATTTAATTAATCTGAGTGGGTCACAAAAAATGTGGTCATCAATAAATAAATACAATCGCAGATACATTAAACTAAATGCCTACGTAAAAGTTTATAGCAATATCAATATTTGCGATTTTTGTAGTACTTTTAATGGTAGGTGTTCACGTTTTTTTTATCATGATTATGAAGATATAACAAGTTTTAGAAACTTTTTTTATGTGAAATATGAATATTGAGCTATTCAGCGTTATACAGTGCTAGGTCCCATTTCTATAGCCGTCTGAATTTTTCCACATACTTGAACTTTCCATCTCCTTTTCCGGTTTTTTATTTTTATACAAGTTTTATACCCGCACTGATCAGTGCAACCCCTCAACTGTGGCGAACCCCGCAACGGGTCGCAACGTCAAAAGCCCATGTCTGTGGCGAGACCCTTTCCGGGGCGCTCTGTCTACGCTCACATATTTAATGTGAAAAAACAGCGATAAAACTAGTTTTGTCTTTGTTTAACTTATTAAAACGCGCCTACTTAGAGCGAGACAGCTAGCAAGCGTCGTTTTGAGTTCTCGGTAGAGAAGAAATTACCGCGAAACCGCCAGTAAAATAACGGCCGCGTCGCAGCCTTCATTTTTTTTCTGTACTCAAAACTTGATTTATGTAAAATAATTGTATGAGAGTCACGACTTGTGTAATATTATTGTGAATAGTAATAAAAGGTTATAAATAAATACTCTTGTTGGCTCGCTAAATGTGGTATAATATTAAAATATGACCCAAAATGTACTGAAACGATTATTGTAAATTAATTAAATATATTTCAGTGAAAGGGCACATATAACGAAAAAAAGGGAAACTTGGTAAATTTTCTGGCTTGCGACCTATCCGGTAGGAGTCTCAACCCGAACAGATGCTATTACCTGGCTGAGGCACTAAGTCTAGATAGGACTGATGACGTGGTGCTGACTAGGCACTTAAGGGTGTATTGTAGGGATGTAACAGTACTTACCTGTCAGTATAAACAACCTTTTTCTTAATAATAACACCCTTACTTAAAAAAAGATAACTTGAAAAAACTCACCAGACAAAACAACAGTGATGGCCAACACAATAAAAGAACCAGAGAACAGTCCCACTTTAAAAGTGGTCCACGGACTCTGTTGTTCTCCCAACGGTGGGACTCTGAGCTTCTTCATAGCCTTTTGCCGGTCTCCTCCTTCCAGGTCGTTGGTGACTGTAGCCTCTGTATCACTTATTAATCTGTCGATATCTTTGTTCGTGTAGAAATGTGATGTCTCCACGTGTTCCGCCCGCCATTGTGCTCCGTTGCTTAAGTTTAGTAACTGCGAAAGACTGATTGTTAGTTTGGTATTTGTTTTTGGTAGAATTATATGGGGTTTAGGTTTTAGATGGGAGCGTATTTTGGGTTGTAACTAACTTTACTCCGCCATTAATTATGTCAGGTGATTTTGGCGAATTTTCAACCCAAGGGGCCTGACGGTATCGCGGGACTGTCTATGCAGGTTCCTTTTTTAAATGGGATAAACCCACCACACTACTCCCAAACCACTGCAACTCTTGAAATCAAGAATCTACAGTGGCGACCACCAGAAAGCGCCGAAACAATGAAGCTCGACATGTCCCAGAGATTGGGTACGGTTAGCCGATACAAAATCTGGGCAGAAATCGAAAGTGCTGAACAGCATTCAGCCTATGCTGACTTAAATTATCGGCTGAAACCATGCTGAGTTCAGACGAGAGTGAAGCATTTTGACAGCTGTCTCAGCCTATGCTACTCAGCATTCGCCATTTTTCGTGATTTTTCTTTTAGTGCTGCTCAGATATTTGTATCGGCTAACCGTATCCAATGATTTTACTTTTCTTAGATCCTGCAACTAAAATAATCAGAACAGAATAGTGGAAGAGAAGGAATAATATATTTCCACTGTTTAAGCAGCTTTCTGTGGACCGGAAACGTAAAGGGCAATTGAAGGAACACGCGAGGATTTTAATTAGTACGAGTTTGACAGACCTTCCGATCTACCTAGGGCGGGAGGACTCTCTTGATGATTTTACCTAAAAAATGGGGGGTGATTTGAAATTCGTACCCCTCTTAGTGAAATATCTCTTATTATCTTCCACCTATAACGTCTTTATTCACATACTAAGTATCTTCAATAAACCTATAATATTTTCCTTCACAATACTATGTGGTATATAACAATAGTTGATTGCAGTAAGTAATCGATCGAACGCGACAGCATAAAAAGCAAGTCGAAACTTCTGATTTTCCATAAAAATGCGACCAAGGTTAATGTTACAGGGTGTAATTACTTTCCACAATGTAATATAAAGGGTCATGGTCAAAACACCAACTGAATTGAATTATGTCTCAATCAAATCATAGCCCATAAGTTCTTCATAAGATACTTTTGCGGAAGTATTATTAGGTCACTACAACAAAGTATAGAAAAGTGGGCCGATTTACGCATTATAATGGTAAAACAAGAGTTCATCCAAAATTGATAAGAGTGAATTTTACACTTCTATTTGGGAAATAAAAAAACATCCCGCCACATTTCTAATTTTATAATTTTGCATACTTTAAAGTTCCTGGCACGTTCATAAAAAAACAAACGACCTTTATGATCAAATATATTGAGAGCGTTATGGTAGTACCTATTTCTTATTTAATTTACATGAGTATAGTGTGTCACGCACCCCACGTAACCGTTGACGTAACTTTTTAGGTGCGACCGTTAAGGGTCAAGATTGTTCATGTGTAACTTCAATCAAAGTTCGGATATGGACAGCATTCTTATGGTAATTGGCTTCTAATAAAAACGTCATCGATCTATTTTACGACTGTTTATCAGACACCAGCTAACGGCAATCGAGTTGTTGACGGAAACTTGTTAAGGAAAACCACACCATTTAAGTGTCTGTCAGAAGACCAAACATTTTTATGGTGTTCAATATAAATATTATTATTCGTATAGAAGTTGTGACCCACAGACCCAATAATCGACAATTCTAATGGCTGCTATACACCTTACGATAAATCGTTACGATTAGTCAGTACAGTTCAAACTGCAACGATAAATCGACAAGTGTGTATGAGAAAAACTGTACAGTTTGTTCGATTTTTCTCATACACACTTGTCGATTTATCGTTACAGTTTGAACTGTACCGACTAATCGTAACGATTTATCGTAAGGTGTGTAGCAGCCATAAGATCTTTGAAGAACGATACGACTGCGAATTCTGAGAAAAAGCGGGAAGTTAGCAAAGACGCCGAGTTTTTTGATGGATGCAAGCTCCCCAACAATGTTATTGTATGCGTTAGACATTGTCGACGATAAAGAAAAGAAAGTGGAGATTTGCATAAGAAAAGAGAGATCTATAACCGATCAGTGGGTGAATTCAGGCTGTGGATCATCATTTCAGCCTATCGCAGACCACTGCTGGACATAGTCTTCTAACAAAGAGGCCACCTCCACAGCTTTTTTTCATCCAGTAACTGCCAGCTACCTTCAAGTCTATCTTGCCGCGAGACGTCCTACACTACGTTTACCACATGCCGTCTTCCGAGAACCTTCCATCTATTAGCTGTGGATGATGATGTTTAATTCTAATAAGTACAATGTCGGGTACAATTCGGGCAACCAGCCGCTATCTCGGTCTCGAGAAACAAATTATTATTTGATCGCGTCTGAAAAGTTACGTTAACAGTCGCGTGGGGTGCGTGAGACACGTGGCCTTATAAATAAAATACAACGTCACGAATATGGTCGATATTTTATCACGAGGGACACGTATTTTTATTAACCTAATGGTTTTCCGTTTAAATGCTTCATAAAAAAAAACGGAAATTGAAAAGTTATACAACTCTGAAGACTACTTGGGTGTATAAGAAAGGCCTCATGGGCCAATCAAAGGTCAACACCTATTAATGGTTAAAAATATAGTTACAGGATTTAAACAAATACATAGTTTGCGTAACTATTTATCAAATAATTCGCCCTCTGGTTGGACCCGACATGAGGAAGTCTTTAAACTCATTGACCAAGGGATTTCCCAAGAGAGAATCTCAGTACATTTAACTCGTTTCTCAGTACATTTAACGTATCGTACTTTGCTCGCTATAAGAGGAAAATCATTTTTTAATCATTTCTTAACCGAAAAAAGAGGTTCATAGTTCGACCCGTACATGTTTTTTTTTTTAATTATGACGTATTTTGTTATTAAAATGATGATGGCACATTAAAGAAATAAGATCGCAAATTCAAGTCATGAAGCAAACGTGCCTTTACATTTTATGATCTAATTTGAATAAAGGAAAATAACGGGCTAACTTATCTAGTAAATCAATGACGCATACTTGTATGTATTATGACGTTTTTATATTATGTACCTACTAGTTTTCGGTGGCATATTAGACTGAAAGCCGACCCTAATATAGTTAGCTTTTTTATTTTAAAAGTATGGCCTACAGCAGTTCGCAGCGTTTCAGCGTCAGAACATTGTTGGGTGTCTAACAAAATGAATTGAACACGGGAATATAAAATACTAGGTAACTGAATACTGACTGAACTGAAAGTAATTAAAACTGAATATATTGTTTTTAGTTTTTCTAGAGGTTGCAATCGTGAATGCAGAGCATGAGGGCTTAGGTTCGATATCCAGGGTGTTTTTATGGGGTTTCTAGGCAGGAATTTGTTAGTAGCCTGACCAGAATGGAGTCTGGATTTTTATATGGGATTTTTAAACAAACAGGCGAAATATTAAATCCTTCAGGAATTACAACAGGCGTGTTATAATGATTGAGTGATGTTTTCATGATATTTAAGAAAATATTGAAGTTCGTAATGGTGCCATAACACAGTAAAATATTACACCATCAAACCAAACTCATAAAAAAAGTGTAAACATAAGGTAGTTTACTGATACGGTGATATCATCTAACCACTGTATACTCAGGATTATCCACTATTTAAAATTAATAGATAAGAAAACGTTATCACAACTTACCTTATCGTGTTTCTTCAATATTTTTCTGAAGCCTGTGTAATTTAGATTCTGATAGTTTTGAAGGAGAATGAGACTTAGGTAGAATTCACTAAAGGCTAGTTTTAAATCTTGTACTTTTCTCCGGGGTAAAGCCTTTTTGTTATCGCCGCTACCTTTGGGCTTGATTGTTTCGAAATGTGTTTTTAATTCGCTCTGTAGTGTGGCGAATTTACGTGTAGCTTCGGCGAGCTTTTCTGAAATTTTGAGATGAGATATAGGTGCTTGTATGAATTAGAGTTGAAAATTATGACCCTTAAACTATATGATAAGGTGAAAGCTAGAAATGTATGAAATATGTGGTATTACTAAGGACTAAAATAATCGTTAATCGTGTCGATTTCATTTAGAAAACTATTGCTTTAGTTTTGCATGTAAGAAAACGATTATTCTCATTTGTATGGGCTTCTAAATCCGTCGTGCGGTCAGACTCAAAATCTCTTCGACCAATAAATAAATAAAATTGTTTATTTCAATTACAATAGGCATTTTGATACATATTAAAAGATAGCAAAAAGGCCGTTTCATTGTTTATGGCTATGGCCGATTTTATTGTTTATCGTACTTGTGCTAGCTATCAATATTTAGAGCATGTAGGTACGCTGTATAAACTTTTCAAGTTCTTATTTTTCGAAACACCTTGAAGTTTCTTTTTTTTTACGTGGTAAAATCATCAAATGAGTCCTCCCACCCCGGGCAGGGCGGGAGGGACTGTCAGACTCGTACTGACTAAAATCCACGGTGTCTAATTAAAATTGATACAGTTATTCAAGTTATGACGACACAGATGTCGCAGTGCCTGAGCGATCGACTGCTGCGCAGCTTATCGCGGGTTCGATCTCCGCCCCCGCACCGAACAAAAGTTTGTATCAACGACGATATATTACATAATATAACGACGATATATTATAGTATCTAATATATCGTCGTTGGTTTGTATGATCTGCAAGTAGGTTTAGGTGTTTGTGTATGTGAGTTTCTATGTTTGTAAACGCACCCACGATACAGGAAAAAAATCTTAGTGTTGCGCAACGTTTTTTTTTTTCAAGTCATTTAGAAAAAAATAAGGTAGGTACTTAAAAGTTTGTATGAAATACCGTATGGCGTACACACTCATAATAGTAAAATAAACAACGTGTTACAAACTGTATTGTGTAGCCTTCTTACCTGAATAAAAAGTGTTAATTTTCTTAAGTTCCTGATCACAGTAATGAAAGAATGTTTCGTCGAAGTTGGCGAAATGGCGGGAAAGCACCTCTGGCTCGACATTCTCGGCGGATGGCGCCTCCTCCACCGCTGTGTATAACATAGCCTTCATTTCCTGTTAGCAACATAGATGATTACAATTTAGCATTACATTTACAACAAAAACAGGATTTTCTGTAAACATTGAAAAACTAAAAACGTTTTCTTAGAGGAACTAAAAGTACAGGGGACCTTAAAATACCACTTTGGTAATTGACTTCTATTACTTGAGCAACAGAATAGAAATAAAATATTCCATTTTACGAATTTTATCGCAATGCATTTGTGATGTTGCTAAAGTGGTCAGTTTTAGACCTTAGTTTAACATAACTCCATGACACTTTTTGTGTATATAACTACTTGATGAGGTTGTTGAATAAAGGTCTACTAACACCCAATATTGCTCTGACTGAAGTCAGTTCACTATGTCTTACTTTTATCACTCTATTTTCTACATCTACATGATGTGTCATAATTATGGGAATTGTCCTTTGGGCTATTTTTGAAGGTAGGTGATCATCACTTTATGGAGAAGGATACTGGGAAAATGTGTGAGGGAAATAAGCAACTTTTATTTTATAAATTATTACAAAAAATTGAAAGCCCTTCTTAGTCTACTCTGTGGTGTAAATAAATGGCTAAATTAGCTATGACCAGAATTCTTAACGGGGGGCCCTCTTTAGAGGGCCAAAGCCTGCTGGGGTCGCGGGACTCACGAATTACCGTGACCCCGGAACGTAAAGGGCTATTGAAGGACACCGTGGATTTTAGTCAGTACGAGTCTGACAGTCCCTCCCGCTCTTCTCTGGGTGGGAGGACTCATTTGACGATACTACCACGCTAAAAAAAAAGACCAGAATTCTGCCACATTTAACATTAAAGGGTGTTTCAATATGAAAATAATAAAAGGATAAAGGCTGGCATTCTTTCATGCCCTAACACCTTATCTACACTTAAGCCTTTCTTTAGAACTCTGCAGTTTCAGTATTATTACATTATTTTTTATAATAATCTACTCCAAATTATGTAATAAATCAAGATCCCTCCTCAAATATTGATTTAAACCATAATTTGCAGAAGTTGTGAACTCATACTACATCAGCACATTTTGTAAGAATGATGAGCATGCTAAAGTAACATGATTTATATATAAACATGATGATTATTATATTTAGCAAGTGATTGACATGAGGCAACATTATCAAATTACTATAAAAATGACCTTCCCAAAATATTAGTATCACACAAATTAAAGGACATTGGGCAAAATACATTGGAAGTAGGCTATGGACAAATAAAAATACATTTTTTATGTATATAAAATTCTTTATAACTATGCGTTGTTAATTTATCAGCTTGTCAATGGCTTGGCTGATATTGATAATAATTTTCCTTAAAAACACCTTCACTGCTTTTGTTTTTTTTTTTTTGGGATATTGCTAAGTGACCGTTTTAGACCCTCCTGACCATTTCAGCCCCCCCTCCTCCCCAGAGTCTACACCTGTGCTTAGCCACCACTGGAATATCCTATTTTTGGCATTGGGTATCTTAGTTGAACTTAGGAAGAAGGGCTTCTACTGACATAAATAAATTATGTAGAATAATTTATGGATTTAAATGTTAGTTAAAGTTTATGAATGAAAAGCTAGTTGGTGTATTTTAATTATAAACATGTTTACATTATCTTTGTAGCTGGCATTGATAATGGCATTTTGGCAAATGTGTGGACTTATAAAAAAATTCGAGGGCATTGTATACTAGTAAGGTTATACAGAGATCTCTACCACCTAGGAGAGCTAAGTAGGTCTTCCCATTTTTATTATGATTGTTATTAAGTCTGTAACATCAGTTTAGATTATGCCCAGGAGCTATTTCAAAATTATGTTAGTTTAAGTAATGCCTATTGTGTGTGTAATGGTTGACTTTGAATTGCAATGATTATGTTGGGACATTCATATTTTTTTACCACTTTCAATAAAATGCCCAGTATGGGCCATACTGTATGGTAGAAACTTTGCCTAAATGCACAAACTAATTAAATACAAAATACAGAAATATAAATCCTCTACTATTTAGTACTTTCAGTAATAAGTTTTGCAATTGTATTTTATTGACATAAAACAGTTCTAGTAGTTCTAAGCTATTTTAATATTAGTCAAGGACAACATGTATTTTATTTTTAATGCCTTTCCTTGGCCCTGTTTTTACACATGGCAATGAATTATATTTTTCAGTCATAATGATTAGTCCTAACCTATTCTAAACCTGCCCTGTGCTTAAAAGGCCATTAAATATTAAAAAATGATAACTAAGAGGTATTTCTATTTCAACCAATTTTCTAAGTTTTGTTATTTGTTGTACCAAAACATGTAAGAAACTCAAAATACTCTTCTATTTTCCAGAGCTTTATACAGGAATCATACACTTATATAAAAGTGGGTAGACAGTCCACAAAGCGATGCGTAAATTATTATTACTAAGCCCTTATCTCCACTTTTATGGAGTACTAATAATACTTGCCTCATAGTTTATGTATTGTTTACGCCACTCAGGCGTAATATGCGCACTCAAGTGCTCCGCGAACTTCATCTTTAGGACCTTACAACACGACTTTGTCGTTACAACAACTCCTAAACACTAACTATAGTTCACAATATTCAACATAAATTGTTTTTCACGGACAAACTAGGTTTACTTTATGATAACTGGTAATGGTGACCTCATTGCACTGAGTCTATATATTTGAGTAAACACTGGAATGATACGGTATTACTTATGAGCAAATTTTTATCTTTTGTGTTTTAATTTTTCCATAAAAAAGCGATGGACTGTTACTTCGATTCACGGATCACGATCACCTGAAAGAATGACACAAGACAAGACGTTGAAATTGAAACGTGTTGTACCATCATCTGCCCCTTTATGATCGTAGTCGATTGCGTGTACGAACTTTAGGCGATATAATGATTTTTATTTAATAGATTCAAATAAAAGATGACAAGAAAACACATACACAAAACCCTTTTTGTACGTATTGCGGGTATCTGAAAATTTAATAAAATAACATACTTTATTTTAGGATGAATTACTAATGATTTAAATAAAATAATTACTTTTTTAAGAATACTTTAGTCGATTATTAATTAAAGACAGCTGTTTCGTTACCGATCAAAGGCAACGATGTCAACGCATGTGTCAATGTCAATCGACGTCAAATAATTCGTTCAGAAATATCCAAAAATTTTATTACAAGAATCATGGGTCACTGCCTCACCGGCCATATACGGACTGCTGCTTCTTCAAGCTGCGATTGCATAGCAAACTAAACATGGTCTGTGAAACTAAACAATCTTCTATAGACACGAAACCACTCGAGCAGCCAAATTGCTTTGAGTGGTCGGACTACTTGCCAGTCGCCTACTCGCCTCGCATGCTCTGGCTGCTCATTTAGTCCGTGTATATTAATGACAGGCTAAGGCTATATTACATGCTCCAACAATCTTGAGGATGAACTAGCGCTTGCTATAAAGATAATAATAATAAAAAAAGGCAAAGACAGTATTAAAGATTTATTTATCTCCTTCAACTTCTAATTGACTTGTCGAGTTATCTCTGACTGGGAAAAGGGCTTGGTTAATATTTTCTGGAATGACCCTGGCCACTTTCCTTGGTTCCTTAACTAATGTCTTGGGGCACTGCATTTCAGACCAGCTTGTGGGCACCATACTGATGCCTTGAGGGGAGCCTTCGGCTGTAGCTATCACAACCCCTAATTCATTTTCTGCTGTTGAAAGGTGGTACCAATGGATTTCTGTCATTGGGAGCTGAATTTGGTGTTAAGGAAAATATTATAAAATAAATATTCCACAACTATCACACAACGCCATCTAGTCCCAAGCTAAGCAGAGCTTGTTGATAAGGGTACCAGACAACTGATGAACATACTTATATATTTCTAAATACATAAATATTATAGATAAATTACACCCAGACACAGAACAAAAATGATCGTGCTCAGCACACAAACATATTTTGTCCTGGGTGGGAATCAAACCCACAACCTCTGGCATAGCAGTCAGGGTCGCTAACCACTAGACCATGATGTATAGTTTTTTGGGTAGATAAATCCATACTTTATTATTATCTAAAGTTTAGATAGGTACAAATATAGTATGGATTTATCTGACGATTATCCAACTACATGGAAAATGGAAAAGCTTGCTGTTTGCGAGGGACTAGGACATACCACCTTATCACACTTGTGTCACTGGATGGCGGCACACAGGTCATCTTTCAGATACGTGCTTTAGTTAGTTTATGTAACGTGTTTTAGTTTGTACGTTGTTTTGTTTTAGTTTCTAGTATTTATGGATCTGTGGTCTGAAAATAATTTTTTTTTTTTTTTTGTTACCTATATCCACCATGCATGGTTGTGTACCTGGTTTAGGTTGATGAATCTCCGATTTTTAATTCTGGAATATACCATTTTCTTAATTATACCACCATTCATATGTTATTTGTTTGAAAAAAGGATACAACTCTTGCCAATATTACATCTCCAGGTCTGTAACACTTATATGGATCCACTCTGTCTTTTTCCGTAGCTTTTATATCTTCTTTCTTCAAGATCCCTCTATAAGGCCTAACCAGAACTGATGAACCTACACACAATATTACACATTGGACCATTCTCGGGTTCACCACTGTCACCTTAGCTGTCACTATGTCACCAGTCCTTGGCAGAATACTGGGTGTTCTTGGGCTTTCAACTGATACTATAGTTACCTGAAAAGCAATTGGATTTTGGATTGTCTATGAAAAAGGACCTACCATGACCTACCTAAAATTAGACTTTCACAACTAAATTCAGGTATTAAACTTTTGATTCATGCATAAATAAGTCATGCAGAATGCTGTTAGCTAGTAGATGTATAAAGCAATAACTTAAACATGCTCTTATAGCTTTATTTACTAACCTCATTTTCATCCTTTTCCATTTTCAGTGTTCCACACAAAGTGGCATAAATATATCCTCTAAGCTCATATGTCCCGGGTCCGGCAACATATTCTTTATTCGATAAACTTAGTCGCATACCGGGAATGCATAACTTTCCCATATCTTTTAACTTTTCTTTGTCCAATGGAGCCATGATGTGTTTTAGAGGTTATGTTAAATGTTATACTTTCATATAATGTCTTCAGCACTTGTGTGAATATCTTTAATAGTAGACTTTTATTATAGATAAGAACTTCAGTAAAACTTAACAAAACTGATTAATTACGACAACATTTTTAAATTACAAAGTGCTTTGTTGACAAACAAATTTTGACATTTTGGCGTAAAAAATATGTATATGTAAAGTGGCCTACACACGGCCACACACGGCCCTAAAATCAGAGGCGATATTGGGGAAGTGGTGGGGGAGCGCCCTAGATCGTTCCCTAAATCGTATCGTGTGTAGACATATCACCTCTGATTTCAGGGCCGATATGGTTGCGATTTGCCTACACACGATACGATTTAGGGAACGATCTAGGGCGCTCCCGCACCACTTCCCCGATATCGCCTCTGATTTTAGGGCCGTGTGTAGGCCACTTAAAAAACACACAAAAAACACGACAAAGACAAGATTTTTTTAATCCTTTTCCTTAGTCTATGCTCGGAATATAAAATGGGAAAAGCTGCGAACATATTATCGGACGCGTCCGTCAGCCGCGGCTTAGGGACGCGGCCACGGTAGTTCGGACGACGTCTTCGGACGTCTTTACTCGATCCATAGACTACGTAGACAATTCGATCATTTCTTGTAGTTATGTTTGTCAAAAGGGAAGCATGACGAGCAGCGATAAGCGAGGACGAATTTATGGAGTTGGCAGCAGCTCCCCTACGGTCAGCTCAGACCGAGACGTGACGCTGCGCGCACTTTTCAATAGAGTTATTCAAAATGTAACTCTATTTTAAAAGACAAAAGATACACCTTTCGCAACGCAGCTCGACGCCGCGCTGCGCAGCGCGGCGCCGCGCACGTCGTTCAAAATCTGACTTTGTTTACTACAAGAAAAGATACAAATTTGAAGTATCGTTGCGTCACGTCGCTTCGCGTCGCGTCTCGGTGTGAACTGACGCTTATGTTGTCCTTTCACTTGATGTCAATGCGTGAGCGCGGTTTTGCTTGTGACACTCGAAACCACAGAACACATATTCTCAAAACGTCCGCGGACGCGTCCCGTACCCCGTTCACACCGTCTGCTGCCGTCCGCGGATGCACAAAACATCCAGCCGGCCAGATTCTGTTCGGACGTCCGAGCGCTCAAGGGCGACTCAAGGTCACGTCCGCGTCTTACGACCGATAGTTTGCACAGTGTAGTATTCAATGTACTCGCTAGATTTCAATAAGCCGCGTCCGATAATATGTTCGCAGCTTGACTTTTAGAGGTGGGACAAAAATGAATGACTATGCGGATGCCCCATTCGGACGAGCGCTTTTTTTCAGGCGTTCAATAAGCGCTGAGTTAGAACAAAAAGGAAGCGCTGACGTGTGAAGTGATACATGAGATAGCATTTGTTCTACTTCGGCGCTTTTTAACGCCCATTAAAAAAGCGCAATTCGTACTGTAATAGGAAGTACCTAATTCATAAAATAGATCCAATGAGTCTAAATCAAAAACACTAGGTATTTCAATAAATCATGATATCGAAAAGGAACTCTGGCGCATGATGAAGAAACCCGGTCCACAGGTTCGGTTCATTCAAGAAACCAAAGGGGCGTGTTCATACACAACTTGCAAAATAATCATACTAGGAGCATTCATTTAAAAAAAAAGGATCGATTTGTTAATATCAGTTCTTTGAATTATTTAGTTAGACTGCTTGCTTATTAAGCAAACATGAGGATCACCTCTAGTTTTGTTGGACGTGTCACGTCAGCCGGTCCAAGTGACATTTGATTGTGTGGAGCAATTCTGTTTTAAGGGATTTTGCCTGAATATCTCCAAATTATACGAGAGATATGCTTACAAAGTTTGAAACTAAGTCGGCGCGGGTGAAAGGTATATCCTTTCATGCGAAGCGGCCATGGGTTTTGGCTAGTTTGCATAATGGCGTGATTCAGCTATGGGATTATCGTATGTGTACATTGCTGGAGAAATTTGATGAGCACGACGGTCCTGTGCGTGGCATCTGCTTCCACATTCAACAGCCGCTCTTTGTATCTGGTGGAGATGATTATAAGATCAAGGTTTGTGCTCAAGATGTTCACTTTAGGTATATCTTTACCATGTATGTTTCATCATGTTTATGACACGTATATCGTAGCTGGCGTATCAATTGTAGTTTCCACCGATTATAACTTCACGTAGGAATGTTTGTATGCATATCTAATATCTTTAAACGAGCAATTCTTGTATATTTATTTATTTATATATAATCAGGATCTCGGATACGGCTCCAAGGATTTTCATGAAAGTTACAGATTAGGGGTTTTTCGGCTCAAGGAATCGATTTATCAAGTCCCAGGTTCGAGAAATGCTCGGTTCCCAAGATATAGACATTTTAAAAACCGAGCGAAGCTCGGTCAACCAGATATTACATATCTATGTATGAACATTGTAGTATCAAAATAAATATAAGGCCTATGGGCCTTATATTTATTTTGATACACTTCAGACAACTTGAGACTATTTCCAGAAATCTGTACAAGTAAAAACATGTATGGCATTATTTTGTAGTTTTTCCATTATGAAAGAATCCAAAATTCGGATTATTCCTATTTTCTTTTTTAATTTCCCCCATTCATTTTAATTTCTCCTTAATTCTAGGTCCATATTTTCTTTGTAATTTTTTTTCTTCTACCATTTCTCATACCCATGGGGTTAGGCAAAGAGAAAGAGCCCATGCAGTTTGAATTTCTTTCTAGCAACCCAAAAATAAAGTTTTAAATGTTTTTCTACTCATGTGCATTCATCTATACAGCTAATTCATTCCAAAGAGTTATAATATCTTCTTTATTATTGTAGGTATGGAACTACAAGCAGAGACGGTGTCTGTTCACACTGCTCGGCCATCTGGACTACATCCGCACAACTTTCTTCCACCATGAGTACCCATGGATTTTGAGTGCTTCTGATGACCAGGTTTTTATCCCTTGTTAACCTTTCAGAGGGCCTAAAATTGGCACTTTATAATATTCTAATGATTTACTTTGTGAATTTCTAGCAAATGTCATTGGCTATTCTTATGTTATTCATGCATGAAGTGAATCATTAGGAATATTGCTAAGTGACCATTTTTGATCCATTGAGCCTTACTTTAATGAAAATATTTTTTTATGTGTTTCATTAAAATACAAGCTATTTAAGGTTTATAACAATCAAGCTTGGGTAAATAGGTTATTATCACATTTTTTTTTCATGCATTGCACCATGCACATGCACATGTCCATTCAAATATTGTAAGTTGTTTTGTCTTTAGTGAATGTTTTATGTTGCTGCTATAGCTGTTAATCACCATCATTAGCAGGCATCAGGCAGAACCTGTATATTTGTATATAACTTTTTGTTAAAAATTATTTACAACAAACAAATTATTTAAACACAGTTTGTGTATTTAGCTAATGTAATGTATAGTTTTTCTAAAGGATGGAAATCGTAACATTTAAACGTTACCAATTATAAAGACAACTTATTTTAATAAAACTTTAATATATTTTTCCAGACAATCAGAATATGGAACTGGCAGTCCAGACAGTGCATCAGTGTACTAACAGGTCACAATCACTATGTTATGTGTGCACAATTCCACCCTACGGAGGACCTTCTTGTGTCCGCCTCCTTGGACCAGTCCGTACGAGTATGGGATTTCTCTGGATTAAGGAAGAAGAGTGTGGCTCCTGGACCCACAGGTTTAGCTGAGCATTTGCGGAACCCACAGGCTACGGACTTATTCGGACAGGTATAATAAACATTTTTTAGGTGTTGTGTGTGTTTTTTATGTTTGCTGCTTTTTTAAATTTTTAATTGACAACATAGACACTATTTTTAGAAATATGAAATTATTAAAAGAAAGAGCGTCTTGCACAGAGCTGTAATACTTTACAGATTGTGTGATTAATTATTGCTTTCAGAAAAACAGTCAGTAAATAGAACAAAGTATTGATTAATATATTTTGCTGTAAGAATTTTTAATTTGTCGATTTTTTGAATAAGGATAAAATTCCATAAAAATCAACCATAATTAAAATTATTAGTAGCTAGTTTGCATGGTACCACACCAGTACTTATAGATTTTGTTTACTGCAACTATATTTTACAATCAATTGTATTTTTCTAGATAAAAAAAAAAATTAAGGTATATTCTTTTTTTTAAATTTGAACATAGCTTTAGATGTCTCTTTAAAACTGAGAGTATAATTTTCAATTATGTTTTGTGACTTTTCAGTCGCATATGTGACCAATTACTGTCGCTTTTTAAATTGTTGCTTTGTGTGTTACGTTTTAAAGCTTACATTTCAATGCTTCACTTAGAGTTGTGGTGCAATGAACATTATGTAGCTGTAAAATTAGCTTGGTTAAAGTCCCATTGCTTCTCATTTATTTAGAATATATAAATTAGTGAATTAAATATAAGAATTATGACACACATCACACACACATACACTTAAAAAAATATAATCTTTAGTTTTTGTTGACTCAAAACTCTGGGATCTAACTAATCATTAAAAATAATTACAAAATTAGTTGTTCCTTTGATCATTCTGTGGTAAACAAAATAATATTATTATTCAGATTGATCTCAATGAATTGGTTATATCTCTATGAGCAATAACCTCTTTTGAGGTTTACAAAGTAAACAAAAACTAATTTTGCAAACATTAAAAACAAACTATAAATATGTATGTATAATATTGATGTTATAACACATCACCAATGTTGCTGAAAGCAACTGATCTTGCAGGCTGACGCTGTTGTCAAACATGTTTTGGAAGGCCACGACCGAGGAGTCAACTGGGCAGCGTTCCACCCCACCCTCCCCCTCATTGTGTCCGCAGCCGATGACAGGCAGGTCAAACTATGGAGGATGAACGATGCTAAGGTACCTGAAGGATTCAAGGATGGTGTTTTTTTCAAAGCTGGATCATTTCTTCTACTCATTTCAGATTGGGTTTTCATGTCTTTGCTTCGTTAATGAGGTTTTCAGGATGTTCTGTTAATAATCCATGGTTTTCGTTCCAAATCCTTGTACAGTACAGTTTAACCAGAAAATGTATGTGCTTCGTTAATCTTCGTGATTCTGAATTAGTACTAACGTCGCATGGCGTAACCTCCCTACAGTTTTTTTGATTTAAGAGTGTTTGACAAATTCAAAAAAAAAACAATTAAACATAATCTAAACATTCGATAGCAATGCTTATCCACAGAGTACTTTTATACTTATCCGTGTTACCACAAAAAAGATAAATATCTGTTGAACACTTGTTTAAAAGAACTGTCAATATCAAAATAGCATTTCTCGTTGATATAAGAGTCAAACCACACGGGCGGCGCGGCGCCGCACCGCAAGCCATTTCGCCGCGCTGGCGACCACACGGGCAGAGCGGCGTCGCAACATTCTACGGAGCCGCGGCGGCGCCGCAGCGGCGGTAAAATGAGGGGTTGCCCATCGCTACGTACGACAGTCTGTAATAAAACAACTGCGAGCGGCGCCGCTCCGGCTCAGCTCTGCTTACACCCCTCCCCGCCTCGTCTCGTTCCGATGCGCGCGCGGCGCGGCGCCGGAGCACACCGCACGGCGCCATGTGGCTACAATGCATTTTTGTATGTAGAAAACCGCAGCGGCGCCGCGCCGCGGCCGCGCCGCCCGTGTGGTCGGGCCGTAAGGGTCGTTTTGCAGTTACACTTTTTTAGACACAATTTTTTTGTGGTAAGGCGGTATAAGTTTTATCACTGCTGTGCGTGTTTTAAGCTTCCTCCCTGAACGTTTTCAAAAGTTTTTTTTTTTGGAATTTCATTGATTTGTTAATCTATATTTCCTTTCTAACAATGATACTTCTAGGGTTGTAACAGCTTTATGTTTGTAACATCTCAAAATGGCTCATTCGTATTTATCAAGATAGGCGATAATTTCCGAAGCGCATATTTTTCCTGGGTATCTGTACTTGATTGTTAAAGAAGTTGGTAAATAATTACAAATCGAGCTCTTGAGAGAAACTACAGAGTTAACGCTAAACAAAGTCGCACTGTTTTTCTTAAACTCGAAATGTCATTATTTAGTATATTATTATTATTAAAAACAAAGGCAGTTTTGTTCTGTCGAATCTTAATCCAAAGGTTTTCTTGGCTGATAATGATTTCTTCTTATCCACTTTTTTCGACCATTTCATACTTTCCTTCGATTTTAAAAGACCTATACTTTATTGGTGGGCTGTCTCTTCATGGATTGGGTGATATTGTACTTTATTTTGTAAATTAAAATCAATAATTTCTATTAATCAGGAGGAACAATGTAAGGTAAGCAAAATTGTAATAATATATAAATACAGAAACTGGAAAGTAACCATAGCATGCAATGACAAACTTCATTGTATCATAAGGGAAATTTATAGTCATGGAATTTGAAGACTTACAATATTGTAATTTCATACCAATGTCATTGTGATTTTGGAAACTCCTTATTAATGCGTTCTTAGTTTTGGTTTACCCAAAATTTCTTAAGGCTGCATATTCTGAAAGTTGGCAACGTCGCAAAAAGCTGTCAAATAATTACAAGTTTTAATTAATTTGGCAAATTTTCTGTATGAAAACAAGAAATATCGCTCTGTAGTGCACTAAAAAAATGATATAGGAATGCAATTATAACACTGAATTTGATGTTGTAACCGTTTCCGGTGTATAAAAGGCATTTGGAAAGCTTCCAAATGCTTTTTCTACATCTAAAACTATATTTTCGGTGTTACGATATTAATTATTGCATTCCCTTATCAATTTTTTAGTGCACTACAGAGCCATATTTCTTATTTTCATACAGTAACAATGCTAAATTAATTAAAACTTGTTAATATTTGACAACATTTGCGACGTTGCCAGCTTTCGGAATATACGCTCTTAAGGCGATAGTCGTCTGTTACCATAACAGACAACATTAACCGTCGTACCACAAAAACTTTTAAACGTCTGTTGAACACTTGTCTAAAAAAATTCAGATTATGACGTTGAAATAAGGTCCGCTTTTCAGTCACACTTTTTTTAGACAAGTGTTCAACAGACGTTTAAGTTTTTGTAGTAAGGCTGTAAATGTTGTCATAATTAGACCTTTAATAAAGGGGATAGAAGATTTTAGTACGAAGAGCGGCACTATCAGTCGTCCATAAAGATTAAAAAAAAAAATGCATAGTGGACACTTTAAATAACAAAAAATACAACGGACATAATGTCCTAAAGTGAAAGGTTTCAGAGTTATTCGCCGAAATGTAAGTCGAAAACCAGTACCTTGGAGAACAATTTTTTTGTAATTATGTTGTCGTAATTCAATATATAAATGAATAACTGAAAAAAAAAGTTTGGCATTCTGAATAAAAATAGGGCGGTCGACCGATAGGGCCAAAACCTTCAAACCCCTTTGATGAAAGGTAAAATCATGAAATTATTTGGAGCCTATGCTGTCCAACTGCAGGGCAAAGGCCTTCTTTCCCCTTTCCACCTTTTGTGATTTTTACTAAGAGGAATTGTAGGCCAGTAATGGTCTAATTTTTCTTTTTATGCCACCGGTAAAAAGGAGCATGCCTTAAGAAAATTTGGGGAAAATAAAAACTATCTTACCCCAAAAAAGGTAAACATCTGTTGAACACTTGTCTAAAAAAACTGTCATTGTCAAAACTACATTTCTCATTGATATAAGGGTCGTTTTGCAGTTACACTTTTTTCAGACAAGCGTTTAATAAATGTTTATTTTTGGTAAGTTTAATTTTTTTTTTAAGTTTCTTAATGTACAAATATCAAAAGTTCCCACTAATCCAGTACCTTTCCCAGGCATGGGAAGTGGACACCTGCCGTGGCCACTACAACAACGTATCCTGCGTGTTGTTCCACGCGCGACACGAGCTCATCCTGTCTAACAGTGAGGACAAGTTCATCCGCGTCTGGGACATGACTAAGAGGACTTGTTTGCACTCCTTCCGGAGGGAACATGAGAGGTAAGATAGATGGTTCAAAGGAAAAGGTGTAGTGATAACCTTTTCCATCTCTTTCTTATTCTCTAGTACACGTCGATCATCAAGGTTTCGGCGCTTTTCTGGTGGTAGCTACTGTTGATCCTGGCTTTCAGGAGTAGCAGTGCTTTGGGAATAGTGTGGTGGGATTATCCCAATAAAAAAAATATATTCTAATAATTTAAAGTTAAAAAATAAAACGTTAAGGCGCTCCCTCACCGCGAGCATTCACCTGTAATGTAACAAAAGTGCGCAATTTGATGCTCTATTGTCTTCGAATGTTCGAATCTGTAACGTTACATTACAGGTGAGTGCTCGCGGTGAGGGAGCGCCCTTAGGATGTTATACTTGAGTCAATACAAACAAAAAGTCAGAATTATAAATCATTATAAAAATGCACACATATGTACTAAAAACTATAGACTAGTCATTAACTTAGTGATATCAATATAATAATATAATATTCCACAACTATCTAATAATATATATATATTAATATAATATATATATTACACAACGCCATCTAGTCCCAAGCTAAGCAGAGCTTGTGTTATGGGTACTAGACAACTGATAAACATACTTATATATTTCTAAATACATAATTATTATAGATAAATTACACCCAGACACAGAACAAATGATCGTGCTCATCACACAAACATTTTGTCCTGGGTGGGAATCGAACCCACGACCTCCGGAATAGCAGTCAGGGTCACTAACCACTAGACCAACAGGCCTGCAATTAAATAAAATTTAAAAAATAAAAGTTATTGAAAAATTTTTGGGCCGGTTTAAAGCCGTATCGTCCATCTTCAGGCATCATAATTTAATTTTTAACTCAAGTGATGCAAAAAATATGCGTCTGTAAATACCTTGGTAACACTGTTTGCCCTCTGATTACCTGTAACGTGTATCAAAAATCTAAAAATAAAGGCCGTGGCTAATAGCTGAACACCTTTCGGAGTCTAGGAGTAAATACTATACACAGACCTGCGCCCGTATTATGACGTTTAAAAACCAGGCTTGTTCCAGTGAGTGAAAGAGACACAGCTAAACAAGTCGTCTAGCGCCATCTCGTTCACTTACTGGAACAATCCTGGTTTTAAGACGTTATAATACGGTCCCTGTACTGCACAGAGTCAACAGAGGAGCTCGTGGCTAAACAATGACAGCCGCACAGGCCGATCTTCCGGGTTAAGCCGTGCTTGCCGAGGTTGGTCTGTGGATGGGTGACCATCTGTCATAGCGAGTTTCCTCCGTGCCTCGGAAAGCACGTAAAGCCGTTGGTCCCGGCTGTCATTTGTAGATCTTTGACAGTCGTTACTGTTATTCAGAAGCTGTAAAGTGTGACAACCACTCTTACCGTGGGGTATCGTATTGCCCAGTTACTGGGTTGTGGAGATCCAACAGGCAGTCGCTCCATGTATAATACTGATATCCAGCTGCATCTGGTTCGATTGGAAGCCGACCCCAATATAGTTGGGAAAAGGCTAGGCAGATGATGACTATACATAGTCAACAGACCGACACAAGCACTGAATTCGTACAAATGTTTGCAATTTATTGACAGATACTGGGTGTTAGCCGCCCATCCTACACTGAATCTGTTCGCCGCGGGGCACGACGCCGGAATGATTCTGTTCAAGCTGCAGCGAGAGAGGCCTGCCTACGCCGTGCACAATAACATGCTCTTCTATATTAAGGATAGGTAAGTTTTTGAGAGATCCAAAGTGTATTAAATATTTAGGGGGAGATCGAATCTGGGGGAATCTCAAATAAAAAATGTATGTGCAATGATTTATTTCTCTTCTCTTGTTCCTTTAGCCACCCAATGCTGAGTGTAGTTTTCCAAATTTTTTCACTTCTTGTGGTTTTGTTTAGCAATCAATTTTATTTTTTATATTAGCAAAAGATTTGCTTTTGCCCAATACCTTGTGTGATCCATCTTTGTAACTTAAGGAATGCAATAAATAATTGAGTATTGAGTATTGATGGTAAGCCTAAGCAATGATCTAGCAAATATTTAAATCAGGTTTAGATCGAACGAATTTCAACCTGGTGGTCTACCATGAACTCTTAAAGCGTGAGTCTTTAGGCTGTGGGAAAGAGATGACGCTAGACGACTTGGATAGCTCTGTCTCTTTCCCACAGCCTAAACTGGATCGCATTAAGAGCTCGTGGTAAGGACTCTGATTTAAATATTTGCTTCACCGAAAATGTTTTCAAAAATCTTTTACAGACAACTCCGCAAGTTGGATATGGCGACCAACCGCGATGCACCTGTCATGCAGATCAAGGGAGGTGGCAGAAATCAACCTTACAGGTAAAGTTAATGTTACATAATCTGTCTGACCTTTTAAAATACCTAAATATAATTTAATTTTGGTAAATCCCACACTCAATGTCTTATCTCTTATTTAAATTCTTAACATTATACTAGGTGTTTCCCAAATCATAGTTTTCACGTCAGAGAAAAAGTATTTAACATTCTATTGCCACTTGCTCCTCAACTTACTTATTATAAGTGTCTTTGGCAGTTAATTAAAATGGAGAGTAAGTTATTAAATGAAGAGAAGTGGGAAATATATTTCAAATTCTAACAAATTTCACTTTGTGATCCCTTAGAATTCATTGTTCTTAAACGTATTAACTCATGCGATGTGCATCGTAATGATGATTTTTGAGGAAAGATTAGCTGCGAGTGGGATTTGTGGTAGCCTAAGGGACTTTACCCATGTCGCGACGCGATTGCATGGAATTCCACCGATTCCAGCTAAAAGTGAAAATCAATCTTACCACTACGACATATGACATAAAACACGTTGTTATCTACGGGTAGATGAAAAACAAACAGCGATCGCCACGACGACGTGAAGTCAATCGAATTGAATCATTATTTCTTAGTAGCAAGGTTGATTTTCACTTTTAGTTGAAATCTGTCCAATTGCAATCGCGTCGCGCCGTGGGTAAAGTCCCTAATTGGTAAGGCGTCTGGATTACTTATCCAGAAAACGCGGGTTCAAGTTCCACTCGCAGCTGAATTTTAATTTTCTTTAGAATTTGTTATCCCAAAACTAGAATGAAAAGTAATTACTTGAAATTCTTGAATTTAATTACAACTATAATGCTTTTGCTGCAGCATGTCCCTAAACCACGCTGAATGGTGTGTGCTGGTGAACTGGCGCGTGGGAGACAACAGTTCATACGAGCTGTACGCGGCGCCGCGGGACGGAGCGGAGGCGCCCGGCGGGGACCCCGCGCGCGGACAGGCCACCACGGCCGTGTGGGTCGCACGGAACAGGTTCGCGGCGCTGGAGAAGAACAACCAGGTTGGTACAGCCATTTTAAGAAAACGTTGCTGTTTTTACCTATTCCTACTCAAAAATATCTTTATCTATATTCAAAAAAAAAATCTAATCTTTAAATACGTCTTGCTTCGTTCAAAACCACTTTTGCTCAGACAGTACCCATACCATGAGTTGTCGATGATCGAGTATCGTAATGATAACTCATGGTATGGGTACAGCTCAGCATTTCTGTGTTAAGAGATAATTGAAAAAGTATTGAGTAAGTTTTTAGCGTGCCTCAAGCACTTTAGAAAAATTTCTAACAGCTCTTAGGCCAAAGTTACCTCCCCTTTAAGTTTGTACAAAAAAAACTTAGTAGCATTCTAACTAGGTCGCGGGACTGTATCAGGTAACCGTGACCATGGAACGTAAAGGGCTATTGAAGGATCACCGTGGATTTTTGTCAGTACTAGTCTGACAGTCCCTCTCGTCCTGCTCTGGGTGCGAGGACTCATTTGACGATTTTACCACTATTAAAAAGAAACATTCTAACTAGCCTAGTATAGTTACTTCACCAGAAACTATGAGGAATATCGAAAATTGTTGAAAGGAATCTCGCCGATTTTAACGAAAACTAAAACTGCATCATTGGGTTTTAGAAAAATCATTATTCCTGGCCAGGAATCGTATCCGCTGATTTTGGAAAAAAATCACACTCAATATTACAGGAAAGAGTATAAAATAACAGGAAAGTGCTGATTTCTGAAGATGTTTTCAGCATTTTTCGATATGTTTCATAGTTTCGGAAATAGCCATCCACGCCCAGATGGAAAATTGAACCTCTATACAACTAAAATAGTTCTCATTTATGTAAGAATTTCAACAACAATAAAATACTAATATATTTTAATCTTCACAGCTCGTCATCAAGAACTTGAAGAACGAGGTATCAAAAAAGATCTCGACTCCAACTTGTGAGGAGATCATGTACGCGGGCACCGGCATGTTGTTGCTGAGAGAGGCCGATGCTGTGCAGCTCCTGGATGTACAGCAGAAGAGGACCATTGCTTCTGTGAGTATCATGAGCCTTCAAAAGATACGTGATTTACGACATCCGTCCGATAAAATGACACTCAAAGAAGGCAAGAAAGGAATGTCTAAAGTTGCGTCTGCGTCGCGTTTTCGTAAAAAAATTTCAGGAAAGAAAAATTCAACTGCGAGTGGGACTCGACCCGCGTCTCCTGGATATAACGACGATAATAGTATAATACTAGACTCGTAATAATAGTCGACCGATGTCTGTCAACACATTAGGCAAACAAGTCTTATATCCGTCTCATTTCGACCACTCCTGTGAGCCGTAAACATACGTTGAGACAGAACAGACCTTGAGTTAGCCAATCACAACGCAGTACCCCGTCCCCCTCGCTTACGTAGTACCTCAGCGAGTTGACAGAATAATTTTCGTTCCTCAGATCGTGCATGCGTAGTCTAGTATTATATCGTCGTTGCCTGGTTAAGTACTCCAGACGCCACTACCAATTACGCTATCGCAACACACTCGTTGTAGCTGAATATTTCATTCCCTTGTTTCAACGTTTTACAGCAACGTTGAGCTATCTATTGGAAAAGTTTTTGACTACTTCCAACCAACACGAAATCGTTGTAAAATAATATCATCAATCTAGAATTTCCAACTGACTGTCTAGCCAACTTTTAAGGGTTCCATAACCGAGACCCTATTTAATTAAGATGCTTCCGTTGGCAGTCTGTCTGTCAGTGAGTTGTATGTCGTGATCCATAAATTCCATAATAGATAGTCAGTTGAAATTTTCACAGAATGTTAATTTCTGTTGCCAATATTGCAACAAAAATCTATAAATAATACTAGTTGAAACGATTAAACACTTTCTTGAAGATTTTTCCATACAGTCAGCTCATCAACCTACCTCAATCAGTCAAATTTCTTCAATAGATTTTCAACCCTATGACAATAGTGGAAGGTTAATATTTGGATTAGTAAAATTTGACAGATTTGGGTAGGTTAGACTGAAGTAATTGAGCTATTGGTTGTCGAGGTTACATTCATTTTAAACCCACCATATTTTCGCCAGGTAAAAATCGCAAAATGCCGCTACGCTATCTGGAACTCCGACATGTCCCTGGTAGCCTTACTAGGCAAGCACAGTGTGACTCTCTGCACCAAGAAGTTGGAACAGCTGTGTACAGTGACGGAGGGAGCGAGGGTCAAGTCCGGAGCCTTCGACGACTCCACTCCGCAGCCTGTCTTCATATACACCACCGCTAACCATATCAAGTACTGCTGTAGAGACGGGTGAGTAATTTTCAACTGGAAATATTATGCACTTCGATTGTTTTCGGGTTTCCGAATAGCACGAACGTAAGATTCAACAAAGGCAAAGTTTCTAACCATTGTTGAACCGTATAGTAGACTATTATTATTGTGCTATGTATGAAATATTTTCAATTTAGTGTTTCCATCTCTAGTCGTACAGACACCAGCACATCAGGCTTCCACATCCAATCTGTCGAATTTCTGTAATAGATTTTCAACTTTATCACGAAATAAGAAGGTTCACGTTCCATTAGCAACATTTGAGAGGTTCGGGTAGGTTGATGTGCTGGCGTCTGTACATCGTCATCGTCATCAACTAAAAAGAGGTAAAAAGAATTGAAAAAGTAGTAGGGATAAAGAGTAGTGTATAGTTATGTAATCATTGTAATATAAAATAAGTAACTAATTACTTCCGTTGACGGCCATAACAGTGTGCTTAGTGCGAGTTTTTTTACGTAGACGCGAAAGTAACGTTTAACCGCGTTTGGCGCTCTCATTGGCCCGCTCCAAGGTCGTGAGAACTTTCAACTAATGAGAGCGCCAAACGCGGTCGATATCGATGATCGAGTATCGTAATGCGCGGTCGATATACTCGATCGTCGATATCGACCGCGTTTGGCGCTCTCATTGGCCCGCTCCAAGGTTGTATCAACTCACAACAAATGAGAGCGCCAAACGCGGTCGATGTCGATGATCGAGTATCGTAATGAGAAATAATGGTGTGGGTACAGCTCTATATTACGGTCAGTTCACACCAAGACGCAACGCGGCGCGACGTGACACAACGATACTGCAAATGTGTATCTTATCATGTAGTAAATAAAGTTAGAATTTGAGTCGCTATTAAAATGCAGTGCGGCGCCGCGCTATGTTGCAATAGGTGTATCTTTTCGTCTAGAAAATAGAGTAGCTCTATTGAAATGTGCGCGCAGCGTCACGACGCGGCCTGAGCAGACCCTTAGATCCATAATAGCCAAAATCGTATTTCCAATGATTACCAAATAGCATCATCATCAGCCTATAATGTTCCCACTGCTGGGACACAGGCCTCCTCTCTGTGAGAGGGAGTGGGCCATAATCCACCACGCGGGCCCAGTGCGGGTTGGTGGATGTCACATGTCTTCGAATTTTTGGTTCTAGGACATGCCGGTTTCCTCACGATGTTTTCCTTCACCGTTTTGAGAGCAGAGGTGATGAAATAAATTACACAAAGTAATGCGCCTGGCTGGGTTCGAACCCACGACCTTCAACTCGTAAGTCGGGGCTGATACCACTCGGCCACCACTGCTACACTGCACCAAATAGCATGCTTTCCCTTCAATTCTGCAGTCTGTCTCATTGATCATTATATCCCAACGATTTTAAAAGTAACTTTACCACAAAATTTTACAAACTCACTCTTTTTCTCTCCCGCAGTGATTACGGCATAATCCGCACACTAGACGTGCCAGTGTACGCAGTGAAAGTGTTGGCGAGTGAGGCCGGCGCCCGTGTGGTGTGTCTGGACCGCGAGTGTCGACCCAAGGTGCTCAACATTGACCCTACGGAGTACAGGTGAGCCACACATTACTACGATCATCTCAACAATTAATCTTGTTTTTTGTACAACCCGGTTCATTGAAGAAAGGATTCTTAAATGGCGGCGCTAATCGTGTTCTCTCGCTCGCACACTAGTGCCGTCTATACTCACTCCCGCGCGTAGCGTAAGCAGAAAAAAAATTGTGTTGATGTCTTGAAGCGCTCAGTGATCTTTTTTAAGAATATTTACTGTAGTTTCCTGTTATTTTTCCGTTGTTACCTGTTGATTATTGTTGTTTTAATTTTGTTTTATTGTTAGGTTAAGTTTGAGAAATTATTGTGATCCAGCCTTGTTTTTATTATTTTTAATTTGAAAAAAAAAAAAAATAATTTGAAATCTTATATGCTGACTGTACTGTCTGTCAACGCAGTACAAGCCGCCATTATAGAATCCTTTCTTCAATTCACCGGCTTATATTGTCTTATCAAGAACGTGTCGTTGTACAAGATGTAATTTTGACTAACTGAACTGAAAACCCCACATATTTTTTTTCTCTACTACGTAAGCCGGCAATACTTGGATTGCTCGAAGCAGTCAGTATTGACAACCGTGCGCGGCGTGCGGCGCGCGTTGATGTAGGTACAATGATGCAGCTACAGTGCTCCCCTTCAAGCGAAGCGTGCGGGTCGCCGGACGATCCGTCCGGACGAAGTCTTCTTCACAGGATCATCAGCAACATGTGTCGATGCTGGTGGGACTTCGGCGGCGTCGTTGACTGTGTAAGCCGGCTTCAGTCGATCTATTGACACTGTGCTTATTCGACTTGGTAGCTGCAGCGTAAACACTTTGTTCTCTCGCTTCAACACTGGGTAAGGTCCGTCGTACGTTGGTTGTAGTGGCTTGCGAACAGCGTCGACTCTGATGAAAACCGATTTGCAGGTGTCTAGGTCAGAGTGGACAAATATAGCACGGTTGTTGCTATGCTGTTGCTGGAGCGTCGGTTTCAAACTGTCTATGGTCTTACGAAGTTTGTCGACGTATTCTGAGTCCATGATTTCACTTCGAGATGATGATGAGAAGAAATCACCTGGTAGTCTAGGGCTGTACCCGTAGGTGAGCTGCGCAGCACTAACTCCAGTGTCGGTGCGACAAGCGGTGCGTAGTCCGAGCAGCGCGGTTGGTAGCTCGTCGATCCACGTACCTCCTTTTATTAAACGTGCGGTGAGCGCGGCTTTGAGTGACCTGTGCCAGCGTTCAATCATGCCGTTGCTTTGCGGGTGGTATGGCGTAGTTCGCACACGGTGAATGCCTAACAGGTTGGTTAAGGCATTGAACAGGTTGCTCTCGAATTGACGGCCTTGGTCACTTGTCAGCGTCTCGGGACATCCAAATCTCGTAATCCAGGTCTCGTATACTGTCTTCGCAATGGTTTCAGCAGTCATATCCATTAAGGGCGTTGCTTCGGGCCATCGAGTGTTGCGGTCAATCATGGTAAGTAAATAACGATGACCGCTCGCTGCTGTGGGTAGCGGTCCGACGATATCAATGTGTATGTGCTTGAAACGCTCGGTAGGTGCGAATGTTGATAGCTTGCTGCTTGTATGTCGTTGCACTTTTGCTCGTTGACAAGCTATGCATGCCTTAGCCCACTTGCCAATGTCTATGTTCATGCTTGGCCAGAAGTATTTACCTTGCATGAGCTTGCGCGTTGTTCTGACTCCAGGGTGACTGATTCCATGCAGCGCGTTGAAAGCAGCTAATCGGAATGCCGTTGGTAGGTACGGGCGTGCGATGTCAGTTGATGTTTCGCAGTATACCTGGTCGTTGGAGTCTGGCAAAGTAATTTGCTTCAATTGAATATTACTTCGCTTCGTCGGCTACGACGTTGTCCTTTCCACTGATGTGACGAATGTCTGTAGTGAACTCACTAATAAATAGCAACTGGCGAGTTCTTCGTGGCGTCTCGTTGTCCGATGATATTTTTGATAAAGCGTAGGTAAGCGGCTTGTGGTCGGTGAACACAATTAACTCGCGTCCTTCGTACATTTTTCTAAAGTGCTTCATCGCCATGTATATTGCGAGTAATTCCCGGTCATAGGTACTGTACTTCACTTGAGTTGGCGAAAATTTCTTTGAAAAATAGCCTAAAGGTTGCCACATGTTATTTTCGTGTTGTTGAAGGACTGCGCCAGCGCAACTGTTGGAGGCGTCGGTCATTATTGCGAGTGGGGAGGCATGGCAGGGATGTGCGAGCAGTGCGGCGTTCCGTAGGCTCTCCTTACACTTTTCAAATGCAAGCGACGACTCATTTGTCCAATTGATTGCTGTCTTATCGCGTTTCTTACAGTTATGTAGATATACATTGAGCGGCGCTTGCACAGCTGCGGCGTTTGGAATGTGTTCACGATAATAGTTAATCATTCCAAGAAAACTGCGTAATCCCTCAATTGTCTTAGGTTTCGGATAGTCGTCGATGACCTTGACCTTCTCTTCAGGTGGTCTGATGCCTTCGCTTGACACTGTGTATCCAAGAAATTTTACTGATTTCTGCCCGAACACACATTTTGCAGGGTTTATAGTTATCCCGTTATCTTGTAATCGCTTGAGTACTATCCGCAAATGTTCTCGGTGTTCACTGTCGTTCGTCGAAGCCAATAATAAATCGTCCACGAATGGGAAAACAAAATCTAATCCACGTAAGACGTCATGGATAAAGCGTTGGAACGTTTGTCCAGCGTTCTTAAGGCCGGGACACATTCTTGGGAATTCGTACAGTCCAAACGGAGTAATAATAGCAGTTTTTTCGATGTCTTGTTCTCGGACGATTATTTGTTGGTAAGCGCGATTTAAATCAATGGTTGATAGTACTTTCTTGCCGGCCAGGTGGTAGGTGAAATCTTTGATTCTAGGTATTGGGTAACGGTCAGGTGTAGTTACCGTGTTCAACCTTCGATAGTCACCGCAGACACGTAGGTCGCCATTTTTCTTCGATACCACGTGGAGTGGGCTTGACCATGGGCTTTTGCTTGGTCTGCATAGGCCTTGGTTAATCATGACCTCGAACTCGTGTCGAACTTGATTGTAGCGGTGCGGTGGTATAGGTCTGGCTCGACAATGTATCGGCGGTCCTGTGGTCTCAATATAATGTTCGACGTTGTTCTTCGGACTTAGTTTCATTGACGTCACTCGAGTTGTGCCAGGGAATTCAGCAAGAATGTCGTGGTATGATTGTTGTAAGTCAACGCTACGTACCGTGGGCACATTTGATACTCGGGCGGGTGCCATAACAGACAGTTGGGTTGTCATGTCAATTAATCTTCGATGCCGTAGATCAACAACGAGCTGGTGATGGTTGAGAAAATCAGCTCCGATGATTGGTTTGCTGACGTCGGCGATTACGAACTTCCATCTGTATGGTCTGCGTAGGTTTAAGTTTAATTCCAGTGTTTTTTCTCCGTAGGTGGGTATGACGGTATTGTTAGCGGCGTACAGCGTGAAAGGCAATTTCTTCATCCGCTGACCTTTGTTTCGTGGTAGGACAGATATGTTAGCGCCTGTGTCTACCAGGAAAGTAAATCTCGACGTTTTGTCATAAATAAAAAGGCGGTATGATTTTTCGTAAACGCCGGAGTCCGCCGCATCCAGCGCTTGCTTCAGTTTTCCGTCTCCTTTTGATGTTCTTTTTTGTAAGAACAGGGTTGGCGACAGCATCTAGCTTCTCTGCCGAACTTTCTGTGGTAAAAGCAGTAGGGCGAAGGTGTTGCTGAGCGTGAGCGGTACGGCGCACGTGCGCTTGAGCGTGCGCGGGAGCGTGATCGCTGCGACGAATTTCCATGACCGCGGTGTCGACAATAGCAGTTGTGGTGCTGGGAAGACTTGAGTGAAGCTACTTCGAGAGATAACTTTTTAATTTCTTCAATCAGGTTCTGTGTTTCGCCTCGTGGTTGTGTTGGTTGTTGCTCACACGACACAGCTGTGACTTCCTGAGCTTGTTCAGTCATCTTGTCGGCCAGTAGGGATAATTCGTCCAAGGTGGTCTCCTTGGTGACGACGAGAACAGATCGTACCTGAGCTGGGAGATGATTCATCCACATCAGTCGTAACGTGGAATCTGGAACCTTGTCACGCGCTAGATTTCGCATGCGCCGCAGCAACTGCGAGGGTTTTTGGTCGCCGAGCTCCATGTCAGACAAAAGTTTCTGGAATTGTCGATTCTCTGACTCTTCATAAACTGATATAAGCCGTTCCTTCAATAGATCGTATTGGTGTGCTGTTGGCGGGTCATATATCAGGTCACAAATTTGATCTACGTCTTGCTTTTCCAATCGTGCGACGACCATTTGTGCGAGTTCCCGCTGTCCTTTTTTCAGATCATGCGTGGCTGCTTCAAAACTGACGAACCATAAACGGGGACGGTCGCGCCAGAATGCTGGAATCCTCAGCGACAGCGAAATACCGGCTACCTCTGGAACTTGTAGTGCCGTAGAATCACTACGACCGCTGGCTTTTTCTTTCTCTTGATCGTCCATGATGCTGAACTTGTGTTTGAGGATCGTAGGCTGCTGCTTGAGGATCACGTCGGCTACCACTTGAAGATCACGTCGGGGTCACCACTGTGCGGTGCACTAGGTTGCGTTGTGTTAGAAATGAAACGATCGGTGGTAGTCCATAGAATGTTTTGGTTTATTTTAGAAACAGTCACTTTTATAGTAATTATTTACAAAATCAAAATTGTGGGCATATTCAAAAACATATGAAAATTACATTGACCAATCAGAGCGCGCGGTACGTAGTCACTGTTAGTTACACAGAACACACGAGAGGGCGCGCCACCATCGCGGTGGCGGCGGCAACGGAGCCCTAGGTAAACATTGCGCATGAGCCCGCGGCGGCTCGGCGCTCGCCAGTCGGCCGGCGTGCGCGGCGTGCGGCGCGCGTTGATGTAGGTACAATGATGCAGCTACAGTTACAAAAACCCGAATATTCTCCTTGTAGCTATCACAGCATGCTTTTTTTTTAGCGTGGTAATATCATCAAATGAGTCCTCCCACCCCGAGCAGGGCGGGAGGGACTTTCAGACTTGTACTGACTAAAATCCACGGTGTCCTTCAATAGCCCTTTATGTTCCGGGGTCACGGTAAGGAAATAAGTCCCGCGACCCCGGCAGGCTTTGGCCCTCTGAGAGGGGGCCCCGTCATTTTGCTGACGCTCTTTGAGGCGCGCGTGGAACACAACGCGCCGTTCGACCCGGGCATGGTCCATGGTCGGACAGCGAGTTGCCATTTACTCGCTGCCCGCATGCCCATCACAGCATGCTTAGAATTTTGTAGACCCCTGATGCTGTGCTATTTACACGTCACAAAACTTATGTTTCTTTTTAAACAGGTTCAAGTTAGCGCTGGTGACTCGTCAATACGACCAGGTGCTGCACATGGTCCGCACTGCCAAGCTAGTAGGACAGAGTATCATTGCCTACTTGCAGGAGAAAGGTAAACATATGGTACAAAAATTCTTTATTGAAATTGATTAGATGTGATTTGAATGCAAAAACTGTTCAAAATGCTTGAAGATTTTTACTTTAGAGTTCATTTTCGAATAACAGGTTACCCAGAAGTAGCTCTGCACTTCGTGAAGGACGCCCGTACTCGGTTGTCACTGGCACTACAGTGTGGGAACATAGACGTGGCGCTGGAAGCTGCCAAGAGTTTGGACGAGCCCAGCGCCTGGGACAAACTGGCCAACGCCGCGCTCGCTACTGGCAACCATCAGGTATGTAAAAAAAGAAAGAAAATCAGTTTATTTGACAAGCCTTAGGCACACAATTAAAATAAAAAAAATATATAATGACAATGGAAAAGGAAGAACGTAAAAGTAGGTACCGTGTGCCTCACGACTGTGCCAATTAGGCTCAGGGTATTACAATGTCAAAAAACCAGGCTTGTTCCGGCGAGTGAAAGTGACAGAGCTATACAAGTCGTCTAGCGCCATCTTCTTCACTCACTGGAACAACCCTGGTTTTAAGACGTTGTAATACCCCCCCAGTTCAGAAAAGAGCCAGGCCACAGGGAAATATTTTATTTAATTTAAAGATAGGTTCGCGTTTGACCACTATCTCGCCTGATAGTAAGTGATGATGTGGTCGATGGTGAAGCACGCTTGCCTAGAAGTAACCTGTTCACTCTTGACTTGAAGACCACAAGGTTATAGCTGTCGGGAAATACAGATGGGAATTCCACTCCTTAGCTGTGCGTACAATAAAGGTATTGGCAAAACGCTTTGTACGCTCCGGAGGGATGTCCATCATAATTATGTCGATGGCGCATTTCCGTAAGTCTAGTAGTCCGAAGATGGAAAGGGCCAGGCGGAATCAAGTTGTGCAGTTCCATCGCACACTCTCCGAAATGCAACCGATAAAAAACCGACAGGCTGGCAACACGGCGTCGATGTTCAAGGCTCTGGAGCTTTGAGTCGACCAGAGCATCGTTACCGATTAGCCTCTTATATTAATCATACATACAAAACATCACGCCTGTTATCCACGAAGGGTTAAACAGAAGTGTACCTATTAATAAGCCAACATTTCGCCAGTTCACTATGGCCGGATCACCATCAAAGTCCTATTTAATATTCGCGGGACTGTCTGTCTCGTACCAGACGTCTCTACGTACCAGAGCTACGGTTACCTGGTGTAACCGTGGCTCTGGTACGTAAAGGCCTACTGAAGGATCACCGTGGATTTTAGTCAGTCAAGTCTGACAGTCCCTCCCGTCACTCCCTGGGCGGGAGGACTCATTTGATGATTTTACCACGAAAAAAAAGCCCTATTCAATATCACCTTCTCTCCACAGATCGTAGAGATGTGCTACCAGCGCACGAAGAACTTTGACAAGCTTTCCTTCCTGTACCTCATCACCGGCAACTTGGACAAGCTGCGGAAGATGATGAAGATCGCCGAGATCCGCAAGGATGTGTCCGCACAGTTCCAGGGTGCCTTGCTGCTGGGAGACACTCGAGAGACCATCAGGCTACTGAAGAATGCTGGACAGGTAAGCATGTAGACTTTATATTTTACTAGCTGACCCCGCGAACTTCGTAGCGCTACAGAATCAATACAACACCCTACTAATACTACTACTACAACATCCTTTGCTACAAAAAATGTGATAAATGAAGAACCGCTCGACCGATTTTGTGCAAACTTCACATGAACCATCTACTAAATAGTCCAAACAAAGCCTAAACATTTGGTTTGGATAGGTGAGCCCGTTCTTGAGTTATAAAATTACAACGAAAAGTGGCATTGATTTTTATATATTAGAAGATGTATTTTCTTTCTTTACTTGTGTTCATAACCTCGTCACCTTTTCAAGCCCTTGAATTGACAATCACGTTTTTATATTATAAACAAGCACTCCGCCCGCGAATTCGTCTGCGTGATTTTCGAACTTTGCCTTTTTGAATTTCTACTCCCTTTATAGAATACTTTTGGAAAATATAAATCAATATCCAACAAAAATTCTATCAATCCCCAATATCCCGTCTTAGGTAGCACCTACGTCCTAAAAATAACCCCAATGCAAACTTTAGGTCTCCTAACCATCAACCCCAAAACAACCCTTTAGGGGTCGAAGATTAGAAAATCGCGTATAAGGTAGCACCTAATTTTAAGAAGAACCCCTGTGCTTATTTTGAGTGTCCAAACTATCAATAACCCCAAAAACAAGGGTCGAATTTCGCAAAATACCGTAAAGGTGTAAATACGCCTTTAAATCATTCCATCTTTTATACATTCATTTCATTGCCATCTTTTATACCATGTTTTATGCAAATAAATGAATTTGAATTTTGAAAAGAACCCCCATGCAATTCCAGACTTATCTAGTGGAGACTAATTATTATATTTGCAAGTTATTGATGCTTATTTTAACGTAATATTTCCGTTTCAGACATCCCTGGCGTACCTGACAGCCATCAACCACAAGCAGTACGAGGAGGCTGAACAACTGAAGGGCATGCTGGAGGCAGGAGGCCTGCCCATCCCGGAACCGAACCCCGACGCCAAGCTGTTGCGGCCACCGCTACCTGTGCATAACATGCAGCCTAATTGGCCGCTGTTGGCGGTGTCGAAGTAAGTAGCAATTTTTTCTTCATGTAAGGTCATGACTACCTTTTAGTTTCAGGGTTAATTAGGCCGCTTTAGGCTCGCTTGCACGAACCCGAGTTATCTTTTAACTCAGAGTTAGTTGCTAACACAAGGTTAAATTGACAGTTTGTCATACAATATTGTCAATTTAACCTCGTGTTAGCAACTAACTCTGAGTTTAAAACATAACTCTGGTTCGTGCAAGTGGGCCTTAGTGAATTCCACTGGCATCTGATTTAGCACTCAGAGTGGGGTCCTCCCACTGTTGTTCCCAAAAATTAAAGACTCTCGGTCTCGGTAGACTGCATAAGTCGTTACCAACAATCAAATCGATGATTCAAAGTTAGGTAACGACCTAACTTTGTATCATCGAATACGCTATTTTACTCAAAAAAGAATATTAGTGCGAAAGATGGATTAAAAAAAAATATTTAACCTGTATTTTTTCTTTTCATACGTGAACCAAAATTGACGAAGATACAACGCAAAAAATCACAAAACGTCACTCGGTCGGTATAATTTTACAAGCGTTATGACGTGGTCGCGGGACTTATCTTATTACCGTGACCCCGGAACATAAAGGGCTATTGAAGGACACCGTGGATTGTAAGTCAGTACGAGTCTGTCAGTAAGGTGTGGGAGGACTCATTTCATGATTTTACCACGCTAAAAAAGCGTTATGACGTCACAAGCCTTCCGAATTGCGAAGCAAGATCTTTGTCAATATTCATTGATTTAAAAAAAACAAAATCATTATTTTTCAATACTCTAATTGACGGACGGAACAGTTTTTTTAAATATATTTATGCAGTAAACTACCCTGTTATCAAATCGATTCTATCCGTACTCATGAGCCGATTGTTACAAAACTAATCTCGTTCCCCAGGAGTTTCTTCGAGGTAGCGGGCGGTGCTCGTGCAGGCGGCGCGGCCTCCGGTGTGGCTGCAGCGGCCGCTGATGATGTGGAGCCGCTGGAGGCCGGCGGGGCCTGGGGAGATGATGATGATGTGCTGGACGAGAACAAAGTACGCTACTGGCAAGGTTGACGAGTAATGGGTATATCGCTGTCCGATCAAAGACCATGCCCAGGTCGACGGTGTATCGTGTCTCACGTGCTCTGGAAGGAAATGTCAGCAATCTGACATGCGGGACTGACTAACCAGGTTATTGTGACCCTGGAACGTAAAGGGCAACTGGAGGAACAAGGTAGATTTTTATTCAGTCAGAGTCTTACAGTACCTTGCGCTCCACCCACGACGAGAGGTCCCATTTGATTTTTTTACGACGTTAAAAAAGGGTTCACAATGTACCGAAGTACATAGTCTAGTGGATGAACAAGAAGTACTAACGACTGGTCGTAAGACCGCGTAAAGATAACCAAGACCCTGGAACGTGAAGGAACAGAGGGAAATTTTAGTCAGTACGAATCTGACTTTAGCTTCCGTTTCACCCAGGGCGATTGATCCCATTTTTGATGATTATACCACCAAAAAAAAAATCTCTTGAATACACAAAGGTCATCTTGTTACTAGTTTGATTAAACGTTGATATTATTTTATGTCCAGGGAGCGGGTGATGAAGGTGAAGAAGTGATGGAAGACGCGTGTGATGACGGCGGGTGGGACGTCGGTGATGAAGACTTGGAGCTGCCGGAGGAACTCGCGCCAGTCTCTGGTAGGTTCTGATTTATTATACTCTACCTACTTTTTCAATGCCAGAGTCAACTTTTTTTTTGTGTTGTTGAATGTTAGCCCACGCCTGTTATTTTTCCTGTATCGTGTGGATACTTTGTGTCCATCGAATTTAAAGAGCAATATAGGACACTTGAGGATCAAAATTTAAAAGAAAAAAAAATCAGGCACATATATATGGGGTGACTGGTAATTAGTGTACGATACTTAAACACGTGATTGTGCTCATGATAACCAACAACTTTTACTATGGGAACAAACCTGAAAACGCGAAAAGAAAATCAGCTGTTCAGTACATTTATGTTTGCTTAATGTACTGAACAGCTGATATTTTTTTCACGATTTCGGCTTTGCTCCCATAGGAAAATTGTTTGTTATCATGAGCACAATCACGTGTTTAAGTATCGTATACTAATTACCAGTCACCCTATATGTTATAGTTGCAGCAATTAATTCTGCGTTGTGTCCAGGCAGTGCCTTTATGTCGTAGTAGTAAGGATGATTTTCACTTCTTACCTACGAGTAAGGGTGCTCCCACATCTATCGACGCGGAATCGGCTTTTTCCGTCGCCTTTTCTCTTTCTGTCGCTTAGAACTGCCATTTGCTAGACCGAGACAAAGCGATAGCACGCGGTCGCCTCGAGGATTCCGCCGCGTGCTATCGCATTATGCTTTCTGTCTCGGTCTAGCAAATGGCAGTTCTAAGCGAGAGAAAGAGCGACGGAAAAAGCCGATTCCGCGTCGATAGATGTGGGAGCACCCTAACTCAGCCCTTTTTGTACGAGGTAAACTCATCAAATGACTCCTCCCACATTGTGTGGAGCGGAACGGACCGTCAAAATCGTACTGAGTAAAATCCAGTGTTCCTTCAACGCTTGTTAACGTTCCAGGGTCACTGTTACCTGATGAGACAGTCCCGCGGCCCCGGCAAGCAGCCTTGCCTAGCCTTAGACCGATTCATTTGGCAAAAGTCTGTAGATGTTAACAAATATCACAGGCCTGTTGGTCTAGTGGTTAGTGACCCTGACTGCTATGCCAGGGGTCGTGGGTTCGATTCCCATCCAGGACAAATGTTTGTGTGATGAGCATGATTATTTGTTCTGTGTCTGGGTGTAATTTATGTATAATATGTATGTATTTAGAAATATTTATGTATGTTTATCAGTTGTCTAGTACCCATAACACAAGCTCTGCTTAGCTTGAGACTAGATGGCGCTGTGTGATAGTTGTGGAATATTATTATTATTATTATATGTCCTTTTTTAGCTGATATCGACGGTGGCGACGAAAACACAGACTACTTCGTGGCTCCTACACGTGGCGCACCCGTCGCTCTGTCCGGCAAGTTGAAGACTGCACACGATCATGTCGCTACTGGACAGTTTGAAATCGCTCTCAGGTTGGTATTGTTCATATATGCGGCAATCTGTTGTAAATGAACTAAAAAATCTTGATCGTTATAAGTGAGCCTGTACTGTCCCACTGGTGGACTAAGGTTTTTTCATTCCTTTCAACTATCACTATTTGGGCACTGCTCCTTAACCAAGGTTCAAAAAGTTACAACTAAGCTTTTTTTGAAATAACTGAACTAGTATTGGTCAATCACTAGTTAGAACTTTGAGTTTGGAATGAAAACCAGCAAATTACTTACCTAACAAATTACATAAAGGGAACGTCCGGTCGCTGCTAAGCGCGTATAGTCGAGATATACGTCGTGCGATTGCTGCTCTGAGTGTGTTGTGTTGAAAAAAAATAAAATAGTGAATCTTGAAGCCACTTAAGAAATCAAAGTTATATTTATTAGCCCTTCATATTTATTACTATTTCACATCTAAGTTTTTTAAAAGTAAATTATTTAAAACATAAATACAAGCCTCTTTTCCCATGGGGATAGGCAGAATCTTACGTAAATGCTTGCATATTATGGAACTTAAAAAGTACTTTTGCACTTTGACTCTCGTAGAGATAAAGACCCAACTAACTTTCAGGGACTTTACTCATGGCGCGACGCGACGCGACGCGATTCGTGCGATATCGAGTCGATTGCCGATTTAGGGTTGAACCATATCTGGCAGCACGGAATCGCCTTTTTCCGTCGCCCTTTCTCTTTCTGTCGCTTAGAACTGCCATTTGCTAGACCGAGACAGAAAGCAAAATGCGATAGCACGCGGCGGAATCCTCGAGGCGGCCGCGTGCTATCGCATTGTCTCGGTCTAGCAAATGGCAGTTCTAAGCGACAGAAAGAGAAAGGGCGACGGAAAAAGGCGATTCCGTGCTGCCAGATGTGGTTCAACCCTTAAGTCGCACGTATTTACTAATGGAGTGATGCGATGAAATTCGACCTGCACTTCGAAAATCCACCTTACTACTACGACATAAAGGCGCTGCAAACCAAAGACAAAAAAACGCCAGAGACGAATAGTTGCGCAATCGAATTTCGAACACAAATAGTCATTTTTAATCTGTTAAAAACAGGGAAAGAAAGTCGTACTGAATGTGATTTAAATTTGGAATACTTACCGATACTGAACTACATCAGTCTGTCTTTACAACATTGAGTTTGTAGGTATATAAAGAATTATACAACTTTTTGAAAAAGGAATACGCATTTATTATGCAGTTAGGATTATTCAATAAAATTACGAAAACCGAAGAAGCCGTATGAGCTTGATGCCTTTGCTTTTCCGACAAAAAAATATTAATCGAGGAATTTGCCGCATTTTTGTTTTCTTCAAATACATAAACGTTAAGTTTATTTAATTTATTTTTATAAATAAGTTAATGTTAAATGTAAATGTTTAATAAATGCTTATCTCATATTATTATTGTGTTATTTTTTTCGCAAATGTTACGAAAAGCAGAGTATTTTCCTTGGTGATAAAGCTGTCTTAGTCTTGGGTGAACTTAAATCCCTCGCTACACTCAGGACACGTCTTAAATCCCTCGCTTCGCTCGTGATTTAAGTTTTTAACACCCTCGCTTTGCTCGGGAGTAAAACTCGAGTCCTTCGTTAGGCTCGCGATTTAAATCGTCACCCGCGACAGAAGACACTGCTTTATCCCCTTGGTTAATAATCTACTATTTCATAACATTTAATGTCATTGGCTATTCTTCTATTATTCATTCACGAAGTGAATCATTAAGAATATTGCTAAGAGGCCGCTTTAGACCCGCTTTGGTGATAAGATCTCTCTTTGAGTATTTTCTTTAGGCATTTGTCTTTGAAAATGTGGCGCTGAAGGCTAAAAAGTCGAGAGAGCTGCTTTTAAACGGCTTTTTGAATTATGGGATCTTTCATACGGCTGTCTTTCGATCTATAGTCGTAAGAGTAATTGCTCATAGGATCTCTTTGCTAGTTGGGCAGAATCATATATGCATTAGGACGTACATGCGATTCGATATCGAGCAGATCTGTGAGCGATATCGTCAATACGTGCGACTCCATTAGCAAACACTAGCGATTGTCCATACATTTTCTTCGGCCGGACGCTTGTGTGATATCTGACCGATATCGTCAATCGATGCCATTCGATATCACATCGCGCCATGAGTAAAGTCCCTTACTCTTAAGGCATGATGTTTCATGGTATATTTTGATGTCCACAGACTACTAAACGAACAAGTAGGCATCGTAAACTTCGAGCCGTACCTGGACACGTTCGTGAGCATGTTCGGTCGCGCGCGGCTCACGTTCGGCGCGCTGACGTCACTGCCGCCGCTCAACGCACATCTGCACCGGAACTGGAAGGAGGCCAGCGGGAAGGATCTACTGCCTGTTATAAGTAAATTTTTTATCCTGAAGCCGAGTTAGGGAGCTTGTCCATGACGAGATTCGTGCAATTTGACAATTTCTACAACTAAAAATGAAAATCGCCCTTGTTACTACGATATAATAATGCAATTCGACTGACTTACGTCGTCATAAATAAATAATATAAATAATAATATTCCACAACTATCACACAACGCCATCTAGTCCCAAGCTAAGCAGAGCTTGTGTTATGGGTACTAGACAACTGATAAACATACTTATATATTTTTTAAATGCATAAATATTATAGATAAATTACACCCAGACACAGAACAAATGATCGTGCTCATCACACAAACATTTGTCCTGGGTGGGAATCGAACCCACGACCTCCGGTATAGCAGTCAGGTTCACTAACCACTAGACCAACAGGCCAGTCAATTTCAAGCGAGTAAGCTACTTAAGTTTCATAGCGAGCGTGTTTTGCAAATATTAGGGTTTAAAACGGGATATTAACCATGTTTATTATTTGATTTGAGTTTCCGATATTTCTGCACTGTTGCAAGCATCATGATCACGGATGAACTGAAGTTGCAATAACTTCAGTTCATCCGTGATCATGGTGCTTGCTATAGGTGGATATTTATGAGCAGACAAATCGGTCTACCCTACTTCTCGTTCGTTTTTTGCGTTCGACTCCACTACCATTGTCACTCGTCTCACTCACAACACGATATTGTTCCCGACACTCAAAACTAACTGTATCTGCTCGCGAAGTAGCTACCGTGTTTTTTCGGTTTTTACACAATTGGACCACTGGGTTCCAGGCCATCGACAGTTGAAACCCATCCTCACGATTGAAATTTTTATATTTCGTGATTTCGATCGCTTCTCGAACCAATCTCGGTATGTAGTGGCGTTCTGTTGAGATAACCTGATGGTTATGTAACTCGATCCAGTGGTCGTAGAGCGTGTGTTGTTTTTCGTCTACCCGTAGATAACCTCGTGTTTTATGTCATATTTTGTAGTGATAAGGATGATTTCCATTTGTAGTTGGAATTGGACAAAAAATACATTGCCCTATACTAGGAATTTCTCCTGTATATTGCTGCGTTTACAAACTAAAGATAATAGTAAAAAAAAAAACTTGCATTCTAAAACTACAGTAAATATCTTTGATTTCTTTCCAGCCACAAAACTGAACGATCTAGTAACTCAGCTCCAACAATGCTACCAGCTAACCACAGCCGGCAAGTTCACCGAAGCCGTGGAACGTTTACAACGTATCGTACAGTCCGTGCCTCTGCTACATGTGGACACCAAACCTGAGCTCACTGAGGCACAACAACTACTGAACATAGCGAGAGAATATCTACTGGGATTGCAGATGGAGACCGCTAGAAAAGGTATGTAAATGAAGATAGAATGAAATCATGCGTGTTGTTACCCAAAGGGGGATAGTTAAACCATGCCTCGCAAGTTGGTGAACTCTGGTAAGACCTGAACTTTTACAAAGGGCAAGATGAATGAGAAAATCAAATTATTCCAATAATTTGACTCCAACATGACTATGAAACGACGGTTTTAAAATAAGCAATTTTGTTACTTCTAGATTTAATATTTTATATTGTTCTGCCGTCACAAACTCCCATTCCTAAGTTTTTATGGTTTTTAAATTTTCACACAATCCGTGCCTTGGTAATATTTGGAAACGTCTGCCTATCCTTTTCTGGATTATAAACGTAATGTTACGTTTGAAAATATATAAATATCTCCCTTTTTCAGCCACGAATGTTGTCCTATATTCACTTTTATTGCATTATCCCACGAACGTTGTCCTATATTAACTTTTATTGCATTATCCCCACAGCTATGCCGAAAAACACACTAGACGAGCAAAAGCGCACATGTGAGATGGCAGCTTATTTCACTCACTGCAAGTTGCAACCAGTCCACCAGATCCTGACCCTCAGAACAGCTCTCAACATGTTCTTCAAGCTGAAGAACTACAGAACAGCAGCTTCTTTCGCCAGACGACTCTTGGAACTGGGACCTAGACCCGAGGTCGCACAGCAAGCGAGAAAGATCCTTCAGGCTTGTGAAAAATCGCTTACAGACGAGCATCAGCTCCTCTACGATGAACATAATCCCTTCAATATCTGTGGAATAAGTTATAAACCAATCTATAGAGGAAAACCCGAAGAAAAGTGCTCTCTTTGCGGTGCTAGCTTCTTGCCCGAACATAAAGGCAAACTTTGCCCAGTTTGTGGCGTTGCAGAAATAGGCAAAGATGTCCTCGGACTAAGAATCTGCCCTCTACAATTCCAGAGATAAATAAACTATGACTTTACCTTATATAATTAATTAATAATAATGAAATTATTGTGTAAGATTATAGAATAAAGTATTGTATCACGTTTTTTTTTTTGTAATAATTTATTTCGAGTAAGAGCTGAGTTGAAAGTTTACTTAAAACTATTTACAAATTATTCTCTTTCTTCTTTAATTTTTCTATACATCTACCGGTTTGACTTCCTTAGTTCTGAAAAGAAAAAAACTTATTATAAACATGTAGGGTCAATCAGGGTAATTGTAAACGTTTTTGAAAAATACCTTTTGAACTAATAAACTTTTGGCTTTGTAAAAAAAAATATTGGCAGTTAGAAAAGAAGAGTTAATTACTTTGATTGTATATTAATTTATCTAAAAGCTGCAACATCAACCATTTGAACTGCGTCATTAGCGGCTTTGATAATTAAGTGTTTACATTTTACCCTGACTTTAAACCAAAAAATGATATTTTGGGGTAAATGTGAACACCAAACGTAAGCCTACGTGATAAGCGTTTTAATTCCGCTAACTCGTTTTCACTGTTTTGAGTCTCGTAAATGCAAAAGATTTTATTCTGAGCGCCTACCAATATACAGGGGTAAATGTAAACAAATCATAGAGATTCGATATTTTGCATTGACTAAATTACGGGGTGATTGGAAACATTTAATTGTTTTACGGGTAATTGTAAACGAATTAAGGAAACCTATACATTTTTAAAGGGGGTAAAAGAAAACAAAATATGTAGAAGCACTGCCAATTTTTTTTTTTTAATTAACTGTTACCATGAGATGGTTATGGTAATAATGCCTTAGTAATCAAAACAAATATAGTCTTCATCATTCATCAATATAAACTCGGTTTCTTTTTCATTCAAAGTAAGCAAATTTACGTTTTTCATAATCATAGTAGTTGGTATAGTGTCAACATAGTCCTTCACGAGGTTTTTTAGTTCTTCTTTTATAACGGGAAGGCCGGAAGGCCCATTTGTGCCCGATATTTAAGGCAAGCAGCTGTTTTCTTCCACACGAGCTGGCAATATGGCAAAAATATTTTTGTTTTCCTTTACATCCTTAACAGCATTTTTTAAGTCCGTTAGGGGTGCCTATATTTTGTCTCTCTTTTTCGCATGTAAACACGTGGCATTTTGAAAAAGTACCGGATAAGAAATGTTTACGTTTACCCATCACCATGTTAGTAGCAGAAATGATAAGAGTTTACAATTACCCCACTATTTACAATCACCCCCTAACCCGTTTACAATTACCTCTACCCAGTATATCGTATGGGAAAATGTAAACACTACTTTGCTGCTCGTTATATTGATGTTATTGATGGAAAGCTTGAAAAATGCAAAGAAAATTCCATTAAATCAAAGCGAAAAAAACAATCAACAACTTTCCTATGAACTTTTCTTACAAAATCTTTTACTATCAACTTCGTGCAAAAACTTGAAAACAATTTTTTTGTAGATAACTTTTCGTCACACTGAAATTGAGATTACTTTTCTGAAAAATGAATAAATTGACATTTGTAGTCATGGACAACAGATTAAAATAACGTTCTGTTTCATGACCGTCAATCTAAATACATTATTAAAAGTTTAGTGGGAGTTGTTTCCAATCACCCCAGTTTACAATTACCCTGATTGACCCTACATATAATTAGTGATGTTAAAAATATTCTGTCATTTAAAAAAAGAAACATTAATAAATTCTTTTATAGCTTTAATTGTTCTTAGCATTTCTCTAATACCACCTTATAGGATAAGGATCTTTCGGACTAATTAGATTTGAAATAGAATTTCTAATCAGTCCATCCAGCCAATTTCGAAAAATTAAACTAATGCATATTTACAAATTTAATAAAAGATATAACGCATCAAAATTCGAAAGTCGGCTCATGACGTCAGAAGCCAGTAGAAACTACATGCTTGTGACATATTGCCAATTTTAAGTGTCGTTTTGGAACGAAGTTCCTTATCGCGCGTCGCGAAAGGGGGATAGACTGAAAAAATAAGACGAAAAGTTGTATGTTTGTTGTGTGTTTTTGCTCGCCCCGCACCCCGCGCCTGCACCCCGCGCCCCGTACCCCTCACCCAACCCCCGTTCCACGTGACTCTTGTCGTATTACGGCGTGCGCATGTTTCTCTGTCTGTCTCTCTCTCTCTCTCATAGAAAGCAAGCCAGATATTTTCGTTTCGTCTTTCTATTTCGCATTGAACTGTGTGGTATCGCGACGATTATTTTTGTTGAGTGTATAACTTCGTTCCATCCGGGTGTCCCTTGACACCTCTCAAGTTTTTTTATATCAATTTCGGTTTACACGACAAAAAAAATAGGTGTCAAATATTTTTTGATTTGAAATAGATTTTTCACTCAAATACTCTATTGCTTTTTAGAAACCGAGCTGAAAAGATTGGAGTCAAAGGCTCTTGAGCTTCGTAATCCTTTTTTTTAGCGTGATAAAATCATCAAATGAGGCCTCCCACCCAGGACAGGGCAGGAGGGACTGTCAGACTTGTACTGACTAAAATCCAGGGTGTCCTTCAATAGTCCTTTACGTCCCGGAGTCTCGGTAGCTCGTTAGTACCGCGACCCCGGCAGACTTTGGCCCTCTAAGGGGGCCCCGTCATGTTGCTGACAGCTCTTTGAGGCGCAGGTGGTACACGAAGCCGTCAACCCCGGCATGGTCCATGATCAGACGGCGAGTCAGCTCATTAATCATCAACCCGCCGAAAATCCCTTGTTATGGACGTCTCCGGCGGCGGCTGGGTCTTAAGGTGGACGCTGTCCTCTACCTCGAGCGTCCCGCGAGGAGGAGTCCTTGGCTCGCATGACTGCTTCGCAGAAGGAGGCGACCGCTTCCCATTCCGTCTCTCCAAACTTTGTAAACCTAAAGTTAAAATCTTACCGACCTATTATTAAGCATATCCTGTATCTCATCGAAAGTCTTGCCCTTCGTCTCCGGGAGTAGCGTAGCGGAGAATATGAAGCCAATACCACAGCAGACTGCGAGGATCCAGAACGCTGTGTAGATGCCGTATGAGGCTGCCACGTCGCGGAAGAATCTGGTTATGAAAGACGAGAATGTTGAGATGGAGGGTAGTTTTTAATGATTTGTGGGGTACCGTGGTTGATTATAAAAGTAATGAAATGATTTTAGTATCTGCTGTTTTCGCTAAAGTAGCTATGATTGAGAAAAATCAAAATCAAAGCATTTTTCAAGTAGGCCAGTTACAGGCACTTTTGAATTGACAAAAGACGAAAAATAAAACAGTTGAAAAATAATGTTATGGTGTTACAGTCCCAGTCACAAGACAATAACTGTGAAAGTACCGTAGGTGCCCATTCCAATGCGTAGATCTCTATGTAAAAGACGTAAAAGTATGGGCCAGAAGATCCATGGACACTTTTTCAACCGCCAAAAATAATTACAGAACCTTTGTTACATCATTCATTTTCAGATGGTTCATTATTCCACCCAATAGCAGATTTTTCACATTCCTCTGTCCCATCTATGCTTTTCATTCACAGACACTCAACTCTGAAGCTATTTAAAGTTTTTAACTACTTTTGCAAACCATCATCACCCCGATTCTAAACGAATAGAAAACAGAATGAACGTCTTACAAAGTCCAGACGAAGCCGGCTAGCCAGCACATGAAGGAGCAGATCCCTCCGGCGAGGCACTTGGTCTTCACCGGGAACATCTCCGCCACCAGGATCCATGGGACTGGACCCACGCCTGAAAAAAACCTTTCATAAATAGCTTATAACGTTCCTACTATGGTGACACTTGACGCCTTAAATATAGGGGAGTTTGTTGTAAATCTTCTGGCTGTGAGAATGATTTCTAAGGTAACGGAAATGTAGTCGCGGCACTAATGAGCTGCCGTGACCCCGGAACGTAAAGGGCTATTGAAGGCCGTGGATTTTAGTCAGTACAAGTCTGACAGTCCATGCCGCCTGCCTGCCCTGCTGGAAAAAAAGGTAACAGTAACTTGTGTATAGTTTTTCATAAAGCGTGATTTTTTATACGAGTAGTTAGGCTTTAATAATTCTGTTAAGGTTAGGTTCGATTTAAATTTTTTGTCCTTCGAGCCGGATGACTCCGCATTTCACACACTGCAAGTCAACATTGCAAGTATATTGTTATTAAGTATCCCACACTGTCCCACTACTGAGCAAAGGCCTTCCCATTTTTTCCCAAAAGTCCAACGCCAGCTCACCAGCAGAGATAGACGGCGACACCGAAGCCGACCCCAAAAAGGGTGGCCGACTTGGACTTGAGTCCAACTCGTGCAAGTATTTATTAAAGAAATATTCTTAATGAGAATAAAGGCATTATAACAATGAGTAAGGTTTTTTTAGCGTGGTAAAATCATCAAATGATTGGAAAAGGGACTGTCAGACTTGTATTGACTAAAATCCACGGTGTCCTTCAATAGCCCTATTTAAGTTTTAGGATCACGGTAGCTCGTTAGTCTCGCGACAAACAATGAATAAGGGTGTTACCACACCAATCGATCGACAACGGTCGACGTCGATCGATTGGTGTGGTAGCTTTAATAAATTGATCGACGGATACCGGTCGACTAACCAATCGATCGATGGTCGATCGATGCCATCGATCGACTGTCGATCGATTGGTGTGATAGAAACTATCGATCGACGTTGACTAATCCATTCTACCATCGATCGACTGTCGATCGATTGGCACGTGGTAACACCCTAAGGTAGGAAAACGTAATAAACTCACCCAAAGTGAAGAGTATCATGTAAACGATGAGACAGAGGAGCGGCAGGAACGCGATCGATGTGACGTCGTATTTGTAATACGAGTCCATCAGTGCGTATACGCCGATCAAAGTCTGGTCAACATACAATAAGCAATTAGAAGAAAAAAACATGGGGTACGTACGGTTAGCCAATACAATGTCTGAGCAGCACTAAAAGAAAAATGGCGAATACTGAGTAGCATAGGCTGAGACAGCTGTCAAAATGCTTCACTCTCGTCTGAACTCAGCATGGTTTCAGCCGATAATTTAGTCGACATAGGCTGAATGCTGTTCAGCACTTTCGATTTCTGCCCAGATTTTGTATCGGCTAACCGTAGGTACCCATGATTTGTGGCGAGATTTTGTTAGAAAGGTGATGGATTCATGTGTGAAAGAATGGACATTCAAAGTACTTTACTTAAGGTGATTGCTTCGATGTAGCCCGCGAAATTCAAATTTTTTTACGTTTTTTGCAATTTGCAGGCCAGTGACATGTTGTAACTTTATAAATATATGTGTTGCGGTAATAACAAGTATAATTTTAAATATAAAAATTATCAAAAAAATCGCTCCATCAGCTCTCACATAGAAAAGGTGCATCGTAGTTAGATTTCGGAGATTTTAACATAATGCACCTTTTCTATGTGAGAGCTGATGGCGCGAGTTTTTTGATAATTTTTATATTTAAAACTAGCTGTTGCCCGCGACTTCGTCCGCATTGTATTTGGTTTTATGGCACCTAAACCAATAATCTCTTTTTTAATTCGTTGAGAAAGTGAGGGTACCTGATGTCCCACTTTAAAGTTTGTTATAGAATCTATAACAAACTTTAAAGCAAATGAAATGAAAACTTCCAGACACACACAACACTTTATATACGACATTGGTAGTTTTTCCCTCTGGTGCTAAAATAAAAAGCTGGTCAGCATTACTGACAGGCGAGCATGTGTTATATATAGTTGACCTTGGGAAAAACAGTTGGACCTTAGGTCGACATCAGCTTCCTTCAGGGTCTGTCCTTGGGACTTATTTATGGTCATCGCGAAGTAAGCGGCTACCGGGAATTGTGTGAGTTTGAACTGGAAAAGGAAATTGTTGGAGATGAGTGGTATTCACGGTATCAATGCAGTTTCCCCTGAGCCACATCCGGTGAGAATTTCAGCTTTGCTTAATTTCTGTGTAATGCAGTAACTATTAGTCGCGTTCCATTGCACAATTTTGGTGGAGTTAGATTTCTTAGAAGCATTATTATTACTTTTAGGTTATTTTATGAGCTCGAGGACCACAGGCAGTTAATGAAATTAAAATCTCGAGTGGGTAGTTGCTGGCATCATCCTGATTGACGACGTTATTGTATGACGTGTGAACCACATCATTCCCAACAATTTCGGCTAATATGTTTTCATTTATTGCAGCGGTTCGGTCATTTTTTTAGTATCGCACGATCAAATAGCCAAGAATTTTCCTGAAGTGTTATACTTGACGGGACTCCGAATACGTAACTTATCAATTCTTCTTACAACGGGCAGTGTCTGCCGGAATTTTCTGGAGAACAGTAGGTACCTACCGTGATATTGTCCATGGGTCTATCATCATGGCAACGGGCTAGCCGCAATCGCGGCTGTAAGACCCCTCTTTGAGGAGTGGCTGGATAGGTCCCACGGCGTCCTCACCTACCGCATGACACAGGTCCTCACCGGACATGGCAGCTTCGGGAGGTACCTGTGCATGATAAAAAAGGAGGAAACGCCCGGGTGTCACCACTGCGAGGATCGCCCGGAGGACACGGTGGAGCATACGGTGCAGGACTGCCCAGCTTGGGCGGAGCACCGCCGTGTCCTCACTGCGGCGATAGGCGGAGACCTCTCGCGCCCGGCATTGGTTACGGCCATGCTGCGGGGCGAGACGGAGTGGGAGGCCGTCGCCTCCTTCTGCGAAGCAGTCATGCTCGTGAAGGAGGAGGCGGGCCGCTTGAGGGAGAGGATACCGTCCTCCCTCCGCCCGAGACGCAGTGGTAGACGCCCACGGCGACGGATGTCGCGGGACGATCTCCGGCCACCGTAGGCGCGGGCATGCGGGCGGCGAGTAAAGGGCAACTCGCTGCCCGACCATGGACCATGCCCGGGTCGACGGCGCGTTGTGTCCCACGCGCGCCTCAAGGAGCGTCAGCATAGTGACGGGGACCCCCTATAGAGGGCCACAGCCCTGCCGGGGTTGCGGGACATACGTATACCGCGACTCCGGCACACAAAGGGCTACCGAAGGACACCGTGGATTTTAGTCAGTACAAGTCTGACAGTCCCTCCCGCCCTGCCCGGGGTGGGAGGACTCATTTGATGATTTTGCCACGTAAAAAAAAAAAAAAAAAAAAAAAAAAAAAAAATCATCATGGCAAATGTCTTAAAGTATTCTGTCCACGGCCTCGACGGCTTTTTTGTTCGACATGGTACATTCAGACGATTACATTTTTTTAGCGTAATACATCACGTGGAACGCAACGTGCACTCTTACTCGCCGCCCGCATGGCCGCGCCTACAGTGGCTGCAGATCGTGTAGCGACGTCTGTCGCCATCGGCGTCTACCGCTGCGGCTGGGCTGGAGGTGGACATTGTCCTCTCCCTCATGCGTCCCGCCTCCTCCTTCGCTAGCATGACTGCTTCGCAGAAGGAGGCGACTGCTTCCCATTCTGTCTCGCCCCGCAGCATCATGGTCTCGACCAATACTAAGCACGAGAGGTCACCGATTATCGTCGTAGTGAGGACACGGCGGTTCTCTGCCCAAGTGGGTAGTCCTGCACCGTATGCTCCACCGTGTCCTCCAGGTGATCCACGCAGTGGTGACACCCAGGCGATTCTTCCTTCCCTATCCGACACTGCTACCTCCCGAAACTTTCGTGTTCGTTGAGGACCTACATCATGTGGTAGATCAGGCGGGACGCCGTGACGCCTATCCAGCCACTCCTTAAAGAGGGGTCTTACCACCGCGGTTGGGGCTAGGGTTGCCAACCGTACTATAATATATAGTACCTATTGTACTATATTTAGGGTCTCCGTACTATATACTTTTGAAGAAATATATAGTAAGCGAAAATACTATATTTCCGTACAATAGCTAAATGTTTATATTTTGCGTTTCTATTTCATTACTAAAATTAGTAAAATAAAAAAACTTCCTGCAATCTACGAACACGTTTTTAAAAAATATGGAAGAAGTGCAAAAAAATATAGTTAAAAAAAAAAAAAAATAAGTAAAAATATAACTTTAGTCTATTTTTTATTCTTCCCTACTAAAATACTATATTTTTTGAAGCGTACTATATTTTTTTATGGCTTTTTCAAAAAAAATACTATATTCTGACAAAAAAATGTTGGCAACCCTAGTTGGGGCGTGCCCGGAACTCGGTTGCGACAGTCGCTCTCTCCATATTGCCCTGTGATCGCGCCGGAGCTCTTTCCTGGGATTCATCCTGGCGATTGTATTGTATTGTATAGCGGGCTGGTATCCGCAACTCCACGTCATATGCGCGTATTTTGCGTGCGGATGAGATGATCATTCTCCTGGCGATGCGCCTCGATAGACGCGGTGGAGGGCCTCCAGGGGAAGACGACTACATTACAATCCTGAAACACCTTTGCTTTGTCACAGTTTCATGACTACGAACACGTTGAGTGTTGCAGTGTTGTCTTAGTCAAATGGGATTTTTAACAACAAAAAACAAAAAAAAAATACGCATCTTACTTTGTTAGTGACGTACAACAGAGACTGCTCATCAGGCTGAACAACTTTGCTAAGACGTCATTCCTTTGTAGCTGGGCTTTTGGAGTTCCAAAACAGGTGTTCCAGATCTTCAATTTTTATACATCAAGAGAGAGTGCTTTCAGGCTGAGCAACTCTTGCTAAGACTTCATTCCTATATATTATGTTATAGTGTAGCTGGGCTCTTAGTGCTCCACATCAGGTGTTCAAGACTTTCAATTTTTATACGTCAACAGAGACTGCTCATCAGGCTGAACAACTTTGCAAAAACGTCATTCCTGTATATGTTATAGTATAGCTGGGCTTTTGGTGTTCCACATCAGGTGTTCCAGATCTTCAGTTTTTATATGTCAACAGAGAGTGATCGTCAGGCTGAACAACTTTGCAAAGACGTCATTCCTGTATATGTAATAGTGTAGCTGGGCTCTTGGTGTTCCACATCAGGTGTTCCAGTTCTTAATTTTTTATACGTCAACAGAGACTGCTCATCAGGCTGAACAACTTTGCTAAGACGTCATTCCTTTACATGTTATAGTGTAGCTGGGCTCTTGGAGTTTCACAACAGGTGTTCCAGATCTTCAATTTTTATACGTCAACAGAGAGTGCTCATCAGGCTGAGCAACTCTTGCTAAGACTTCATTCCTATACATGTATGTTATACATAGTTTAGATGGGCTTTTGGTGTTCCACATCAGGTGTTCCAGATCTTCAATTTTTGTATGTCAACAGAGAGTGCTCGTGAGGCTGAACAACTTTGCAAAAACGTCATTCCTGTATATGTTATAGTATAGCTGGGCTCTTGGAGTTCCACATCAGGTGTTCCAGATCTTCAAATTTATTCCCTCAGCAGAAAATGCTCATCACGCGGAACAATTTTTGCTATCGCACCATTTTTGTATCTCTTATAGTTTAGCTGGTCCGTTGCGGTTCTGCACCAGGTGTTCAAGTTTCCAAGATAAATTATAGCCTATGTGTTGGCCAGACTTAATACCTATACAACAAAAAAAAAAACATTCAAATCCGTCCAGTACTTTTTAAGTTTATCCCGGACATACATACAGACAAACAGATAAACAGACAAAAATTCTAAAAACTATATTTTTGGCTTCGGTATCGATTGTAGATCACACCCCAAGTATTCTTTTCAAAAAATATTCAATGTACAGTTTTGACTTTCCTACTATTTTATTATATGTATAGATTATACTTGTTATTACCGCAACTCATATATTTATAAAGCTACAACATGTCACTGGCCTGCAAATTACAAAAAACGTAAAAAAAATTGAATTTCGCGGGCTGGTTGAAACACATTATTTAACACGCCACGCGACGCAACGTGTCGACACCCGATATGCAGTAGCGCGTGTCGTCGTGTCGGGTGTTCATAGTGTGATTCTGGTCATAGCAAACGATACATTTGATTTGACTCAACACGCATCACGTTTCGTCGGGTGGCGTCGGGTGTTAATAATGTGTTTCCGGCTTGATACTGGCAATCAATACGGATAAAGAAGACCAAAATAATCGGCTGGTTTCTGCTTCGTAGAACGTTGTCTCTGGCGTCCGAAGCAAGCAAGCAAGCATGAAACGCCATAATACAGGTACTGTGTGACAAGAATAACGCTCTACAGCGCTGAAATTGCCGATTATCTCTTTCTAAAGATCGATTTTTGCAAAATTTATTACTGCTGGCCTACCATGACGTCTTAAAGCGTGAGTAGTTCAGCTGTGGGAAAGAGATGGTGCTAGACGACTTGTATAGCTCTGTCACTTTCCCTCAGCGGAACTACTAACCGCTTTAAGACGTCATGGTGGGCCACCTGATAGGTTACCCGAATTTTGTAAATCAGAAAACACTCACCAAGAATATTGTGAGACCTAGTGACGTGGTCCACATAAGCAGCTTCCTTCCGAGACGGTCTACTACCAGCGGAGTTATACAGCTGGTCACCACCTGAGTAACGAGTAAAAAGAACTTCAACACGAATTCTTCGAACTTCAACGGAAAGTTTATTTAGTTTTGGAAAGATAAAAAAAATAAAACTTTGATAATAATTAGTTTCTGACTGACCACCGGCAGTCCGGAACCTGTTCCCGATGCTGGTGGCCTGTAATTTTTTATATATTTTTTAATATTTTATGTGTTTTTTTTCTCTTTTGTATATTTTTTTTAATTTTACCGTTAATTAAAAATAATAATAAAGGAATTAAGTTTCTTCCTGAAGTCGGTGCATGACTTTGTTGTTTAGTTAATTTTTGCCACCGACTTCCTAAAGAAAGTTATTTTACAGTTTTACGTGGTGGTTTTTGAAGGCAATTACTTTTCTTTTGAAAAAATTTTAGTTCAAATATTCAACCCAAATTCTTGTCAAAAGGTGCACAAGAATTTTGTAATCCGATTCCAGTAATAACATCGTCCAAGTACACAATCAGTGAAAAATGCTCGTAAAATAAAAAGAACTGAACCAGACTGACTTATTGGGATCAAATGGCAGGTAAGCAAAAGGCAATGGTAATGTAAGGTAGGTAGTGGCAAAAGTAAGTGGTCTGACCTGCACGACTCCCATGATGATGGTGCCATCGGAGGGCGACAGGTTGGTGCCGACCTTGGCCAGCAGCTCCTCCATATAGAACAGCAGCACGTCGATGCCCGACAGCTGCAGCAGCATCGCCAGGAATACACAGATACCTGACAGTTAAAAAATAAAAGTTAAGTTACATTGGTTTTTTCTCGTGGAATATTTACGATTTTCCTGTTCTTTTGAGAACGAGAGAACGATATTATCTACTAATATTGGGTAAATTAATATTGTAGGTACTTAGTACCTATCTCAATCCAAATCTTTACCCGCTTTCTATGACGGTTGCTAGAGATTGGTCATCTTGAAATCGTGGTTTCATCTGGCCCGTTGGCATTGCCCTGTCGACGGGCAATAATGCCCCTTACATGCCCTTCTAACCTAACCTGTTCAACTCGGGGTAGGGTTACCATATGTAATTAGTGGGTTGCCTGTCTATGGTACCTAAAATGCCTGAATTTTCAGAAAAATGCCTGTCTAAAGCAAAACGCTGTAGGTAATAAGTAAAAGCCAACAGATAAAAATGAAGAAGAATATTTTTATTACTGCATGATATTTGTCAGAGTACCTACATTATTTTTTTTTAATACTTCTTTCTTTTCTTATATATAAACGTAAAAATCTTTACAAGATACAATTACAATTACAATTTAACAATCATGTTTGTAATTTTCCTGTGTTATCCGTTCGCGGGCGCGAAATTTAAAAATGCCTGTCTCAGACCAATGCCGGCCGCACGCCTGTCTAAACCTTAAAATGCCTGTCAAATGCGGCAAACGCCTGTCATATGGTAACCCTAACTCGGGGTGCCCTAAATTCCGAGCTCGCTTCGCTCGCTCTCGTCACAATTTGTACGTATACAATATTCTAGCGGGTTAGATGAAACTATTTTTTCCCGTTGACAGGACAGAGGCAGCGCGGTGGAGAAGACCAGTCAAATTTATCCTGTGCCATCCACCCCGTTACATGATGTTACAATTTTTTCCACCTAGCCCGTTGACGAGGCAGGGCCAGCGGGCCGATGAAACCAACTCGCAAGTCACAGATTGACAAATTGGAACATTGATTGGCTACAGACAAGTCAAGATAAAGAGAGAAGATCATTTTTGTCGTCTTTACTTACCTAAAGCTTTAACATTTCCTCTGGTAGCCCAAAGGTCTTGTATCTTGGGCGGTTCCTTATATTCTCTCGACACGATCGCCTGCAAGCCTTCCAATTCGGGCTGAACACCTTCCTTGGTGGTGCCGCGAAGGGATTGGAGGATCTTTGATGCTTCTTCCATTTTGCCTAAGGAATTTTGAAAAGTTTGTTTTACTGGTGACCGTCTTAAAGCGTCTTTAGGCTGTGGGAAAGAGACAGAGCTATACAAGTCGTCTAGCGCCATCTCGTTCCCTGAGCGGAACCGCTCACGCTTTAAGGTTGCGTTTCCACTGAGTCGGAGCGGAGCAGAGCGGAGAGAAATTCACCAATCACATCGCAGTAGTATTACTCTAGTCTTACCTTTATACACCAAGTAGAAGGGCGTCTCTGGTATGAACCAGGTGCAGGGAAGATACAGCAGTGACAGGATGCCGCCAGTGGCTGTCAGGCCCCAGTACGAGGTGAAGGGACCAATGGCATAAGCCAATAAGAAGCCCACGTTGATGAATAGCAAGAAGAACGCGCTTAGAGCGCCACGGATTTTGTCCTGAGAGGAGATGGATAAAAAGCTCATGAAGGTAAGAGTACCTAGATAAAATTATTGAATAAAAAATCTAATTTAATAATCTTTTTTTTAATAATCAAAGTGACGAATGCCACTTCCCTCAATTTTCGATTTTTCTGTCAATGAAACTGAATTTCTATCGAATCACTATCTGTATCTATTAGGGGTACTTTTTTATTCTTCTTAAAATCATCAAATGAGTCCTCCTTTCCGTCAGCGACAGCGTCAGGCGTCAGGGACAGCGCTGTCCTAATGCCCCAGTTTGGGGTCCTAAAGTCGACTTTATCTATAGATAACTTATTTACTTTGTTGCCGTAATTGCCGACAACTACATAAAGATAATTGATTGCAATCTTTGTCCCTTCCTCTCAAAACGCGATCATAAGTTCTTTAACTTCATTTTTTTTAATTCTGTATCTTTGACACAAACCGTTACCCTGGTTTGTGACAAGAAAAACGCATAAAGGAAGTTATTAGGTTCTTAGCCAGAGACTTTCGAAATGTTCTGTCGAATATAGGTCAATCTTTCTGTTTCCTAACTTGTTTATGTGCATAAACTCGAGATCAAATTTATCCAAGCGCTTTTTACACAATTCGCTTCCAAAATTCGCTTACCTCAGCAATCTCCCCAATATAAATAGGCACGGTAGCAAACATCATGCCAGTAGCGCAGCCCCACATAACCCTGGCCACGTACAGGGTGGGCAGGTTAGTGGCGACGCCGGCCAGCAGCCAGCCCAGCAGCAGGGGGATGTTGGCGCCCATGATTATCCAACGCCGCCCCACGTGGCGGGACAGCGGGACGGTTATTAGAGGACCTGGGGTGAAGGGTGTTTTAAGAAAGAGTGTAGGCTGTTTATTTGAAATGGGGTTTATCTTGGCCTCAATCTAGCTCAGAGGTTCAACCAGAATGCATTGGAACTCCTGCGCACCGATGGAACAAATTGGTTGGGCTTCGACAGTATGTTGGAGTTTTATCATATAATTGATGTTTTCTTCAGCTTGTGCATGAATGATTACTATAGTGATTAGACCGCTTCTGTGAGATTGTGTGGTCTTCAAAGCTTTATCTATTATTTAGAGTAATGGGTTTGATAAATGTCGAATGTTTTTCCGATTGTGTGAATACTTGAAAAAGGAACTGTCATCAAACGATCAGACGTTTACCGATAGCAACAAGAAGTTACTTACGAGCTTATTTTGGACCACCAAAGTTTTCAGGACGAATATGGCGATTGATGAAGGGAGAGAAGCAGTAGAAAGGGGGGACAAGGACTTAATAGGTTTTCCGGGTCTGGGTGTACACGATACTGGAGAAATTCCTAGAGTAGGAAAAGTTTTTTTCTTGGGAGAGTGGCGAACTGTCGAGCCGCTGCAGCTGTGGAAGTAGTAACATACTAACAGTAGACACTCCTTACCCAAGAGTCCTCCGAGCACTAGCAGCGAGGCTACCCAGGACTCCTGCTGCAGTGTCGGCACTTGGGGCAGTGGCGAACTGTCGAGCCGCTGCAGCTGTGGAAGTAGTAACATACTAACAGTAGACACTCCTTACCCAAGAGTCCTCCGAGCACTAGCAGCGAGGCTACCCAGGACTCCTGCTGCAGTGTCGGCACTTGGGGCAGTGACGAACTGTCGAGCCACTGCAGCTGTGGAAGTAGTAAAATACTAACAGATAGACACTCCTTACCCAAGAGTCCTCCGAGCACTAGCAGCGAGGCTACCCAGGACTCCTGCTGCAGTGTCGGCACTTGGGGCAGTGGCGAACTTTCGAGCCGCTGCAGCTGTGGAAGCACGGGGGACGTCCAGCCCATTGACATTCCCGTACACAGACTCCCGTAGCTTGCTGATGGTGGAAACAAAACATCTTATACATCTATACTAGCAAGCAACAGTATGGAATTACTTACTCTGATTCCGCGCGATCTTGAGTACTTAATAACTTATTAAGGATGATAAAAATGGTACCAATTTAAAGGGTAAACTGTCTTTTTTAAACTAATACAAAATTCATTCAAATCACACCATTATTTAAGGAGTTATCCCGGATTAATTCTAAGTAAGTGTGGCTATAGTTTTGGTCGCGAGTGTAGTAACTTTTGATCGGACAATTCTTGTATTCGCGTGGCTTAGAAACAGTGGCAACTATTTAAATGTTATTTTTGTTTTTACTTTTTAGGTCTAAGTATATCGATGTATTTTTAGTGAGTACATGTTTATCTATACTATATATACTATATATTATATTATATTTATAATATTATAAAGCTGAAGAGTTTGTTTGTTTGTTTGTTTGAACGCGCTAATCTCAAGAACGACTGGTTGGAATTGAAAAATTCTTTTTGTGTTGGATAGTCCATTTATCGAGGAAGGCTATAGGCTATATAACATCACGCTATCACCAAAAGGAGCGGAGCAGCAATGAGAAATGTTTCAAAATCGGGAAAATGTATTCCTTTTCGAGAGCTTTCGTTGCGTGCGCTGCGTAAACGGTTAAAGATACGCAAAATTATGTACTACGGAATTATTCCTCATAAAAAGTTCTAAAATAAAGTCCGCGAGAGCATTTATCATTTATTTATTTTGACTGGCCTGTTGGTCTAGTGGTTAGTGACCCTGACTGCTATGCCGGAGGTCGTGGGTTCGATTCCCACCTAGGACAAATGTTTGTGTGATGAGCACGATCATTTGTTCTGTGTCTGGGTGTAATTTATCTATAATATGTATGTATTTAGAAATATATAAGTATGTTTATCAGTTTGTCTAGTACCCATAACACAAGCTCTGCTTAACTTGGGACTAGATGGCGTTGTGTGATAGTTGTGGAATATTGTGGAATATATTTATCTATCTTTTAAGATTAAGTCACTATAACCTTTTTTATGGAAATCAATTTTTTTTTAAAGTAATGCATTATTTGCGAAGGTATTTTCATTAATATGATATTGATCATTATCAAAATAAATACGTTAATCATCACAAGCATTTAATTTTGAACAAAATTGCCCTTGACATCGTTTCATTTCCATGAATATCTTAGGAGATATCATAGTTTCAAAATAATGTCACAACAAAATTATTACTGCCTGAGCAATACTGAGCATATCATAATTATTGCGCGTGAGGGAAAGTGCACCCTCTACCTCTCACCCGAGCCACCGCTGAAGACGCCCAGGGCGTCGGATTTAGTGGGTCATATTCCAGCCGCTTACGCACGGGGAGTAATGGGTAGCTTGCCGTCCGACGGCATGTAGTATTTATAAAGAAGCACTGGCCAATCCCCGTTGCATAGACAAGTCGAGGCGCGGCGGGAAGAGCTCCGGCGCCATCTCAGGGGGCGGTATGGATCCTGTATCGAATGGGGAAGGAAGAAACGCCTGAGTGTCACCACTGCAAGGATCGCCCGGAGGACACGGTAGAACATACGGTGCAGGACTGCCCCGCTTGGGCAGAGCACCGCCGTGTCCTCACAGCGGCGATAGGCACTGGTCGAGGCCATGCTGCGATCATGGACCATGCCCGTGTCGACGGCGCGTTGTGTTCCACGCGCGCTTCAAAGAGCTGTCAGCAATCTGATGGCCCCATCAGATTCCCCTAAGAGGGCCAGAGCCTGCCGGGGGGTCGCGGGACTGTCTCACTAGGTAACCGTGACCCTGGTACATAAAGGGCTATTGAAGGAACACCGTGGATTTTAGTCAACAAGTCTGACAGTCCCTCCTGTCCCGCTCTGGGCGGGAGGACTCATTTGATGATTTTGCCAGTGGCTGGGGTGAGAGGTAGAGGGTCTACCTCTCACCCCAGCCACCGCTGAAGACGCTCAAGGCGTCGGAAATAGCGGGTCATATTCCAGCCGTTTACGGACGGGGAGTAATGGGTAGTTTGCCGTCCGACAGCACGTATTTATAAAGAAGCACTGGCCAATCCCCGCTGCATCGACAAGTCGAGGCGTGGCGGAAAGAGCTCCGGCGCCATCTCAGGGCGGTATGGAGGGAGCGACTATCGAAACAGAGGTTCGGGCACGCCTCAATCGCGGTGGTAAGACCTCTCTTTGAGGAGTGGCTGGATAGGTGTCACGGCTTCCTGACCAACCACCTGACGCAGGTCCTCACTGGACACGGAGGTTTTGGAAGGTACCTTTGTCGGGGAAGGAAGAAACGCTTGGATGTCACCACTACGAGGTTATGGGGGGGTGGGGGTCTAAGGTAGAGCATACGGTGCAGAATTGCCCCGCTTGGGCAGAGCATCGCACATATCCTCACAACGGCAACGGTGATAAGCGGCGACCTCTCGCGCTCGGCATTGGTTGACGCCATGCTGCGGGGTGAAATAGAGTGGGAACCGGTCGCCTTCTTCTGCGAAGCAGTCATGCCAGCGAAGGAGGAGGCGGGACGCGTGAGGAAGAGGACAGCGTCTACCTCACGACCCAGCCGCAGTGGTAGACGCCCACGGTGACAGACGTCGCAAGACTATCTCTGGCCAACAGGCGTGGGCATTCGGGCGGCGAGTAATCGGGCGACTTGCTGTTCGATCATGGACTATGCCCGGGTCGACGTCCCGTTGTGTTCCACGAGCGCCTTAAAGAGTGTCAGCACAATGACGGGGCCCCCCTTAGAGGGTCAAAGCCAGCCGGACCGGACCGTGACCCCGGAACGTAAAGGGCTATTGAAGGACGCCGTGGATTTTAGTCAGTACAAGTCTGACAGTCCCTCTTGCCCTGCCTTGGGTGAGAAGACTATAATTTGACGATTTCATGACGCTAATAAAAGCATAAAGAAAATGATTTGTATCGGTATCCTCCAACAGCGCTTCGCACTAAACAATACACTGTTAAGTTCCGGCATCCACGCGAACGAAGTCGCGGGCACAGCTAGAAACTACATAAATCTTAAGCCGAGTTTTCTGTACACTTTACTTTAAAAAATTGGGGGTGGTGACTGAGGTTTTGGCTTTTGGAGTGCCGTCAAATATTTTCTGGACGAAATGTGCTGAGACTCTGCGTAATTTGAATAACTAATATCCAATACCGAGACGATAAAGCTATTAAGTTCTAAGTACCTACCATTTATACTGTTAGTATTTCTAGTTTCCATAATCTAACGTTTAGATTGTAATGCAGCTGACTACCTACTAGCCAGCGTTTTAATTTACCACTTCCTAACTTGCTTGTCACGATCGCAGAGATTGACAACAATTTCTGTGTCCATAAATATGTGCACAATATAACCAGTGTGCAATGTCGCTCTAGAATTTATTTAAAACTGATCGTAGGATGAGTTGGAGCCGAGGCAAAATTAATTAATTAAAAATAAATATTCTGATTCTGAACTTTTTTTGCTGTACAAGTCCTAGGGTGCAGGTATTAAGGCATTCAGTAGAATATCTATTAGGATACACACCGTAGATTCGTCGACGACTTAGAGAATAGAATATTATATGTAGCGTAGCTTATTGTGACCCGATATCTTTAATGACTTATCTTTCGTGATTATCAATCACACTTTCAAACTTTTAAGTTGTTATTGGGCCAAGCCTTAAGCTTGAGAACCATTGATTAATTTTAATAAAGGTAGTTATCAACTTTATAATCATTATTTACAAGGTTGCTCTGTGCGTGTACTTTATTGTATTTAAATACAACCATATACTTGATATGTATTGTCAACTGTATTGTTAACATTATTAAACACATAATATAATGTATTTTTTGTTCTGCTACGACCACAGACTAGGCTACGACGTAGCGTGTAATTTCAATTAAATATTGTGTTAGGGCGGATCTGCACTGACGTTACTTACTTTTTGTAGAGCATAGTTGAAAGTTTGTGGATAAACAATAAAAAATAATATAGCAATAGACGCATTTACTTAGTATTAATCAGAGGCGTAGCTAGTCCTAATTGAGCCTTTGCGAAAAACCTGGTTAGTGTCTTGTATTTTAAATAAAGTTTTCAGTGAGCTGAGCGAGTTCGAAAAATTAACAGCTTTCTGAAATACGTTTCTTGCTACATTCAAATTTTTTACTTACCTTTAAGAGTCAGCCGATTAAACCTTTAAACGTAAAAAAAAAAACTAATAATTCAATTTTTCTTTTTAGGTAGGTCCTAGTACCTACCTATAATGATCATATTTTAAATGAATTTTATTTATTATAAATTGTCTTGAAAAGCCTAACTAAAACATTCCAGTTTTACTGTTGGCAATTCTTAGCGTTCAATAATACGCCTAGGTTTATGCTTAAACACCTTGCTATGGTCTATATTTTACTAAGTATGATCGACTCTTGGAATCTCAGGTCCGCATTCCACAGCTGGTCTTGCAGAATCTATGTATAAATCATTTAAAACAGAAATTTACTATTTGCAGTTAGGGTCAATTCACATCGAGACGCGACGCTGCACTCACATTTCAATGGAGCGACTCAAAATCTAACTTTATTTACTACACGAAAAGATACACATTTCCAGTACCTATCATTGAGTTATAATGTACTACGTAGTACATTATAACTCAATGGTACCTATATTTTTTTTCTTCTCTTTTACAAATATAGAAACTCACATAGGTACCTATACAAACACCCAGACCCGGAACAACTAAGTAGTTACAATATTTGTTTCGTGCGGGGATCAAACCCGCGACACGCTGCGCAGCAGTCGATCGCTCAGCTTGTGAGCCAACCGTGTCGCTAAACAAAATATCGTCACGTCGCATCGCGTCGCGTCGCGTCTCAGTGAGAACTGACCCTAACTTAACAACTAATGGTTGTGTCGCTAAGGTTTACAAGGTGCTGAATTAGCCGTTACTTTCATAAAAATATTACCTACATAGTGTCATTTATGCTGAAGTATCAAAAACAGTCATCATTTTTGTATATACTCGTCCGATATAGGTTTTAGTCATTCTTAATTTCATCATCATCATCAGCCTTTATATGTTCCCACTTGGACACAGTACGCCTCCTCTCTGTCTGAGAGGAAGTAAGCCATATATGTAATTAATCCACCACGCGGGCCCAGTGCGGATTTTTATATGTCATTAATCGATTTTCAATTCAAATTAATTCTGTTATACTGTTAATCAATATAAACTATCGTATAACATCTATACTTAATTGTTTCAAATGTTAGAACCTTCTTCTTCTTTGTTAGAAAATTACCTACATTCACGTTACACCTATAATACACACTTACATTAACTTATGCCCTTTTCCCATGGGGGCAGGCGGAAACGATACAGAGCGCCACCTATGTTACAATCCTTACATACATACTTTCATCCACATTCATTTTATTTACAAAAAAACTCACCTAACGATGCTGCTAAGTATTGGCGCCATTTTATTTTTAAATGTTCTTTCAAATTATCGAACATACTACACCACAATTTTAAAAAAGAACTATCTCCACACTTTCCAAAGACAAAAACACTTTTTAATCACTACCAGAGACAAACTAAATTAATTTAAAAGAATTCAATAGGCAAAGACGTCTTAGCTGTGAGCCATATCGATTTAATGTGATATACCAATTACTCAGCCATCGCGCAAATTCCCTTCACATTTTTTCTCTTAGTTAAAAAAGAGTATATCCGCGAAGTTAATTGTCTTTTTAATCAGTGATAGTGTGATTGTTTTTGTGAGGTCAAGATGAAGGCCGGTCTTCATGAAAGGATTGGCACTGTTTTAGAAAGTGTTTATTTTAATAAAAGCCTTGAAGCCATGTCAGAGAAACATTTCCAAAAAAAGAAAGGTTTATTTTTTGGCCATTAAAATTTGACTTTCATTTTAACTATTTGAATTTGGAAACATCTGTTTTTATCACGTGTTAGCTATAATATATTTCTTCTTCTTTTCTTCATAAAAATAATAATGACATTTAAAATTATCTCAGAATATTAAAAGTCGGTATCTATTTTTCTTTAAATTATTAAAAGGAAATGAAGAGGTACCTAGGTAGTTTAGCCCTTCTTTTACTTCATAGATCGACCCAATAAAAAGTATGCGTAATGAACCTTTTTTGGTTTTATTTCACTTTTCGTTTATTTATGTAGGTACTAGTTAAGAACATTTTTCAAACGTTTGTTGAACATCGCGGGTTTAATTAATTGCAGTGTGACAATCCACTTAACTAACTTACTTATTAACCCAAATAAGCAAGTATTAAATCTTACCAAAGCTCTAACTAAAATAAACCATAGGTAACTAGTCACAAAGATTGCCTATTAACATTAAATTGTCTCAATTCTCTAATAAGCATAACAATAGGAAACTTAATGAACTTTGACAAAAAACAAACGAAAACAATTATAGAAATCAGTAGACCTTATCTATGGAACATTACTATCACAAAACTAATCCATGAAAAATTCAACTTTAAAGTTTCACTCATAAAGTTTATTTTAGAAAGAGGCGATTACAAAGGATATAATGGACTGACAGTATCAAGGATAATTTAATGTAATTAGATAAGTAATTGATGAATTAAATCTACTTTTAGAATAGAAGGGTTTATTTCTGATAAACAGCCATAACATAATGACTAACACTAAAACAAGACAATCTTGAAAATAACAAGAAAATTTTGCCAAACATAATTTATGATGTGCGTAGGAGTAGAAAAATCTTGGGTTAGTAACAATGGGATGTCTAGGGGTCGACATTGAAGCAAGCTAAGCTAAGCCTTATAGCAGTCCAGTGTTTGTTTGTTACCTTTTTACGCTTAAACCACTGAACCTAGACCTACCATCCTGAAATTATGCATGTACTTAGTCGGCGTAGAGGGGAAAAAAAAACATGGGATTTGAGATATTGAACTTTTAGACTTTCTGACTCAGAAAGTAGGGTATGTCGACTTATTGATTTTCCCTCTACGAAGACGATATACGTTGTCAGGTTGTTAGGCTTTTGTCAGGTTTACGAGACGGCTATAAGGTACCAAAATAGTTATTTGTTATGCAAGGCTGCAAAGTTGATTTTTGTGCGCGAGTACTTGAATTGAAAACTGAGAGAGCGAAGGATTCTAAGATTGAACCGCGAGAGAAACGAGCGGTTCAAATATAGAATCCTGAGCGATGCGAAGTTTTCAAAAGTACGAGACGCAGAAAAACTTTGCTGCCGAGTGCAACACACAACTTTTCACCTCACACAGCGAGGAAATGGTAGGTGTAAGAGAAACAGCTTAAACAATTTACTAAATTACTATATAAGTATTTAATTATTCTTTTTAGAAATTAAAAGTAAAATTACTAAAACTGTTATTCTTGAAAGTTAAATGTTTTTTTGGAACATTAATACTTGTGTTTGTCACTTGTGTGTTATTATTACGTAGCGGAAAATTGCTCAAATTCATTGGATTCCATTGTGAATGTTGGAGACAGAGACAGATATAAGGCGGTTCGAGACGATTTTCTCGAATTTTAAAAACTCAAACTTACGACATCTACTACTTAGCACTAATGTTCAGAAAAAAAAAATAGGTTGCAACAACCCGGTGCACTGACATGCAGTGGGGGCGGCTCACCTGCCAGTGTAGAAAATAATTGAATACAAGACGTGTTCGATTTTTAAACAACACTTTGTGCTCTAGAGCACAAAATGGAGTTTTCCGCTCAGATTTTGAATGAGAAATAGAATCTTTCCGAGCGGGTGAGGTGAAAAGAAACATTGTTATTTAGCTGCTTTTGGATATAGATTGGAAGCAGACCACAGCGTAGTGTGGAAAAGAACAGGTTACGAAGATGATTGTAGTTTTTATTATTTTTAATTACACAGGAAGATGCTTAACAAAATACAAACAATGAGAAGTCTTTGGATCTATTGTATTATGATCTAATAAATCTAAATTTATCTACAACCGTAAACGCAATTATAATGCAACAAAACTAGTTTTCTGAATTATGTTTATTAAATCTGAATAATTTAGTCACGATGGTGATTACCTAGCATTACCTGTGGGTAGTCTAGTGCTGTTGTTTAAGAAATTATCTAGAAATAAAATCTTCAGGCATAGAGCTGCTACTATTACAAGTAACTGGACAATACCTGTAAGCATAGCTAATTTGAAACCTGGGCGTTTACGCACTACGTCCGATTCGAATCCGTGAAAAAATTGGTCTAGAAATCACGGTCCGAATTCGGATATTGCTTACGCACTACTCCCTGATCTCGGATACAAATGTTAAAGTATTCTAATTTCTTATTTTTTAAATAGTGTACACCCTGCCTGTTATGGCTGATTTACCATGATGTCATTGCATAATGTTTTCTGTGTGTGTGGCAACACTAGCTCTTCCTTCTTCGTCCATGTTCCGCTCTGCTAACACATTAAAATCTATATGAACCAGTTTTTGCGTTTCCATTTAAAAATCTCAACAGGTTATGGGCCTAGATGCCTCCTGTTGCTATTAAATTCGTACAAATAAAATAAAAACTAAAAGAGACCTTGTGATTCGATCCGATTTGATTAAGTCGCCGTGTTTCCAGTGGTTCGTAAGTAAAAATGGCTACGTCTACGACCGAGGAACTTAAAAACATAGAAAAGCTCAGCGATATTGAAACGTATCAGCTGTGGCGTTTTCAGATTGATATTATCTTTCAAGCCAAGGGGCTGTCAGATATAATAAAGGACGACATAAAAATGGAAGATGCGAAGCCCGAACTCAAGGCCGAATACAGTAAAAAGGACGCGTTAGCAAAGTACATATTAATACAGACGGTGGACAAAAGGTTAATTACTATGTTATTCCAATGCACATCAGCAAGTGCCATGTACAAAAAACTTTGTGAAATGTTCGGCGGTACAGAAGAACGGCATAAAAATAAAATCATGCAAGATTTTTTCAACTTTAAGTACGACAAGAACAAAGACATGATACAAAATTTATCTCAGTTGGACAATCTCGTTTTTAGACTGCAACAGCTAAATATCTCCATGGATGACAGCTTAATTGAATCAAAAATACTAACGTTTCTATCTGCAGAATATGAAAATTTTGTAACAGCATGGGAATCAACATCTAAAGAAGAAAAAACCCTAACCAACTTAAAACTAAGATTGATCAAAGAACATGAAAAACGGAGCAGTATATCAAATGAGAATGAAGTAGTATTTCAAGCATCTAAATCATTCAGGAAAACGGAGAAACAGGAATCACAATCTACAAGTAAAGTCGGTAACGATTCTCACTCTAATAATAATAAAAATAAAAATAAAATACGTTGTTTTGGTTGCAATAAAACAGGTCATGTAAAAAAGGATTGTAAGAAAATATGTTCTATTTGTAAGAAAAACAATCATAAAGAGAGTAACTGTTTCTTTAGAAATAAAAATTCTGTTTCATTTTTGAGCTATGGAAATAATAATAAACAAACATATAATTCCCAGGACTTTATAGTAGATTCAGGTTGTACATCACATATGGTAAATAATATAAACTTGTTAAGTAATGTGGAGCGTAATGAGACCTCAATATGTTTGGCAAAGAAAAATGAAAAAATGTTGTCTGTTCAAAAAGGCATTTTTGAAGGTGAAAATTGTGTCTTAAACAATACTTTGTGTGTTCCAGATCTTTGTAAAAATCTGTTTTCAGTCTCAGCTGCTACAGAACATGGTGCTGTAGTAACTTTTAAAAATAACGATGTGGAAATTACATCTAAGAGTGGCACAAAAATACTTGGTAAAAAGGAGGAGTCAACAGGTCTGTATCATTTAAAATTAAAACTAGGTAGTAGTGAAGTGTCATTGTTAGCCAATAAAAAGAGTAGTGTTTATGATTGGCATATTAAAATGGGTCACCCAAGTAATGAGATACTGGGTAAATTGGTGGACGCTGCTACGGGTGTCACATTCAGCAAGTCAGATATATCACAAATGCAGGATTTATGTGAAATTTGTGTTAAAGCTAAGCAGGTCAGGAAACCATTTAATAAAACTAGGGAACGTGCTACTAGGTTACTTGAAATAATACATAGTGATGTATGTGGTCCTGTAGAAACTACAAGCTTTGATGGCAAAAGGTACATTCTCACAGTATTAGATGATTTTAGTCATTTTACTAAAATTTACTTGTTAGCCAACAAAAGTGAAGTTAGTTACCATTTAAAACATTACATTATGGAAACGGAGAGAGAGATAAATGCTAAAGTTTCGGTATTACGCTGTGACAATGGAGGTGAGTACTCCAGCAGTGAATTTAAAGCATGGTGTTATAAAAACGGTATAAAATTAGACTATAGCATTCCATATAGCCCACAACTAAACGGTAAAGCCGAGCGTTTAAATAGAAGCTTGATGGAAAAGGCTAGGGCATTGTTGTTAAATTCAAATCTTAATAAGAAATTATGGGGAGAAGCTATGTACTCGGCTACATATTTACTCAACAGGTTGCCATGTTCCGTGACAGAATTTAAAACTCCATATGAAGTATGGTATAATAAAAAGCCGGATTTATCTAACATAAAAGAATTTGGTTGTGAAGCATTAGTAAAAGAATTAAAACCTGTAAAAAAAACTTAATTCAAGGTCACAGAAATTAACACTAGTGGGTTATTCTAAAAATGGGTATAGGTTATTTGATGAAAATAAAAATAAAATTGTATTTGCTCGAGACATTGTTTTTAAAACAAGAAGTAATAGCATGGTACAGGTAAATGAACAACAACAGCTGCCAAGCATAAATTTGGATGAAAATGGTGGTGATCTGGGTGGTCATTTTTTAACAGACAGCAATCAGTGTGAGTCTCCAATGTGTTCAGAAGAGAGCAGCATAGAACCTGAAAAGGAAACATTAATACATGAATATAAAGAAATAGAAGAGGTAGGTAATATGAATGATGAGGAAGTATCAACAAAGAGAGTAAGAAAACTTCCACAAAGGTACAATGATTATGTTCTACTTACTTACCACGAAGCCATGACGTCACCTGAAAAAGAAAAATGGAAGACAGCTATCAATGATGAAATAAAATCATTACAGAAAAACCAAGTGTGGGAACTAGTGGAAGAAAAATATGTCAAAGATGCTAAGATTTTAACCAACAAGTGGGTTTTTCGAGTAAAAGAAGATGGGTCATACAAAGCCAGGATTGTTGTGAGGGGTTTCGAACAAAAGGATATAGATTATGATGAAATTTTTAGCCCTGTAGCATGTCAATCTGCATTAAGAATTATTTTCTCAATAGCTGTGATTAATAAATACCATCTTATGACATTTGATGTCAAGACAGCGTTTCTCAATGGAAACTTGAAAGAAGGGGAAGTAATTTATATGAAAGTACCTCAAGGCTTTGAAAATTGTCAAGGTAAAGTGTGTAAACTTCGAAAATCCCTTTATGGGTTAAAACAGGCGCCTAAAAGATGGAATGAAGAATTTATTAAAATAATGAAAACTTTAGAGTTTGAACAAGTTAAAAATGAGCCATGTGTGCTAAGGAACAAAGAGGCTACGGTTATTATAGGCATTTATGTTGATGATGGGATTTTAATTTGCAAAAATAAAGAAGAAGGTAGCAAGGTACTTGATAAAATAAATAAAATAATAGAAATAAAAATTTATGAAACACCAAAGACATTTTTAGGCTTACAAATTACCTTTAAAAATGATGGCATTCTACTGTCTCAAGAAAACTATACCAGAAATATACTAGAAAAATACAATATGTTAGATTGCAAAGCTGTTGACACACCTTGTGCAAGTCAAGAAGGAATTGTTCTGGATGAGAACGCTAAAAATCTTTTTCCATATAGAGAGGCTGTTGGTAGCTTACTGTATCTCTCGACCAGGACAAGACCTGATATTGCTTATGCGGTAGGGTTAGCTAGTCGCAAAGTAGAAAATCCTACTAGGCAGGATGTAGTGCAAATAAAACGAATTTTTAAATATTTAAAAGGTACTATTGATGATGGGTTGTTCTACAAAAATTCAGGTAATATAAAAGACTTAGACTTGTACTGTGATGCTGACTATGCTGGTGATTGTGACACTCGTAGAAGTACCACAGGGTACATTATCACGTGGGCAGGGTGTCCTGTTGCTTGGTGCTCAAGAAGGCAATCAATAATTGCACTTTCATCCACAGAGGCAGAATTTATATCTGCTGCAGAGTGTTGTAAAGACGCAATATTCATAAAATCATTGTTAAAAGAACTTAAAATTGATATTCAGATGCTTCAATTTTATATAGATAATCAAAGTGCCATTCATTTAATAAAAACGGGTATATTTAATAAAAGGTCCAAGCATATAGATGTTAGGTTTCATTACATTCACGAACTATATATAAACAAGAACTTAAGTATAACGTACTGTCCTACTGAATTACAACCTGCTGATGTAATGACTAAAGCTTTGAATAAACTTAAATTTGTAAAACATAAGAATACTGTAATGTATAACAATGAGAAGTTGTCTGATATTTCAGAATTAAAAAACTAAAATATGATATTTGCTCAATCTGTATTAAATTAAGATTAATAATTAAGTACTTACTTAAGAGATCATAATTATTGTATAATATGAGTCAGGTGTTTGTAATATGAAAGTTTTATTTTAACTTTGATAAGTCTTTGTGGTCTTGTACCGATCCCAAGAGTAATATCGTAGGGCAAAGCAATGTTTAAGTTTTTACATAAAAGTGTGTTAGCTTGTAAGGAATGTATCAGAGTTTTTTGTTTGATTTTTTCTTGGTCTTTAAAGATTTTAGACTTATAAAATATTTGTTTGTAAAAGTGATACCATGGTAAATAAAAAGCCTTGCGTTTAATAAAATTACAAGCTATGGTGTTTGAAAAATTAAGAAATTAAAGGAGGGTGTTAAAGTATTCTAATTTCTTATTTTTTAAATAGTGTACACCCTGCCTGTTATGGCTGATTTACCATGATGTCATTGCATAATGTTTTCTGTGTGTGTGGCAACACTAGCTCTTCCTTCTTCGTCCATGTTCCGCTCTGCTAACACATTAAAATCTATATGAACCAGTTTTTGCGTTTCCATTTAAAAATCTCAACAACAAATGCAAGCAATTTAGGAGCCATCTTTTGGAAAACGTGGTTTTACGCGTAGCAACAGCTAAGTGTTCACGTCGTTGATCATGATGAGTCCTTTCAATCGACGTCAACTTCTGGCAATACTATTGTACATTCCTGCCGCTTCACGTCACCCAGCCGCATACCCCGCACGCCCTGCTGCCTCTCTGTCCTCGGGCTCGTCCCCAGCTCGGATTCAACTCGGACGCAGTGCGCGAGCGTTCATATACAAATAATACTACGGCTACTTCGGTCCGTCAAAAATCTTATCCGAAATGGAGATTCTATAGTTTGTTTTTTAATCTCGTAGACCAAATTGACAAATGATAACATTAAAACTGACGTAAATACTATTGAAATTTATGTCAGTTTGCCATTTGCACCTGTCAATTCAGTCTACGAGATTAAAAAACCGACTTTAGAATGACGGAAAGAAATCGGAGGACGGAGATCGGATCTAGTGCGTAAACTACCATAGAAATAGTACTACGGCTATGACGGACCGTATTTTCACGGGTTTGGATCGGATTCGGATCGGACATAGTGCGAAAACGCTCTAAACCTTTTTTGTCTTCTGTGGCATGGGACCGTTTACAAACATTTAAACAACTAGTCCCGAAACAACTATCTGGTGGCCTACCATGAACTAATAATAATAATAATAGTCTCTTTCCCACAGCCTTAACTGGATCGCGTCAAGAGCTCGTGGTAAGGCCTCTGTAGCTTACAAATTTTAGTTCAGTACGGGAATGGAACCGTTGACATGCAGCGAAGCAGCCAATCGCTCAAGCACTGTGCAAACCGTGCCGTTAAAATAAAAAACCGGCCAAGTGCGTGTCGGGCCACGCACAGTGTAGGGTTCCGTAGTTGCCCATCAAAATACTTATGCGAACTAACTAAACTGATTCGGTGAATTTAATTTTAAAAAGAAGAATTTTCAAAATCGGTCCAGGCGTCTTTGAGAAATCGGGGAAAATACATAAAAAAAAAGAATACGACGAATTGAGAACCTCCTCTTTTTTTGAATTTAGTTAAAAATAGTTGACAGTAAAAACCTACCTATCCCCAAAACATACCCACTTTATAGCTGTAAAAATAAAGTTGACAAACTTACATTTGCAGTTGAAGATACATGTTCTCCGATACATTTTGTTTAGGAAAATATGTTATCCAAGTACGTTTTATAAGTTGGTCGACTATTACTCGTAAACTTGTAAAGCCTACTTAGTCGTGATAATTTTCTTTTAAACTTCGTTATATATACTACTATTGTGAATTTTTTCACACCCTCAAACATAACCGTTTAGCTGGCAGAGGGGGGGGACACTCAAGTCGAGCAAAAATTAGCACTTTAAAGCTTAATATTTCACAAACGAATCTTTTTATCAAAAAATTGTTAATGGAAAGTATCAATATTTTTTAAAGACCTATTTAATGATACCCCACACTAAGGGGTACGCGAGAAAAAAAAAAACATCCCCACTTTACGTGTACAGGAGGTACCCTAAAAAAAAATATTTTACGAGATTTTATTTTACCACTTTTTTGGCACAACAAATCCGTATATTTACACCAAATTACAGCTTTCTAGTACTGGGCGTCTCTGAGCTAAGCTGCGGACAGACGGACGGACGGACGGACGGACATGGCGAAACTATAAGGGTTCCTTGTTGACTACGGAACCCTAAAAATGTAGCCTAACCACTGACATATAATAATTAGAGGTCAGTGAGCTTATCTGGATAACATTTTCATTTGGAATGCGAATACTCAAACCATAAGATTGTCCCTGGAAAAACTAAACAGCATAAGTAGGTACTTCTTTCATTTCAAAAAAAATTATACTGAAGCGAGTCACATCACTAAACGGAATTTATAACCGAGATAAACTATAATTTGCACCTGGACATGATTTATGCAAATTAAACAGCATTGTTAGCATCTATTTAAATACAGTCTTTAAGGGCACAGTTAATCGTTCCTAATAAATCAATTACAAAAATCCTCTCTCTATAATTTAGTCTAGTAACGGAACAGGAAAAATCTTAGCTCAAATATTTTTCATCTGAAGCACGATAAAGTTGGGTGACAATGTAAACTGAGCCCAATTAGCCGTTGCTGTCTGTCTAGCCTTTTGCGCGCGAAATTCTAGGGAGAGCCGCCATTTTGAACGTGATTTTTTTTTTATAGTTTTAGTGACGCGGTTAGCTTACTGTTTTTCAACCAATTAATTTGAGTTTTTATTCGATTGCGATTTCTTTCTTACTAAAGACTAGCGGTTCTCGGTTTTTCACGCTGCTTGGCTCCTTTTAGTCGTGGCGTGATGTTGTATAGCTTATAGCCTTCCTCGATAAAGGACTATCCAACACAGACATAATTTTACAATTCGAACTAGTAGTTGTTGAGATTTGAGAGTTCAACTTAACAAACTCTTGGCAACGGGTTGGTAATACGTACTGAGTTTGACCTTTGTGTGTATCAGTAAGGTTGAGTGTATAATGAAAAAAAACGACAATACTAAATACTGATCTATTTAACCAACCCGTAGCATCAGCCGCGTCCGTTACTAAACATTGGTCCTTCGAGCCGGATACTAAGATTGGATTATTAACTAACGCTTAGGTATTATAACAACACGTTTGAACTTAATAATTAACATTTTAGTATAGATATAGGATGAAGTGTACAGTTTGACATGATACGAAAGTCTAGTGGCTTAAAACCCTACTACCTACCTATAATGCAACAGGGTTCTGCAATAATGCTATAAAAACTAAAATAAAGGTAATATAACAAACAACAGTGCCATCTATTCAGTTCTTAAATGAATACGTTCGCAATTATTTGAAGGCTGTGGTTGTCTCCTAGACGCCATTCTCTGCTTCATTGATTGCTAGCTATTAATTGCCCTTGTTGCTCTCGTTTGTTACCGATTGCGGAGAGATGTCGCTAGTGAGTACTCTTAGCTTTATAAGCGCCTTTCAGAGTACACTCGTCTAACTAGCCTTTTCTCAACTATATCGGCTTCCAATCGAACCAGATGCAGCTGGATATCAGTATTTTACATGAGCGAATGCCTATCGAACCTCCACAACCCAGTACTTAACTGGGTAATACAATGCGCCATGGTAAGATTGGTTGTCAGACTTTAGAGCTTCCGACTGACAGTAAACGACTATCAAAGATCTACAAATGACAGCCGGGACCACGGCTTTACGTGCTTTCCGAGGCACGGAGGAAACTCGCTATGACAGATGGTCACCCATCCACAAACCAACCTCGGCAAGCGCGGCTTAACCAGAATGATCGGCCTGTGCGGCTGTTATTATTTAGCCACGAGCTCCTCCGGAGAGTCCCTTTCAGAGTAAACTACTGTTCTTTTAAACGGGATGTCCCTGGAAGTATGGATCAAATCGAATAGGGATATGGAGTAATATGGGCTATTGTTCGAAAGTTATTAAGCTCAGTGTTAAGTCCATGATTAGTGAGAGTATACAAACAATGGGATTGAAACTGAAAAGACTTTAAATGTCATCAGTTTCACTGTTTGCCATTGCCGCAAAAAGAAGAAAAAAACCAGATATACTTATGTTGTAACGGTTCTTCTTAGAGAAGAACAGCTTCTAAGAAAAGAACAGACAATTGAGACAATGGGTCCCTATGTAAATCCGGGTGTATGATACAACCCTATAGCAATAAGTACTTTACTTAGGGTTGATTTTTCAATAGTCAGATAACTTTTATCTGAGGAATAAAAATGGCGGTTTGACAGCTTACATAAAGAAAATATGATAAACCGCTATTTTTATTCCTCAGATAAAAATTATCTGACTAGGTACCTATTAAAAAATCAGCCCTTAGGTACTAAACAACTCTGAAGTTTTGCTATTAGTTACCTACTTACTGCATACATTCCTAAATTATCGCTTCGAAAATATTTCTCTGAAACTATGAAATCTTGCGTCGTTTTGTGAAATTAACCGTTTTAAAATTACTTCATCATTAAAACCTCATGCAAAATTAAAGCGTAAACAAATTAATCAACGACTCCATTTCGAAAGCAGAGACAAAACTTCAATCTTTTCAATCAGATCGAATGGATCACAAACGTTCGCAATCAAAACGCTGTAACGATTTCCAGAGTGTCTATGGCTATTTTTATTTTTTTCGGCACCTCCAGCAAACGATCGCTTCCAGTGGCGTAGCTAGGCGGGGGCGTAGTGGACCCTTGCCCCCGACATCGCAACTGAAGGGGCCTCGCACTCAGAGAAAAAAAGAAAAAATCTTGACGCCTAAACTGCTCGCGCGAGGCCCCAAGTTGCACAAGAACTGCACAATGCACAATAGCTGCTGTGAACTGAAAGAATCCAACATATCGCTGACTGAATTCGATACTGGCACAAGACAAAATTCAACAATTTGAGAAAACGTACAATAAAATATTCGAGGACTAGTGCGCGCGCACAAAAAAGCTCTTACCGACTGTATTTTATGGAATATATAGTCCATGTTTGGTTTATAAACATCTACGTTATAGCTTCAATTGTCAGGAGTAATAGTTTTGAAATATCTTTTGTTATTTTTATTAATATGAGGTTCAGAAGATGGCGACTCCGAGTTATGCCAGTATTGCATTGTTTTGTTTTCACTTTTTTGAGTAATGCTAGAAATTATGTTATAAAAGTAAAGAAAATAAGAATGCGTTTTCACGAAAAACTAGCTAAGTAGGATATAAGACTAGAAGTGCTCATCAATGGAATTGTTAAAACGTAAATAAAAGTACCATAAATGTTTAGTAACTTAATATTCATTAGCATACTTTTCAGTCTGACTGACCTAAGTATTTAGAATCAGTTTTAAACAAATCAACAAAGGTAATTTATTTATTGTACTCTATGTTTGCACTTACAAAAAGTACTACACTTAAAAAATAAAATCTAGTTTAGAATTATAACAAAAATTAACCAACATAAATCAAAAACTTCTTAGGTTTCAGTTCAGTAAACTCTCAAATCACAAAAATTCACCCTTATGATTCCAGTAGGAAATTATAGGATTGGATTTGCTTTTCTTTTGCGAGTTTTAGGGTTAATGTTTTCTTCCTGCACACTTTCAGATAGATTTGATAAACTTTCATTAGACTCAGAAATTCTGGATTGGATCCTATCAAGATTTTCATCAGGGTCGGCATCAGAGTCGTCAATTTCTGACTCCGAACTTAAAGACACATCTGTTAGAATCGCAGAAGTTGGTATTACATAAATTGACTTCAGAGTAATGGTGCTCTGGAGACACAATGGTGGGTAAATCAAGTAGAATGTCATAATTATCGCGAAGGGCTTTTTAATGGATCTCCATTCCTAATAAACAGCAAATGCCCCTGAATCTATCTAGATTCACAATCAGTCAAATCGTCTTCTATGGGTTCAGTTCTAAATTCAGACGTTGGTGGCAAAATCTAAGGACTACCAGGACTACAGATAATGTTATTAGGATCGTTTGGTGCGTCTTGCTCATACATTGCACGGTAATTCATAATTTTATCTGTATCTAAAGGTGGAAAAACGTATAGTAAAAAAGAACTGATCAATCTTCAAAGCACAAGTAACAAGGAAAAATAGTAATTTCATAAAAATCTTCTATTTCCTTAAGGTTGCCGTATATGATTACTTCCCAGAATTTGAATCTTGTTGCCAACACTATCGAATAGTGTAATAAATTAATAATACAGGATGTGTTTTTTTTCAAAACCAGCGGGTTCGATTCCTGGCCAGAATAATTGAATTTTCTAAGATCCAATGATGTCGTTTAAGTTTTCGTCAAAATCGGCCTCGAGACTCCTTTCAACGTTTTTCGATATTCTTCATAGTTTTGGACATTATAGCCATCCACACCCAGTTGAAAATGCTGAAGAGCTTGTTTGTTTGGTTGAAGGTGCTTTTCTCAGGAACTACTGGTTCGAATTCGAAAAATCTTTTTGTTTTGGATAGTTCTTTTCTTGACGAAGACTGTAAGCTATATAACATCACACTCCGACCAATAGATGCCTAGCAGCGGGTGAAACCGTGGAGAACAGCTAGTAACTTTAACATTTTTCTTAATGCTTATTTAAGCAATTTAATTAAGTTAGCCACTGAAATTGAAAAAAAGGTTATCTGTTATGTAATGTACATAAAATAACGAAAAAACTGAGATACATTTCAACTGCGCCGGGGCTGTGTCACAGATGGCCCTTCTTCTTTAAACCGGCACAACTAAAAAAACTTTGCGATGTTTGTGCAAAACTGGCACAACTAACAATGAGCCGGTATTGCATGAAAGAAATGCAACGATATTGTTTATGCACTAACGACACTAACACCTCCATACGGGTAGTTTATGAACTAACGAGTTGGGTCTTTAATGCATAAAATAAAGTACCTAATTTAGAACAAGAATTCATTACTAACTCAAATTGCCACAATTTCGACTTGTGCCACTATTGTATTCAGTCAGCGATATATGCCTCGCAAAGCTGATGTTGCTCTCACATCACAATCACATTTGGTGTAGGTGGGTAGGACTTTGAGGAACCAAAAAAAAACAAAATAAGCGGAAAAGCGACAATCCGATCAACGCTCATTTTTTTTTTGCTAATATTTTTTTTATGTTATTATTTTTACTTTCCTCGTATTCGTAATGAAAAGCAGTGTTTGCCTCGGGTAAATTATTTATTGGCTTGTGTTTAAACACCGTCCAAAAAACACCTATACGGGTAACAAAAAAAATCTATACGGTTACGAAAATGAATAAATGGTCACCAAATAACGTTTCCTAAAATAACCTATTTTTAACCGACTTCAAAAAAAGGAGGAGGTTCTCAATTCGTCGGAACCTTTTTTTTTTTTTTTTTTTTTTTTTTTTTATGTATGTTCCCCGATTTCTCGAAGACGCCTGGACCGATTTGGAAAATTTTTCTTTTGTTTGAAAGGGTATACTTTCCAATTGGTCCCATGATCACCAGGTAAGGATCTGATGATGGGATCCTAGGGAAATCGAGGGCAACCTTCAAATTTTATAGGCACAAAGTACCATTTTCATATATTTTCTAAAGCTGTTCAAGTATTTGCATCTGATAATCATCATCTCAGGTGGATGACCTGATGATGGAAGGTACAACTCCTTAACAGTAAGGAGTAGACATCGATTGATTTACTTTGTGTTCGCATATCTCCGGAACTACAACTCCGATTTAAGTAATTCTTTTTTTTGTTGTACTAGGTATCACTTATCTTAGAGAATACTGCAAGTTTCATCAAAATCGGTTCAGTAATTTTTGAGATATGGAATTTTATTAGCTTATTGTGTACATGAGTGATGTAAGTACCGGTGCGAAGGATTACAAAATTCTAGTGCACATGTGAGAGAATAATGTTCTTGACAAGAATTCGAGTTGAATATTTAAACTAAAAAGAGTAAAATAAAAACTTTTTCAAAAAAAATGTAACCGCCTTCAAAAACAACCACAAAAAAGTGTAAAATAATCTACAAAATAACTTTTCTTTCGGAAGTCGGTGGCTAAAAAGACAATGAAAAAAAAAAAACAAAGGCACCGACTTCCGAAAGAAAAGTTATTTTGTAGATTATTTTACACTTTTTTGTGGTTGTTTTTGAAGGCGGTTACATTTTTTTTGAAAAAGTTTTTTCTGTAATAATAAAAAAATCGACCTAAGTGGGTTCGAGGAAGCCTCACTTGGAGAGGCTTCTATTTCTGTTTTCAGGGTTGAAAGGAACCTAACAAAACCGAACTTCGGGGTGTCCCTGATTTCTTGCTAAAGCGATTTTTAGATTTGGTGACCATTTATCCATTTTGGTATACAAAAATAATAATTGATGAGCATTTAAATTGTAGCCTTATTTATTTAGTCCCTCGAACTATTAGCGCCCTCACTACGTTACGGGCGCCAAACCCCGTTTCAGGACTTAAATAAGTAACTTTTACCCCTCGGATACAATGTGCTATTTCGTCCTGACAAAAAAGCCCTCGCACAAGCGTCTTGTCCCTCCTAGATTCGGTGTCGCTACGCCACTGATCGCTTCTTCCTAGTTTTGTTTTGTAAACCCGTATGTTTTTGAAAAAAAAACTGAACGCGATGTTGTGAGAGCACTCACTAATTGATGGCCCGGAGTTCGGATTCGATGCGGTGTATTCGTGAAAAGGCATCGGATTAAAAAACTGGCTAGGGGTGCACCAAATGCAATTTGTGCGGTGGTGAAATAGTTGTGGTTTGTTTTTGAGACATTGTGGTATCAAAAGGATGGTGGTATAAATCGCTGTAGTTATGTAGGAAGGTGTAAAGTTCTTTGGTGTTTTTATGATTTTAATTACTTCTTCTTTTACGAAAGAGCTGGTCGATCGTTGTGAGGAGCCCTGTGTCCAGCGGTAGACGTCTTGCGGCTATGATGTTGTTAACATTCTTGAGATTAGTTCAGCAATACGATAGAAACGATAGAAATCCTTCGTGAAATTAAAAGCAATTATAGTTAATTACGTAATGTACATACATTACACAGTGACCAGCTTCACTACGTAGCCAAAGTTACATGTAGATATGTTAAATACCGGCTAATAACCGGCTTTTAAAAAATAACTTCGGTACTGCAATCATTGATCCTTGCAGTAAGTAGCTGGTTCAAATTAGAAAGTTAACTACAACATTAAAATCATCCTAAACTATTTCAAAATTTAAGTAATTTAATCCAAATACGAAGGCATCCGAAGAACAAAAAAAAATCGAATTATCGAATGAAAAATCGGATACTTCGTTCCATCCTGAACACAAATCGATTCGTTTTCACAACAATCGCGCATCTCTAGAAAAAGTCGATGTATCGAATCGATTTCCATGGCTGTCACCCGTCGATCTCGCTCGTACACAGATGGCACTGCTTGGGAAAGAATCGAGTTGTATCGATCAATGACGCTCCCTGATTAGTTGGGTGATAATTTAAACATGTGGCGAGATTGAGTCAATTTAAATCCATTCTTATGTTTTAATTAGATTTCGGTGGCTGTAACATGTGTAAACATGGAGTTATTTGGGGAACGTGATGTAGATGTTTTAGTTATATCTATGGTTTATTAGGCTACTTGGATATAAGATTTTTATGGGAGCAATCTCGATATTATTATATTTATATATTTATTATATCAGGTATTTACTACCTTTACCACATTGTGAAACTGTGCATGAATATCATAAGTGTATGTAGAGGATACAGTTACAGAAATAAATAGTTAGTCTAATTAGCACAATCACTTTTAGTATACTTATTTAACTACTTATTCTTAATTGGTTGAAAAACATTACTTCTATCAAGGTACATGCTAAAACTATCAGCATTTCAGTTGACTTCTTACGAATTAACGATAACGTTTTACAAAATCACAATAATTTACGAAATAGAAAGAAAGAAATGATTGGGAAGTCGGATTTTAAAATGTTAAAATCCAACTTCCCAATCAATTCTTTAAATCCCATTCCCATTTAAAAGATAGCTTTTTGATGTCCGGAAAACGAGAATGTCGACGTGTCGACACAAAAATTTTTCAATGTCCCGATGAAACACGAAAACAAATCGTAGTTTAGTAATCAGTTAGCCATGACACCTAATTTGTGTTCAATTTGAAATCTTAATAAGCCGTCAAAGCGTTCCAGAAATAGTTGACTAACTAATTACGTTCCGTTATAAGGGAGGCGGGCGACAATTGACAAATGTGTTTTGTGCGGTGCGATACATACAATTAGTCGAGGAATGCATCCGAACGCATCCGTACCCGTTGACAGTTGGCTTACGTCAAACATTTTGGCGGGAAAATAAACTTTTTGCACGTACAATTTAGAGGTTATTTTCCTTTAGTAATTACTTTCAAATTGAGTGTTTGCCTTCCGAGGGGGGCCTATTTGGAGAAGTCTTTGTCTGTTCGAACGACAATAAATCATTTGGACCGTGACGTGTCTGGTTGGGTGTATGTGACAAATTACCTTTGCGATCTAGTGGGGAGCTTGTGATAACTATTTCGGAATAATATGAATAGATTAATTACGTCAATTATAAATGTACAAGCTTTATGAAGCGATCGGGTCTATAAGTTAGTTATTCATTCATAAATGCCCACTGAATATGACCAAGAACCGAGCCGTTGCAAAATATTTGTTGCTATATTTTTGAGCCTTTTGTAAAACAGAAACCAATCACGTGAATCTGGAATGAAGGGAAGTTGTGGATAAAAGTAAAACGTTCCTAAATGATCACATTTAAAAGTACAAGAATAGAAGAAAAAGCTGCGTCTTTTCAAAAATATTATGTAAAATATCACCTAGTTACGCGTAGCTTCATTGTTGTTAATATTACAACCTAAACAAACATAAACTATAGGCCGAAAAACACCATTAATTTAGCAAATGGTACAAAAAAAAGGAAAACAATCAACCTGGTATTTTTATCTGTGCTTTAAAAAAAAAGAAAAGCGCGGTAATCACTATGGTCGCGACATACGAGCGCGCGTGCGTTCCATTACTCAAACGCATCAAAGACGGGCTAACAGAGCAATAACAATCCAATCCGGTTTCGGAACGCGCATATTAATTCTGATTTATCCAAGGAACATTCAATTAGCTGAGGAAGACGCCGTTTGTAATTTAGCTCATGAGGAAAAGTTGGGTTTTGTGAATTTTATTTTCAGCTTTGGTTCCGTAGAACATCCAGAGTCGGCCGACATGTATTTTTCTTCTCTTTTGCTCATCATCTCAGTAGTTATTTCCTCTCTAGCCATCTTCCTTCTCACAATCCATCTATCTTCTACATTATAAAAATCAATTGCTGTTTGTTAGTTTCGCTAAAACTCGATAACGGTTTGACTGATTTGGCTAATTTTGGTTTTGAATTATTTTTGGAAGTCCAGGGAAGGTTTTTATGGTCAGTAAATATTGATTCTGAGGCGGTACGAAGTTTGCCGGGTCAACTAGTTATTCAAATAAAATATCTTATCTTATTATCATCGTTTCTTTGATCTTCCCCTAAAATATTTATCCCCATTTGTATTCAAAACTTTCCACAACACCGAACGACTAGAAATTCAGGTAATGGTGTGCTGCCATCAACTTCTCCACTCTTAAGATCCGTTGCTTTTCACCCGTATGTAATCTACGATGACCTCAGTCTTCTTAGGAAAATCAATTTGTAGTAGAGGCCATTTACCTATACCTTTTGCGAGGCCTAGGTATGTGAGCCTCTTTTAGAACTCCCCTGCAAGTTTTATAGGTCGTCCATAATGCCATAAACCTGGCTTTTGGTTGGCCAACGCTCTTTCTTCTAAAATCTAAACGATAGGTAACTATTAGGTACGTTGAGGCTCTACTCTACCTGCCATTGCCTAATTTACTCCATTTGTGGCACATGGCAAATTCAAAAAGTAAATCTATTTTAGGATCCTAGTGTAGACTGTAGATCCTAAGAAAAAAAAAATCTTATTATTGTCTTTCTTAATTTCTTTTGATTATTTTTTTATTTAATTTTGACGAAAGCATAAGCATTTCAGTCTTTCGCCATCTGGAAATTCTAACACAATTTCCCTACTGATGTAAATCTAATTTAATTCTAATGTAGAGTCCCAGAACAAAATCTTTCTTTTTTTCTTGCCTGCCTCTATTTCAGCCTTCTTACCATCTAGAAATTCTAAACTAATTTCCCTACTTTCGGAACTACGGAACCCCAAACCGGCGTGTTGTCTCGAAACAGATTTGTTAAATACAAATTGGTTATTAAAATTCTTGGCGTGCGTTACGCATGACACGACGATCGGCGGCATCGCTACTGCACCTCATTTACTTATATTTATTGCTTTTTATTTCGCTACATTTATATTGTCATATTCAACTGTGGTTATTGCAGCTATTAGGTGCGCATATTCTTTTTTGATGATAGTCTTATTAAATTGAGACGTATTTTTATATTTTGTTGTGGTTTAGTCATATTTTATGTTAATAATGGATGGGAAGTTATTTTTATGTAAGTAATTTATTTTAAATATTTGCGTAGTTTATCAGATTTATATAGGTATGTAAGGTGTTGTGCAAAACAATTTTAGAAACACAATTTACAGAGAACAAAAAAGAAAATGAATAAAACATCAACACCGGTAAGTACGAAGGTATAAAGTATGAAGCTGTAGCTAAATCGAGGTTTTTACCGAATTTTAAACCAGCTTCGTTTTAGACTGAGTCGGTGAGGTCATTGCAGGATTACATGAGAAATGAGTAAATGACTGAAACTGTACTAGAGAAAATCAAAAAACAAACGAAGGATATTGCGGTATCTGTTACCTAAAGAAAAAAAGACCATTAATGATTATCAAAAGGTGCAAAGTAACCGGTTTGTTCAAAAGTATGCTAATCCAAAATCACACTCCCGAAATAATAAATAGATCAACGTTGTAAAAACTTTGTACAAGATCGCTAAAATAGCATTTTCAAGTTTGCCTCTCACATATTTTTAAAGCCGATCATGTTTATTCAAATAATTTATATCAAAACATGCTGTCTTCACGTAAATTCTCTCAGATCATTCAGTTGAATCAAGTAGGATTGATATATCGTTCAAATCTTTTGAACACAAAAACAAGGATCAAAGCGTCAAAATAAATGTAATCTGCGACAAAATTATTGAGTTTTAAGAGATGTGTTCTACATCCCACACTGAAACACACATTTTTCTATTTCTATTAGTAGTGAAGACAATTTAAATGTATTCTAGACAATTTTAATTCTAATCTACAGTTCTTGTTTTCTTTAAAATATATTTATGGAGATAACTAGACGACGCGACAGATTAAAAAAGAAGAGTGATAGAGAAAATAGTTGACTTTGTGATGTGGTATAACGTTGATTTTAAAACAAGTCATGTTAACACTTTAATGACAATAAATTTCAACTATTTAATTAAATTTTAACTCTATTAATTTGCAATTTTACTACTCCACTTAGGCGTGTTGTATTTCTTGGCAAGATAAAAGCGGCTAATTTACTTTTTTTTACGAAACACGATTATCGCATTGAGATGTCATTATAATGCCACAGACAATATAACTACCAGACAATACTTTTGCTTTCCACATTCTTTTCTAAAATACTTGACGCCAGATAACATCAAAGATATTCGTGATAAAATATTCAAATTAATTTACGTTTGTTTTGACAGAATTCGTTAACGAACACTTAAAAAATAAAGTATCGTAATGAATCCGGCTAGAATTTTAATTGGAGCAGAGGCGTGGCACCGACGTCCATTTTTTTTCGCGTAAAAAACTTTTTAATTAATATCTCCAGTGGAACGGACAGCTGTTTTACGGCGTCACTTGTTTATGGTACTAATGATGAACATTTTTAAATTCAGAATTTCGCCTTGTCTGAAAGTTGAAGATGGAAGTACTGATTAATGATTTCCATTTTATTTTTTTGGTTCAGTAAAGACAGTGGTGAATTAATTTAGCAATATTTATCCGACTTAATTGGATTTCTCGATTTTAAATTGGTATATAAGACTGTTGAAGTACTGTTTGTTGATGACAATTATAACTTGAAAAAAAAAAAGAAAAAATACCAAAAATCCGACGTTATGTTTAAATCTTGCAGAGTATTTTACATTCCCAAAAATAAACTACCTAAAGTCAGTTGTTAATCCATTAAATATAAGTAACACCATTTTTTCCTCCAGATCGTTCTCAAGATCCGGACTTCATTACAATTTCATCAATCAGAAGATAACAATCATACAAAACACTATTTTCGTCAACAATAAATACAATTAGTGATTTTAACCGCCATTAGTACTACAGACAGCTCCCGTGGAGTTGTAAACTGTTCGCAGCGTGATCTGACACGGTGTCCTGACACAAAGCTCGCCTGCTGCGCGCAAATCAAATAGTTACGAGTGTTGTTTGCTGGTGCTGTCGAGTGTTTGAACGTTTTCCAACTGATGACACTGTGTTGTTAGGTGATTGGAAATATGTGTGAAGTGGAGCGTTGATAGTGATTCATATGTTTCTGCTTGGTATAGCGTGAAGATCCAAAGGCCTCTAAATGATGGAACACTACAAATTATTTCAAATCCAAAGACTTAAGTTTGTCTACCATCACTTCTAGCTCAAGAGATTTCCGGCCACCCTAAGAGTGGACGGCGAGTAATAGGTGACTTGCCGTCCAATCATGGCCCTGCATGCCCGGATCGACCGCAAGTCGTGTTGCTGTGAGCATCTGTTGCGGTCCCTATAGAGAGCCAAACGTCTGCCGGGGTCACAGGACTGTCGAAACAGGAAACCGTGACCCTGGAACGTAACGGGCTATTGAAGAAACACTGTGGATTGTAGTCTTTACGAGTCTGACGGTCCCTTCCACTCCACCTAAGGAGGGAGGACTCATTTGATGATTTTACAAAAAAAAAGACTTAACTTTAAGTAACTTACAAAATGTAAGTGTTCGTGAAGTCTTACTGTAATATCATGCCATAATCTGAAAGGTTCACAATATAAAATAAACTACTATTACAGACCAAACTGCGTTACTTTTAAATTCATCAACAGATGTCAATATAAACGAACAGTTCCAAGTACAAACGTATGCTAAGGAGTATTATGTTTTGGAGCAGAAAATATTCAAAAAAGTGTTTATAAAATCAACATGGGCCTCCAATGGGCACTTATAAAACGTCAATAAATTTGCACGGTCCGGGTTGGTCGTTTCCATGGAGAAGAACTGGCTAGAAATTCCATGGTTACTCTTTTTTTTAATAGAGTTCTAACCATTTAAAGAGCCAGTAATAGTCAGGGAGGCATCGTGGGTCAATTGTGCACACAATGGCCCCCGTCGCGCCACCAATCATTCACAGATAAAACGCTACGAGATGGAATTTGACACTTTTTTGTTGAGATTTCGACATTTATAAGGGATGTTGTTTTGAAATAAGTTGAAATACGGTAGCTCAACTTTTATTTTTAACACATCATCGTCATTTCAGCCTATTGTAGTCCACTGCTGTTCATAGGCCTCTCCCAGGTAGCCACACGATCTCCCACTTTCTACTCATCATCCACTCTTTTTACTCGTCCAGCCACTGCCAGCTACCTTCTTCAGGTCATCGGCCTATCTTGCTGGGGGGCGTCCCACCCTACGTTTACCTACACGCGGTCTCTGTTTGAGAACTTTCCTACTCTGCCTTTCGTCTGTTCTGCGACAGCAATGACTAGCCCACAGCGACTTCAGCCTGCTACAGTTATGGACAATGACACATGACTGAGCTCAAATTGTAGCAGATACTAATCCCTATCAAATTTGTATAGCAGATACTAATCCCTATCAAAATTGTAGCAGATACTAATCCCTATCAAAATTGTAGCAGATACTAATCCCTATCAAAATTGTAGCAGATACTAATCCCTATCAAAATTGTAGCAGATACTAATCCCTATCAAAATTGTAGCAGATACTAATCCCTATCAACATTGTAGCAGATACTAATCCCTATCAAAATTGTAGCAGATACTAATCCCTATCAAAATTCCGATCTTACAGCAGAAAATTGCAGTTCGTAGGATGTCTGGTTTGTGTAATAATTTTTGTAGGAATTTTCTACAAAATCCTTCGTAAAGTGACAGAAAATGTTTTTGGTTCATATGTTTAAATCTTTATCTGTCGACAACGTCTTGAGTTTAATTGACGTGGTAAATATGGCTACATCATTATTCCTGAAAACAGTTCAAAGTTTTAAAGATCTTATCTCTCAACGTTAAGCTATTATGTTTAGCACATAAATACAATAAAATATAATTAGAATCATCAAAATACAACCAAAAGAACAATTCAGTTAATCACGAACGTTACCTTTAAAATTCCCCAAGAATCTTCATCTTAAACCACATCCTGTATTGCCATCTGGTTTGATTGGAGTAGCGTGTCGAACAGCGAAGATCGTGCATGTCATTGGTGGCTCTAAATGTTAGATCTTTGGATGCGATTAGCCGTGTAAATACAAAATGGAACAAAACTGCTACTTGAACCTCAGAGGCTAAGTTGAGATGAACTGTGTATAGGTATGGTGTGAAAATGCTGTAACTTACTGAGTTTACCATTGATAGGTATAATCAAGGTATTTTGGCAGCATCAATAAATTAAAAATTTAATTAAGTAATAAGTCAGCTAAAGTGTAAAAAGAATATACGGACTTATTTGATGATTTTACTTACCCAAATAAAAGATAAGAACATATATAACATCGGGAATAGGAAAAACGATCCCGCAACTAGGACGGGGCACACGGATTAGGTATGTGGGATGTTGATCAAGAGACATATCCGCATGTTCCTGCGAAGACGGATCGGGAGCCAATTGTCTTGCGAAATACCATGATCATAGTTTTTCCACACGGTTGGCACAGTGAATGAACGATCAACTGCAGCGCATCGTGTCGCGGTTTCGATCCCCTCACGGAACAAATATTTGTTAATCTGCAAGTAGTTGTTCCGGGTCTGGGTGTTTGAAACGCACCCACGATACAGGAAGAAAATCCTAGTGTGGGGCAAAGTTAAAAAAAAAAAACAAACTTAACATTGAAAATGAACCGAATACCTAACCTAACCTAACCTAACCTGTCCGAGTCGGGGTGGCCCCAGTCCCGCGACCTCAAGCAACCTCTTAAGTTTATACAATTTAACGTGTAACGTTAAATGCGCAGACCCTCTAGTGGGGTAACACAGCCCATGTTACAGAACAATGTTTGTTCTAAGACTTTTGGAAATTCGCAAAAAAAACATGGTTTTTCATGCAAAATGAGAAATTGATCGGACCCATCAGTATGAAAAATCTTTTTTTTTTTGTGAATTTCCAAAAGTCTTAGATTTTTTGTTTGTTCAGTAACATGGGCTGAGTTATCCCACGAGAGGTTTTGCGCATTTAACGTTACACGTTGTATAAGAGCTCTTCAGTAGCATCAAAAGCGGGCGTCAGCGTAATATCTATAATCTGAATTAAGTAGGTACTGTTTGAGCGAAAGATACACAGGAAAGAGATTTTGAAAGGCAAATCTGTAAATTTCAAAACATTTTAGCGAGCGAAAGGTGAAATTAACTTTCTTACTAATGCCACGCAATGCAGCCTGAGGATGAACGTTACCGAAGCCGGCCCAAAAAGAGGTGGCAGAATGAACTAGAAGCGCACCTTGATGGCTGGTCCAAAATGGCACTAAAAAGAGCACTTGGAAAGATATTTGGGAGGCCTTTGCCCAGCAGTGGGACAGCAACAGCTACAAAAATAACAACGGCAACTACTTGAGCTATCTACAAATCTAAAACAAGCGTATCTCTTTAAAGATCGATGTGGATTCCTTATGGCCGGTACCTGTAATAAAAAATACTTATTTTGTCGCTGATAATTGGACCCTGTTAAGCAGAAAAGATCCAACCAACAATTTCCATAAAATTCAGATAAACATAAAGCAAGAATCTCCGAATCGAGTTTTATATACTCAGAAAAGATCCAAGCAGTCAGACAACATTCACCAAACAAACCTCGATCACCCCAAAGTTACCAACCACATTTAGCGATTTAAAAAAAAAACTAACAAAATCCATGACTCTTGGATCGCAAAAAAAGTAATATGTATTACTTTTTTAAATCCAAACAGGTTGGATCCTTTCCGCAAAATATATTTTTTCTATAAGTTTTAATGTACAGTATGCCAAGCGCCTTGGATCTTTTCTGCAAAATAATTTTGCATGTTTTCTCCCGCCACTCGAGACTCAAGTGTCATTTGTTGAAACTTTGGGTTCTCCTTTAATGGCGTCCACACCGACTATGGCAGTGGAAATTACAGAGAATAACATTGAACGTCCAGCTTTGTCACCTGTTTCGGCACAACTATCTCCCGCTGTAGCTGAAATGCCCGAATCTTTTCAACCATCACCAATGCCTGTGATGTCACCTAAAACTAAAGAGCTATTAAATGTTTTAGAAGGATTTGATGACTTTGACAGTGATGACTCCGTACGGGATCCAGACTATCAAATCAACGAGATGGGTAATACCAGCTCTAGTGAAAGGTCAGACATGTCAGCTTCTATAATTACTACACAAGTTCTCGTTCATCATAATGCCACAAAAAAAACAAGACCGAGAAATTACCACAAACGAAAATCACAACTTTTGTGATTTAGATATGCACCGTCCTGTATATCCAGTTGAAAGCTTTCAGGAAGAGACGAATTATGGTGTTCACACAGAAAATATTGCTAGTTGCAATACAGATCACGAGCAACAGCTACTTGTGGAAGAAAATACAAATATTGAAGAAGGTAACGATGAGAACATTTCTACAAGTGGTAATACAAGTGGTGGCCTCGTAAAGGAAGAAAACGGAGGTTTGGACAATTAACTAAGGAAGAGAGGAAACAAAATAAATATCAAAACAAAACTGATTGAGCCTAAATCATTTATAAATTTTGATTGTGGTTGTCCCAAGAAATGTGCTGCAAAAATTTCTGTAGAAAATAGAGAAGCCGAATTTAAGAAATTTTACGATTTGGGAACGTATCATTCACAAAATATGTATATTGTTGCTTGTGTGAAAGAAGGACTTGTGAAAAGACCTTACGTATGCCACAACATCTCAAAAAAGAAAACCTATTCGCGTCAGTATTACATTTTGGTATGTAGAAATATGTTTATGAAGACCATTCAAACCACTCCAAAAAGAATTGATACAGCACTTACGAAAATGAGAAATGATGATATCACTGACAAACGGGGTATAAACGGAGGCCACAATAAAATCCCTGCTGAGTGCGAAGAATTTTTAATAAACCTAATAGAGAAGCTACCCAAATATGTTTCTCATTATTGTCGTCAGACAGCAGGAGATGTAAAATTTTTAAGACCCGATATGACCTTTTCAAAGATTTATCAACTTTATTGTGATGAAGCTACTTCTGCAGGGATTAGAATCATTTGATACCCAAAAGCTAAACAAATATTTTTAACAAAGTTTAATCTTCGCACTAAACCATTAAACAAAGATACGTGTAATAAATGTGATTACTACGAAAGCAAAAAGAATACAATAACAAACATGGAAGAAAAAAATAAAATTATAGAAGAACATGAAACTCATCTCAAAACTGCAGAAGATCTCCAAAAACTTATGAAAAATGACATGATGCTTGCTAAAAACAATCCTAATTTAGAAACTTTAACTTTTGATATGGAAAAAACACTACCTCTTCCGCGTATCCCAACGAATATAGTTTTTTACAAACGCCAGATATGGTTATACAATTTGGGTATACATTCAGGGTCCGATGATCAAGGTCATTGCAACGTCTGGGTGGAAGGCGAAGCTGGAAGAGGCGCACAGGAGGTCGGATCTTGTCTCATAAAGCACCTGTCAGAGAGACTTAAACAAGAAGTAACGCATCTTATTCTATGGAGCGATTCCTGTGGCGGCCAAAACCGCAATATTAAGCTTACTCTTATGCTTAAAGCTTTCCTAGAAGACCACCCAACGTTGCAGCAAATTAGCATGAAGTTTTTAGAATCGGGACATAGCTTTTTGCCAAACGATACCGATTTCGGTAAAGTGGAAAGTGCGTTGAAGTACCAACAAAGAGTGTATTTGCCTGAGGACTACATACATGTCATGAAAACGTGCAAGAAACGGAAGCCCCTTAGAGTACACCGCATGCAATCAACAGATTTTCTTAGTTCACGTCCACTGGAGAACATTATTATAAACAGAAAAAAAACACTGACTGGAGAAAAAGTATCCTGGCTGAAGACGAAAGAAATTGTATTGAAAAAGGAAGCGATGTTTTCTTTGTTTATGCGGTACAGTCAAGATGATTCTTTTGTAGAAATAGATCTGAAAAAAAAAAAATCCGCGGTAAGCCACGCGTCTTAACAAAAAATCGAATGCAAATGCTTTGGCCTCATGGGAAGATGATACCACAAGCTAAGTTGAATGACATCAGCAGCTTAATGCATTTGATTCCGAGCGATGCTCAGCCGTTTTACAGAAATATGACTGGTGACAATACTTTAGAAGATGATGTAGACGGGTTTTCGGGGGAACCTGATTTTGAGCTTGAAGAGAAAGTAGATGAAGATCCTATATCTTAATTAGCTATCTGTACGAGATTAGCTGACAGAATGTCTAAGATAATGTAACCTTGAAAAGGTTTTATAAGATTTGAACTGTTTTTTTAATAAAAATCCTTTAATAAATATTTTTTTACTTTATATATTTTGTTGTTGAATCCCCAGTCGAAAAATTACCTACTATTTCATTTTTGCAGCAAAGATCCAGGGGTAGTTTTTCAAGAAAATCAGGAAAACTGTGCGCAACTAGCCCATGGTATTTAATTCAAAACAATGCTATTTTATTGTGTTACTACTAGTAACTTTTCATTTTTGTATTCTTCCGCTTGTTTATTTTGTATTCACTTCTGAACTTCAAATTGAATTTACTCAAAACTAACATTTTGTTGGTTGGATCTTTTCTGCTTAACAGTGTCCAATTGTGGTACATAAAAAAATGCGTAGACAGGCATGTTGTCTAGCTGCACAGCTACGCAAGGTTACAAATGTTAACGCTACGCGACGCTACGTCATATACGTTCTACGAGTAGGTACTACCCGATTCTACGTCAACGCTACGATAAGCTACGCGAGACTACGCAGGTTGTAGTACACGATGCTACGCCGGCTATGCTACGGCTACGAGATTCCTCTTTGCAGGCTACGCAAGTCACGCGGACGCGACGTAACGCAATCTAAATTCTACGAGATGTAACGGTTCTGCCTTTTTTTCTTATATTATGGGTACTACAGAAGATATATTATACATTAAAATTTCATAAAGCTGGTAAGATTTGTAGTAGTTAATGTGTAACAAGATTAGGACAGAGAATTTTTCACATTAATTTAGTACTTTTTTCTAATCCTCATTTAATAAAATTTAAAAAGCAGTTTTATTTTTGTTTTCTTTTCACGCACAAACCCCATCATGAATTTTGTAAATGTGTTGTCAGGTTTACAGGAACGGACAAAGGGTATAAGCTACCTCTCAGTCTCAAAAAAGTAATAATACTCGTAGTAAGTAATAAATTAAATGACAAATAGGATAGTAAGATGAAGTGATACTTCAGACCTATGGTCAATAAGGTATTTACTGCAATGTTAGGTATTGCTTGCAACATTATTTTGTGACGCGGTTATAACAGTCATATGCACAAATACAGAAGTAATTATTTTGAATTTAGCCCATTATTAAATACTAGCTTCTGCCAGCGACTTCGTACGCGGATCCTGTTGCTTATGCCAGCGACAATGGGGTCGTCAAAATAGAAGATTTGAAACGTCTGATGTCGAATTATTAGAGCCTGGGGACCGGAAAACAACAGGACGCGCATGAAGATTCCAGACGTTCCAGATCTTTCATTTTTGTAAGTCAACAGGACATGCCCATCAGACTAAACAACTCTTGCTAAGATGTTATTCATATATACGTTAAAGTGTAGCTGGGCTCTTGGAATTCTACATCAGTTGTTCCAGATCTCAATTTTCATACGTCAACAGAGAGTGCTCATTAGGTTGAACAACTCTTGCTAAGACGTCATTCTTATATATGTTATAGTGTAGCTGGGCTGTTGGAGTTCCACATCAGGTGTTCCAGATCTTCAGTTTTTATACGACAACAGGGAGTGCTCATCAGGCTGAACAACTCTTGCTAAGACGTCATTACTGTATATGTAATAGTGTAGCTGGGCTCTTGGAGTTCCACATCAGGTGTTCCATATCTTCAAATTTATTTTCTCAGCAGAAAATGCTCATCACGCGGAACAATTTTTGGTATGGCGCTATTTTTGTATCTCTTATAGTTTAGCTGACCTATTGCAGTTCTGCATCAGGTGTTCAAGTTTCCAAGATAAATTATAGCCTATAAAAAAACAATCAAATCCGTCCAGTAGTTCCGAAGATTAGCGTGTATGAAGTAACTTCTCCCGTTTCCCTAACATTTCCCTTCACTGCTCTGCTCCTATTGATTGTAGCGTGATGAAAAGTATACTATAACCAGCGCAGGAGTATGAAAAATAATTCTACCAAGTTTCGTCAAAATCCGTCGAGTAGTTTTTGTTTCTATAACGGTTATACAGACAGACAGACAGACAGACAGACAGACAGACAGACCGACAGACAGACAGACAATAATTTTATTAATTGCATTTTTGGCATCAGTATCGATCCCTAATCACCCCCTGATAGTTATTTTGGAAATATATTTCATGTACAGAATTGACCTCTCTACAGATTTATTATAAGTATAGATAAAACAGTACCTACATACGGGAATTGGAAATGCCTATTTAATTGAGATTAAATAGGTAACCGTAATAATATTTAGAAGCTGCCATAAAAGTGATTTAATTAGATAAGTAGAAACGTATTATTCAATTTACGATTACACAATGTGATTCAAGATATCAGTGATCATTTGATTGTTATATTACTCGTCATATTTATTTAGGCCGCAGATAATTTACAATTATATTTTCCATCAAAACAAAAGCTGAAACTGAAACGTAATTCGTCGAAACCGTTTCCACGAAAAGTCGTTACGTTGTCGACTAAACAAACCGAGCTAATGGCGCAAATGGCCCGCGGCTCGCGCCCAAACCCATTAAGTTCAAAACTCAATAAACATCATTGTTTCAGCGCTTAACTAGGAAAATAAGCGCGCGCGGCCGCCCGGGGCCGCTTTAGCCCGATCTTCAGCTCGCCGCGACCTCTAATATTCATAAGTCAATTTCCTGCCCCATTAATACGTAACGAAGTAGCGCAAATGGCCTTATCGCTTGTGCGCGATTACTTGCCCGCCGCTCTCTTACATAATTCAACGTATTAAACGAAATTGTTTAAACCTTATTGCTCGATTACGTTTCTCCACCCCGGGCACGCCTCGTTTCCCACCGCCAATCGGGTGACGAGATTCCACTTTGGCCCCCACTTTGGGCCCGTCCCCTCCTTTCATGTGCCCGCCCGTTTCTGTCCTCCCCGGGTTCAGTTGATAGCGAGTTGTGATAATCGGATGTTGGGCTGGGACGAACGTGTCCTCACTGTCCACTGGCTCGCACGCACGCGCTCACAGAATTGACAGACAGTGCTGACCTATTAGGACTAAGGACATTTTTAAGACACTCGTGTGCAGTGATAGTGTTAATAAACTGAGATGTTTCATTGAACATTCAAATGTTTCTGTTAAACATCTTAATAAAATAGGCCTTGCTATGACGATGCTTGCGATGGCGCGAGGATCGGAGGAGCGTCGAGACAAGGCCGAAGAAGAGGCCGAGGGGGAGACGGAGGCCAACGGGGAGGTAGATGTCGTCGGGGTGGAGGAGGCCGCGCCGGTAGACCTTACGAGGAGACTGGGGTTGACGAGGCCGCCCGACAGGCCAGCTATAGCGTTCTCCGTGGAGAATATTCTGGACCCCACAAAGTTCACCGGCCGGTCTGAGGTGCCTCTGAGATATGATGAGCAGTATTGGAGGCCGCATTATGACAGGGATGATAGTGATTCCGGTGAGTAGGTGGTTCGTTGTTGTGTTTTTTTGTTTTTCTTCATAGTTGAATCTACTTCTTTCTGAACTAAAGAAGTTTTGAAGTTCGAATTTGATTTGGAATGAATTTAAGTGGCTTCTTATAAGAACGTGGGATAAGTTGATTGAATTAACAGCTGAAGTTGACTTGTGGGACAAGTGAAGTTACATTATGGTATAACAGTGAATTGACAAGGAGTACCTACTTAAAATCTTTTGCGGATACATACTGAAACCTGAAACATAGTTATGATTATGTTTTGTTTTGTTAAGCAAATTCGTGTGAAATAAAGAAATGATCATTTTGAAATAAAAAAGACTAATTATCTACTTACCCTTTATTTTTTCACAAGTCTTCATGTAATATAAGATCGATATATCATTAAATATTTATTTTGCTTACCGTCCATTCCGTTAGGTATAATTTTTGAAAAATCGCTACGGTTTAAGAGTAAACTTAGATGTTTTTAAAGGCTTTTCGTGATATTATACCCTGAAGGGGGAGCAAGAGCAACTGTTCTGTTTTCACATAATTACTAAGTTTTCAGCAGCAAATATTAAACTAGCTGAAAATATCTGCTGAAAATCACTGAAACACATTACCGGTACCTAAGCAATGCCATCTACAATAACTAACCTATTTTTAACCTGCCAACTTTAACCCATAAAAACTTCGAACAGCCTAACCGTACAGCAGTAGGTATTAGGGTAGCAGTCGAGGGGTTGGGCCACATAGCTCAGTTAAGCCTCTACGAGGCCGACGGATCATGGTTGGCTCTCCCGCCAAGCTTTAGTTACCTGATTATTGAATGTTTTATGTATGTAACTGGGTGAGGAAGAATTTTGTGTATTATGCGATAGATGAGGAAGATTACTTTGATGATGCCAAAGTTATATAGATAGGGGAACAGTGTATATAAGACGGGGACGGGGTATGATCTTCGATCATTAAATTCAACACACAAGATTACACACTTAAGGCTAACTTAACGCAATACTAACGTAGCGCAAGAGCTAACGAGGACGCCATTTGCAAATGACGTCCTGATGGCGCTTGCGTTACGTTAGTGTTGTACGTTGTTACCAATGATAATATCATTGGTTGTTACCGTCTAATATTTTTTATTTTTTTTTATACACACACAAGTTAGGTTACATGCAAACAACAATAGAAGAGACAATGGTTTAGATTACAGAAAGAAATACCCGTGGGCCCCAAACTAGGCTGTTAATACACTGTTCCCTTTATTATGCGATAGACGAAGAAGATTTGATGACGCCATCGATGGATAGATAGATAGATATACTCTTTATTATGCACACCATACAAATTAAGGGTCTTTACAGATATATCTTATACCTACTTATGGTGACACAATGGGGGTCTTATCGCGAAAAGGGATTTTTTCAAGACAACATTTGGATGGATTTGGAAGAAAGAGAGACAATACTGTAGGTAGTACTGTGGTGTAAAAGTAACCAATTGAACAACTATTGTGAGGCTTTTCTAACTATTGGTATTTAAGGCTGACTGCATACACACGTTTTCCATACTTATGCATTTTCCTAATTTGTAATTCCGATTCGAAACTCCGCGAGACTTTTGGTAAACGTCAGCCTTAATCACCAATTAATTGACATACATTTTATGAGCTGTCAAAGCGATTTTCTCATTGATTTTGTATGACAAAAGCAAGCTATTACGTCACTAGTTAGTTAACTCAATGATTTTACTATTTATTGATTTCGAAGCTAATAAAAACCATTATTAAACAATTTTATTAAAGTTTATCAGGTTTTCGGTATAATACTAAAAATAAATATGATTAGGTACGTAGGTACCTAAAAAAATCTTCTGTGATGTAGATCACAGAAGATTTTTTTTGACTAAACTTTATTATCGTTGCAAAATGTCGTCATTTTTTTTTGCATAATACGCAATTTAGGTATGTCGAGTTTTTGGATTAGGAAGTTGGTAGAAGTCAGTGTCTAACAGGGTTGGCATGATTAAAACAAGTTATTTTAAAACACATGTTTTCATGTTTATCAGTTTGAAATTAAAGTGTTTTTATCACACATTTTAACTACATTTCATGGCGGATGAATTGATACAAAACTAAAATAAAATAATATTTAGGAATTTCGATAGTTTCACATAAAACCGACGTAGTGACACATCATTTCGCAACATGCATAGGTAACGTTTTGAGAGACTTTTAAGACTCTATCACTGAGTTTGCCTGTCTCACCAAGTAACCTCACTTTACCCTATAGATATCGCTCATTCTACCGTAGAACCTTGCATGGTTTCTAAGTCCTTGTTTAAACAATTTAATTTGTACTCGTAGTTAAAACCATTTCCACTTCATGTCATATGGACATTTTGTCACTTGATCTTTAACAAAACTTTTGAATATTTTACATACCTTTATTGGCATGTGGATAATTTCACTTGGCCGAATGTTTCCATAAAGTCCATTTTATTATGAAAAAAGTTTAGAGTTCCTGTGATGTTTCAATGTCATGTAGGTATGTACTTTTCTGTTGACATGTTTATTTCATCAATATTTATGAATATAAAATTAATAATAAGTTCAGTCGAGTTTAAAAATATCTATGAACCTTTGAATATTATTCAGACTAAAATAAGGTTCAAAAGTGCACACATATTTTAGAACTCGACCTACATAATTATATTAATTTTGTATTCATAAATATTGATGAAATAAACATGTCAACAGAAAAGTACATAGGTACTACCTACCTACCTACATGACATCGAAATAACACAGGAACTCTGAACTATAACGATTTTGTTTTTATTTCAAAACAATAACTGTAAGGATTTCTTTTGTCGTTTAAAATCGTCTGATAAGTTAATTTCTTAATTTTAGTTTTAAAATACATACAAACAATATCATGATAATCATAGTCTAGCAAGAAAATAATAACTTAATGTGAAGTTATTATTTTCTAAAGACAATAAAACTCAAAATTAAATATGCCGAGTGTACCTAAATTATCAAATAAATAGTTAAATGTATTACACAGCTAAACAGTTCTTTGTAAATTATCTTTATCTGTTTCGGCAACAATTTGTAAATAGCTTTCAATAACTTTATTTTTTTTATATAAAACTCAAAATTAAATATGCCGAGTGTACCTAAATTATCAAATAAATAAATGTATTACACAGCTAAACAGTTCTTTGTAAATTATCTTTATCTATTTCGGCAACAATTTGTAACAGCTTTCAATAACTTTATTTTTTAATATACCTATTTTATTTTTCATTTAATGCCCCATTAAAAGTAAACATACTAAAAAAAGAACACAAACTCTTAATGCAAATATCTTTAAAAGCAGAATGTATAGTAACAATGACCGCGAAAAAAAAAGAAAAACGGCCATTCTCATCACAGTTTCACGAGGTTGAAGAAATCAGCAAATAATTGACAGTAGTCTAGTGCAAAATGAAGAGTTTTTGTTAACACATAATGCTATACAGACAACAGTTTATTTTAAACACCAGTGTGTGTAAAAAGCGTCTACTTATTGATAGTTTTTGTCGAAGATAAATAGTTTTATTTCCAACTTAGGATATTTTTTTAGGATTCCGTAGTCAAGGGTGCCAACGAAGCTCAACTTAATAAATTAAAACTTCAGTTTGTCACAGCGCTGTCTTTTCAACCTTATTAATCACTTGAAATTTTCTCCAAACGTGGATACTATCTATCGCTGGTATAAAAAATTAAAAGAGTCCAAAAAAACTTTTATAAATTCTTGATATAGTTTTCATAAAATATGATACTTATAAATTCTTGCATTTTTTTTAAGTTTTTCATTTTTGTTGTATGAAGTTTAATTGCAAGCCAGAATTATAAACACAGGTGAAATAAGAATTTAACACTCTTGCTTTTTTCTTTTACGGCGTTTTTGTTGCTCATTAATACGGAACTCTTTTAAGCGCGTGTCCGAATCGCACTAGTCCTGTTTTAAGAGTTCTGTACCTAAAAGGTAAAGTCTTACTTATAGGGTCCCGATCCTATTAGTAAGACTCTGTAACAGAGCGATGCCCGTCCGTCGTCCGTCTGTCGGTCTGCTGTCTGTCCATCTGTCACCAGGCTATACCTCATGAACTGGTCGCGGGACTAATGAGCTAATATCGTGGCCCCGCCCGGAACGTGACACCGTGGATTTTAGTTAGTACAAGTATGACAGTCTCTCCGCCCTGCCTTGGGTGGGAGGACTCATTTGATGATATTACCACGTAAAAAAAAAATCTCATGAGCTGTGATAGTCAGACAGTTACAATTTTCACAGATTATGTATTTCTATTGCCGCTATAACAAAAATATTAAAAAACAAATACAATAAATATGTACCTACGGGATAATGATAATAGTACGGAACCTGTTGTGCGCTAGTCCTTTCGTACTTGGCCTGTTTTTTAACTAGGATTATGGTATCCATTCATTGGCAAGCGGTGTGACAAATTGGCGGGAATTAACACGCGGTAAAATAATTGTACGCAGCACTAAAGTGGACTAACTGAAAACTGTAATTGCTTGTTGTTGGTGAAAATGTTGAACTGAATGACCCACAAAACTACACAACAGTGTAGTATTCATTTGATATTACACATAATCATAACCTAAACTATAAATAAAAACTAACTACTAGTAATATGTACAAATAATAATAATTATAATAAAGACAAATAATAATAAAGACAGTGTAGTTTTGTGGTTCTTTTGACATGGAAATCATGTGATTAAAGTCTTTAAATACTTTTGTACTTTTTCAGAAGACCCTAATTCATACATCAAAAAACAAGTTTGTGTTTACTACCTAGCATACGAGTACACGCAAATATTTTTTTAAAATGTAAAATCCATTGATTTTTTTATTCATGTGTGTTCTAAATCTTTATATTTTTAAATTAAGAATCTAGAAAGAAGGAGAAATCATTATTTAATCTACCGTAAAAAAAGATTTAATTTTTATGTGTTCGCAAACTTTTTTTTTATCTGTGTAGACTGTAGTTGTTTGAAGTATAAGACCCTGAAAATTCAAATAAGCCTAAATAAATATTTAAACAGAGCGTGAGAGGAAGACTGAGTAATAAGTGCCATTCAAATGCCTCTTTAAAAAAAAAAAAAAAAAAAACAAATTATCTTTTTTATTAATATTCACAGAAATATTATAGTTGTGGATTCAAATATCTCGTAAACAAGTGAATTTGGGTCCAATTTGTTGCATTTTGGTCCCTCTAACACCTCTTGAAAGTCGTATTACCAGTAAACCTGTTTATAGATTTTGATATCTATCAACATACGTTTAAAGTCGAAATAAGGCTAACACTAAACTATATTTAAAAGTTATTTTTGGTTCTAATACAATATGGATCTCTGTTGGCTGAATTTAAATACCGGTTTCGCTCTCCCACTGTTAGTTTTTACAGACCGTGTTTCCTGTGACATGGTGGATCGTATGGTGTCTTGTTTATGGCTTTTTTTGGCTCACGTTTGACCGCTGTATTTTCAGATCAACATTATGTCTTAATTCTAGAACAAGGTAATTTAATTTATTTTTATTTTCTGTAAATAAATACCATCTTGTGATACTTGAATGGAGGTTTCAAGGTTTTTTTCATTATCATACTCTGAAAGTTAGTCATTATAGGTAGGAGGTATGTCTGATAAGCAGGTTGAAAGTTATGCATTGCAGCCCTAGGGAGAATAGTTTTCAACTGACAGCTGGCCAATCTTTTTAAAAGAAATTGGTCTATTTTAATTTTCATTTAAATTGAACCATGTTCTTGCTTTTTATATCATCAGCCACTAAATTACAGCGCTATTTAAAATTTAAATAACACAAAGTTAAATATTAAGAGTACCTACCTATACATATGGTATATTATGACTTTAATATAATTTAGTTTCAACTATTTATTTACAATAACACAAATTTCGGCCCTTTTTACCTCGGAAAAATTACCTACTTATTTAGTGCCTCGTGGCTTAAAGTTAAGCGCCCTCATTAGGTTATGGATGCCAAATAACGTCTCGGGAAGTCGGGACTAAATTAGAAACTTTCACCCCTTCAATAACAATGTACTATTGAGTGCAGCCTGGCCTGCCTGATTCTATTTCTGACTTATTCGTCAACTCGCCCGCAATTAACTCGCCCGCTCGGGCGAGTTGGCACCTTCTGATTTTATCTTTTTTTGTTGTCGTCAACTCGCTACTGAACGAAAAATGGTACAGTCATCTATAAAAGTGTTATAATAAATTCAATATAGAAACCTACTTTATAAGTATAAGGCATTGTACGATTTGAAATAAAAGGAATGTAGTTTTTTAATAGGTACATTATGTATTATAATTTACCACACATGCCAAACAAAAAAAAAAACTGCTTATAATATGTTACCTACATTTTGAAGATTATCAACAATATCACGTTTTTTCTAGTTTCTTTTTCATAAATAATCTAGTATGTAACATGACTAAACTAAACAAATATAACAAAGTAAAATCAACAATATCAAAATACATTTGGTTAATTATTACTTAATACTACTATAAAAAATCACAGTCTTAGGAACTATAAAATCACAGATCAGGGTTTGTTGTAAATGATTTTTATAACAAACGTTAACATATTACTTACTTATAAAAACAATCACAGTCTTAGGAACTATATAAAAAACTTTTTCAAAAAAAAATGTAACCGACTTCAAAACCACCACAAAAAAGTTCAAAATAACCTACAAAAAAACTTTTCTTTCGAAAGTCGGTGACTTTTTTTTTTTTTTTTTTTTTTTAGCGTGGTAAAATCATCAAATGAGTCCTCCAACCCCGGGCAGGGCGGGAGGGACTGTCAGACTTCTACTGACTAAAATCCACGGTGTCCTTCATAGCCTGTTAAGTTCCGGGGTTGCGGTAAGGGAATAATCCCGCGACCCCGGCAGGCTTTGGCCCTCTGAGAGGGGGGCCCCGTCATTATGCTGACGCTCTTTGAGGCGCGCGTGGGACACAACGCGCCGTCGACCCGGGCATGGTCCTTGGTCGGGCAGCGAGTTGCCCTTTACTCGCTGCCCGCATGCCCGCACCTACGGTGGCCGGAGATCATCTAGCGACGTCCGTCGCCGTGGGCGCCTACCACTGCGGCTGGGGCGGAGGGAGGACGCTGTCCTCTCTCGCTCGCGGCCTGCCTCCTCCTTTACGAGCATTACTGCCTCGCAGAAGGAGCTGACCGCTTCCCACTCCGTCTCGCCCCGCAGCATGGCCGCAACCAATGCCGGGCGCGAGAGGTCTCCGCCTATCGCAGCCGTGAGGACACGTCGGTGCTCCGCCCAAGCTGGGCAGTCTTGCACCGTATGCTCCACCGTGTCCTCCGGGCGATCTTCGCAGTGGTGACACCCAGGCGTCTCCTCCTTTCGCATCAGACACAGGTACCTCCCGAAACTTCCGTGTCCGGTGAGGACCTGCGTCAAGCGGTAGGTCAGGACGCCATGACTTCTCTCCAGCCACTCCTCAAAGAGGGGTCTTACCGCCGCAATTGCGGCGTGCCCGGCCGTCGGTCGCGACAGTCGTTCCTTCCATACTGCCCTGAGATCGCGCCGGAGGTCTTCGCGCCGCGCCTCGACTTCGCGATGCAGCGGGGTCACGCCCCGGCGCTGCGCCTCCACGCGCCACTCATAGACGCGCTGGAGGGCAGTCGCCTCCAGATCCCAAGGCAGCAATCCGGCAAGCAGGTTGGCCGATTCGCCGGCAATCGTGCGGTATCCCCGGATCATTCGGATAGCCATGACCCTCTGGCATGCGACCAGCTTCTGTGGTCGCGTCCGGATGCTCAGGGCCCACACAGGGGCCCCGTAGAGGGCCATGGACCGCACGACGCCAGCGTACAGCCTACGGCAGGAAGCGTTTGGCCCGCTGAGATTGGGCAGCAGTCGCCTGAGGGCGGCTGCTGTACGGTTCAGCTTTGGGGCCAAACTCAGGAAATGCTCCCTGAAGTTCCATCGGCTGTCGAGGACGAGTCCCAGGTACTTCATCGTCCTCTTGACGCCGATTGGAACTCCTTCCACCGTAATGCTGTAACTCGACTGTGGCACGTTACGGCTGCCATGAAAACACATGGCCTCCGTCTTGTGCAGCGCCACGTCGAGTCCCAACCGCCGGATCCTATGGACGACTGTCGCGACCGCTTCCGTCGCCACGTCGGCCGCCGCCTGGTGCGACTCTCCCTGTGCAAGGACGAGCGTGTCGTCAGCGTAACAAATTACGCTGACGCCGTCAGGGAGGTCGCTGCGCAGCACCCAGTCGTATCCGATGTTCCACAAGGGCGGTCCCAGGACCGAACCCTGTGGAACACCGCACGACATCTCTCGCCGGTTCCACTCTCCCCGGTGACCGGGGTAGATGACGGCTCTGTCCGTCAGGTAGTCCTCGACTATTCGGCGGAGGTAGGGCGGCACCCGGTGATACCGGAGTGCCTCCCTGATGCAACTCCAGGGCAGGGTGTTGAAGGCATTGGTGATGTCCAGAGACACCGCCAAGACGACCCTGCCCCGGGCTACTGCATCCCCCGTCGTGAGGGCTCTCACGCGCATGATGGCGTCCACCGTCGAGCGCCCCCTGCGGAAGCCGAACTGGCTCTCCGACAGGTTCGGGCCCACTCGATTCAGGTGCCCGGCGAGGCGGTCTGCAATGACTCTCTCAAAGAGCTTGCCCACCTCGTCGAGCAGCACAATGGGCCGGAATGCGGACGGAGAGTCCGCAGGGCGCCCGGACTTCTGGATCAGGACCAGTTTCCCCGTCTTCCAAGGAAGCGGGAACCGGCCCCTCTCCAGGCACGCGCTTAAGAGCCCCCCTAGTCGAGGCCCGAGAGTCCCGAAGGCCAGGACCCAGGCTTTTCCTGGCAGGCCGTCGGGTCCTGGGGCGGTATTTTTGGCTTTGAGCCGTTGTACCGCCACTCTCAGGTCTACCTCGGTCACCTCTGGAGCGTCGTAGACGTCGTCGTCGCTGTGGTCCGCGTTCGCGTCAGCTTCCTCCTCAGATTCCGTCGGAGACGGAGCCATGGGCGGGGGAGCATGGTCCCCTCGCGAAGGGAACAGGGCGCTCACCACGTCCTCCACGAACTGAGGCCGGAGACTCTGCGTCAACGGGGGAGCCCAGGGGCGGAGCTTTTCTCGCACCCACTTGTAGGGGCGGCCCCATGGGTCCCCGTCCAGAGTCCCCAGCATCTCCTCGCGGGCCAATTCCTTGGCCCGCCAGATCGCGTCGCGGAGGGCGGCCTTCGCTGCCCTGTAGCCCTCGTGTAGCTCTGCCTCTACAGTCGCCGCATCCGGAGGTCGGGTGCGGCGCCTGCGGAATCTGGTGTACCGGCGGCGCGCAGCAACGCACGCTTCGCGCAGCGCTGCTAACTCGCTTGACCACCAGTACAGCTGACGCCGGGCGCGTCCTTGCCGGACCCGGGGCATGGCCACGTCGCAGATCTCCGACATGGCCTCCCGGAACCACTCAGCCTCGTCGTCTATGTTGGCAGGCCTGTCCGGTGGTGACACCCAGGCCTGCACGATCGAGGCTTCCAGGAATAGCTCCCGGTCCAGCTGCTTCAGCGCCCATCGCGGACCACTTAGGTTCCGTCCACTTGAGACCGGCGCGTCTGAGGTCTGGGCGGAGACGTCGAACCGGATATACCGGTGGTCGGAATAGGTCTCCACCTCCTCCACAACGCGCCAGCCAGTGACGCGCGGTGACAGGCTGGGGGTGGCGAACGTAAGGTCCACCACCGACTCGCCCATGTACCGCACGCACGTGGGGACGGAACCCCGGTTCTCAATCACCAGGCCATGCGCACGGGCCCAGCGCTCGAGCTTCCTGCCCCGCGAATAGTCCGTGTTCCGGGAACCCCAAGCCGGACTTTTGGCATTGAAGTCCCCCAGGACAAGCGCGGGGAGGGAACCGAGGGCGACGACGATGTCTCCCAGCTCCTCTAGGGAGTCGTGGAACTCGGCGATAGATCGGCTCGGGGAGAAGTAAACGCCTACCACGGCGATCTCCCCGAACCGGGCTGCGACAATCCCGTGCCCTCTCTCGACACGATCGAGGGGCGGGGTACCAGCGGCGGCCGACGAAATTAGGGTCACCGAGCCGTCCAGGTCCGCAACCCAGTCATTCCTGGGCAGGACAAAATACGGCTCGGAGACCACGGCGACGTTGATCAACCACTGCGCCATGCTCTGGAGCAAAAGATCCTGAGCAGCGGCGCAGTGGTTGATGTTCGCCTGGAGGAAGCGCAATGGAGACATTAATCTGAATCCATTGCGTCCTCCTCCAGGGCCCTCCTCGAGGGCGTGGCCACGGCGGCGGCGGCGGCGGCGGCGGGAGCGGCGGCAGCGGCGGCGGGAGTGGCGGTGACGGCGGCGGCAGAGGGCTTACCTCTGCCCCTGGCCTTGGTGGGTGGGGCGCAGGACCTGCCCCCAGCCCGGTGATCGGTCGGCTTGCCAGCCGCCGCACATACGAAGCAGTGCGGCGGGGCAGAGCACGAGCCGGCCTTGTGACCGGGCTGGCCGCAGCGGAAGCACCTGTCGCTGCGGTCCACCTCCGAGGTGCACACGCACGCCGCGTGGTTGCCCACTTGGCAGCGGAAGCATCTCATCGGTCTGGGCTCCAGGACCTTTACCTGGGCAGCCACCCAACCAACCAGGAGCCTTCGGCCCTCCTGAAGCTTCTTGGCCGCCGACACGGGGCAGCTGACCGTAACGGTCTGCAACCCCGCGAAGCCAGGACGGAGGGCGCCCACCCTCACCTGATCGGAAGGGCACCCCCCAGTCCTGGCCACGGCAGCCACTACATCCTCCGCCGTCACAGAGTCGTCCAGACCCAATATGCGCACGTCTGCGCGCTTGGTGGGCCTGGACACTCGGGCCTCCTCCGCGTTTAAGGACGCTCTGAGCCTTTCGGCTAGAGCGTCAGCGGTAGGGCCACTGGCTGCACCCGGGAGCTCCAGCATCCGAGCCCCCGTTGCGGTGACCCGTAGTCGGAGGCCCCCGGCGATGCCGAGCTCCGCGAGGTTCACCGCCTCCCGCGCCTTGGCTAGCACGTCACGGTATGACACGCCCCTCTTAGCCGCGTCCGGCTGCAGTGTAATCACTACAGCCGCGGTCTTAGGGGCGCGCAATCGCGCCGCAACGTCGCGCTCTTTGCGCCGCCGCCGTCTCTCCCTCCGCCTCGAGGACCTGGCCTTGTTGGCAGCCTTCCTCTTCTCCCCGGCCACTTGCCAATCGGCGCTGGCCGGGGGAGTCTTTGGAGGAGGCTGGGCTGGGTTGGCCTGGGCCTGGGCGCCCTTCTTTTTAGAAGCCGACCGTGCCGGCCCCGCAGGTGTCGGGGTCGAGGTCGGCTTGGACGGACCCGGCGTCGCCTGGCTAGGCTTTGCCGAGGCCGTCTTTGAAGGCGCCGTCTTTGAAGGGGCCGTCTTCGCCGTCTTCGCCGCAGCCGTCCTCGCCGCAGCCGTCTTCGCCGGGGATGCCTTGGTTGGGGGCGGCTTCGACGCGGCCACCGCCGCGTACGAGGACGCCGCCAGCGGGGGTCGCAGCACGCGGCTCTCCAATACGGAGAACCGCTGGTTAAATGCCGCCAGCTCCTGCCGCACCAGAGTCAGCACTGCGTTCTCCTCTGGTGCGGGCCGGCCTTTCTCCTTGGCACTCCCCCCACTCCCCGCCTTAGCGCTCCCTGTCGGCGCCTCCCGACGGCCAGCCGCCCGAAGGCCAGTCAGGTCTGACCTGAGGGCGGCGTTCTCCTTCTGGAGCTCCCTCATGGCGGCAGTCAAGCGGGTGACCTCCGACCGCAGTTCGGACATATCGTCCCTTGCAGCCGGAGCCCCGCCGTGAATCCGCGTGGCCGCCATGATTATGGCCGTGGCTTCGCCGATCGCACCCTCCTTACTACTCCTTTTTCGCTTCAGGGCGACGGTGCGTATTGCGGCTTCCACAGCCTCTGCCAGTTTGGCCTCGTTCGAGGCCAAACCCGTGTTGGGCTCTCCAGAGGGGGGCCCCCTTCCCGAGGACTTGCCTCGGCCTTTACCCCGCACGCTTGTGGGGATCTTACGGGCCGAGACAAATCCTTCCTCCGACGACGAGATATCTTCCCGGGGGCGCTTCAGGAACTCGGACCTCCTGTTTGCGCCCCCCTCGTCGCTCTTCGCTACGCTTCCAGAGACTATGCTCCGGAAGCTCACGGCGTCTGATGCCGAGTCGGACTCCGACTCAAGCACCATCGCCCCCTTCCTCCCCTTCCTCGGAGCGGCACTCTGTGCCCGCTCGGTGTTCGGTGCCGGTGAGTCGGACGTACTGGACAAGTCCAGTGACTCCTCCTCACGGGCACGTGAGCCACCCTGGCTCAATGCGGCGACTGCCGGAGCGAAGTCAGGATAAAAGTAGCTATTGTCCCCCCCAGAGTACGGTGGGACTGACCGGACGGATCCGGTGCGGGATTCTCCAGCTGCGGAGCAGCTGGTACCCGCCTGGGGTATTACATCTTGTAACGACTTTTTCATGACTGGTTTTCACTTTTTTAAAGAGGTGAGTTCCTCTATACCTAACCCCGAATTTCCCTCCCCTGGTTCACTTCACGGTTACGTCTAATGATTAGACGCGTACCGGAAGTGAACCCTTCCCCCCCTGACCCAATCTCAGACGACTGGGCCCGCGCCGCCTGAAAGCTCGAGCTAACTGCTCGATCCTCCAGGCGGCGCGCTTTTCCCCGGTGTGTCCCTCTTAGTCTGGTCTCTCCCTCTGAGCCTGTCCGGCATGAGTGCACGAGTGCCTCTACCGGCAGGGGCCCAGAGATCATCGAGACACGCAAGCCCAACCACGACAACAACGTGGGGACACGTTGGTGGGAAAGTCGGTGACTTTGTTTTTTATTTCATTGACTTTTTGTCACCGACTTTCGAAAGAAAAGTTTTTTGTAGGTTATTTTGAACTTTTTTGTGGTGGTTTTGAAGTCGGTTACTATTTTTTTTGAATTTTTTTTTATTTTATCCTTTTTCATTTCACTATTCAACCCAAATTATTGTCAAATACATAATTTTCTTACATGTGCACTAAAATTTTGTAATCCGTAGCACCGGTAATAACAACGCCTATGTATAAAAACATTAAAAACTAAAAATAAAAACTACTGCACCAAACTAAATGAAAATTTTATGAGACCAAATGGCAGATATACTGTATCGAACAAAAAAAGAATCATCGAAATCGGACCAGAAACCTCGGAGTAATCGGTGTAGACAAAGTTGAAAACTTTTTAGGTTTTTGTTGATTTATGTTGATTTTTCAAAAAGTGCTAGTCCGATTTCGATAAAATTTTAATGGAACCATTCCGGAAGTATACCCTATCCAACAAAAAAAAAAATTAAATCGGTTTTTAAACGACGGAGTTATGCCCGAACAAACATAAAAAAAAAATACAAACATCCGAATTGAGAACCTCCTCCTTTTGGAAGTCGGTTAAAAATCACAGATCAGGGTTTGTTGTAAATGATTTTTTTTATAACAAACGTTAACATGTTACTTACTAATGAAAACAATCTACTGGTCCTCAGTTAATCAACTCTACAGTCGTTTAGTGTCTTAAACATGTGGAGCAGGTTCAATTAAATTAAATGTTAAAGGAGAATGGGCAATTTTGTATGGAGCTTGGGCGGTCAGCGGCCAAGAATGATTTTATCATATTTTAGTGTACTTTAGTCCTACAATTATTGTGTAAAAGTTTTATCACTGTGGTGTACTTCTAAAACCGATTAAATACATTTTGGTTTTTGTGTCCTTATTTTATTATATTTTACTCACTGTTTTGGCTTATATTCAATACAAAAATACAAAAGTAAACTGAAACAACAAATCTAGATAGTTTTAAAGATGTTCATTAAAAAAAAAAAGTTTTATTAGTACGGGCACGCCACAATTGCGGTGGTAAGACCCCTCTTTGAGGAAACGCTGGATAGGCGTCATTGCGTCCTGTCCTACCACCTAACGCAGGTCTTCACCGGACACGGAAGTTTCGGGAGGTACCTGTGTCGGATAAGTAGTGAAGAAACGCCTGGGTGTCACTACTGCGAGGATCACCAAGAGGACACGGTGCAGGACTGCCCCGCTTGGGCAGAGTACCGCCGTGTCCTCACGACGGCGTTAAGCGGCGACCTCTCGCGCCCGGCACTAGTCGAGGCCATGCTGCGGGGCGAGAGGGAGTGGGAAGCGGTGGCCTCCTTCTGCGAAGCAGTCATGCTAGCAAAGGAGGAGGCGGTACGCGTGAGGGAAAGAACAGCGTCCACCTCACAGCCCAGGCGCAGTGGTAGACGCCCACGGCAACGGACGTCGCAAGGCGATCTCGAGCACGTGGGCGGCGAGTACTGGGCGACTCGCTGTCCATGGTCAGACAGTGGAAGTCGAACCATGTGGCATGACCGTTCTCATGAACAGCATAATGTATCGAGCATTTGCCTGTAGTATAGCAGAGCACCGCTGTGTCCCCACTGAAGCGATAGGCTGCGACCTCTCGCGCCCGGCATTGGTCGAGGCCATGCTACGGGGCGAGTTGTAGTGGGAAGCGGTCGCCTCCTTCTGCGGAGCAATTCTAGCGAAGGAGGAGAGACATGTGAGGGAGAGGACAGCTTCCACCTCACCAGCCGCCGCGGGAGACCTGGAGTCGCAGAGAGATTTCCGCCTATGGACCGCATGCTAGCCGTCCTAGTGATGGGCGACTCGCTGTCCGATCATGGACCATGCCAGGCGCGTCGTGATTCACGCGCGCCTCAAAGAGCTGTCAGCAATATGATATGACCCCTTAGAGTGGACGAACACGTCCGCTACGTTCTTGTACTTGTACGTTGTACTGATTAAAATCCACGGTGTCCTTCTATTGAAGGTAGGTAGGTTGAATCGGTACCCGTGTGACCTCCCGTTCTGCCCTGGGCGATATTCGATGATTTTAGCACGTAAAATCTTTTTGAAGAAAAAAAAAGGAACCGACTTCAAAAACACAAAAGGCGTAAAATAACTTTTTTTTCGGAAGTCGGTGGCTTTGTTTTTTATTTATTTAATCGACTTCCGAAAGAATACGAGACTCCCATACTGATACATACAACACTGACGACCGTGCCTAGACACGGCGAATTAACCGTAGATTTTCACGGTCGAAAAACGTGTGTGTACAAGAGGCCTTATATATTTAAACCTTCTCCGAGATGTAACGAACACTTTCCTGGAAACCGCATCAAAATTGGTTTAGCCAAACGCGATATAATCGCGGACAAACATACATATAGGTCGAACTAAGAACCTACTTTTTTTTTTAAGTCGGTTAAAAAAAAGGCAAGTTGCTGATGGATAATCCGCTAGCTACTAGATTGTGTCATTAGAAATACAAAAACAACAACAATATTGCATTTGACTGGCCTGTTGGTCTAGTGGTTAGTGACCCTGACTACTATGCCGGGGGTCGTGGGTTCGATTCCCACCCAGGACAAATGTTTGTGTGATGAGCATGATTATTTGTTCTGTGTCTGGGTGTAATTTATCTATAATATGTATGTATTTAGAAATATATAAGTATGTTTATCAGTTGTCTAGTACCCATAACACAAGTTCTGCTTAGCTTGGGACTAGATGGCGTTGTGTGATAGTTGTGGAATATTATTATTATTATTATAAGAACATAATTATTGTGCGATATTGCTTCATGCACTTAGGTTATATTGACCCTCAAATATTTTTTTTCCTAAATGAAATACAGAGTAACGCCCATAGTAAAAGTTATTCATAAATAGCAGTACTTTCATTTGACACTAAATTAATTGATGACCGCCGAACGCCCAGGACTGCCCATTCTCCTTTATAGAAACACTTTTGTAGACGACTGTAAATTCGTCAGATTTTCGCTCAGTGGCGAGTTGACGACAACAAAAAAAGATAAAATCGGAAGGTGCCAACTCGCCCGAGCGGGCGAGTTAATTGCGGGCGAGTTGACGAATAAGTCCTATTTCTTTTCAACTTTGTGGTGACGCATATGAAAATACCACTTCAAAAGACTCATAGTGAATCTCGATCGAAAAACATCGTTTTTTTATGCGAAAAACAGTCACGGAACTTATATGCGACGTGCTTGCAAGACACCTTATTACCTATTTACTCTACGTTTATTATTTTCCATAGATAAATTACTCTATCAAGAGAATCACGACCTCAAGCATCTTTAAATACGAAAGTAGAGCACAAAAATAATTATTATTTCTTTTTTAGTGGCCTCTTTATATGTATATCATTTTTAAATAGCGTGGAATTTAAACAGGGCAGAAAGGTTTTCAACCGTTGTGGCTACAGAAAAATGGGCCATTAATTTTAATAAAGAATTAGTTAAACAAAAAAAACTTGCATTTTTGTTTTAACCGATTTAACAAAGCCTTCTCCTTTGTTCTCAATCCGATTGATTTCAATGAATCTTTTTTGATCGATTCTTTTTTAATTAAAAATTAATTTCGTATTGCTCAGTAGTTTTATTTACTTAATTACGAAATTAATACCACAGATTATAAAACAAAAATTATCTACTTAAGACAAAAATTTCCATTGTAAGAGTCGAATAAAAACTTGTAAAAAAATGCGTTGTCTGTAAACGGACCTCCGTCTATGTAAATAAAGACATTATAACGACAGTATTGACCTCAAAGCAAACACGAACCAATTACAGGCAATATTAAATAAACTTTTTTTTTTTATAATCATTATAATATCATATAACTTCATTAGTTCGCACCTAATTATCTTTTATGTCACGAACGCCTATAAACTAATAACAGGTAACAATACACCGGATTTAACATATCAATTTAAATTTTCAATCAAATCAAACGGAAATTTTAAAATGATAAAACATGACTTATACCCACGTGACTTAATTTAGCCATCAAACGTCAAAAACGCAAACATAAAATTGCAGTTCGCAAAAAAAAACTTGCCGTTATAACTTTTATTGTACCGCAATAAGGTACATAATGAGGTTCATCGACGGTAAATATTGTTTGTCAAGTTTGAAGTCACGTAGTCAATCAAAAAGATAATAAGTGAGAAAATGGATAAAAATGGCTGTTATGGTGAATGTCTGTTCCTGGGTTATTACTCAATTTATGAAAAAAAAGAGTGTTATTCATAGGTCGGGTCACGACGCTTTGTTTTTGTTGTTTAAAGTGTTATTTAAATGATGATGGCATTTTTCCTTGTATTTTTCTTACCAAGTTTTCATTTTATATTTTGCGTGAATAAATGATTTTTTAAGAGCCTCTATATTTAAGAAAATGCAATCCAGTTTACAGGACAAGTTTTATTTCTATAAACTATATCATGCAGACTTTCTTAGTTACGGCTTTTCATGATGATATTATTCCCAACACATTTATCTCAAAGCACGTTTTTATATTTTTGGAAACGTCATTTCTTAATTTATTGTGAATGATAGGTAGGTACAGACGCCAGCAGGTCAACCTACCCGAATCTGTCAGATTTTACCAATCAAACATTAACCTTCTACTCTTGTGATAAGGTTTAAATTCCATTAAAGAAATTTGACAGGTTGTGGTAGCTTGATGTGCTGGCGTCTGTACATGCAGATCAACTTTGAACGAAGGTGTCAATGACCTTCATGTGTCAACTTTCATTTGAAAATAACGTTTCGCAATAAAATACCTACTTAGTGCAAATTAATTTACAATCCTACTAATATTATAAATGCGAAAGTTTGTGAGGATGTATGTGTGTGTATGCAGGTAAGTACTATGTTTGTTACTCTTTCAAGAAAAACCACTGAACGGATTTGGCACACAGATACTTTATAACCTGGATTAACACATAGGATATTTTTATCCCGATTTTAGGTTCCCGTGGGATAATTTTCGTGTTGTAGCGGGTGAAGCCGCTGGCAACAGCTAGTTAGTGTAAAATTATTACCTTTACTTACTTTCCTGTTATAGTGATTAACACAATACCTACAATAGCCTCCATGCAGTTTTGTTTTGATGTTCGTGTCATCAAATGAGTCCTCCCTCCCTGGAAACAGCAGAAGGGACTGTCAGGCTCGTACTGACTAAGCCCGCCGTGTTTCTTCAATTGCCATTTACGTTCCAGAGTCACTGTAGAGTAGTAACTTCACCCGAACTATCATGAATTGCCAGAATCGCTCAAACTAAGTAGCTATCAAAGCATTTTTAAAATAATAATTTGGGACGTTTGCAACATAAAACCGCCTAACTCATAACATATAAACCACTAATAACTAAACAGCTAAAACATTGAACTAAAATACGACAAAGTATGTAAAACATTTAATTCATGTAATATAAACAAATCTATTAATTTTATAAAGCAAAGGAAACTATATTTTTCTGCCAGACAGACTTGAGACGGGCTTTGGTACAATTAGAAGCGGGTAAATAAGGCACTGTTCCACTGCCGGCGAACAGCGAGAAGCGTCTAGACAGTAGAAATAGCTTCTAAAACTGAGCTGGTTTGAGGGGTAATGTCTATCAGTGTTACAGACCCATCAAATAATCCTGTGTTAATTAGAGCACGTAGTAGCGGCTCATTAGCTTATTGGTCCTGGACTGGCTGTTGTTTATAAGATTTTGACAATTTTAATGGGTACTTAGTTACGTTTAATTGCTATAGAAGCCAGTATTTCCATGTCTTACAATATTAGTGTAATAATTTACTGAGCCGGACCCAGCTACCGAGTTGTGGAGGTCAGTACCCAAGCACGAGTTTTCACTCTTTTACTTTACAGCGTCTTTCCAGTATTTACAGGGTTTCTTGTATGAAAAAATGGAACAGCGCCTCTGGTGTGCGAAGAAGGAACTAATTTTTTCCTTGAAAATTGTCAATTTGAAATTGTCAAAGTTCTAGTTTACTTTACGTCTCAAATACTGAAAACTCGTGCTAAGGGTACCTAGCAGTCGCTCTATGTACAATACTGTAAATAATGTAAATATTCAGCTGCATCCAGATAGACTGAGAGGTGATATAATATAATTAGGAAAAGGCTAGCCAGATGATAATCTTGCACACTTAAGCTATTGTCAAACAGACAGACGTGGCGAACGCGAAGCGAGGCGTTTTTGCTTGTAATATATGGATTCGTTTGAAGCCAGTCACATAGACTATTGGATCGCTTTCGCTTTTCTATGTGACGGGCTTTAAACAATTCCATAAATTTCAAATAAAAACGCTTCGGATCGCATTCGCTTCGCCTGTCTGTTTGACAATAGCTTTAAAACTTTCGCACGTTTCTTGTCGCTTCAACGCTGTCAGTGGAACTGATGCCCGAGTTGTATATCACAGTGCACATAAATCAGTTTGTCCGCGGCAGAGGTCGCCACAGCTGCGGCGTGATGACAGTTTGATAGCTTCCTCACTGACCGGGGTTCATAGGCGATTTCATTTCGTTTTAGTCATTAAACAATATTTGAGATTGTATAAAAACAGTTTGAAGCAGCTGTAACTTTCGTTAACACTGTCATAGAAGAGATGAATGATTATAATATTAAAAAAAAAAATATAAAAAAATAAATCTTAAGTACTTTGTACGCACGGCGACACATCAAGCTATGCAAAACCAATAAAAACTGATTGCTGAATGTGTGGAAGGATCATACAAAGCGAGACCACGATAATTTGGTTTTGTAGAGCTATACTAATAATGTTATAAAGTGGTGAAATATGTTTGTTTGTAGGATTATAATCTCTGGAAGTATGGAACCGATTTAAAAAATTCTTTGACCAGTAGAAAGCTGCATTGGTCCTGAGTAAGCAGGCGAAGCCGCTTGCAAAAGCTAGTGTACGAATAAATGTTTGTTGGTCACGCAAAAATTACAGAACACATTTAAATACTTGTCAGTTAGCTTATAACTAGGGTTGCCAACCCTACTGTATAATATGGTATCCTAATATTTTAAGGGATCAAATACTATATTTAAAAAAAATATAATAAATATAGCAGGCGAAACTATGTAGTAGTTTCGCTTACTATATGTATATTAAAGCGGAACGCAGCTTTAACTAAAACCCGCTCTGGGGGTCTACCGCGAAATATTACGCACGCAATCGCGACTATTTTCAAACGAGCGTAATTTTTGAGTCGTGAGTCGCAGAATTTCGGTAGCTTTCATAGAAAAATTTGCGTCGCGTCTTTTGTTTTGTATGAGAGCGACCGAAATTCTGGTACCTACATATTTTAACCAAATTCTATTTTCTTTGCAATTTTTCTGCCATCTTTTTCATCTTTTACTTTTTTTAAGTTAATAACTTCAAAAATACTATATTTGATAGAAAAAAAGTTGGTAACTCTAGATAAAACGCGTATGTGATTAACGAATTCCACGCGGGCAGAACCACTGGCATAATCTAGTTCATCATAATTATAACAGTCATCCTTCATACCTTAAATACATGACGTACCAAACCCTCTCGATGCTCAACCGATTGTTCATCCGAGTGCACAAATCGGCTACTTCTCGTTATCAACAGCGTCCGCGCAAATCGCGTAAGAGCCGGTCAAAGTAAGTACATAATACATCAATAGCTATCGGCCATCTCATCTAAATAGAATGGCTATCAAATCGGTCTCAAAGTCCATGCTCGTAAATTTTACGCTTGATGTAAAGTGGGGTTGAAAATTGACGGAACTTTCATAGGTATACTACTTTGTATATTGGCTTGAACATAAAACCTGATATTACTATTCATAAATTAAAGGTTTATGGCCATCTGCGTAACCTAGTTATCCGATGTGTTAATCCAGGTTATAAACTACTCGTGTACCTTATTTTATTCAAATTCCTTCAGCTATAACCTTGGGGTCTTCAAGTCAAGAGTGTACAGGTTACTTCTAGGCAAGCGTGCTTCATCGTCGACCACATCCTCGCTTACCAATTTATCATCAGGCGCGATTATGATCAAACGCGAAACTATCATTTAATTAAAATAAAAATTGGTTGTATTTTCTTGAAATAGTTACAGCCAATCTAGAAGCTTTGATTTGTTTCTTTCTTCGTCATTTAGACGGTTTTTTACCATGGTAAAATGATCAAATGAGTCCGCTCAGGGCAGGACGGGAAAGACTGTGTACTGACTAAAATCGACGGTGTTCCTCCAATGGCCATTTACGTTCCAGGGGTGACTGGAACGTAACTAACATGAGGTAACCGTGAGGTTGACAGTCTCGCAACCCCGGTTTCGGCCTTCTAAGGGGATCCATGTATTTAGACGGTTTATTGACAATTTCTTTTCTGGTATTAAGACTAGATACTTAAAGAGCGACTTATTCAACAAAAGTCTGGTTTCAATATTCAAAAGACGACAAAAACTCCAAAATAAAAATATCCGACATCGAACGAAGTTGTAAAAAAAAATAAACTCCGATATCCACGAAAACATTTCCACCGCGGAAAAAACTTCCAAAACAAACCCGCAAACAAGGCAAAATAAGAGAAGAGCGAGTCTGCAACTTGTGCAACTCACTCCCGGCGATTGGACGGGGAGGGACAGGGACAGACATTACACCCCCAACGAGAAAGAGCGTGACAAACTCAACTCTACATTGCCAACGTCCCTTTGCGCAGCAATCCGTGAAATTAGAGTCGTCTAAACGAATCTAACGATTATTTTATTATCCCTTTTACGCTAAGATTTGTTCCTTGCTCACTCAAATAAAAATAAAAGGTGAATAAGGCGTTGCGAGGGTCAAGAGGCGGACATAAATTTTGGAAGCGTTTAGGGTTAGGATTGGCTTATTTTTCGGGCCTTTAAGTCCGGGTGGAAGCTTCGGAAGTCCGGAACTCCGACAGTGCAGATGAACGCGTCCATGTCATATTATAACGGTGTCATTTATTTTGGAGATTTACTTGGCTATGAATATTTGTATGAGGGACAGGAGTATTTTGGGAGACCATTATCGTTGGTAGTCAAGCGATTAATAGTAAGATGTTGGAAATTTTAATAGAAGTTGCTAAGTGTTAACGCTTTTGTTCAGAAGAGTAGATAAAACCTACGTTTTAAAGGTAACAAGATTCTATGCCAAATTGAAGGGATAGATAGGATAGCTACATAAGCTACATACAAAGAGTATCCTATCTATAGCGGGATAAATAGAATACTCTTTGTAATGCACGCCCTACAAATTACCTACAGATATCATGAATTAGAACTATTTCATGAAACAACGGATAGTCAATTGCAATTTACAAATTTCGTTAAAGTTATAAATTACTGCTGTCGGTTACCAGACCCCTCTTTTCCACTGGGCACTCTGGGCAAGTGCCCAGGGCCCCGTGATCGATAGGGGCCCCCTCGTCCCTGCCAGATCACTAAACGATAACCGATTTTTATTGCCGAAAAACTTTTTTGATTCGAATACGACGAACCTAAATTACTGACTACAATACCAATTTGCTTACAGCTTTTGCATGTGCGAAGCTAATCTACTCCTACCCAAAAATTAGGCTTTTTGATTTCAGCATGCTTAGATAAATTCAAATATATAAAAATACAATTCAATGGTATACTAAGTACGTAAAATTCTCTAAAAGTTATATGCATCATGTCTCGATTTCTGATGCGTTGTTCTCGAGATATTTAATCAACAAAATATAAAAAAAAGTTAATTTTTTACAAACGAAAAAAAATATGTACACTTTTGTTTACAAATAATAGATAGCAGTAAATTTCTAAACAAAATAGTGTTCTGTCAAAGTCATAGGGGCCCCATTATCCTAATATGCCCAGAGCCTCCAATAAGTTAAAGACGGCTTTGTCGGTTACCAACTTTGAGTAAAGTCTTTGGATAAAAAGTTGCATAATGTCTTTAAGAAGTTGGAATTGATCAATACCGAGGCAATCAAAATGCTCTAATAATTGGGAATCCCGTTTAAACAGGGTACATCGTTTTCACATTATTTATTTTAAATTATGTTATAAAATATTGTAAATATTTTTTTTAAATAATTGGGAGTTTCTTGGCCATTCTTCTCTACACAAACCTACCCTTGCGACTGGGTGTAGAATCACCCATCCCACCATTTCCTTTAATTTTAATATTCGACGTTTAAAAGTGCCTCGTTGATGGCCTAATAATGAAGTACCTAATCTTTGACTTTGAACATAAGATATTTCCATGTTATTTTGCAGTGCCGCAAACTTTCCACAGCGAGATTTGTTTTTAAAAAGTTGTTAACTGGAAAAGCAGAAATTAGCAAACGTTTAGAAATGGCAAAAAATCTTAGCTCTTTTAATCAACTCAGTACATTAGAAGCGTAGTCTGAAGTAATTTTTTGCCTGTTTCATCGTCAGAGATGTATAAAAACGCCTGTAAAATTTTTGCACAGCGTAAAACAGTAATAAAACGAACATTACTGTCTTTAGAAGTGAATTGGCAGTATAAAGAGCTACGTGCAATTTGCACGAAAGTTAATTGACCGGAGAAAAGTATTGCAGAGAATTTATATGTAGTTGAATTTTAATTTAAAATTGCTTGATAATTTGGGACCGTTAGAAACAGAGGTTTACCGCTGACTACACCGCTACAACAACTACTTATTATAATGGTTTTCAGTAGTATAACTATACCTGATATGCGAAGTGCTATATTATGACAAGAGTATAGATCTGATTTACAGGGTCTTTCTTTTAAATTGGCCAAAAGGGAGAAGTCATAATCATAATAAAATTATCCTTAAATAACACTACATCAAATAAAATCATGAAAAAAAAATAATATTATTTTCGTTCAAACAATTTGTATGAAAAAATATTTTGCATTGACCAACTTCCGCCGTGGTGGCCCAGTGAGCAGTGGTGGCCCAGTGGTATCGGCCCCGACTTACGAGTTGTAGGTCGTGGCTTCGAATCCAGGCAGGCGCATTACTTTGTGTATTTCATCACCACTGCTCTCAGGTGAAGGAAAACATCGTGAGGAAACCGGCATGTCCTAGAAGCAAAAAATTCGAAGACATGTGACATCCACCAATCCGCACTGGGCCCGCGCGATGGATTATGGCCCACTCCCTCTCACAGAGAGGAGGCCTGTGTCCCAGCAGTGGGAACATTAATAGGCTGATGATGAAAATGATGAATGAACTTCCGCCGTCCCGATTTTTTTCTTCCGATACAATGGAATGATCCTTACATGAAACAGAGTCGAAAGGCACTTAAAAAAATTGCCCAATTTCACTTATTTATGTGGACAACTCACACTTGACCAAAAAAATAAAAACGCCGAAATTGTCAACATCTAAAAAGAGCTAAAGGTTCCTAAGAAAGTTTTCCCGTATCTCCTAAGGATTCGGATTTCTCACTTTTGACCAATTAAAAAAATTAAGGATTGTTTAATTTTTCAATGTTTCCTTCATCGTTATAAGAGCAGCGTTGATAAATAAATTATTTATGACTTATTTGCTGTCCTCGAACCCGTAGTCTACAAATCGTATGTCGGAACTGATTTCAATGGGCCATTATGGGATTCAGATACGAAAACTTGATGGCAGTCATTCTTCCTACCACAACATTTTCTCAGCCATTCTATGCAATAACAGTTGCCTCATAATTAAATTTAAAAAACCGGCCAAGTGCGTGTCGGGCCACGCACAGTGTAGGGTTCCGTAGTTGCCCATCAAAATACTTATGCGAACTAATTAAACTGATTCGCTGAATTTAATTTTAAAAAGAAGAATTTTCAAAATCGGTCCAGGCGTCTTTGAGAAATCGGGGAAAATACATAAAAAAAAAGATTACGACGAATTGAGAACCTCCTCCTTTTTTTGAAGTTAGTTAAAAATAGTTGACAATAAAAACCTACCTATCCCCAAAACATACCCACCTATTAAAGCTGTAAAAATAAAGTTTACAAACTTACATTTGCAGTTGAAGAACATGTTTTGCCAACGACTATATAATACTAGACTACACATTGCACGATCTAACGAACAAAACTATTCTGCCAACTCGCTGAGGTACTTCGTAAGCGAGGGGGACGGGGTACTGCGTTGTGATTGGCTAACTCAAGGTCTGTTCTGTCGCAACGTATGTGTACGGCTCACAGGATTGGTCGAAATGAGACTGATATAAGACTTTTTTGCCTAATGTGTTGGCAGACATCGGTCTAGTATTATATCGTCGTTGTGTTTTGCGATACATTTTGTTTAGGAAAATATCTCACTCTCGGACACTCGAGTCGAGCAAAAATTAGCACTTTAAAGCTTAATATTTCACAAACGAATATTTTTATCAAAAAATTGTTAATGGAAACTATCAATATTTTTTAAAGACCTATTTAATGATATCCCACACTAAGGGGTACGCGAGAAATAAAAAAAACATCCCCACTTTACGTGTACAGGAGGTACCCTAAAAAAAAATATTTTACGAGATTTTATTTTACCACTTTTTCGGAACAACAAATCCGTATATTTACACCAAATTACAGCTTTCTAGTACTGGGCGTCTCTGAGCTAAACTGCGGACAGACGGACGGACGGATATGGCGAAACTATAAGGGTTCCTTGTTGACTACGGAACCCTAAAAACACAAAATAATAGAAAAATCAATATTACATTTCATAAACCTTTCATAATGCACAGAAAAACAAAAATCAATTAGGTACTTCTTCCGTGCGGAAACATTGAAAATTATTACAGCAGCCATGTTTCCGGTGTAACCGGAAGTGTCGCGAGTGTTAACGAGGGGCTTAATGTTGGCAACATTGCTTCGTTGACTTTTTAATTGAGGCACTGGAATTACGTGCGAATGCCTCGAGCTTGTTGCGAATATAAAGTAAAGGGGTGCTTTTATTATTATTTTATATTAGCTTTTGCACGCGGCTTCGCGCGCGTCAATTGCCAATTTGATTGAAAAATTCTAACTAGTATGTCAGTTGGATTATCAAGAAATATTCGACCGGTATTTTTTCTTTTGTTACATAGACTAAAATTGACGGAGATACGACACTTTTAAAATTGGCAATACGTCACAAGCAAGTACAGTTTTTACTTGCTTCTGACGTCACGAGCCGCCACTCACGAATTTTCATGGGATAGGTAAATATCTTTGTACTGAAATAAGCATTCGTTTAAAAAAAAACGTCTCCATTATTTTAGGAAACTATACAGGGTGGAATTTTGTAATGCCACCTGGAGGGAAAGTACTCTTAATACTGCAGATAGAAAATTTTACTCAAAGGAAACATTCCTTTATTTTTGAATAGAAAGCCAACTGCATTCAAAGATTTTCGAAAATTCTCTTCCCCCACACCCGGGAATCGAACCGGCTAGAATCTGAAAAAATTATACCCTGTACTTTTATTGCATCGATTGTTAGGGTCAATTATAAGGATGAAATCTCTCTAACAAACATGATAAATTAAATGAAAGGAAAACCAGGAAATCTGAAGTTACAAATTTAATGAGTCAAGTTAAAGCTCTTTAACTAACATCCATCTTTTGTAATGCAGACTCCTTTGCGACATACTCGTACCTGCGTGTATGAGGTAATTTAAATATGGAATGTTAGATTAAAATTTAAAAATTAATTTAACATTTCCTGGTTTTCCTTTCATTTAATTTATCATGTTTGTTAGAGAGATTTCATCCTTATAATTGACCCTAACGATCGATGCAATAAAAGTACAGGGTATAATTTTTTCAGATTTTAGCCGGTTCGATTCCCGGGTGTGGGAGAAGAGAATTTTCGAAAATCTTTGAATGCAGTTTGCTTTCTATTCAAAAATAAAGGAATGTTTCCTTTGAGTAAAATTTTCTATCTGCAGTATTAAGAGTACTTTCCCTCCAAGTGGCATTACAAAATTCCACCCTGTATAGCTGAAAGTCTAATTAGATTTAAATTGATGCTGTCGAATTGTTTATAGGTATTTGGTTTATTGGACTAAAATGGTACAAATTATTAATCATTAATAACCTCTAAATCACTTGAAGAATGTATCATCTCCAAAGTACAAGGTCAGGTCACTGTAATCAAATCAAAGCATTTACTTCAAGTAGACCCAGTTACAGGCACTTTAGAATTGTCAAAGACGTAAAAAATGTAATGAAATGTTATAAAATTATGGTGCTACAGTCCCAATCACAAGGCATTGTAACTGTGGAAGAACCGTAGATGCCCATTCCAATGAGTAGATCTCTATGGAGAAGAATGGGCAAGAAACTCCATGGATACATTTTTAGATCGCCAGAATTATTACAAAAGCTTTGTTAGTGGGTACATTATGTGAGAACGATGTAACAAGTTAAAAGTGTCCACAGTAAATATTACCCTGGTCAATGACCTGTGAAACAAATTCTCTTTAGCTAGCGTTCAAATCTGAAACTGTCAATCAGAGACATTTATGTCTTAGACGAAGACACCATACAGGATCGTTTAAAATCCTCATGCGACGTTCAAAGTAGAAGCTAGTTAAGTACAAATGTTTCGCGTCACGGACGTAACTGCGAACACGGCACACATTGCAAGGCAACCGACCAAGATCCTTTCCAAATTACACATCTCCATTTTCTTCATTTAACAAATTGATGGGCTTTGCTCCCAACCGAAAAACGATTCTACATTACACAGCATTAAGTTCAAAATCCTCTGACTTAAATCCACCTCACTGTTGACGCTTACGCCCAAGAGATAAGACTGGGTTGGGTTAATAGAGATCCGTTATGGGATTTTTAACCTTAGTAAACAGGTATTAAGGATGGTAATGCGTTGGTTTTTGGGTGGTTAGGGTGTGAGGAGAGTGGGGTGGTTGCGGTCCAAGTTTGTAATTAATAAAGCCCTCTCGATTACAAGTGCCTTTCCTCGGGATTTGGGAGTTTGGGGGAATATGGCACCCTTGTTCGTTCTACGTTAGAGTGGGTAACGATTGATATTGTTACATTCAGAATAATGATTATTTAATTAGGGGTTTTTCTTGATTTTCCTGCTCTGCGTGAGTAGGGGAAATTGTATCTTTTTTCGATGTAGTAGGTAAATCTGAGATTGTATTGATTGGATACATGAAACATTCACGTTTTAGGACGGCCTTTTTTTTTTTGCGTGGTAAAATCATCAAATGAGTCCTCCAACCCCGGGCAGGGCAGGAGGGACTGTAAGACTTCTACTGACTAAAAGGCCCTCTGAGAGGGGGGCCCCGTCATTATGCTGACGCTCTTTGAGGCGCGCGTGGGACACAACGCGCCGTCGACCCGGGCATGGTCCTTGGTCGGGCAGCGAGTTGCCCTTTACTCGCTGCCCGCATGCCCGCACCTACGGTGGCCGGAGATCATCAAGCGACGTCCGTCGCCGTGGGCGTCTACCACTGCGGGTGGGGTGGAGGGAGGACGCTGTCCTCTCTCGCTCGCGGCCCGCCTCCTCCTTCACGAGCATTACTGCCTCGCAGAAGGAGCAGACCGCTTCCCACTCCGTCTCGCCCCGCAGCATGGCCGCAACCAATGCCGGGCGCGAGAGGTCTCCGCCTATCGCAGCCGTGAGGACACGTCGGTGCTCCGCCCAAGCTGGGCAGTCTTGCACCGTATGCTCCACCGTGTCCTCCGGGCGATCTTCGCAGTGGTGACACCCAGGCGTCTCCTCCTTTCGCATCAGACACAGGTACCTCCCGAAACTTCCGTGTCCGGTGAGGACCTGCGTCAAGCGGTAGGTCAGGACGCCATGACTTCTCTCCAGCCACTCCTCAAAGAGGGGTCTTACCGCCGCAATTGCGGCGTGCCCGTTTAGGACGGCCTTAGGAAACTACTTTATGTACACAACAAGTGCCATTTTCGTATACTTATATGTCAAACATATTAATTGTTCAAATTGTTTAATATTTCAAAGTGGTTTTTTACGCTGTTGGTATAAATTTTTCTTGGACTTATCTCATTACCGTGACCCCGGAACGTAAAGGGCGATTGAGGACACCGTGGATTTTAGTCAGTACGAGTCTGATAGTCCCTAACTCCCTGTCCTGGGTGGTGAGACTCATGTGACGACTTTACACGCTAAAAAAACAGTACCATTTAAAGCCTAAGATGTCGACTTTAGGACTTTTTTTGAGTCATGTGACAAAATAATCGTAGACGAAATGATTGAAATTAATACGACTAATTAGCATTAGCAACGATAAAAGTAGTGTATAATAAAATTTTAAACAACTAACCTCATTTTTGTTACTAATCACTAATGTGTTCTTATTAGAATCACTTCTTATCACTAATCTATTCAAAGGGAATGCAAACGTGTTTATAAAGGGATCAATGAAACAATCGTCTCTATGTCAGGGGTGGAAACTTTATGTCTTATAGAGTACATACGATGGCAATCTTGGACGAGGGAGAACTTCTACTTGATATAGTGTCGGAAAAGTGATTAAGACATTAGTAACAGAGATAGGTCATTATTGGGAAGTTTATTGTAGGTGTGCTTCTATTGGCATATAGTCGCCAAGAAGTTTTATAGTAGTCACAAGAACTTTCTAATCTATACAATAACATACATACATCTTTACATATAAATGAAATTGGAGTGTCTGTTCGTAATATTGAAATAACCGTTTTTTACTACATTACATGCATTCGAATATACAACACTAGCTGTGCCCGCGACTTCGTTCGCGTGGCATGTCGGAACTTAAGAATGTATTTTTTAGTGCGAAGTGCTGTTGGAGGATACCGATACTTGTATTGTCAGACTTGTACTAACTAAAATCCACGGCGTCATCCTTCAATAGCCCTTTACGTTCCGGGGTCACGGTAACTCGTAAGTCCCACGACCCCGGTGGCTTTGGCCCTCTAAACCCCCCGTCATTGTGATGACACTCTTTGAAGTGCGCGTGGAACACAACGGGACGTTGGTCCACCCGGGCATGGTCCATGATCGGACAGGGAGTCGCCCATTACTCGCCACCCGAATGCCCACGCCTGTTGGCCACAGATCGTCCTGCGACGTCCTTCACCGTGGGCGTCCACCACTGCGGCTGGGTCGTGAAGTGGACGCTGTCCTCTTCCTCACGCGTCCCGCCTCCTCCTCCTCCCCGATGACTGTTTCGCAGAAGGAGGCTACCGGTTCCCACTCTATTTCACCCCGCAGCATGATGTCAACCAATGCCGAGCGTGAGAGGTCGCCGCCTATCACCGTTGTGAGGACATGTGCGATGCTCTGCCCAAGCGGGCCAATTCTGCACCGTATGCTCTAACGCGTCCTCTGGACGATCCTCGCAGTGGTGATACCCAAGCGTTTTTTCCTTCCTCATCCGACACAGGTACCTCCCAAAACTTCAGTGTCCAGTGAGGACCTGCGTCAGGTGGTTCGTCAGGACGCCGTGACACCTATCCAGCCACTCCTCAAAGAAGTCTTACCGCCGCGGTTGAGGCGTGCCGCGTGCCCGAACATCGGTTTCGATAGTCGCGCCCTCCATACCGTCCTGAGATGGCGCCGGAGCTCTTCCCGCCGCGCCTCGACTTGTCGATGCAGCGGGGATTGGCCGGCAGTGCTTCTTTATAAATACGTGCTGTCGGACGGCAAGCTACCCATTACTCCCCGTCCGTAGGCGGCTGGAATATAACCCGCTATTTCCGACGCCCTGGGCGTCTTCAGCGGTGGCTGGGGTGAGAGGTAGGTAGAGGGTGCCCTTTCCCTCACGCGCAATTATGACATGCCCCGTATTGCCCAGGCAGTAATTATTTTGCTGTGGCATTATTTTGAAACTATGATATCTCCTAAGATATTCACTGAAATCAAACGATGTCAAGGGCAATTTTGTTCAAAATGAAATGCTTGTGATGATTAACGTATTTATTTGGATAAGGATTAATATCGTGTTAATGAAAATACCTTCGCAAATAATGCATTACTTTAAAATAAAATCTATATACTTAGGTAATTATGTTATAGTGTAGCTGGGCTCTTGGAGTTTCACATCAAGTGTTCTAGATCTTAAATTTTTATACATCAACAGAGAGTGCTCTTTAGGCTGAACAAATCTAGCTAAGACGTCATTCCTATAATAATGTTATAGTATAGCTGGGCTCTTGGAGTTCCACGTCAAGTTTTCCAGATCTTTAAAATTATTCTGCCAGCAGAAAATGCTCATCACGTGGAACAATTTTTGCCATGGCACCATTTTTGTATCTCTTATAGTTTAGCTGGTCTGTTGCAGTTTTGCACCAGTTGTTCAAGTTTCCAAGATAAATTATAGCCTATATGTTAGCCAGACTTAATATCTATACAGCGAAAAAAAATCTTTCAAATCCGTCCAGTACTTTTTGAGTTTATCAAAAATAACGCGTTTCAACTGCTCCCCATTCCCCTCGCTTGCCAGCGTATCCCTGATGTACCTCCCGCAACAACCGTGCCCGGGAGGACTTGCGTCAGGTTGAAGGTGAGGACGCCGCAGCGCATCTTCAACCACTTCTCAAAGAGGGATCTTACCGCCGCAATTATGACATGTCCCAGAGTCATCATCATCATCATCTGGGACACAGGCCTCCTCTCTGTGAGAGGGAGTGGGCCATAGACCACCACGCGGGCCCAGTGCGGGTTGGCAGATGTCACATGTCTTCGAATTTTTGGTTCTAGGACATGCCGGTTTCCTCACGATGTTTTCCTTCACCGTTTTAAGAGCAGTGGTGATGAAACAAATTACACAATGTAATGCGCCTGGCGGGGTTTGAACCCACGACCTACAACTCGTAAGACGGGACCGATACCCTGGGCCACCACTGTCCCAGAGTCATTAGGTATTAATTTTGTTGTGGTATTATTTTGAAACTATGATATCTACTAAGATATTCATTGAAATCAAATGATGTCAAGGACAATTTTGTTCAAAATTAAATGCTTGTGATGATTTACGTATTTATTTGCATAAGGATTAATGTCATATTAATGAAAATACCTTCGCAAATAATGCATTACTTTAAAACAAATTTGATTTCCATAAAAAAGGTTATAGTGACTTAATCTTAAAAGATAGATATATGCTCTCGCGGACTTTATTTTAGAACTTTTTATGGGGAATAATTCCGTAGTACATAATTTTTGCGTATCTTTAACCGTTTACGCAGCGCACGCAACGAAAGCTCTCGAAAAGGAATACATTTTCCCGATTTTGAAACATTTCTCATTGCTGCTCCGCTCCTATTGGTGACAGCGTGATGTTATATAGCCTATAGCCTTCCTCGATAAATGGACTATCCAACACAAAAAGATTTTTTCAATTCCAACCAGTAGTTCCTGAGATTAGCGCGTTCAAACAAACAAACAAACAAACAAACAAACAAACAAACTCTTCAGCTTTATAATATTATAAGTATAGATTATTTTTAGTATATGCGAAACCTGAATATAGTTTGTTCAGAATCAGTAACTGATTTGATTCCAATAATTTTTACACCATGTTATACTTTTTTTCAAAAATATTTTAATTAAATTTGACTACCAATTAAATACAATATAATCACCGTACGATTAGGTACCTATTGCCAAATTATTATCACGAGTGTATAACACAGGAGACGCGGTTTACGCGGGTGTACCGCGAAATGAGCATGTTTTTGAACGGAAAGCAGTTGGGAATAAGCGAATGAACAAGCTTATCTATCTTTGTGATTTTTTATGATACGGTTTTAAAATTTTGTACATAGATTCTTTATACAAAAATATTGGACAGGTGTATCGGGTTTCACATAATCAAAAAATAATGTTGTATATACGGTACAGACACCAAAATATTTTTGAAGTGAAAACTTCTTTAGCGGCGTTGTACACTTTTTCTGTAATGGGTAAAAAATTTAAAACTCGCGTCAGGGTCACGTGACCCTGATCGAAAATGAGTAAGACGTCATTCAAATTAGTTAATTTCATATCTGTACTACTCCAGTTTTAAAATAAAACATAGTAACAAAAAAGTTTTCACTTCTACCGGCACTCCTGGAGTGCAACCTTTTTTTTTACAATTTTTGTCTGTCTATCTGTTTGTAATGGCTAATCTCAGAAATGCCTAGGCCGATTTTGACGGGACTTCTATGGGCAGGTAGCTGATGTAATAAGGAGTAACTTAGACTTTTATTTTAGAAAAAATCATTTGTTTAAAAAAATACATTATTGAGTTCCGACATCCACGCGAACGAAGTCAGCACAGCTAGTTATTTATGTAAATGCGAGATTTTACACGTATTTATTTATAGAACTTTTGACGCCCAAACCACTGAACCCGGACACGCAGCAATTGCGGCGGTAAGACCCCCTTTGAGGAGTCGCTGGATAGACACCACAGCCGCGGCGTCCTCATCTTTCGCCTGACGCAGGTTCCCACCGGATACGGAAGTTTCGGGTGGTACCAGCGTCGGATAGGGAAGGAAGAGACGCCCGGAAGACACGGTGGAGCATACGGTGCAGGACTGCCTCGCTTGGACAGAGCACCGCCGTGCCCTCACGGAGGCTATAGGCGGCGAACTCTGAAGCTTCGCCGTAAGGCAGTGGTCCGACCAGCGCGGCGGCGAGAAAACGAGTAACTATCGGCGATTTTCTCTTGCATGTCCTTATGAAATACTATATTTCGGAGCTGAAGTCATCATTAAGTTCGACGAACGACAGGATGGACAAATTGGAGGAAAGAGTAGCTTTATTAGAAAACCGAGCAGCTCAGCCTTTGTTGTCACCTGAGATAAATGCTGTGATAGGTCAATTGAGATGCGATATCAACGACCGAGACCAAGACCTGCTCGGAAACGATATTCAAATGTCAAATATAACGGAGACCAGCGGCGAAAACCCAACCCACACGGCGATCCTGGTTGCGACAAAGTTGGGTGTCAAGTTGAAGGCGCGTGATATTGTGAGCGCCGAGCGGGTTGGCGGCAGGCGCATCAACGCGACCCAAGCGACGGCGCCGGTGGAAACCCGCCCGCGCTTCCTCGTCGTGCGTCTCGCGCGTCGCGACAAAAGGGACGAGCTGCTGGAGAGTGCACGGGTGCGCCGCGGGATGACAACGGAGGACCTAGGTTTGCCGGGCCCTGTGACACGCTTTTACATCAACGAGCGCCTTACAAAAGCAAACCGTGAGTTGTTTCGATGTGCGCGGGAGGCAGGCAGTAGCCATGGTTGGCAATTTGTGTGGGCAAAGCGAGGCCGTATCCTCGCCAGGCGCAAACCCGGTGATCCCACATTTCACATCAGATGTGAAGAAGACATATTGCGCACCTTCGGTGTGGCGCCAGTTGCCGGTGAAACTAGCGTACTGTAAACACAATATTTTGTCTGTAGTTTTTTTTGTATGTGTCGTTATGTTCGAACTTTGTTACATTCATATTTTTGCACGCCTTTCCACAAACATGAATTTGGTAAAATTATGTCACTGCCTTTTACAAGTTATAATCCTAGCAATGTTTTATTTTTATTTGTATAATTTTTTGTATAATCTCTGTCTCGTGCTGGCAGGTGTGTGTCTCACGGCGCACCACAGTGAACTACGCGTAAATCAGTTTTACTACACTACACATAATTATCTACATATTATACTTAACGAAATACTACTGTACTATTATATAAACTTATTTTGCACTAATAACATGTTTCCAAATCTGCTACACCACAGTTTACAGCTTATATTAATTTCTATTCTAAACACTGACACTATTTACATATTTACAATCCAGTTTAGTATAAGGTTTTATGAAATTAAAATTAAATGTTCCCTAATGATATTGTTGACTTCGCCACATGACGGAATTATTATCTTTCTTTTATCATGACTACCAAAGGAGAAAAGTTTTTGAAAGTAGGATTTCTAAATGCTGGGTCATTGAGTACAGGCCACGATGATTTAATTGGTGCACTAGACAGACACTGCTTTGATATTATGGCTATTAACGAGACATGGCTTCGACCAGGCGAGGAGGGGCGCGCTCCAGTTGTGCCGGGCTATCGTCTGCGTCACACGCCGCGGCCAGCAAGTGTTCGTGCGGGCCGTGGAGGGGGCGTCGGGTTTTACCTGCGGCGCGGGCTGAGCGCGCGTACTTGTCCCAGCTCGGTTGATCCCAGGTTCGAATCAGTGGAGCAAATGTGGCTAACGGTTTCTCTAAACAGCAAAAAAATTGCCATTGGAACAGCTTACCGTCCACCCTGGCTCGACCTTGCGCTGTTCCTTGATGCGATTACGGATAGTATGAGTTCATTGGGAGACTGCGACCATTACATTTTACTGGGCGATTTTAATGTCAATCTATTAGATGTTAATGGGACAAAAACTAGAAGTTTCAACGAATTTCTAAATAGTCTCAGTCTCACACAATTGGTGACGTCTCCTACTCATTTTACAGCATCCAGCGAAAGTCTTATTGATCTCGTATGTACTGACCTTCGAGCTAGATATACGTCTGTGGAATCTACTGGTACAACCAACGGCCATTCAATAATAAAAAGCGAGTTTAACATTAAGCGCGATAAGTTTAAACCATACTGTGTAAAATACCGGCCTCTTAAAAGTATGAACATGGAAAGTTTTGAATCCGACCTATCATTGTTAAACCTCAGATCTATTTCCTCGCTTGACAACGTTAACGACATGGTGCATGCCTTTAACACTCTCATAACTTTCATTTTTGATGTTCACGCTCCGGTCAAAATGTCTACTGTAAAGGAGAAATCCTATCCATGGATTACAGATACGATCAAGCTTATGATGCGATTACGTGATGAAGCACTTAACTGGTATAGAAAAACGAAATCAGATTCTAAAAGAAAGTATTATAAGGACTTAAAACATTTGGTAATTAGTTCCCTGTACAGTGAAAAGATGGCATATTTTAAGCAGAACATCAATAATAAAATACATAACCCTAAATTACTATGGAAAAATCTTAAATCCACCGTATTACATTTTAATCCTAGACAGGAACTTCCATCGCACTTTAATGACCCGGACCTAATAAATAAAAACTTTTTGATCGTTCCTGGTAACCCCGCTGCAAGCCCATCTCTTATGCAATTCTTTGAAAATCACAGATATGGTGAAGCTGTTTTCAAAATTGCTCCGGTGACACAAAGCGATATCTCACTCACTATCTCTAGTCTCAAAAGTAACGCGGAAGGCTACGACAACATTACCCTGGACATGATAACCATGACTCTGCCTCAAACTTTGGATGTTATAACGGACATAATTAATCGCTCGATAGTAACGTCAACATTTCCTGACCAATGGAAGATTGCCACAATTAGGCCTTTGCCCAAAAATTCAAACCCATCTACTTTAAAAGACTTACGGCCTATAAGTATATTGCCTTGTTTATCGAAAGTTTTGGAAAAAATTATCAGTCGTCAACTTTCATATTTTCTAGAACAAAACAAAATATTACCAGATTTACAATCAGGGTTCAGAAAACAGCGCAGTACGTCTACTGCTTTACTGGATGTTACTGACAATATACTAGCAGCCCAAGACAAAGGAATGTGCACTCTGTTAGTTCTGCTTGATTTTTCCAGGGCATTTGATGCTATAAATATTCCATTATTATTATCAAAATTAATTTATTACGGTTTCGATTCCAGCACTGTACAATGGTTCCATAGTTATTTAAATAATAGAAAACAACTGGTTGACCTGCGCTCGAGTGACGGCACTTCTACCAGTTCTGCACAGCTTCCCGTAGACAGAGGAGTCCCCCAGGGTTCCATTTTAGGGCCAATTATTTTCATTTTATACTGTGCTGATATAATAAGCTGTCTCCAGAGATGCAAGTATCATATATACGCTGATGATGTCCAACTGTATATATCTTTTAAACCAGAGGAGTATGATCAGGCCGTTAAGGATCTAAACGAAGATCTTCAACGAATTGCCGATTGGTCCGAGAGGAACTGTCTGTCGCTAAACCCCACTAAAACAAAGTATATGGTATTTGGTAGTAGACAGCAGTTGGCTCGACTTCCTATGACCTTTGACGTGAATTTATTGGGCGAACCGATTGAGCGAGTGTTTGAGGCGCGAAATCTAGGTCTGAACATGGACAAAGATCTTCGTTACGAGAAACACGTCTCTGACTCGGTAAGAAACTGTTTCTACCGTCTTAAGGTCCTATACAGGATGAGGTGTTATTTATCGGAATCACTACGGGAACAACTAGTTGAATCACTGATCCTATCAAGATTGAACTACGCGGATACTGTTTATGGTCCACGCCTTCTGGCGCGCACAGAACGACTCATACAAAGGCTACAAAACGCGTGCGCTCGGTTTTGTTACAATATCCCCCGCAGAAGTCATGTTACACCGTTTCTCAACAAACACTATATTATTAAAATGAAATCCAGACGTAAGTTACACCTGGCATGTCTTCTGTTCGGGGTGATTAAATATGGGGAACCGGGTTATTTGTACAGCAAGCTAAACTGGTTAAATAAGTAAGCGTGAATGTGGTAGAAGGCAATGCTCGCAACAGCTCTCGTCTCATCCGCATAGCACGGCTGCTTTCAGAGGCAGCTTTCGTTACGCGGCTTCCAAGGTCTGGAATAACCTACCACCACCTATCAGATCAATCAACACAATGACCACTTTTAGGCGACGTTTACGGCAGTATCTTGTGGAGGAGCAGCGCAAACTGGATATGGTCGCGGCAGACGTTTCGTTAATCTGATGCATTTGTCTACCTACTACAGCATCCTTCAGAATTAATTTTTATTATAAGTCCCACACACTGGTTTATGGTACCTACACGATTGTACAAAAAATCGAGGTCACTTCCTAATCCTATCTTGTTTTTCTCCTCCCCTTGCTCAGCCGGCAGCCTCATGATGACGACTGTGTCCTTTAACCGGAAGGTGCAGTAATACACACGACTACGCTGTTCGCCCATCGCGTTATGTGAGACCTGAAGCATGTAAAAAACATGCCTAAAAATCTCCAACCTATAGGTAGTTATAGAATAGTATGCATTGTTGCTTTGTGTTTTTTTAACTTACCGAATGTTTATGGTCTACTTGTATGCGACTGGTAGGTACATCGCAGTGGTACTTTTAACCCGGTTGGCTACTTAGGTCGGGCCGCGGATGCTGTCTGTCACTTTACTTGTGTATTTTTGCCACCCTAACGACACTGGAAGAGTTTAAAACACATTAAATGGGTGCCTTCTACTTGACTTTCAAATAATCCACGACATTAATTCTTCTTGTTTATTATTGACTACCGCTTACCCGTTTTTTGCATTTTCAATCCAATCACATACTTTATTTTTAGTTTATATTTGTTTCTTCTTGCTGTTCTTTCCGTATGAAAATAAACTGACTAAATACAATTAAGTACCTACGAGTATAATCATGACCCACATATTACTTTCCTACTGTTTTTAATATTGAAGCAAATGGCAAATCAAAAAGTATCTGTCTCGTTAATCCGCCGCGCTTGGCTACCTGCAGCGTTATGTCACGGGCTTGTTTTGTGAACGTAATGCACTGGTCCTTGTATTAGTGTGCGTTGCAAGGAAGCCTGTTGTCGCCCGAAACAGGTTTTGCAAAGCTATAGTTACCTACACAACCTATTATTCACACGTCTATCTTATTTGTTTATCTGTTCCTTGGTTTATATCATTTATGTAGGTATACTTATATTATTTTGTAGTATATTTTTATTATTATAATATTATAGGTATCTATTATTTTTTTATGTAAGTAAGTACATTCACACATAAGCACTGACACTACATTAAATTATAAAGCTGATTTACATCCGTTACATCACAAACACAGGCCCAGTTGAAAACCAGCGTCGAGCACTAGTTGCTCGACATTATGCTGAACTGGGGCCTATTTGGCGCAGCCATGGGACACACATCAAATATTTCGTTTTTCACTTGAACTCCCTTTTATTTAATTTTTTGTCTTTAGTTTAAGTTTCCATTTTTCTGTTTCTTTTTTATTTTGTTGTGTGTCTGTCGTGGTTTTTGTGCCAAATAAACGTTTTTTCTTTCTTTCTTTCAAATATAAAAAAAACGAACACGCTGCCCTAGACCTTGCATCAAAAATCCAACACGTCATTACAAGCAGCGTGTTTAACAAATATGACGTCACTACATGTCGCTAGCACCCCCCTGTGGCGGGACCAGCCACGGGACCGCGGGACTCAAAGACAGGCTTTACGCCGTGCCCCGAACATGCTTGTAAATCCACTCGTAGTTACACGTCGTGTTTACGTGTTGCGTGTGAGGAAAATGTGGGGTTTTAGTTGTGGTTATAAAATAATGTTTGAGGAAAAACTATTGTGATGTACTTATATCCAAACTTGATTTTTTACAGAGTTTTGTCGAATGTATCCTCTCACGGTGCTCTTATAAGACTGCTTACTCTGTTCTTATAGCTTATGCCATATAGCTTATGCCTCTGTTCTTATATCCATGGGTTGCACCAGAAGTTTGTTACATACCTACCTGGTCTAGTCTGAAACCATTGCTTTGACCTGATTGGTCAAAGCAATGGTTTCAGACTTCCATTTTCATTTTTAAATGTTTTTCAGTCGTTAAGCGTCGTGAGAAGCTCAAAAGTTGGACGAACACAATTTCCAAGCTGAAAATCCTCATTTTTGGTACAGGCAGTCTTTCTTTGGAATGCGCTCCCTTTGTATATCAGGACGTAACCAATCGGTTCACTTTTAAGGGCAAAGTTCGTGAACATTTACTCAGGGAGTTAGTGGATTCGGCTTAGAACTACATTGTTATAAGAGTTTCCCCATCTATGTTTTTGTTTCTCCTCACCTTATTTTTTTTTATTTTATACTTTGTAAGTATGTATTTAAGTATGTATTTTATAATTTTATTTGTTTATTTCAAATGTAAGTTTCTTGCTGCACCTACTTGTTCTTTTCTCTGCATCACCCTAAAGTATCTGGTAGAGAATGCCTATGGCATTAAGTCCGCCTTATTACTTTGTGCATGAAGTTTTAATAAATAAATAAATCAGAGTTAATTAGAAATTCTGACCTATTAAAAATTCTGGTATTCATTTTTGTCCGGTTAAAAGTAGAAGCCATAATAAATGGGATTGAGAATCGATTGTTCCAAGTAAAGTCGGTTCAGCCGTAGAATCGTGAAAAAGTAACAGACTGAAAGAAAAACTGAAACTTAAATAAATTAAATTCATCATAATGATCAATGAATCAGTCAAAAAGTCCCGTTCAGTAATAAGATAAAACTAATAATTTCCCATCACTGTTATTTCAACTCATCCTCTTCATCGATTTAAAATACTTCTCACATCTAACAACAAACAAATAAAACACCCTATTGGAAAATATACTAATAAGAAAACCTGCTTATAACACAAGACCTAACCACCATAAATCTACACTCGATAATGATCAATAAAACTCTGAGTTTAAAGTTTAAATTACAATGTATAGGAGAAGTCGTTAAAGATGTTTTGGATGAAGCTGGTGTTCCACAACTCGTAGAGATAAATAAAATAGTAGCAGATGTCGCGGCGATGGATATATTATAGTGCGCGTGCGACGGACGGTGTTTGGATTAAATACGTATTGTTAGGATGGATAGCAGTGGAAGATAGTTGGATAGTTTTAATTATTACATATTTATCGTATCACGTATTTAAAGTAGCGCTAATAATTTTCAGAACTGTTTCACAAAAATTTGGCAATAGTATTTTTTTAAAGATGTCATTAGGAATTTCTCCTGTATTGTGAAAAACACTCACACCTGAAACTTTACCTACAGGCTATATAAATATTTGTTCTTGGAATCGAACTCGCGACACGTCGCGCAACAGACGATCGCTCAGACACTACTTCGGTGGAGTTAGAAAAACTCAGAACGAAGTTCTACAATCGAGTAATACATTTGAAAACAATGAATTTTAAACTCTTTGCTCATTACCACCATTAATCTATACTTCCAAGCATCGCTTACCATAGCTCCCAACCCTCTACGCCACGGCCCTAATTCCTGAACAAATAAAGCGCATAGTTTAAGGAGCTCATTTGTCTGTCCATGACTAGTTGACTATTTGTCTGCGCCCGCGCAACATACCTTGTTAATTGACTGCCGGCACAAAAAGTACCGTTCACTAATAGACAGCTATGGCTTCATTAGTCTATGGCCGTTTTTAAAATGGCCGCTGATTTACGAGGTGCAAGTAGTGGGTGTTCCGATATATTTATGGAAGTCATCATCTGCCTAGCCTTTTCCCAACTATATTGGGGTCGGCTTCCAATCGAACCAGATGCAACTGAATATCAGTATGTTACATGGAGCGACTGGCCTATCGGACTTCCACAACCCAGTAACTGGACAATACAATACTCCATGGTAAGACTGGTTGTCAGACTTTAGAGCTTCTGACTAACCGTAACGACTGTCAAAGATCTACAAATGATATCCGGGTCAACGGCTTTATGTGCTTTCCGAGGAACGCGCGGAAGAAACTCGCTATCACAGATGGTCACCCATCCACAGACGAACCTCGGCAAGCGTGGCTTAACCCGGAAGATCAGCCTGTGCGGTTGTAATTATTTAGCCACAAGCTCTAGATAAATTTATGAAGTAATCATGAAATATTGTGGGTTTAAAATGAAGGCTGGTAATAAAATTACGTACTTCCAAATTATATTTCGCGTAAACTCGTTTCCTGTTGTAGATTGTCCATTATCCTATTTGCAGAACGTAATGTCGTCAGCAACGCAGTCCGAAAATATTAACAATCTGTTAACTGTTTAACGTATCTTTACTGAAACTTTTTCTTCATGTAAATCGTCCGTATCACCGCAGTTCAACACCAATCACGATCCCATTTTGACTTCCGAAACTCAAAACTAAACGATATAAAACACACAGCTAATTTCGCTAATATTTATACATCCTCTCTCCCATTAAAATTCGCATTTTAGTCATTTTACTAAACACAAAACTGTCCCATCATAAATTATATTTTAATGTTTCCGGACTTCGAATTTCTTACCAATGTTGCCACATTAAAAATTAATAGCGTTTTAAAACTATTTCGCATTGGCAACACTAGTCACACGCGCCAACTGAGAAGGAAACGGAAATGTCCATTATATCATCTGAAAAACATGAATATTTTTATGAAAATGGCGTTATGAGGAAACGATAAAATGTTTTAATTTATAACGTCTGTTAAGAATTCAGAATTCCTAAATGAGTATTTAAAAGAGGATAATTTTAATAAGAGGAATGATGCATTTTATTTAATGATGAATTTCCTTTTCGATGGCCTTAAATATTTTGTTACGAAAACTTTAAACACTTCAGATTTTTCTTTTATTTTTTTCCCACCGAACAGGAATCTTATTTTCTGTGATAAAGTTGAAAAGATTTTAACAGGTTGGGGTCGTTTGATGTGAGATTTGTAGAGTGTGGAATGCAACTCCGCCTTCCCCGCGGAGGAAATCCATGAGGATTTCCACCTCGAAAAAAAAATAAAAAGTTTGATGTGCTGACGTCTGTACGTCCACTGAAACCAACCTTAAACCTATGAAAAAAAAGGAGGAGGTTCTCAATACGACAGTCGACATGTATATTTTTAACTCCTAGACACAGATCATCATTTTTCCAGCCAAGAACGTCAATTGCTTGATCTGAATCTGATTAACTTGAAGAAGTACCAATTACGCCTAATATCCTTTTCACCAAACGTTAAATTTTCAATAATCACCATTCACACATTAAAAACAGCCTTAATGAATTCTGAAAGCCAGGTGGAACTCATTTTTCATCCAACTCCTAAGTAAATCCTAAATCTCATGCTGAATCACCAACCAGCCTCATCTAAACTTATCTCCTCTCCTTGTTTCAGTAAAAGACCATCTCCAACACTCAGATATCGAAGCAGATGAATTAGAAACAGATGATCAGACCTCGAACCTCGACGATGACATCCTCACGCAATCAGACCTGGACGAGAACGGCGACCCCAAAAGCCCGACCAGCTCAAGTTCCAAGAAAGGAAAAGGGTCTTCTTCTAGGGATTCTAAAGGAGGAACCAAGCCTAGAAGAGCTAGAACTGCCTTCACGTATGAGCAATTGGTGTCTTTGGAGAATAAGTTTAAGACCACGAGGTATTTGTCGGTCTGTGAGAGGCTTAATTTGGCGTTGAGTTTGAGTTTGACGGAGACTCAGGTATGTGTAACTATATTTATCATGATTTTAAAAGTCTAATAATCTGTGCTATATAAAGCAGCTTCTAAAAACTTCGTTGGCCATAAAATAACTAGGTCAGCCACGATTTAAATTAATTGATTGACCAGCAAAATGTAAAAAAGTAACCAAGCCAAGGCGTAGTCGACGGAGCCCTGCTGTGCGGGGCTCCTATTTCTGTTTGAGGGGTTTAAATGAACCTAACCAAACCGAACCTCGAACCTAATGCTAAGTTGTTATATTCGTGGCTAAATAAGTAATTTTATAGATCCTGATCCTGATTTTCCTATTATTGAAAGAGGGAAAGAAGAGTATCAACAAAAAAAGGTTTTGTAATGTAATGATTATATTTTGTTTAACAAATAATAGGTACTTTCATTAAATCAGAAAGTTGAAGAATCAAAGCCAATTAAGCCTTTTAAACACAAACCCTACAATAAGTCATCGACATAAAATAGATATGCTAACAACTTTATCTTCCACAGGTCAAAATCTGGTTTCAAAATCGTCGCACGAAATGGAAAAAGCAGAATCCTGGGATGGACGTCAACAGTCCAACGGTTCCACCACCTTCGGCCGGGGGCTTTCCATCAGGGCCTTACCCTGGGGGTCTACTGTACTCCCATGGGGTCCCCTACCCGTTTACAGGCCCTGGTCCATATGCTCCATACTTCCACCACCTCGCAGCAAATCACCATCACTCTCACGGCAGCCTGGGACACTCTCACACGTGATTATGGCAGCGCCCAGGGTCTCAAGACCCTCGGGTCGACAAAGAGAATGAAAACAGTTGTGGACTCCCAAATTAGTGGTCTTTGAAAACGGAACAGTGTTGTGTACGGACATTTTGAACACTAAAGTCTGTTCATAATAGTGTTTAACAGTTGACAATTTAAATTAAATTAGCTTTGAAAGAGTTAAATGTTGTGCTGTTTATTTTTGCGGACAAAATTGGAAAATACAATCAAGCTTCCTCAATCTAATTTACTTTTTGTATTTTATTTAAACGTGTAATGTCCCAACAATAATGGAAGTTAAATAACACGCATAAGTAGCTTTACGTCAATTTAAATTTCGTCTTTCAAAGAAACTTAATTTAAATGTCACTATGAGAACTGTCTGTGAACAGTGTTTAGTTGGAAATTGTCGAAACTGTATTATAATAGTGCAATTTATTTAAGGTAACATTATGAATCGATTGTGATACGTATTTAATAAGATAAATAAGGATATTGAAGTAATTTTAACTTAATTTTAAGAAAATATTTATTTGTTAGCTGCAGTCATGTAGGTATAATTTTTACAAAGTTGTGTTAAAAAATGCGTCTCCTTATCCAATTTGAATATGATTAGAAACATTATAATTTTGTGTTTACGTATAGTCCATTACGCTGCTTATAAAATATTTCATTGCATTTTAATAATTTCTCGCAAAATGATCTCAAATTATTTCATAACTTGAAAACTTTCCGGGTTGAATTTCAATATTCATACAAATTGTACCTACTAGGAATGAAGGACCATTGTTTAAGTTATTCAAAAAGCAGTTTTCAAAAAATAACCAAAGATTTAAATTATATTTTGAATCCATAATAAAATAAAATTAAATTTCAACTGTTTGTATTGTTAATTTCAGAATAAGATTTTCAAAGACAATTCAATTGAATGCAATAAAGAATTGAGTAAAATCTTGGTCCTTTGTTTCATAACTTTTTTAATATTTGTGCAAAGTATAATAATTATAATGCCTACTTAATATGGCGCATTTCACTAAAATATTTTTAACATTTTAATTTTCGCAATTGGTTGGGCCAAACGGTATTGATAAATGTAAATAAATTATTAATAATTTAAGCCATGTATAAACCTTTTGTAAATATATCATTATATACTTTAGGATATTGCTATGTACTAAGTCACTGCTTACAGGAAAAGCAGTCGTTAATATTCATTCATCATTTTGTATTTTGCTTAATTACCCGACTGCGCGACGCAAAGGAGGGTAATGTGTTTATCAGTCTATGTATGTATGTATGTTTGTTTCTATGTGGCGTTCTAGAGACCAAATGCGTAGGCCGATTTTGATAATTCTTACGTCAATCGATTCGTCTTAATCTTGCGAGTGTCACTAAAGATATGACAGTTATCAAAATTCACCACAGCGACAACCAGACGCCATATTGTCAAAATGAAAAACAAAAAAGTCGCTGAACTTTGTCATGTGGGGTATCGTTGAATAGATATTTTAAAATCATCTCTAGGTTCGCTTTATCATTTTTCATTTTAAATAACAGTTTAGGATATATAACGATTTAAAGTTGGTTAACAAAACAATAATTCTCGCTAATTTTCTTACTTATTGATTTAAGTTTTTATTTCTAGTAGGTACTGATATTTAAACGATATAAAAACAAAGAAAAACAGTGAATAAGCATCTCAAGAAAGGTCTCACGCAAGGTCTCTAGAAAGACTAATCCACACTAATTATAAATTAAATGTGAAAGTAACTGTCTGTCTGTCTGTTTTGCTTTCCTGCTAAAACTACTGAACCGATTTCAATGAAATTTGGTACGCAGATAGTTTAGAGCCCGAAAAAAGACATAGGCTTTATATTGCGGAAAGGGGGTTGAAAGGTGGGGTGAAAGGTTGTATGGAAGTATTGGCATTTTTAAAGCTAGAATGATGAAACTTTCACATACAGGAATGACATCTTTGGAGTTATTCAGCCTGCTGAGCATTCTCTTTTGACGTATGAAAATTGAAGATCTGGAACACCTGATGTGGATCTCCAAGAGCCCAGCTGCACTATAACATTATGTAGGAATGACGTCTTAGCAGGAGTTGTTCAACCTGATGAGCATTCTCTGTTGACCTATAAAAACTGAAGATCTGGAACACCTGTTGCGGGATTCCAAGCATCCAGCGACACAATAACATAAAAAGGGATTGCGTTTTAGCACGAGTTGTTCAGCCTGCTGAGCACTCTCTGTTGAAATATAAAAATTGAAGATCTGGAAAACCTGTTGTAGAATTCCAAGCGCCCAGCTACACTAACAAATACAGGAATGACGTGTTAGCAAGAGTTGTTCAGCCTTATGAGCATTCTCTTTTGACGTATGAAAATTGAAGATCTAGAACACCTGATGTGGAACTCCAGGAGCCCAGCTACATGACATAGGAATGACGTCTTAGCACGACTTGTTCAGCCTGATGAGCATTCTCTGGTGACGTATAAAAACTGAAGATCTGGAACACCTGTTGTGGAATTCCAAGCGACACTATAACATAATTAGGGATGGCGTTTTAGCAAAAGTTGTTCAGTCTGATGAACACTTTCTGTTGACTTATAAAATCTAAGATCTGAAACACCTTTGTGGAACTCCAAAGCCCTGCGACTGCGACACTATAACAGAATGATATTTAAAAGTTGTTTAGTCTTACAAGAAGTCGGTTAAAAATGAAAGATCTCGAACGTCTCGAATCGTCTCGCATATTCCGTTGTTTTCCCGTCCCGGGGCTCTTAGAATTTGACGTCAGACGTTTCAGATTTTCGACTTTGACGATCCTTTTGTCGCTGACGTGAGCAATGGGATACGCGTACGAAGTCGCGGGCAGAAGCTAGTCATCAATAGTTTAGAGTACCGCAAGTTGCATAATAATCTCCACATTATTAAGTTGCTTAATAATAGATTGCGAAGACCGTCTTATAACGAACTCAATGAATGATAACTAAAAAGTATGAAATAAAAAAATAATTTAACGAAAAACAAAAAACCCGACTGCGTTAAAAAAAAACTAAAAAGAAAGAAACAAGCCCAGTAGTTTAGAATTCACTCATTCACACTCACAGTCGGGGCCCCTTCAAATTATACCAATCAAATCTTCCCAAGGGGCCCCGACTGTGAGTGTGAATGAGTGAATTCTAAACTACTGGGCTTGTTTCTTTCTTTTTAGTTTTTTTTTAACGCAGTCGGGTTTTTTGTTTTTCGTTAAATTATTTTTATATAAAGTTGTACAGAACTAAATTTTTTGTATGATGCCATAATTATTTTTCTTTTGATAGCTTCAGTCTCATAAAATATAAAAAAGCTGATGTTTAAAGCAACCGGTGGTTTTATGTTGGTATACAAATTGGCTTCTTTAAGTTCTTATTAAACGTCCATAGATAATCGTTTTTTACTTTAATAAGAAGCAAAGGAAAATGTTAAGTCTGCGCCACGACTGAAGTCTTTTTAACGCGGCGCTAGTGTCTATGTCATTACATCAAATTGCATTTAAAACGTAGCTTACCACGAATATTCCGCAGGTTATGAGTTGTGGCGCGTAAACTCTACACATATACCTATGTATAATTGGTTGATTCCCTTTATGTCGAGTCCCGTTACGTCGAGCCGAAAACCTTGTCTCGCTTCTATTACCCCTACGTCGAGTTTAGTTTTCTGTCCCGTTTCTATTCCCTTTATGCCGAGTTTATTTACCACGCTTCTATTACCTTTACGCATATTTTAGAAGTACAGTCACGTCCAATGAAATGAATACATGCACATAATTTAGAATTATTAATGATTGGAATTGTTATTAGGAGAACTTGGGATCCAAGAGCGAGCGAAGCGAGCTCGGGACTTGTGGGCACCCCGACACGGACAGGTTAGGTTCGAAGGGGATGGCGGGGTCTGAAAGACCCCGCCATCCCCTTCGTGTTAGGTTACTTTAAACCATGCACGCAGAAATAGGAGCCCCGCGGAGCGGGGCTCCGTTGAGCTTCCTTTTTTAGGTAATCTTCACCTATACTTGTATTAATATTATTATGTTTTTATGCCATTGGCTTTTAATTTACATTCCTGACTGTACTTGTTCACCAAACTCGACATAAAGGTAATAGAAAGCGTAAAATATCAATACTTTGGAGAACAATAGACTTCCAGACTCGACGTAACGGGACTCGACATAAAGGGAATATATCGTATAATTGAATATTTTAACACCAAGATTAGTGATGTAAAAATACGTCATTAAAATTGACTTATGTTTTACCGTAGATTATGCCATTTCATTGTCATTATTGGCATATTTGTTTTCACTGATTTATTTATTTATTTATTTATTTGCTCTCATGCACATCATACATTTGACATTGCTGTCGGTTCCAGTACATGAACCCTGTCAGGGCACTGCAAATCTCAGCGTTGGTTTGCCATTGAGTTTATACAACAATTAAATTAACATTAGAAATGCAAATGAGTCAATCTTATAACAAATAAATACAAAAGTCGATTTAAATAATAACAATGGTAGGGATTATTGAGCAATAATAATTACAATAGAATAACAATAAATTTAGAACGAATCATGACGTTATGTCAGTATAAGTTATTATTATTACATTAGTCATTTCATTAGTCAATAGATTGAAATTTTGCATAATAACTCCCGGCTGTTGCAAAAGCGAAATAAATTAACCTTGTGTAAACTTTCAAGCTAGATAGGTATCAGTTTGAATATTTTTTTTTATCACAGTACTACAAAATATATATCTAGAATCAGAAAGCATGTTCAGACAACACCTAAATTAATTATAGATAGGTTTCAAATCAATTTTATTAATTACTAGCTGACCCGGCAAACTTAGTACCTACCGCCTTAGAATCATTTTCTTTATTTTATTAACTCTTTTACGACGACTTTTCGCAAGAATAACATTAAAGAGCAATTGATATAAATCGACTTCTTAAAGATACAGATTTTTTGTAGATACTATTATGTTTTTGTTTAGGTACTTCTCTTCCAACTTCTTAGAAATCTTCACGTCTATAATTATAAACACAGTATTCTCAAGATTTTCTTAAATTACCATTGTTCCGGGCCTAGCTGTAAGTGTGGATGTGTTTAAAAAGTCTGTTGTGTTGTATGTGAGTTTATATTATTATTACCGTTGTTTGTCATTAGTTTTAGGACTGGCTGTATGATATATGTATTGTGTTATAGGAAAAACATCTCATTTGTTTCAAACATCACAAAAATACTCATTGTTCCTTAATTTTTCAGCAATTTTTTTCTTTTCAGACCGAGATTATGTCGCTCTTTGTTTTTCCTCTTGTCTGAACATGCTTTAATACTTATGTATAGTTTAAGTATTTGCTAATATGATGCTCAACGCTGTAAATATATGTAATTAAACTAGTTCGGCCATTACATTAACTCGATGTTGATATAAAATAGTTTCAAGTTATAATATGCTGGTTTTATTTGAACAAACGGTCACCCTACCTACCTGCTAATAATGACATATTGCAACTGTGGTTGATGTGAAAATCTACAATGTTAGGGAGCTTCTGCGATTCGTGAGATTTGCAACTTCTACTAACTAAAAATGAAAATCCTTGCTACTACGATATAATGATGCAATTCGATTGACTTACGTCGTCGTGGCGAGCGTGTTTAGTTTTTCATTTACCCGTAGACAACTGCACGTTTTATGTCATATGTCGTACTGGTAGGGATGATTTTCAGTTGTAGTTGGAATCAGTCGCGTTGCGTCGTCGTCGTGGGGAAGCTCCCTACTCTATTTTGGGATATTACAAAAATCCTGGGCTGCAAGTTACCCTGATGGATGCTTCTGAAGGTACCAAACTTATAGTCCAGTCCTGGGTGAACGCCATTGATCTAGGTAACTAGACTAGCGAGCAAAAGTATGGAAACACTTGGAATTGATTACGGGATAGCTCCTTGAATCACAGCTTGATTTGAAAGAATTTGGTATCTATTTAAAGTTAACAGTTAAACCTTTAAAATTTTACTGTTTTTATTATTCTTAATAATTTATTAAGTACTCTAAAATCGCGCGGAATCGCAGTAAGTGATAGAGTGTAGATAGCCTTCGGCGCAAAGAAGTTTTCCTAAACCTTTGATTTAATTTGCGCCTAACTGCGTGGTGGATTATACTTCGCTTTACCTTAGAGATGAGGCCTGTGTCCCATCAGTGGGAACATTATTGGCTAACAAAAACTATTATTAAGGCAGAGGTGAGTGCAAAACGCCCTAAGACATCTACACTGACCTTATTGGTGAAGTGGTTCAGAAAGGCCGGGCGCGTAGTACTAGCTAGTTAAACCTTTAAAATTTTACTGTTTTTATTATTCTTAATAATTTATTAAGTACTCAAAATCGCGTGGAATCGCAGTAAGTGATTACATACTTTCTCATTATTGTAGATATCCTTCAGCGCAAAGAAGAAGTTTTCCTTAACCTTTGCTTTTAATTTGCGCCTAACTGCGTGGTGGATTACACCTCGCTTTACCTCAGAGATGAGGCCTGTGTCCCATCAGTAGGAACATTATTGGCTAACAAAAGAAACTATTATTAAGTCAGAGGTGAGTGAAAAACGCCTTATGACATCTACACTGACTTTATTGGTGAAGTGCTTTAGAAAGGCCGGCTACTCGTAGTACTCGTAATCGACGTGCGTGTATGACCAGATGTATGAATGTGGATGAGGCAGAAGGAGTATGTCAGGATTGTAGCAGGTGACACTCTATGGTTTCTTTCTACTCCCATTAATCCTACTAATATTATAATTGCGAAAGTTTGTGAGGATGTATGTATGTGTATGTATATAGGTATGTTTGTTACTCTTTCACGCAAAAACCACTGAACGGATTTGGCTAAAATTTGGTACACAGATAGTTTATAACCTGGATTAACACATAGGATAGTTTTTATCCCGATTTGATGTTCCCGTGGGATAATTTTCGAGTTGTAGCGGGTGAAGCCGCTGGCAACAGCTAGTCATTCATAAAAGCATTTTAAAAATGGCCCACAAGGCTTACTATAAAGATAACATTATGATCAGCACAGTAGATGCTTACGAACCAAAGAGATTTTTCATTTTTACACCATGAAAATCAGCCGAATTCCATCCCTTCCTAAATAAAGATCTTTCTATATTTATGACACACTTCTCGGTCCTTATTTACACGATATCATTCATCTATTATTTATTAAATTCATGGGCGAGCGGAGTAGGGGAACTCGTATCGCCTCGAGCCATCTTTAGGGGGTGAAACTACCATTGTACCTTCTAAAATATTTAGGATGAAAAATAGTGCAATATGAGAATAAATATTGTTTGTTGTAGGATTTGAAGTTTGCGGTCGAAAGGATCAATTTGTTATAAAGTGATGGCCGTTGGTCGCGGGACTTATCTCATTACCGTGACCCCGGAACATAAAGGGCTATTGAAGGACACCGTGGATTTTAGTCAGTACGAGTCTGACAGTCCCTCCCGCCCTGCCCGGGGTATTAGGACTCATTTGATGATTTTACCACATAAAAAAAAAGTGATGAACGTTGCACCCGGAACTGATCAGACACCAGTTTTTGAATTACCTCTTAAGGTTAGGCACCAAAAGTTGTCACTTTTGGCAACCACCACCAAATGTACAGTTCTTAGAAATTTTAATGAAGATACATTATAATGAAACACTACTTGATAAAAGTAACCTAACAAACTAATTGATAAGCACTAGCATTTGGCATAAAGACACACCCAGCTTTCTTCAATATCTGGTACTCAAGAATTTCAAAAGATGTGCAGACATTAATTGTATTGATCTGGGATCTTGATGAACACCACAAAAAATCTTTCTGAGATAGAAAATAAATAGAAAATGTCATAAACAAAGATTAAACACAAAATAAATAGAAAATGTGTAAATATTTCTACAGGTTTTTCGTTAAACCAACAATCCTTGACAAAATTGGCAAATACATCAAAGAATAAATAATTGACACGTTACAACGGCGACTAGAATCTTTCACGCGCTCAAAACCATATGATTGACAACTTTACATCCATCCTTCTAGATTAACTAGCTAAAAATGTGTTGAACGGCTTTTTTTTTTTAATGCGGCCTTCTTCGAGCGGTTTCAAAATGGCGGCTAGTCATCTGTCATTTTTAATTGTATGTCAAACGGGGCGTACGGACGCGACGGCTTGCCGACGAGAAGGCATTACGTATATTTAGTTTATTGCGTTATAAACGAAGCTATTATTGGTAACCCTAATTTGAATTTGGCTACTGTTCTGTTGGTAGAATGTCGAGGATAATTTATTATGGTTTACTCATTCTTCTATACATGTAGATTAGAATGGTAACGTAAAACCGTAACTGGATGACTCAATGCTTAAGACGTTTTTTAGGACTTTATTTTAGGTTTTAAGTAGGTGTAGCCTGACGATAATCAAATAATATTGGGGCACAGATCCTGGCGGAAATAACTACTTAAATGAGCTTTCCACAAATAGAGTGATTCTTAGTCGCCATAGATTTGAGAGAAGTAGAAGGGCTGAACGAACCGGGAATGCCTTTATTACTGAAGACAAAAAGTGGCTAATTAAAAATAAATTATAGTTGAAGATTTTCTCAAACTTTTACACAATATAGTATTCGTAACATTATTAATTAAACACTGCTTTAATCTACAACGGTTTCTTTCTAATTTTAAAACGTCAAATACGGGATATCTTCCGTGATTCAATATTAATTAAACCGAAATATCAGGAACTCAAAGAAATATTGAATTACGAAAAATATATCCCGTACTTAAGTGACATTTTAAATTATGAATTAAGATATACTTATTCAAATTATGTTTATCTATTAATTTCTTACGCAAAATGACCACTCATAACAAAAGTTCGAAATTCAAACTGCACAGACAAAACCAATAAACCCGCAGCATACGGCATCCATATTCCGTTAGATTCAAAAACCGAAACCGTTTAGAATCAATAATAACTGGCCGGAATAGGATGTCGTTTAGGTGTTTACAGTCCAATGCCGGCTGTCAACGACGTGATGGCAGGACATCAAAGCAAAACCAGCCATCGACGTACTAATGGACGCTTTGAACGCCATAGCTGTTTCAGTATTTTAATGTCTTAATTTCTTTAAGTATTTGCAGGGTTATCGGGTCTTGTTCTAATGGATAGGAGAGAGTGAGATAGATGTAGTTTTTTGGGTTGGGAGGAAGAGGGATGGAAGGCCTAATTGGCTGGTAATGTGTGATTCTGATTAGATTTTGGTATTAGCGAATTGTTTGTTGATTTGGTCCTTTAGACTAGCAAAAACATAGTAAAACACAGAATTGCGTAAAAAATTAAGAGGAAGTACTTACCTACTTTAAAGAATGTAAAAATTGGTCCAAGGAATGTTTTTTTGGCTACTGGCTAGGTTTACATAAAATCCAAACCCGGAACGTTTTTAAATTATAAAAAAAAAGTTTTCTGAATCTGTAACCATTGCCGAAGCCAATAGTAGCGTTACGTGCTACAGTTCTTTGTATCTGCGCTTTAAAATACGAAATTAGGCCAAAACCAATAGTCTAACTAAACAAAAAAAAAAAATAACCCCTTCTCAAAATCGCTCTAAGCGCCACGGAATCTATCTCCTCCTCACAGCTACTGCACAGTGCACACATTTATTTCACAATAAACTATTTATATAACGTTTCTTCAGACATTCGACAACGAACAAGTGGCAATTAAAAGTGACAAATGGTATGAGTTATAAGTCCTCCCGTGTCATGTTGTAACGGTGTCATCAGACGTTCAAAGACATCACACCGCTCTCAGATCTTTTCACTGGCCACTTCACACATGATGACAGCACCGTGATAGTTCAAAAAAAGAATAAGAAAAAGTATTTTTTGTCTCTGGTCCTTCTTTACGCGGTTATGGAAGTGAGTTCAGAAATTGTGTGTGGTGTGATTCTAATTAGTTTTTAATAGTTGGGTGGCCTATTTAATTTGAACTAAATAGGTTTTATGAAGATTCTTATGATACAAGTACTGTTTTATGGTAGAATCTTGTTTATAATTTCAATATAAATACAAGAAAACTGGAGGGTATTTCGGCTGGTTATATTAGTGTCTTATATTGCCAATAACATGCATAGATTGGAAATTTGAATAACCTAATTATCTGGTCCTTTATCTTCAATAATTATCGAATTCAATTATATCGGAATTGTAGGCTAGCTGAGATTAGAGTAACCGTTTCAAAAATAGAACTAAGAATCGTTCTTATTTTTAAAAGACCTTGATAGTCTAAACATTCAGCTTAAAACACCATTACAGTTTTTTCTGATGGGTTTAAAAGAAACATTAAAAGATTATCTTAAATTAACGCGACACTAATTGAGTTTAGATTTAAAATGTGGCGATTAAAATTGGACCATAGACCTTTCGCCATAAACAAGGCGGAATGCAGGCTGTTGGCGCGTCTTTTGCCAGTCGTTAGCTTTTGACGAATGACAGATAAAAAAAAGATAAAAGCAAATGTTATGACGTGTGACCGCTGGCTGTATAGCCATGTCGTCTAGTACATTAAAAAGCAATAAATGTTCCAAAGAAAAGTGTAAGAAGACAATTTTGTAAATTATTATTATAGGTCGTTTGTGGGACAAAAATACGCAAAGATGCTCTTTCGACATGCATTAAATGATATATTTTGTTAGTGAACTCATCATTGGTTCCGATGTTGGTTTGCCTGTGAAATACGGTGGTTTTTTAATTCGCTGTTAAAAATCACTAAAATATATTTTACGATGTTCCCTATAATCTAAACAAGTCTAATTTACGGAGAACTTATATTTAGTCCAGATCATTCCTACAGTCCACATAATAATAGAGCCAGATATTGCCCTAAAGCATTCCTACGTCCTATCAGGATAAAATGTTGTATTGATCTAACTACTCTATCATATGCCGAATTCATAGCTTCAGTCATTCAGCCGTAAAATAACCGAAAACATGCTTAAATAAAATTTTCTAATTAATAAATAAAATTTTTCAAGCTTTTTCATTATTGCTTCAAATATAGCCAGAGAAAACCCACAGTCTACAACTAGTCGAAAAGAAAAACAATTACGAAAATTTTTCTTGTTCACAAAACCACTTAAACGTTTTCTTAAAATAATATTTATATATAAGTTTATTTTTGATATTAATTACGACCCTTTTAACAAACGATAGTGGTTGTCAGAACACGGCAAACGTTTCTTAATTTTATTTAAATGTGTTCTTTTTCTGAATTATTGTCTTTTTGGCGCGTAAATATGCTGGCTGATTATTTTTGTATGAGTTATGAACTTATGAATTATTTTTTTGCGTTCCAAAGTTTAAAAAAAGTGCTTATCAAACACGTCATTCGTACGCAATACGTTGAATGTTTTATTTTTAAATTAACTCAATTAATTTTTAAACGGTCACTGATAGATGCTTACCAACATTTTTATTATAATGAGTTATGGAATTATCACGTTAATTTCAAATTATCATCAAAATTCATTATTACATTTTCAGTTATTAACTGAAAATAATTAAACCACGGACCGAATTACTCTATAAAAACAATATCCCGTTAAAAAAAAGTACTTAATTACTAAGAAATTATCACGCAGATGAAGGCGTCAAGAAAACGACACAGTTGAATAATATCATGCCAGAAAAGATTCAGCCATCCAAGATACAAATCTAATTTTAGAACAAACACTATAATGAGCTGATAGTCTTAATATTAAACGCATGTAAAATTGACAGTCTGTATTCACGTTATGTTTAATTAAATGTATATTTGCGGCCATTACGATAGTCATGGTCTGGTCTTTTGATCCGGTCACACCGAGTCAAGTCGGGCGGCGTGCTAGTATGACAACCGCTGTCATGCTCAATATTTCGTATTTAGTGGATTTAAAATTAGATGGATTTAAGCTGTAGACATGGTTTACGTTGCGAATTGTCCAGAAAGAAAAGATCTACCTACAAGTAAGATGTTGCTCTCCTGAACCATTTGAATTTTGTTGCTTGTTACTTATTAACCGTCGGTAAGATGATTTTGTTGGTCTTCCTTGGTCTTCGTAGAAAATTAACCCTAAGATCCTTCATACACAAGGCGACGCAAGTCTCCGATAACTTACGACTTTGGTATTCAAGCGACAATCGCAATACAAATCCATTGAGGTTCGTACACAGCCACGCGTCAAGGGATACCAAAGTCGTGAGGTATCGGATATCTTGCATCGCCTTGTGTACGAAGGGACTAACTCAACATCTTCCTGTCCTAATCCCATTTTACTTCGGCGACCTCTCGCACCCGGCATTAGTCATCTCCTTCACAGTTAGTGGGAAGCGGTCGAATCCTTCTGCGAAGCAGTCATGCTAGCGAAGGAGGAGGCGGGACGCGTGAGGGAGAGGACAGCGTCCCCCTCACGACAACTCAAGTCGGAATAGACTGATATGGGCGTTCCGCCACATCTATGATCTGAATTGATGGTCCAATTCAAAATTAACGTGACCGGAGCCGCCAACTAAATCTGTATAAATGTGTACAATATGTATAATACGGGTAAGTATCTATTTCGCAACAACAATGTAAGAAACTAATAATGTACACTGCTGTTACATCATTACATGCGACCCATTACCACCTGCTCGGTAATTAGGACGCAATCAGAGCAATCATAATCGGTTAGCTACAAACCGCTGAACTCAACACTAATTGCGATTGGCTGGATACAATTATGTTAATAATATTAGACTGACTGTAGACCAGGACTTCTACCACTTTTACTGAAATATTGTAGGAAATAGAATAAAAAAAAGGAAATAGGTATATCTCTGGGATAAGATGGTAAACAGGGGTATACCGGCAGAAATATGTGGGATACTGCGTTATTGGTATGGTAACCAGACCAATCATGTGAAGTGGGACGGTACGCTCTCTGAGCCGTATAGGTTGGAGTGCGGGGTGAGGCAAGGTGGCCTGACATCCCCCAGGCTCTTCAACCTATACGTAAATGACCTCATAGAGGGACTCAGCAGTATGCGTGTCGGATGCAGTGTTGGTGGAGTAAGCGTTAACAACATTAGTTATGCGGACGATATGGTGCTGCTGGGTCCGTCTGCGGGTGCAATCGGGGAGCTTCTTAAAACTTGTGAAGTCTACGCTGCCGCGCATGGTTTGTCGTATAATGTAAAAAAATGTGTATACATGGTTTTTAAGGTCGGCGGCAAATGCCGGGAAGAAGGGCCTGAACTAATTATAAATGAGTCAGTAATTAAAAAAGTATCAACATTTAAATACCTAGGTCATTTTCTGTCCGACGACCTTAAAGACGATGTAGATATACAGAGGGAGCGCAGGGCTTTGGCGGTCCGGTGTAACATGTTGGCCCGTAGGTTTGCTCGGTGTACGAATCAAGTCAAAATTACCCTGTTCAAGGCCTATTGCCAGAGTTTGTACACGAGTAATCTATGGGTCAGTTACACCAAAAGATCGCTGGATGTCCTGCGCGTCCAGTATAATAATGCTTTCAGAATGTTGTTGGGTCTACCTCGCTACTGCAGTGCGTCGCAGATGTTTGCGCAAGCTCGTACCGACGGTTTTCACGCGATTGTACGCAAGAAAACCGCTTCATTACTGAGACGAGTGAGAGATAGTCCCAACAGCATCCTGGGAACTGTAGCGGAGAGGTTATGCTCTCCGCTTATGAAGCAATTTGTTTATAGATTAATTTTTACTAACACTAGATAATAAGTTGTTTTATTATGCTCAAGTACTAACCCAAGGATTTTGTAATGAACTCAATTTAATTTGATATTCAATTTTATTTCAATTTTATGTTAATTATATAATAATAATTTCAATTTAAGATCAATTTTATTTATTTAAATTGTAATAATAATTTTAATTGTATTTAATAAATTTTAATTGTAAAATAAATTAATAAGTTTGGTTAATTAATTAATTTAGTTATTTAATTAATTTAGTAAATTTTAATTGTATTTTTAAAATTTAATTGTATTTTTGAATTTTAATTGTATTTTGTATTAATGATTTTAATTGTAATAGTAATTGATTACTTATTAAATTTATATGGTTCATATTGTCCCACTAACACTAGCTGCTTAAGAAAAATGTTACTAATCATTTATGGGCTCTAAGCCTGAAATAAAGATTTATTATTATTATATCTTACAAATTCGTTGAGCCATTACGAGACCCTGTCAATTTTGCGGTCTAAAAGCAGAAAATTTCTTGTTTCAGCTCAAATGTCTCAATTACTTGGTACACAAAAACCTCAAATTTTAATACGTTCACTGTCCATGACTCACCTGTGGGTCATTTTGGGTTGGATGAGTCGTCCATGCCACACATGTGGGTCACTGAATCATCTTCTACGACCGTGCCACACATGTGGGTCACTCAATCATCTTTCTACGTCCGTGCCACACATGTGGGTCACTGAATCATCTACGTCCGTGCCACACATGTGGGTCACTGAATCATCTACGTCCGTGCCACACATGTGGGTCACTGAATCATCTACGTCCGTGCCACACATGTGGGTGTTCAGTATTTAGGATTTTCCTCAGAAAATTTTATTTGCTTAAAACACAATCGAAAAAAAAAACACTTTTGTGCTTTGCGTAAAAACATGTGTTTGATTTATATTTTTCACTTCAAACATTTTCGTTTGGGCATCGGATCCGGGACACGTAGCGCAACAGTCAGTCGCTCACCCACTTCGCCAGCCGTGCCGGGATAATCTAGAGCTAGTTCCTACTTATCATGGACAATGCCACGGGCAAAACATGTACCTACTATAACATTATAACTTGTATGCTGAAAACGTTATCTCAATTTGACACTTCTTAGGTACTACAAATGGCTATCTTTGTATCCAAGATCACTCTAAACTTATCTTTCAAGTTATCTTTGCAATGCAAACTGTATGTTTCTCTCAATGTTACAACCAGCTATATAAAACGATCTTTATTTACAACTCTGTTTCAGTAACAAATTACCTTTAACACCATACAAACGAGAATAAACTTTAACATCTTATTATTATAGTTGGTTTTTGTGAAGTTTTCAGGACCGTAAAATATTTTGTAGATTCCGCTTTATTGGATAGTTTTAACTTTATTGAAGTGGAAATGTTTGAGTTTCGATATTTTTAATACGAAATGTTTTAACATTGGCGCATTTTTTTATGTGTACTTATTATAAACGGTGGTTATGTTAAAGTGGGCTTCCCTAAGAAACGCTATAGATGCAATAATGAAGTGGCTAAAAGACAACAACCTCACAGCTAATATATCGAAAACTAAAATTCTCCAATTCTCTAATTATCATAACTCCTCCACCACACCCATAGACTTGCACTATAATAATATCAAAATCGAAGAAGTCGACCACACTAAGTTCCTAGGAATAACCTTAGATGAACATTGTAATTGGAAAGCACACACAAATCGCATCTGCTCCAATCTTAATAAATTCGTTTTTGCATTAAAAAGACTTAGAAAATTATCATGCTTAAAAACTGCAATGACAGCGTATCACGGCTACGTAGGGTCTATCATCAGATATGGTTTGCTCATATGGGGTAACTCTTCTTTCTCCAAAAGAGTATTCATTTCACAAAAAAAAATGTGTGAGAGCCATCTGTGGGGTTCGGCCATTCGACTCATGTAAACCTCTATTTAAAAAATTAGGGTTACTCACTCTCACCAATCTGTACATACTTGAAGTAGGAATTTTCGTCAGAAAACACGCAGACCTTTATACAAAAGCCACAGAAAATAAAAGATTTCTCTCACGGGATCCTACTCGTCTAGCGGTCACAAGGTGCAGGAGCACGTTGTTCCAAAATAACTGCTATAGTATGTCTGTCAAAGTCTACAACAAGATACCTAAACAGATTAGAGAACTCCCATTTAATTTATATAAAAGCCGGCTTAAAAGATGGTTAATAGACAATGTTTTTTACAATATAAGAGAATTTTTAACTTACAAGCCCAATCGTACCTAACGATGTAAGTAGGTACCAACATAAATTTCAGTACACTTTAATTTTTTGTGTATTATTGTTAATTATTATTATTACTCTTGATGTTATTTATATTTGTTATTTTTGTTATAAATGTTTATCTACTTGTTTCATGTTTTGGTTAATTAACGTTTAATGTTCTCCTTTTGTTATTTTTTATTAAATGTTTAATATTTTCATTAGGTACGGGCAATAAAAACTATTAATCTCTTTGTAATTTTTATTATTATAATAACTTAGTTTTTAAAACAATTTGCATGCTGAATAGTAGTAAGCGGAATATGTTGAACTTTTATAATTTTAACACCTCAATGTACCATATTTCACGCAAATAAAGATATTCTATTCTATTCTATTCTTGGACTGATTACATCGACCATGTTTTCATGGAAAATATTCATTCACAAGTTCCTATATCCTGACATTCCCATTTAATAAATTCATGACATTTTAATTACTGATTATTATTTTGACGTTATGATTATGCTGATGATTTATTATTATTAACCTTTAACTGAAATTACCTATTTATTTTATGAATTATTGTTGTAAGTATGTAATTATAAAATAATAAATACATTCAAAGCTTGAGATTTGCATGCCTCAAGGAGTAATAATAATATGGTTAAACTATGCTATATTTTTTTAACACCTTTATGAAATTACTAGATTTATTAAAAGGACCAAATAAATAGGTATGCACGGAGAACTGCAAACTTACGCAAATCCATTAACTTTAAAAAAATACGGTAGTTTAAGACATTCGTGTTCGAATCCATTGTGTTCTAAGTACGAAGGCTTGGAGTCAATTTATCGTGTCGCAATCGGCACTAAACGTCACAAATCGTCAGTAATTGAGTTTTCAAGTCTTTTATAAATTGCCTCCGGATTTGCCTTTAGACTTGCACGAGTGTGTGCGTTTCCATTGTATGTGTGTAACGAGATTGTTTGAGCTGCCGAAAACGTATCGTAAAAAACTGACATTTTAGTCTCGGCGCGGGGAAAAAGAGGTGAGTTTATTTCAGTAGGATACCTATTCTAGAGAGCCAAAGCCTGCCGGGGTCGCGGGACTGTCTCATTATGTAACCCTAGAATGTAAAGGGCTATTGAAGGATCGCCGTGGATTTTAGTCAGTACGAGTCTGACAGTCGCTCATGTCCCGCCCTGGGTGGGTGGACTCATTTGATGATTTTACTACAATAAAAAAGGATACCTATTCAATTAATTCTTGTAAGGCGTCAGATTGCTGACAGCTCTTCGAGGCGCGCGTGGAACACGACCGGTCATGGTACATGATCGGACGGCGAGTTACGCATTACACGCCGTCCTCATGCCCGCGCCGCATTCAATTCAGCAATCTTAGACTTACAAATGTCACAAATCATAAGAAGACCTCTTTAAGGTGATTGCGTCGATGTAGCCCGCGAAATTCAAATTTTCTTACGTTTTTTGCAATTTGCAGGCCAGTGACATGTTGTCATAGGCCTCCCCCTTAGACCGCCACGCCGAACGACAATTCGCCACTTGCATCCATCGGCTGCCCGCGACCCTCACGATGTCGTCGGTCCACCTAGTGGGAGGCCTGCCTACGCTGCGTTTTCCGGTCCGTGGTCGCCACTCGAGAACTTTTCTTCCCCATCGGTTGTCAGTTCTACGAGCGATGTGGCCTGCCCATTGCCACTTCAACTTGCAAATTTTATGAGCTATGTCGGTGACTCTGGTTCTTCGCCGAATATCCATGTTCCGGATTTTATCCCGCAAAGAAACTCCGAGCATAGCTCTTTCCATTGCTCGTTGAGTGACTCTTAGTGTCTCTAAGAGGCCAGCAGTCAAGGACCACGTTTCGGAGCCATATATCATCACTGGCAACACACACTGGTCAAACACCCTTGTCTTGAGACACTGTGGGATTCTCGATGAGAAGATATCACGTAGCTTCCCAAACGCTGCCCATCCGAGTTGGATTCTTCGGGCGACCTCTTTCTCGAAGTTGGACCTACCTAACTGAACAATCTGTCCAAGGTAAGTATAATGGTCTACAACTTCGAGAGTATCATTCCCAACAACAACCGGTACGGGTGCCACATGGACATTCGACATGACTTTCGTCTTGTCCATGTTCATTTTAAGGCCGACCCGTTGGGAAACGATACTAAGGTCGCTGAGCATAGCATTGAGGTGCTCCAACGATTCTGCCATGATGACTATATCATCGGCAAAACGAAGGTGAGTGATGTATTCGCCATTGATGTTGATGCCGAATCCGTTCCATTCCAAGAGTTTGAAAACGTCCTCCAACGCGTTCGTGAACAGTTTCGGAGAAATAACGTCTCCCTGTCTCACGCCTTTCTGCAATTGGATTGGTTTTGTGCTCTCTTCCTGAAGTCGGATGGACATGGTGGCGTTTCTGTACAAACACTTCGCTTGGGCATGCGGGCGGCGAGCGGGCATGCGGGCGGCGAGTAAAGGGCAACTCGCTGCCCGACCATAGACCATGCCCGGGTCGACGGCGCGTTGTGTCCCACGCGCGCCTCAAGGAGCGTCAGCATAGTGACGGGGCCCCCCTATAGAGGGCCACAGCCCTGCCGGGGTTGCGGGACATACGTATACCGCGACTCCGGCACACAAAGGGCTACCGAAGGACACCGTGGATTTTAGTCAGTACAAGTCTGACAGTCCCTCCCGCCCTGCCCGGGGTGGGAGGACTCATTTGATGATGTTGCCACGTAAAAAAAAAAAAAATGGCCGATTATACTCCTCTGTCTTCTGTATAATCTGGCGGAGCGTGTGTATGTGGTCTATAGTACTAAAACCTTTTCGGAAACCGGCTTGTTCGGGAGGCTGGAAGTCATCAAACCTGCGTTCGAGACGGTTCGTAATGACTCTTGAGTACAGCTTGTATACATGGCTCAGAAGTGAGATTGGCCTGTAGTTCTTCAACAAGGTGTTGTCACCCTTTTTGAAGAAAAGAACAACCACACTCCTGTGCCATGCTTCTGGCGTAGAACCTTCGAGTATGACGGAATTAAATAACTTCTGGAGGACTAGAAGTACCGGTTTTCCACCCGCTCTCAGTAGTTCTTCCGTTTGTGATTCCGTCCTCACAGAGCCAGTTTACAAAATTCGAACGCTCGAGTTTAGGTAAAAGACGGGAGCAATGTTCATGTGTGCGTAGCTATTCACACATACACAACGCAACCAGTGTAGCGCTAGTGTTGAGACGGACTAAACAATCTTGAGCCGATATAATCGTAATGCACTTTGGTTACATTTCTGAAAAAGTTTTAAGCTATTGTATAGCTTCTATCGCGGGCCTTGAGCGCGGGGACCGAATCTAGAAATTCCGTAACGAAAAAACCTCACGCTCCCCACTCCGACGGGCAAGGAGGTGTGATTGAATATAAGGTTTATATACACAATACAAAATATATAGGGGAGGGGAGTGGAGTGGAGTGGAGTGTTCGAGGTTTTCGTCATGGGTGTCGTTTTCATGGTTTTCGAGGAAGTTGAAACCGATTGTGCAGTCAAAATGTAAATCCAAGATGGCGGCTGCAAAAAATATCGAGGTTTTCGTCATGGGTGTCGTTTTCATGGTTTTCGAGGGTGTTGAAACCGAGGGTGCAGTCAAAATGTAAATCCAAGATGGCAGCTGCAAAAAATATTGAGGTTTTCGTCATGGGTGTCGTTTTCATGGTTTTCGAGGGTGTTGAAACCGATGGTGCAGTCAAAATGTAAATCCAAGATGGCGGCTGCAAAAAATATCGAGGTTTTCGTCATGGGTGTCGTTTTCATGGTTTTCGAGGGTGTTGAAACCGAGGGTGCAGTCAAAATGTAAATCCAAGATGGCGGCTGCAAAAAATATTGAGGTTTTCGTCATGGGTGTCGTTTTCATGGTTTTCGAGGGTGTTGAAACCGATGGTACAGTCAAAATGTAAATCCAAGATGGCGGCTGCATAAATTATCGAGGTTTTCGTCATGGGTGTCGTTTTCATGGTTTTCGAGGGTGTTGAAACCGATGGTGCAGTCAAAATGTAAATCCAAGATGGCTGCTGCATAAATTATCGATGTTTTCGTCATGGATGTCGTTTTCATAGTTTTCGAGGGTGTTGAAACCGATGTTGCAGTCAAAATGTAAATCCAAGATGGCGGCTGCATAAATTATCGATGTTTTCGTCATGGGTGTCGTTTTCATGGTTTTCGAGGGTGTTGAAACCGATGGTGCAGTCAAAATGTAAATCCAAGATGGCGGCTGCAAAAAATATCGAGGTTTTCGTCATGGGTGTCGTTTTCATGGTTTTCGAGGGTGTTGAAACCGAGGGTGCAGTCAAAATGTAAATCCAAGATGGCGGCTGCATAAATTATCGAGGTTTTCGTCATGGGTGTCGTTTTCATGGTTTTCGAGGGTGTTGAAACCGATGGTGCAGTCAAAATGTAAATCCAAGATGGCGGCTGCAAAAAATATCGAGGTTTTCGTCATGGGTGTCGTTTTCATGGTTTCCGAGGGTGTTGACCGATGGTGCAGTCAAAATATGGATAGTATGGAAACTAGGCCTAATTGTAGAAATAAATACCTACGCTCTCAACTGCAGCGTTAGGGTTGTCACGAGCGCGGAGAATGGAACATAATTATGTGGCGCTGATGCTTGATTAACCCGGTGGCTGCGCACCGTACTATGCGTTTCAACTAAGTATAAGATGACCTAGGCACCATATTGTAACTGCAATTTTGTTTAACGAAAAATACTTCGCGCAAATTACTTTTCAATACTTAATATTTATCTTATTCATGTTATTTTCATGTGATTTTTGTTATTTGACATCTGGATTTCTATTCTGATTGCAATATCGGTTTCAACACCCTCAAAAACCATGAAAACGACATCCATGATGAAAACCTCGATAATTTTGGCAGCCGCCATCTTGGATTTACATTCAGACTGCACCATCAGTTTCAACAACCTCGAAAACCGTGAAAACGACACCCATGACGAAAACCTCGATAATTTATGCAGCTGCCATCTTGGATTTACCTTTTGACTGCACCATCGGTTTCAACACCCTCGAAAACCATGAAAACGACACCCATGACGAAAACCTCGATAATTTATGCAGCCGCCATCTTGGATTTACATTTTGACTGCACCCTCGGTTTCAACACCCTCGAAAACCATGAAAACGACACCCATGACGAAAACCTCGATATTTTTTGCAGCCGCCATCTTGGATTTACATTTTGACTGCACCATCGGTTTCAACACCCTCGAAAACCATGAAAACGACACCCATGACGAAAACCTCGATAATTTATGCAGCCGCCATCTTGGATTTACATTTTGACTGCAACATCGATTTCAACACCCTCGAAAACCATGAAAACGACACCCAAGACGAAAACCTGGATATTTTTTGCAGCCGCCATCTTGGATTTACATTTTGACTGCACCCTCGGTTTCAACACCCTCGAAAACCATGAAAACGACACCCATGACGAAAACCTCGATATTTTTTGCAGCCGCCATCTTGGATTTACATTTTGACTGCACCATCGGTTGCAACACCCTCGAAAACCATGAAAACGACACCCATGACGAAAACCTCTATAATTTATGCAGCCGCCATCTTGGATTTACATTTTGACTGCACCATCGGTTTCAACACCCTCGAAAACCATGAAAACGACACCCATGACGAAAACTTCGATAATTTATGCAGCCGCCATCTTGGATTTACATTTTGACTGCACCATCGGTTTCAACACCCTCGAAAACCATGAAAACGACACCCAAGACGAAAACCTCGGTATTTTTTGCAGCCGCCATCTTGGATTTACATTTTGACTGCACCCTCGGTTTCAACACCCTCGAAAACCATGAAAACGACACCCATGACGAAAACCTCGATATTTTTTGCAGCCGCCATCTTGGATTTACATTTTGACAGCACTATCGGGTTCAAAACCCTCGAAGACGAAAACTATAAAAAGACGCCTATTATGAGAAATTGTAGCAGAAACCATGTTGTTTTTTTTTATTTATTTATTTATTTAAACTTTCACGTACAATTGAGGTACCTAAGGCGGACTTAATGCCACAAGGCATTTTTACAAATTATTTACGAATTTATTAAACGGTCACGCGGATATAGAATTCGATATTGATAAAAACCGGCCAAGTGCGTGTCGGGCCACGCACAGTGTAGGGTTCCGTAGTTCCCTATCAAAATACTTATGCGAACTATAAACTGATTCGCTGAATTTAATTTTAAAAAGAAGAATTTTCAAAATCGGTCCAGGACTCTGAGAAATCGGGGAAAATACATAAAAAAAAAGATTACGACGAATTTAGAACCTCCTCCTTTTTTTGAAGTTAGTTAAAAATAGTTGACGATAAAAACCTACCTATCCCCAAAAAACATACCGTAAAAACATACCTATTAAAGCTGTAAAAATAATGTTGACAAACTTACATTTGCAGTTGATGAACATGTTCTCCGATACATTTTGTTTAAGAAAATATGTTATCCAAGTACATTTTATAAGTTGGTCGACTATAACTCGTAAAGTTGTAAAGCCTACTTAGTCATGATAATTTTCTTTTAAACTTCGTTATATATACTACTATTGTGAATTTTTTCATACCCCCAAACATAACCGTTTAGCTGGTAGAGGGGGGGGACACTCGAGTCGAGCAAAATTTAGCACTTTAAAGCTTAATATTACACAAACGAATTTTTTTATCAAAAAATTGTTAATGGAAACTATCAATATTTTTTAAAGACCTATTTAATGATACCCCACACTAAGGGGTACGCGAGAAAAAAAAAATACATCCCCACTTTACGAGTAAATAAAATCTCGTAAAATATTTTTTTTTAGGGTACCTCCTGTACCCTAAAAAAAAATATTTAACGAGATTTTATTTTACCACTTTTTCGGCACAACAATTCCGTATATTTACACCAAATTACAGCTCTCTAGTACTGTGCGTCTCTGAGCTAAACTGCGGACAGACGGACGGACGGACGGACGGACATGGCGAAACTATAAGGGTTCCTTGTTGACTACGGAACCCTAAAAATCATTCTTACCTTTCAAAATAAGCAGGGAGTTTAAAAAACAAAATCTCCGGTTATGATGAAGCCGAGTTCAAACAGCCATAATTATACGTAACATAAATAAACGCAACTCGTCTTTACGCGGCACTCAGAACTGACAGCACTGCGATGTCCGCTTAGAAGCCTCGTAGATGCGCGTGTTTGTGTGAGTGCACCGTTTCGAACGTTAGTACGTAATTTCCGTACTATCCATATTTTTACTGTGCTACGGGGCAGAGAATCCGCCATCTTAGATGTCCGCCATGTTGGATTTAAGACACGTGACTATTTTTTTCATATTACTGACAGCAACCCTTTCATTTAATACCCATATCATGGGGGTACCTTTCAAATAGCCAATCCGCCATCTTGGATGTCCGCCATGTTGGATTTAAGACACGTGACTATTTTTTTCATATTACTGACAGCAACCCTTTCATTTGATACCCATATCATGCGGATGCATTTCAAATAGCCAATCCGCCATCTTGGATGTCCGCCATGCTGGATTTCAGGTACGTGACTATTTTTTTCATATTCCTGACAGCAAACCCTTTCATTTGATACCCATATCATGGGGATGCATTTCAAACAGCCAATCCGCCATCTTGGATGTCCGCCATGTTGGATTTAAGACACGTGACTATTTTTTTCATATTCCTGACAGCAAACCCTTTCATTTGATACCCATATCATGGGGGTGGATTTCAAACAGCCCGACCGCGATCTTGGGGAGGCCGCCATATTGGATTTCTCACCACTCTTGCGCCCCATTGCAAAAACTAATAAAACAAAAACGGATGGCTAATTAATGCACAAATTCTACAAACTACTATTATAATTATTATAATAATACTTTAGTTTGATAAAGTAACGAAAATCTTACCTTATGAAAAAAATATGGAGAGAATCAAAATATGGCAGTCGTAGTATAATATTCCGTTCACGATACGTACGCTCTATAGTCAGGACGAGGAAAAAAGTGATACAGGTCCTACGTCGACGGGCGCTGGAGCCGTACTGATCGCAGCCCGGTTATGTTTCGTAATTTATACTAGTTTAGAGTGATTTTAAAAACGATAGTATGTTTAATTACATGAAGGGATTTTAATGAAATTTAGAAATTAGTTTAGTCTGTAAACATAGTTTATATTTACATAGTTTTTTTAATGTAATTACGCTTTGTTCGAAACAAAAATGGCGATAAAACAGCGATATAAAACGTAAAAATTGACCTCAGAATTTATTTTTTTACCAATTTGTGTTATTAAAAATATAAATTCTACTACGCAGTTTGACAACAAAAACGTATGTCTGATGATTTGTGTATTTTTTTTGGTTAAAATTACGAATATTAATGGTAGATGTAGGAGTCGCAAATCGACTCTGCGTTGATTTTTCAGTAAACTACTTGTCGGAGATTAATTACCACAAAGTTAATAAAAGAGTTTTTTGAAATATGTTACGTCAAATTACAACACGAAAGACTGGTCTTTCTTTTACAGGTATTCAAAAATGTTGGAGTATTACTTAATATGGTAAATTAGACGACCATAATTTTAGTTCTACGCGCAAATGGGTAAAAGGCCTCTTAAGAGCCATTCTAATCTCGTACAGGCTGATGTCCGGGATATCCTCAGTGTAGTGTCGAGTCAGTTTAGCTCTTGCGTCTCGAGCTGTACTGACACTGGGTTGTCGTGTTGATGTGTATAACTGTCCGTAAAACCTCTCAAGCTCTCTTAGGATCTCCGGTTTCGTCGAAATGATGCTGCCATCGTTAATCTTCAGCTTTGTTATTTGGCTCTGCCCAATAGACGAAATCTTTGCGAAGACTTTTGAGCCCTGGTTCCGCTCGATTGCCTCTTTGATCCGTGCCGCACTAAAGGAGCGCAGGTCACGTCGCATTGATTTAGAGATTCGTCTATTGAGTTTGCCATATTCCGACATATCAGCTGAAGATTGCAGCCTCATCTCGGTCCGGTCCTGCATCATCCTGATGGTTCCGTTCGAGAGCTTTTGAGGCTTATTGCGGCGCGGGGTCTTAAAGAACTTGGACCCCACAGCTTGGACAGTTTCCACCAACCCATTGTTAATCTCGTCCACAGTTTCGCATTCGGTTAGACATGTTGTAACTTTATCAAAATATGAACTGCGGTAATAACAAGTATAATTTTAAATATAAAAATTATCAAAACATTCGCTCCATCAGCTCAAATCAATGGAAACGCGTCGTATCTAAGACTTCATTTAAAAGCTGCATATTTAGGCGAATCCTGAATGAGCTTTAAGCTTTTAAAAAGAATCATAGCGACGGCGGTGTACACCCAATGGCTAAAGTGTCTCTTAGTTCAAATTATTTGTTAACCGGTTGTAACGCTGTAGACAATTGTAAAAATGAAGTGCCTTGTGAAATAGATTCTTATGATTTTACACCCTTCATACATTGACGTCAATTAGAACTTTGTTAATTAATCCTCTATTAGTATGAGTGTAAAATTGCAGAATCTTGCATTAACGTACAATTGTACCAGTTAAACACGCCGTAGTATCAATTATTTGTTCAATTATTATTTCTAGAATGACTGACGGACAACACACAAAATAAATAGTTACGTACATTTGCAATAACGGAGTCAGAAACGAAATATCAAACAGCCTATCAAGAGCAAGTTTTCCCTGTGCCTGTACTCGGCTCAAGTACAGTAAGATCTCGCATTAAATCCCTGCGAGAAAATTGCTTGCGACGATTTGTTCAGAGAAAACTTCCCATTTCTGAACGCCCAATACACATTTACATAATTCACTAATGTATTTTTAAAATGCGCACTACGCTTTGTTTATTTGATCAGTCTGGGTTTTGGAGGTAAGATATTATAGAAATTACATTTAGTTTTAAATTGGGGTAAGTCCGTAAGTGAGATCCATCTCCTAACTGTCCACCCGAGGTAACGGCACCATAGGCGATGTCTAAACTTTAAAAAAAAAAACCGGCCAAGTGCGTGTCGGGCCACGCACAGTGTAGGGTTCCGTAGTTGCCCATCAAAATACTTATGCGAACTAACTAAACTGATTCGCTGAACTTAATTTAAAAAAGAAAAATTTTCAAAATCGGTCCAGGAGTCTGAGAAATCGGGGAAAATACATAAAAAAAAAACTTGAGAGGTGTCAAGGGACACCCGGATGGAACGAAGTTACTGTACACTCAACAAAAATAATCGTCGCGACTCCACTCCACTCCACTCCACTCCGCTCCACTCCAATCCGCTCCGCTCCACTCCCCTCCGCTCCGCTCCGCTCCGCTCCACTCCGCTCCGCTCCAATCCGCTCCACTCCAATCCGCTCCACTCCACTCCACTCCCCTCCACTCCACTCCACTCCACTCTTTGAGCTCTAGCACCCTTTCGCAACGCGCGTTATGGAACTTCGTTCCAAAAAGTGTCGTGACAACTTTTCGTAAGAATTTTTTCCGTCTAGCCCCCTTTCACAACGCGCGATAAGGAACTTCGTTCCAAAAAGATTACGACGAATTTAGAACCTCCTCCTTTTTTGAAGTTAGTTAAAAATAGTTGACGATGAAAACCTACCTATCCCTAAAAAACATACCGTAAAAACATACCTATTAGAGCTGTAAAAACAAAGTTGACAAACTTACATTTGCAGTTGAAGAACATGTTCTCCGATACATTTTGTTTAAGAAAAATGTTATCCAAGTACATTTTATAAGTTGGTCGACTATTACTCGTAAAGTTGTAAAGCCTACTTAGTCATGATAATTTTCTTTTAAACTTCGTTATATATACTACTATTGTGAATTTTTCCGCACCCCCAAACATAACCGTTTAGCTGGTAGAGGGGGGGGACACTCGAGTCGAGCAAAATTTAGCACTTTAAAGCTTAATATTTCACAAACGAAATTTTTTATCAAATAATTGTTTACGGAACCTATCAATATTTTTTAAAGACCTATTTAATGGTACCCCACACTAAGGGGTACGCGAGAAAAAAAAAACATCCCCACTTTACGTGTACAGGAGGTACCCTAAAAAAAAATATTTTACGAGATTTTATTTTACCACTTTTTCAGAACAACAAATCCGTATATTTACACCAAATTACAGCTCTCTAGTACTGTGCGTCTCTGAGCTAAACTGCGGACAGACGGACGGACGGACGGACATGGCGAAACTATAAGGGTTCCTTGTTGACTACGGAACCCTAAAAATGACTTGTGCAGTCATACTTTTACTGATTACTTTGTCCTTCATTAGCCCTTTACGTTTCGGGACTATTGTTACCTAGAATGACAGTCCCGCGACCCCGGTCCCGTTTACGTCACAAAAACTTGACATTTCATGCTTCTGCATGGGCTTCTGGGTTAAAACGAATGATATTTTTTATTTTGATGCAGGATCCCCGAAGATTCCCGAAGTACAATACAATAATTACCGAACAAAGTTTTTAAATTGTCATGGTCACTATAATTCCGAAAAACGGGATATTCCGTTTTAAGTTCTCACGATAATACTATATATTTTACTGTAGTATATGTGGGTAAACATTGTAAACATAATCATTATTGAAGGTAGACGTATAAACTTTTACATATAAGTAAGATGACGGTGATTGTGTGTGGTATTCGAAATACAGCTGTGTTCCTGAATAAGTCGTTTCCTTGTGCCTCCCGTAGTCAGAACTTCACATTGGCGACGAGGATTAAAAGTATTACACTGAATCGTGCATTATACTCATAAAACAAAATGTCGATTGGAAAAATCGGGGAGTTTGACGTGAAGAACGGTGCGTGGTCGTCGTACTCGGATCGACTGGAAATGTATTTTAAGGTTAACAATATCAAGGAAGACCTTAAATTACCGACGCTGATATCGTTGATGGGGGATGAGGCCTATGAGCTGCTGCTTAATTTGGCGAGTCCCAAGAAACCGGCGGAATTGTCGTTCGTGGAGGCAAGCGAATTGTTGAGCCGTCACCTTCAACCGACCCCGTCGATTCTCGCCGAGCGGTTCCGGTTCCGGCAGAGGAGGCAGCAAGAGCAAGAAAACATTTGCGAATACGTGGCGGTGCTAAAGAAAATGGCACGGAGCTGTAAATTCAATGAAGGGCTTGGCGAAAATTTGAGAGACCAATTTGTGTGCGGTTTGAAAAGTGACGTCATCCGCCAACGGTTATTTGCTGAGGACGACGGTTTGGTTTTCACCGGAGCGGTGAAAATTGCGAGCTCACTGGAAGCAGCGGAACGCGATGCAGCTGCGGTGGAGGCAAGGGTTGTGCCAGAGACGGAGATGGTGCATGCGCTGCAATCGAGCGGGCGAGCGGAGCAAGCGCGCCGCGGGCGCGGGCGCGTTGGTGGCCGGGAACGGGCCGCGCCGGGGCAAACACGGACGGCGTCCGGGGATCACGCGTACTGCAAGGGCTGCGGAGCGACGGGGCACGGCTACGGGGTCTGTAGATTCCGCGATTACGTCTGCAGCAAGTGTAAGCGCACGGGTCACTTGCGGCGGGTATGCTCAACCTGGAACAAGCCAGGAACCAGGGCGAACGGGAGGGGGCGGACAAGCAGCGGTGACCGCGGTTTCCACTATGGAAGCACCAAGGCCGAATCAGGAGAACGGAAGGCGGAGTCGGAGGACGACCTTGACCTACATCAATTGTGTTTGAGGGACTACAAGGCGGTGAGTTTGCCTATATCAGTTAATGATAGAATCATTCCAATGGAAATAGACACAGGAACGGCGATATCTTGTATCAGTAGGAATACTTATGTCAAATATTTTAAAAATAACGACATTGTGCCATTCAAGTTGTGTTTAAAATTTTATGACGGTTCAAATATTCAACCGCTAGGTTTCATTAAAGTCATTGTTAAATACAAGGATAAGGTCAAAGAATTAGAATTGTTTGTTATAGAAGGTGGAACTACTTCCCTCTTAGGAAGGCAGTGGTTAGCTGAATTAGGAATTCAGGTCCCGACCTTTCATTGTAACCATATTGGGAAGGTAGATAATGAAATTAATATTTTGTTGAATAGGTATAAGAAGTTGTTCGACGGGAGCCTGGGCAGGTTCACGGGGGGCGAGGCGACATTGCGCGTTCGCGATGGTGCGGTACCCGTGTTCCATCGAGCGCGCCCACTGCCGTTCGCATTGCGCGAGCGCGTCGATGCTGAACTGGACAAAATGCTGCAAGCGGGAATTATTGAACCCGTTGACTGCTCCGACTGGGCATCTCCACTCGTGCCCGTTAACAAGTCGGATGGATCGCTCAGGGTTTGTGTAGATTATAAGGCAACTTTGAATCCGGTTTTGTTGGTTGATCATTACCCCTTACCCAGAATTGATGATGTACTTGTGGCGTTAAATGGAGCTAAATTGTTTAGTAAAATAGATCTTTCCCAATCATATAATCAGATAGTTTTGGACGAATCTAATAAATACACAGTGATTAACACTCATCGGGGCCTTTTCCGTTATAACCGGTTGGTTTTCGGGTTATCTTCAAGTCCAGGCATTTTTCAACGTATTATGTCGAATTTATTGCAGAATATACCAAACGTGGCGGTATTCATTGATGACGTCATAATAGGCGGCAAAAATAAGCGGGAGCATTTACAGGCACTCGAAGCGGTATTTGAAAGAATGCTAGCGAGCGGCCTGCGGTTAAAAGAAAAAAAATGTGTATTTTTAGTGTCGGAAGTGTCTTACCTTGGTTACATTTTATCGAAAGATGGTATTAAGGTAGACCCAGCGAAGGTTGAAGCGGTAGTTAAAATTCCAAGACCTCAAAATGTCCCGGAATTACGATCATTTTTAGGGTTAGCTAATTTTTTTTCAAAATTTGTTAGGCGTTTTAGTATCAGGTTAGTTCCACTGTATAATTTACTAAAAAAAGGTGTTAACTGGCATTGGTCAGAGGAATGTGAAAACGCATTCAACGGAATCAAAAAGGTTTTGACCAGCTCTCAGGTGCTCGCTCATTACGACCCAAACAAAGAGCTTATCGTGACGTGTGACGCGAGCGCGGCGGGTGTCGGGGGCGTGCTGTCGCAGTCGTGTGCCGACGGCGCGGAGCGACCAATTGCTTTCGTTTCGCGGACGCTAAATAGCGCCGAAAAGAATTATTCACAAATTCACAGGGAAGCTCTGGCTATAATTTTTTGTATGAAGAAATTTCATCAATATTTGTATGGTAGGCGTTTTACTTTACGTACAGATCATAAACCCTTAGTGTCTATTTTCGGTCCAAATAATGGAATCCCAACTATGACGGCCAGTCGAATGCAAAGATGGGCGATAATATTATCGGCATATTCTTACGATATAGAATTTGTAAAATCAGGAAACAATTCAGCGGACGGATTGTCTAGACTGCCGATGCGCGGCAAAGAACCGGTTTCGACACCGATACCCGAACAAACACATTTACACTTTGCGCATGACGCATTATTGTTAGATTATAATGAAATAAAAAGTTGTACGGGTCGAGATCTAATATTAGGTAGGTTATTAGGGTTCCTTCGTGACGGTTGGCCTTCAGAATGTGACATCGTAGGCATGCAACCATATTTCAATAGGCGTAATGAATTGTATGAAGAGTTAGGTTGCGTAATGTGGGGACATAGGGTGGTGATTCCGGAAAAATGTAGGGAGAAAGTTTTGAAAATGTTGCACGAGCCGCACATGGGCATAGTTAAATCTAAATCATTAGCTCGAAGCTATGTGTGGTGGGCTGGCATTGATGAAGCCATTGAATCCATGTGTCGTGACTGTAAAGTTTGTGCGGCGCAGGCGGACGCGCCACCGCGACAGGCACCGCGGCCCTGGGCCTGGCCCGGCCGGCCCTGGACTCGGCTACATTTAGATTTTATGGGTCCCATACATGGTAAAACCTATCTAGTAGTGGTAGATGCCATGTCTAAGTGGTTAGAGATATTTCAAGTTCCCAGTACGGCTGCAAACTGGTGCATAGAAAAATTAACAGAATTGTGGAGCCGATGGGGCCTTCCGCGGCAGGTTGTCACTGATAACGGGACATCCTTTACGGGCGGTGAGTTCGGATCATTCGTTAAAAATGCAGGTATAGAACATATTTTTACAGCGCCGTATCATCCGGCGTCAAACGGTGCGGCTGAAAACGCGGTAAAAACGTTAAAACGAGTTATTAAAAAGGCGGTGTTTGAAGGGAAAAATGTGTCAAAAGCGTTGTATACATTTTTATTGTACTACAGAAATACTGAACACGCTTCCACTGGGGAAAGCCCCGCAATGTTGATGTTAGGCAGACATTTACGGACGAAGTTAGATGCGCTCAAGCCGGACAGGGAGTCGAGGGTCCGTCGTGTGCAACAGCGCCAAGTGGAGGACGCGGGCGGCGCGGACCGAGCCATTAGTCCCGGGGATGAGGTTTGGTACAGGCAATTTTTAAAGGGGGAAAAGTGGTTACCGGGTAAAGTAGATTGTAAGTTAGGCCCATCGAATTTTAGAGTTGTAGGAAAAGGGGGGGATGCTCAAGTACATCGTCATATTGACCAATTGAAACGCAGGAGCAGAAGTTCCTTGGTCTGCCCTGACCCGGGGCAGTCATCCCGATCCATACAGACTGGCTCGTCGGAACCCTTGGTATCTGAGGAGGAAGTCATGGGAGATGTCTTACAGACTGGCAGGGGTCCCGATGAGCGGTTAAAGTCCCCTGAACAGTCGGAGCAGGCGCAGCGGTCCGTGGATGCGCCGGGAACTGGGGTCCCTCGGGAGCCTGCCCAGGATTCCGGTAAAACAATATCACCAGGGTCCGGGACACGGCTCGTAAGACATTGTAGACTTAACCGGCCTAATTATAAACTGTAACCAATTGTATAAATTCGTTGTAAGAATTATAAATGTGTATGAATGTACCTAATAAGATTATTTTATATGTTGTTACCTCAGCTTGTATAAATAACAAAGATGTCTCTGTATTATAATGATACGACGTGAAGTGTGAACATAACTTTATTTGGTAATTCATAAATAAGTGTGGAGGAATGTAGTATATGTGGGTAAACATTGTAAACATAATCATTATTGAAGGTAGACGTATAAACTTTTACATATAAGTAAGATGACGGTGATTGTGTGTGGTATTCGAAATACAGCTGTGTTCCTGAATAAGTCGTTTCCTTGTGCCTCCCGTAGTCAGAACTTCACATTTACTTTACAGCGTCTTTCCAGTGTTTACAGCGTTGCTTATGTATAGAAAAATGAAACAGCGCCTCTGTACCCTTAGCAGGAATTTTCAGTATTTGAGACGTAAAGTAAACTGGAACTTTGACAATTTCAAACTGACAATTTTCAATGAAAAATTTAGTTCCTTCTCCGCACACCAGAGGCGCTGTTCCGTTTTTTCATACAAAAACGCTGTAAATACTGGAAAGATGCTGTAAAGTAAAAGAGTGAAAATTCGAGCTAAGGGTACTGGTGTGCGAAGAAGGAACTATTTTTTTCCTTGTTTTGTCAATTTGAAAATGACAAAGTTCCAGTTTACGTCAGAATAACTGAAAACTCATGATAAGGCCTTCGAAGTCCACACAAAGGGAGGAGCCGCGAACATAATCTAGTAATGATAAAAAATACGATTAAAAACATACCAAGTCCTTCAAACCCCATGCGTTGTCATCCCTAACACAATTTTCGCCCTTATTAGCCGTCCATCGAGGCGTGTTATTAAAATATAGATCACAGACTGCTTACCATGACAATGGCGGATTAATGGATGGGTCGGCACTGACGCTATAGTTTAAACTGACACTTTAATTTAGTCAAGTGTGAAGGTAAATGGAGTATATTTTTGGTACACATGTCGTTGGTTAACTTGATTGTTACACTTGCAATTTTATAGTAGATCAAAATTACACTTAAATTAATTTAAAAGACATTTTGAAAATATTCTGTGATTAAGCTAAACTATATAAATATAAAATACTAAATTAAAGTAAAACTAAACTAAACTAAGTTAAAGTTAAACTTAACTTAAGTTAAATTTAACTAAGTTAAATCAAAATTAAAGTATAAAAGTGATATAGTGTAGTATTTACATAACGAGAAAAAATTCTTCGAGTTTTGCGTCCAGTAAGGATACACCGCATTTTTATACAGGAATTTATTGTAGCGAGTCGAAATCTCATTTTCTTTTTTTTATAGCCTTTTTGTTCTTGGTAAAATCATCAAATGAGTCCTCCCGCCCAGAGTGGAGTGGAAGAGACTCTCAGACTGACTAAAATCCACGGTGTTTCTTCAATAGTCCTTTTATATTTCAGGATTACGGTTACCCGATAAGACGGTCCCGTGATGCCTCTTCCCATAAACCTCGTACTCTTTTATCCTTTCAAAACCTTCGTTTCACATAAAACTTACACCACAGAAGTTAACATTCTTAGCTGTTCACCCAGTGCCGTATTATCCATAAGGCACTTTAGGCCAGTGCCTAGGGGCCCACTATGACCAGGGGCCCCAGCGCTCCCGATTAAAAAAAAGGGGATTGTGTGATTTCATGAAACCACGGTAAATGTGAAACTTTTTTTCACATTATAAGGTAAAAGTCCCCATTATTGACACTTTAGGAGTGAAAGTCTGAATTTTTTAATTGTATTGAAATTAATCTATTTATTAGACACTTTTATTACCTAATTTAGTGATCTGTGTAATTTATTTTTTTATGTTAGTTTTATAAAAATATGCAAGATTTTGCTATTCTTTGTTTCATTTTTAAATGACTGAAATGACTTGGATACTTCGTCCTGTAGATTGTGGCAAGTCTTTTCACTTGAATGAAGGCGTCGTCTGCCCAATCTCAGCGGACCAAACGCCTCCTGCTGTACGCTGTACGCCAGTGTCGTGCGGTCCATGGCCCTCTACGGGGTCCCCGTGTGGGCCCTGAGCATCCGGGCACGACCACTGAAGTTGGTCGCATGCCAGAGGGTCATGGCTATCCGGATGATCCGGGGATACCGCACAATTGCCGCCGAATCGGCCAACCTCCTTGCCGGATTGCTGCCCTGGGATCTGGAGGCGACTGCCCTCCAGCGCGTCTATGAGTGGCGCGTCGAGGCGCAGCGCCGGGGCATGTCCCCGCTGCCTCGAGAAGTCGAGGTGCGGCGGGAGGAGCTCCAGCGCGATCTCAGGGCAGTATGGAGGGGACGACTGTCGCGACCGAGGTCCGGGCATGCCGCAATCGCGGCGGTAAGACCCCTCTTTGAGGAGTGGATGGATAGGCGTCACGGCGTCCTGACCTACCGCGTGACGCAGGTCCTCACCGGACACGGAGTTTCGGGAGGTACCTGTGTCTGATGAGGAAGGAAGAAACGCCTGGGTGTCACCACTGCGAGGATCGCCCTGAGGACACGGTGGAGCATACGGTGCAGGACTGCCTCGCTTGGGCAGAACACCGCCGTGTCCTCACGGCGGCGATAGGCGGAGACCTCTCGCGCCCGGCATCCAATCGAGGCCATGCTACGGGCGAGACGGAGTGGGAAACGGTCGCCTCCTTCTGCGAAGCAGTCATGCTCGTGATGGAGGAGGCGGGCCGCGTGAGGGAGAGGATAGCGTCCTGTCCTGAAAAAGGCAGGGCCCAAAACGAGCTGTGCCTAGGGGCTTCGAGATTGTTAATCCGGCCCTGGTTGTGGTATGAAAAAGGGAGGGCCCGAAACGAGGTGTGCCTAGGGGCCCCGAGATGGTTAATCCGGCCCTGTGTTCACCATAAAAGTCTTCCCATACATACAAATCATTAAAAAAAAAACAGTTAAAAAACCGCACGTACTAGGCGCACAGAAAATTAAAGAAGATCCGTTCCGCTGTCGATGACAAAAGCCAATTCCGCTTTGCCGCCAGTTAGCTATAACTACCCTCGGTATCTCGTTCTACCGTATTAGCTGCTTACTCGGTCGCGTGATTAAAAATTATGCAATCGCGTGCGGGACGCCGAGGCGGGCGGACGTCGCGCCGCGTGCTCTCCCATTGTTGCTTTTAAATGCTATTTAAAACGATAATAATGGGTCAAGAGCTGAGGTTTTAAATTGTTTTTTGACGATTAAAAGATTTGACTTTGGGAAATTCTGTAACGCTGAGCGATTGGACTGCTACGCTGCGTGTCGCGGGTTCGATTCCCGCACGGAGCATATATTTTTATGATCTACAAGTAGTTGTTTCGGGTCTAGGTGTTTGTGTATGTGAGTTTATTTGTTTGTAAACGCACCCACGACACAGGAGACATTCCAACTGTGGGGCAAGGTTTTATAAAAAAAAATAGTTTAGATATACAAAGTAAAGTCATCGTTGATTATTTAAATTAATAGCACATGTATCAGAAAGTGTGGTCATATTCATGGTCGCCCCTAATAATGTACTCCAACATTCTGTTAACACTATATTGCAATCTGATAAAACTAGCGACTGATCCCCGCTTCACTCGGTGATACCGAGACCAAAATCTTATGAAGCTGAAGACAACACATTTACTTTAAAAGTAAAAGGATGACGAACATAGTGACACAAAGACAAGCTATTCAAACAAACTTCAAAACAAAATCACAATCCAAAAACACCATTAAACTCCTCAAAGGTACCAGGATATTATAAAGGAGCAGAGAATCGAACGCACTTACCATATCACGTGGAGTTCTACCCAAGTCGGTCGCGCGGGTGTTCATCCGTGAAATGGGTCCCTCTTAGCGTATATCGATTTAGGGGTTTGTACCCTCTACTGAATGGAATTAATAGACTTGCCGCAGCGTCGGATGACAACGCATTCAGATTGCGTGTTCTGAATGCGGTTGATACTCTGTGAAGCTGCGTCTGTATTGATTTGGATGTTTGGATTGTGGAGTAGTACTTCGATTTGGAAAAAAAATGTTTTTGAAGAGGCTACATTATACATACACTACTACAGTACTGTACTGTACCCACGCTTATATGTAAAACTATAATTATAAATTAGGACTACATTATTAAAAAAAAATGTAACCGCCATCAAAAACAACCACAAAAAAGGGTAAAATAACCTTCAAAACTTTTCTTTCAGAAGTCGGTGGCAAAAAAGAAAAGAAAAGTTTTGAAGGTTATTTTACCCTTTTTTGTGGTTGTTTTTGAAGGCGGTTACATTTTTTTTTAAATAATGTAGTCTACATGAGATGATTATGAAGTAATTTAAGTATTTGCGTATGGTAATCCATACGCAAATACTTAAATTACTTCATAAAAGCGAAAAACGATGTGTGGGCCTACAAAATTTGAGGGTTGCCCTCGATTTCTCCAGGATCCAATCATCAGATCCTGACATGGTGACAATGGGACCATTTCAGAAGTATCTCCTTTAGAACAAAAAAATAATTTTGAAAATCGGTCCACAATTGGCGGAGTAATCGTGTAACAAACATACAAAAAAAAAAAACATTCCATCGAATTGATACCTCCTTCTTTTTGAAGTCGGTTAAAAAAAGTGTCAGAAACATTGAAATTAATTTTATTAACATTCAGAAACGAACCATCTGAAACAAAGAATATCTCAAAAGTGAAAATAATACTGACACAAATGGCGCCCAACATGGGACAACTGGCCCAAGCTGGGCGCCAATTATATTTGTAATGTTTTAACTATATATTTAAGCTTTCCTAGTTTTGTATGATTTTTTTCATACTTATAGTCAAAACATACTATAGCTACCGCATTTTTTTTAAATAACAATGCGCTTAAGACACTCAAATTCCAAAAAAAATTAAAGCAAAGCGTTCCTCAAAATTTTTTTTTCTCACAGAAACAGAAATAAAGAATATCCAATATAAACCTCAATTCATAACCTTCATAATCTCCTGCAGAACTTTGACTCCGATTTTCACAGATGCCTGATCGATGCCAAGTACCGTGCAACTTCCGAAGTCCGAACTCCACGGAAACTGAAGAAACAATCCAATTTAGAGGAGTACTTGTTAACAAGCTGTGTTGAACAATATGACTTGGCGAGCTTTGATTTTGGATGCGGACTCCCAATTAATGTTGTGGATTATTTATTAAAGTTATTGTATCATAAGATAAAACAGGGGTTGTTTGATTATGAGGATTGAAGGAGAAAATGAGAGATCTGAGATATAGCTAGCTTTTGCTCGTGTTTTTGTTCACGTGGAAGTCGAAAATTAGCGTACAGAAACGTAATATTTATCAAGGAAAAAGGTTACCAAATCTGTTCAGCCTTTTAACATCAAAGTATAATCCATCCATTCATTATCAAAAACTTTCACGTTTGTAACACTTACCTAAACATAAACTTCATGTGAAATTTAGTTTTTCTTTAAAATAAACAAATAACTAATAAATTAGTTTTTCTTTAAAATAAACCAATGCTTGGTTAGAAAAATAATTAAATATTTTATTTAGAATTTAATAACTCCAAAAATAAACTTAAAATCTAAGAAAAACTCTATTTTAAACACAGACTAAATACAAAGACTAAAAAAAAGTCTTACTTTTTTGAATTACCTGAACTCCCACGTCAAAACTCCTTAAATTTTTCCATCGAAACTTGGTCGAAAAATCGTGGAAACTCCAAAAATCGGGGCTATATTGACGGCCCGGTGGGTTGTCTGGCAATCGGCGCCATCCAGGGTGCAGGCTTTGTGATGCAGATAACCTTAATCCCTGTCTGTCGGCTGCGTGTCAACACCAACCGCAAGCTGACGGTGGAAACGAGGGGATGCGACGCGATCATCTATTTCTGGTTTCTCGGGAAAACGTTTCTGATTTTCTAACAAACATTACAACAATCATTGTGATAAAAACATTTGAAAAAAACATTTGAAAACTATCGCATTACGTTGTCCTGTAGGTAGTGATAATTGTAACCTTTAAAAAAAAAAAAAAAACAAACTTAGGACATAAATAGACAATTCAGTACGTTTTTCATTAAGTAACTTATTCAATTTCTACAACCGCGATTAGTAAAAGAAAATCAAGAAAACCTAAAGACTCCTCTCCATTAAAAAAATTCAAAAATCAAAAACTGCAATAGATATTCCAACTATACGTCATTGGCAGATACATAAACGTAACAAAATACGAAAAATGTCTAAATCCGGGCACATCATCATTAACATCATCGTTTCCAAGCGCCAAGCAACAGCGCGAAAGGATTATGAAGGGCTGAGATAGCAATTTGCGGCGTACTTAATTACAAGATAAATTACTATGTAAATTAATAGCCTGTTCTCTCTCCACGGCGGGTAAATATCACGCGCCCGTTGGAATATCCCAACTTACGAGAATTGCGCCGGCTAGAATATTCCATATTTCGAGCGTTTCCTACTGTATTCCTGTGACGTATTTTAGCCGTCGTTTCTGAGAATTTCACGTGGTTGTTAAAACTAGATAAACTAGCGTTGAATGGCTTGTTTTGTTGTAGAAAATTAACATTGTTTTTTAGGGTAGTTTGGTCACTTGTGTCACACATTCGAGTATGGATATGGACTGCCATGTAGGTAAAGACAAAACAAATGATGCAAGAACTATGTCAAATATAATGTTTACTAGCTTATATACCTAGATATAGCTAAGTAAATTAGTAGATGACTGCATTGGCAACGAAGCCATACCCTATAAGAGAAGAGCACGATACAAAGTACTTAAGTAAATTACTTAAAACCTCATATTCTCTATTACAGTTAACAGAACAATAAGTTAACGATCAATCACAAGCAGTAATTAATCAAACCATTATTTATTTGCTAAACACATAATTTCCACCCTCACATTAAATAACTACTTAAGGGGAACAAGAGCAATTACAAAAATTATATTTGCACAAAACCCCATATAAAGAACACTGTGTTTGTTCATATAATAATAATAAAGATTTGATTCTGATTCCGCTATCGCCGCCATGTTTGTTTAGCTGTCAAACTTCGTGTGCACGGCGCATGCTCGCCACGTGTCGTTCAAATAGAGTAACGTTTTAATCTAATAGGCCTAAGATTGCATGTTATAATGCCAGGCCAGGGGGCGAAAAAACAGAATTTTGTTGATTTTATGCGGATTCATCTTTATTAAAAATAACTTTTCTGTTATGATTTTGATGAGTTCTCACGATTTTGTGGTGAATGCGCCTGTGATCGTGGGAGCTAGTGTTTGAAACTACATAGTTCGGTGGGTCTTGTAATTTATAACTAAGATAAGGATGAATGGATGACATACAGAAAACTTTCAAGACTTTTACACATAAAGTTAACTGTCAAGTTTTAATAATGATGTAGGTAACAATGTTTTGACTTAGTTTAAAACTTTAAATGGACGTTGCTCTTTTTTTGATGAAGTAGAAATTTTCGAAATTTCGGAAAAAAGCTTATTAATAACATAACTACAAATATCATCTACACTGAGCCTTTGCCTAAACATCTTAGGGTCAGCTTCCAGTCAGCTGAATTAAAATACCTAGGTACTACCATTTTACCCACCAGAGTAACCACCTATCTGTGTCTTCCACATCCACTTTTTACTGGGTAGGACTACTTAATAACAGTTGGCCAATAAAGGAGAATCGCAGGAATCTCCTGTGTACTACTATTCGTGCTAGTTATAAAGTACAACTCTGTACTTAGGTAAGCAGATAAAATACGAAAATAATATAACTTCCTAATGTCATCAAAGTCATATCTCACAGCCACAATAATAATTTGAACCGCAAACAAACAAAAAATAAATTGTTTAGGGGAGATGCACTGATAAAAAGCATCCTAATCAAATAAACAAGGGACGTCGATCTGTCGACGCAAATACGCAATCTCTGGCCAAAATTGTGATTTGATATCTTCGACGCATCACCCCACGGTGTTGCCATGATAATAATCTGTTATAACATTTTCATCTGTGGTGTCAGTTTGTGGGTATTATTTTACAACCATTGTTTGGGTAATTGGCTTTTATAGATCGATGACACTTAGGTTATTTTTTAAGGGTTTTTCGACATACAATCTCATGTTGTTTTAAGTTTTTTGTAATTTTATGTTATCGAGACATGTCTGGTTTTAATAATTTAAAATATCAGCCATATAGTGGATTTCAAATTCCTCGTGATCAATCCCTAACATATAAATTCTTTAGCTGTGCATATAAAAATAAAACTGACCAAAATGACTTCGTTTTATGTGTTAACTACTGTAGTGAGCATTTAATTGCATCCAAACACACATGGACTGGACTGAAAGTGACGACTTTTGGCATTTTCTTTCAGCTGATAATTTAATAGAGAGCGACAAGAAAAACTAAACAGAAATCAGCTAGCTATTCTTTATAAACACAGTTCTTGCTTACCAAACTAGAGTACTTAAACTTATAAATTAATGCGTCAGAAAATTCAACTAATGTCAAACAAAATGAAAAAGTCTATCTGTCAACTTGACAGCCAATTTAAAACAAAAACCGGTTGCCCATTAGCGCGCAATTAAAGGCTGCGTTCGCAATTTAAATCAGGAGCTATTGTTCGCGCCCCACGTTAATTCGACAGTTTGGGTGCGTTCCTCGCTGCACTTGCCCGATAGCTATGACATTCTCTTTAAAACATAATGGAATAAAGAAACAGTAAACTGGCCTCCCTTGTTGAGGGGAACACTTCGTTATCCGACGGGTAGTTCGACGGAATGGTATTGATACTGGCAGTGCAAGATTTTTTTTTTCTTTTACAATTAATCCTCCATAATTACGAATTTGTTTTCTACACCGTTTTGTTTAGTCTGTACTTTATTATTATTTGTAAAATTTAACATGTCATGAATCTATTACCTTATTCATTTACAAGAAAATTGTTGAGCGATGAATGAGCTAGTAAGATAATATTAATTAACTTCAGTAGCTTTTAGCAGAGCATGTGGTAGCAGCGATAATAAAATTAGCATATTCTTACTTCGTACGAGCACTTTTATTTCTTGATTTTATTAAAACATCCTATTTCCAAGATTTTATTTAATTTTATGGGTTGCTTCTTGTATCTACCAAAATAACCAACAAATAATCAAGAAGGTCCAACAGACGTATACGCTAAAACCCATAGGTAGCACCATTCATAACGAATCACCGTACAAAATGATATTATTTGTAACATAATCCGCGAACAACTACGGCACGAGATTGATATTACGCTAGGGTGATATCGACATTAATTTATATGGATACGGTTTAAAAATGTATAATGGGTGGGTCGCCGACACTAATAAAGTCCCTTGGGGCCGCCACGTTGCCAGCGACACTTTTTGGCTCGAAATAAAATACATATTTCACTAGAAAATCGTGTAAGCAATTTTATAAGTTAATTCTTTTATTGGCACTGGTTGTTAGGTTCAAAATTCCGTGGCAAATATTTTGACATGAACATGGGTTTTGGCGCGAATTTTTTCGGATGCGTTCATATGATTGATCGGCTAATTGCGGAGGATGTCGCGTGAAGACGCGTGCAATAATATTTATTTCTCATTACACACTACTTATTTCCTTACGCAACGTTTATTCACGCGAGAACATGTGAAAAAAGCATTACCAAATACGAAACTAAAAAAAAATACCTACTGACCGAATTGAGAACCTCCTCCTTTTTTTTGAAGTCGGGTAAAAACAGATTGATACAAAACTTATTTAAATAAAATTGTAATAACAGAGAGAACAGATAAAGTTATAAATTAAATGTCACAAAACTAATAATCGAATAGCTATGTCAAATTGTTATTGTGCCTAATAAAGGGGATTATGCAAATAAGTTAGATTCAAATCACGTGTCCGTGTACAAATCAAATGTTAAATAATTGTTAAATAGCGTGTAAACATGCGTCTCCTTTGTGTTCTAAACTAGAAAAACAGGGATAATTTTATAATTTCATTTCGGACGGCCATATTTTGCATTCAGAGTCAACTGCGTGTAAAATCTAAATAAACGATTTAGCGCTAATGCACGTTCGAATTTCGAATTATGACTTCACTGACGTCGCGGTTTCGACGTCTTTATTCAAATTTCGAATAGCGAGTGATCGGTCACGCGCCAATGAACGCATTCATATTTAAAGTTCGTTCGCAAACGTTTCTATAAATTATTACAAATTGTTGTATTAATTAATGAATTCTGCAGTCGTTTGTGAAAAATTATCATTTAATTGGCGAGTTTGACGTGATTTATTGTTACACGCAGGTTTGCATAAAGCATTATGTTATTAAAGTCTTGTATGCACAGTTGCAGACTTGCGTACACTACACTATAATAATATACTTTAGTGTGATGACGTAATAATTTAATGCTCTTAAAATAATGTAATAATATGATATATTATCTACTATATTTTTTATTATAGGGTACAATCCCGGAACATTTAATTGCCAAACCACTGCAACTCCTGTGCACCAGAATCAATAGTGGCGACTGGCGACCAACTGATAAACGCGCCGAGGTAATGAAGTTCCACGAAGTTCAGCAGAATTAATGTAACTGTCGTGGATCTTGAAATAATAGCCAACGAGGAGAACATTCATATTTACCTCCATTTTGTGTCTGGTTAAAAATGTTGCCAATAAATAAATCAGCCACCTAACATAATAGAATACCAGCATCAAATTAACGTACAATCCCCAAAATATATACCAGACAAGCTATACCGTCTAATTACCCCTTATACGAGACAAAAACACAACACCTAGTGTCCCAAAATGGCGATAAATCAGCTAAAGTAAAATATCTATCCTTTGGGAGCGCTCCAACCTGTCAGATGATATAATAGGGTCTTTTATAACACGATGTCGCGATAACGACCGAAACTAGTGACGATCAGTGTACACTATTATGTTCTTTTTTTGAAAAACGGGTGGTGTCGGTTGGTGATTTGCGATGAAGTCAAATGATGTTTTCTTTTTAAATTAAAAGTAAATTGAGTAGATTCTGTACCGTACCTTTTGATCGAAGTTTTTTTATTAAATCTATATTTACCGTGATGGTTTATGAAAATCAAAAACCGTTTTCAGATATGCACGCAACAATTCAAAAAGCTAGAAAATTATGTCATTAAATTGCGTTGAAGCTATGCAAAATAAAATTAAACGCCTAAACGCGGATTGCGTTCATTTATCATTTCATTGACAGCTCAAAATGTGTCCTTCATCTCTATTTCGACCATAGCATCTATTAAAAGGCTTTTGTCTTTAAGAAATTCCAAATACAAACTCACACATCTTAAGACAACCAAAAGTCCTCATACTCCAAAAAAAAATCGGTTTACTGACGATAGTTGAAAGTGATAACGTCATAAGAAAATACTGCACTTACGTTGCTCTAAACAAACAATTGACACGCCGTTGCTATGGAACGCTACAGAGCGAGGTAACGCCGCATGACGTCATCTTTTTTCGTGCGTGCAGTCGGCCATCGAATTATAAGACGTTATCACGTCAAAAAAGAAAAAAAAATATGACATTAAAGAGCTCTCATTACAAAGCGGAATTGACACGTGTCCATCTAATTCATCCCCACTGCTGACCAGTCGGCATCGGCATTAAGACTCCCCCAGGATTAGCAGAATCAATGAGCTACTCGCCATGCCGCATCCCCTCGCGTAGAACTGTACTCGAGGTTAAGACGGGGCGTTCGACCCTATAGTCAAGCTCGAAAATCACGTGCAAAAAGAAATTTTTATTTAGTAGGCTTAATTTATAAAATGACCAGATTCCGTGTTCGAATAAAAACGTAACGTTTTTAATGAAGCCACTTTTTTATAAATGTGTGAGTGAGCACCACGCACACATTTAATGTTTTCCTTGGAGATGTTCACTTGTTTTACGTAGGAATCGAAAGACGGGGTTAATTTTTCTTCCGTGTTTTTGGCTTCTATTCGCAGTGGCCTTTTAGGAATCTGTGTGCTTAGTGCGAGTTTTTTTACGTAGACGCGAAAGTAACGTTTAACCGCGTTTGGCGCTCTCATTGGCCCGCTCTAAGGTCGTGAGAACTTTCAACCAATGAGAGCGCCAAACGCGGTTAAACGTTCCTATTGCGTCAACGTAAAAAAACTCGCACTAAGCACACTGGACACTCTATAATCTAAATGAGTAATTTGAATGTGGACAAGGCGTGAGAAGTACGAATCGTAACAGGCGGAGTTCTGAGCTCTGCCCTTTTCTCGTTTTTGTGACGTAAAGTAAACTGGAACTTTGACGTTAATTTGAAAAAAAAAACAGTTACTAATTCGTTTTTTCTTTTTCGAGGCGCTCTTCCATTTTTCCGTAATACTTCAAGTAAGTTGTAAGTAAAATATGGAAATCATGTAATAAGGCTTCTGTTGTACTGCTTTATAATAATACAAAGTACTGAACGGTAACTACTTGACTAGAGCATTTGTTTTGACACAATTCGTACTTTATATTATAATTATTTAATTCTAATCATATACAGCTTGGCCAGAACGGATTGAAACGGAACTAATCTTTTTGTTTCTGACAACGTTTTAAAATCTTTGATATTTGATGTAAACAAAGACCGCAGGTTTGTTAGATTTATTATTGTGCCATAAAACTAACGTAATAAGTGAAAAAAAAAAAATCATTCAAAGTGCTGGTAGCGAGAAGACAGTGGCGACTTCCGGTTTTCTACAGTTTTTTGCCAAGCTGTAATTGTGCATAGATGCTTGAAAATCAATGGATTTACATCATCGAAATTATATCGTTACCCAAGTACCCCGTAGCTTCATCATCAAATTAGTGTCGAATCACATCACATTACCAGCATTGCCAACACGAGGGGTCCTCGATGCGAGTGCACAATGGTGACAACATTGATTTATTGAGGGCCCACCTGTTTGAGCTGATTATTTCCAATGTTGCTGATGCGATATCATGTTTCTTTTATAATTGGCTATTAAAGACTATCGCAGTTACTTAATGTTTTCACCCAGAACGCGGATTCTTTTTAGTTTGATAACAAGGAAAAATACAATTAAATAATACTTATCAGAAAATGACATTTTCTTTTGGAAAACTTGAGCTCTTTTCAAACAATTTTAGTATAAGTACTTAGTTTTTTTGGTCAAGTGTGAGTTATCTAAAAGCTAAAGTTTCCTACTAAAGATTCCCGGTATCTCTTATGGACTCATATTTTTCCCCCTGCAGTCTAACTTAAAAAATAAATCTGTTTATAGAAGTAAGAACTTGTTCATTACGTGTTGGTGATTTTATACATTCCTTACAATATTTTCTTTTATCGAAAGTCAGTCCCTACCTATAATTTCCAAAATTTAGGGCAGCAGCGGCGGCCCGGTAGTTAGATAGGGCCCCAGGCTAAGTCGTTGTAGGTAATGAGTTAAAATAAGCCATAAGTGCATTATGTTTGTGTAATTTATTTCACCACTGCTCTCAAAACTTTGAAGGAAAGCATTGTGAGAAAACCGAGATGTCCTAGAACCGTAAATTCGATTACATGTGACATCTACCTACCCGCACAGGGCCCGCGCGTTGTGTTTCCAACCTACTCTCTTACACAAAGAGAAGTCCTGTGTCCCAGCAGTGGGCAATAATACTATACATCTATCATCATCTGCCTAGCCTTTCCCAACTATATTGGGGTCGGCTTCCAGTTGAACCAGATGCAGCTGAATATCAGTATTTTATTACATGGAGCGACTGGCTATCTGACCTCCACAACCCAGTAACTGGGTAATACGATACCCCATGGTAAGACTGGTTGTCAGACTTTAGAGAGCTTCTGACTAACAGTAACGACTGTCAAAGATCTACAAGTGACAGCCGGGACCAACGGCTTTACGTGTTTTCTGAGGAGCGGAGGAAACTCGCTATGACAGATGGTCAACCAACCACAAACCAACCTCAGCAAGCGGGGCTTAACCCGGATGATCGGCCTGTGCGGCTTTTTAGTTTATTCACTACATCTACTTAATAGAGCAGATGGCCGATGGGGTCGAAAAGTACTAGAGTGGAGACAACGGACTAGCAAGCGCAGCGTAGGACGTCCACCAGCAAGGTGGACAGACGACCTTATAAAGGTCGCCGGAAGACGCTGGATGCAGGTCGCTTCCAACCGGTATCTGTGGAGATCAAAAGGGGAGGCCTATGTTCAGCAGTGGACGTTCTATGGCTGAGATGATGATGATGATCTACTTAATAGTCCCTCAAGCATCTACACTAATCTTTTGAACGAGATTGTGTGAAAACAACAATATGGTCTCGTAAAGATGGAAGAAAGATCTAGTCTTTCTTCCATCTTAACGAGACCATTGTTTTTTATTCGTAGATTATGGAACGGACCTTCATTAAGTGAAGCACCGTTTTACTCAGTCTCTAGTATTTAAATAGGTCCTAACTCGCATTAAGGCCTAGCTATATATACCTACTTTTGAACTGGCAATTAACTTATCTTGTTCCTTGCTTATTAACTTTATGAGGGCACAATTTTAGACAAAAAACATTTCTTATGGGTTTACTCGTAGGACCAATATTCCCTTAGTTTCACATCATCTGCCTTAGGGCGTGGCCCCATGTCTCCGGCGCGGCGCCGCCGCCGTGCCGAGCTACGGCGCCGCCCACCGGCGGGCGGCGCGGCGCCGTGCCGCGCTACGGCGTCGTGTACCGGCACGTACCCTATGTTCAGCAAGTGTATCCAAAGATAAAAATTACAGTTTTGATTTGATATGGACCGCGAAAGGCGTATCCTGGTCCTGTTGCTAGTGTATACATATGTATGTATGTAGTCATACGTATGTCTACATCAAAAAAAAAATCTATGATAAGAATAAATAAGTTAAAATAATTTCTTTTATTTCTTACCTTACGGTGCGTACAGACTATGTAACATAACATGTTATATAACTGTAATTTTTATCTTTGGATACACTTGCTGAACATAGGGTACGTGCCGGAACACGACGCCGAAGCGCGGCGCGGCGCCGTGGCTCGGCACGGCGCGGCGCCGTGCCGAGCTACGGTGCCGAGCTACGGCGCCGCCCGCCGGAGAGCGGCGCGGCGCCGTGCCGAGCTACGGCGCCGCCCGCCGGCGGGCGGCGCGGCGCCGTGCCGCGCTACGGCGTCGTGTACCGGCACGTACCCTATGTTCAGCAAGTGTATCCAAAGATAAAAATTACAGTTTTGATTTGATATGGACCGCGAAAGGCGTATCCTGGTCCTGTTGCTAGTGTATACATATGTATGTATGTAGTCATACGTATGTCTACATCAAAAAAAAAAATTCTATGATAAGAATAAATAAGTTAAAATAATTTCTTTTATTTCTTACCTTACGGTGCGTACAGACTTTGTAACATAACATGTTATATAACTGTAATTTTTATCTTTGGATACACTTGCTGAACATAGGGTACGTGCCGGTACACGACGCCGAAGCGCGGCGCCGTAGCTCGGCACGGCGCCGCGCCGCCGCACGGCGCACGGCGCCGCGCCGGAGACATGGGGCCAGGCCCTTACTACGTTGCAGTAGGCTTTCAATAAAAAAGAATCAATAGTTATTTGTTATGCAAGGCTGCAAAGTTGATTTTTGGCGCGAGTACTTGAATTGAAAACTGAGCGAGCGAAGGATTCTAAGATTGAACCGCGAGAGAAACGAGCGGTTCAAATATAGAATCCTGAGCGATGCGAAGTTTTCAAAGGTACGAGACGCAGAAAAACTTTGCTGCCGAGTGCAACACACAAGGGGTCATTGACCTATACTGGGGGCGGCTCACCTGGCAGTGTAGAAAACAATTGAATACAAGACGTGTTCGAATTTTAAACAACACTTTGTGCTCTAGAGCACAAAATGGAGTTTTGCGCTCAGATTTTGAATGAGAAATAGAATCTTTCCGAGCGGGTGAGGTGAAATAGTTATTTGTTATGCAAGGCTGCAAAGTTGATTTTTGTGCGCGAGTACTTGAATTGAAAACTGAGAGAGCGAAGGATTCTAAGATTGAACCGCGAGAGAAACGAGCGGTTCAAATATAGAATCCTGAGCGATGCGAAGTTTTCAAAAGTACGAGACGCAGAAAAACTTTGCTGCCGAGTGCAACACACAACTTTTCACCTCACACAGCGAGGAAATGGTAGGTGTAAGAGAAACAGCTTAAACAATTTACTTTAAAAGTATTTAATTATTCTTTTTAGAAATTAAAAGTAAAATTACTAAAATTGTTAATCTTGAAAGTTAAATGTTTTTTTGGAACATTAATACCTACTTGTGTTTGTCACTTGTGTGTTATTATTACGTAAATTTGCGGAAAATTGCTCAAATTCATTGGATTCCATTGTGAATGTTGGAGACAGAGACAGATATAAGGCGGTTCGAGACGATTTTCTCAAATTTTAAAAACTCAAACTTACGACATCTACTACATAACACTAATGTTCAGAAAAAAAAAATAGGTTGCAACAACCCGGTGCACTGACATGCAGTGGGGGCGGCTCACCTGCCAGTGTAGAAAATAATTGAATACAAGACGTGTTCGATTTTTAAACAACACTTTGTGCTCTAGAGCACAAAATGGAGTTTTGCGCTCAGATTTTGAATGAGAAATAGAATCTTTCCGAGCGGGTGAGGTGAAATAGTTATTTGTTATGCAAGGCTGCAAAGTTGATTTTTGGCGCGAGTACTTGAATTGAAAACTGAGCTAGCGAAGGATTCTAAGATTGAACCGCGAGAGTAACGAGCGGTTCAAATATAGAATCCTGAGCGATGCGAAGTTTTCAAAGGTACGAGACGCAGAAAAACTTTGCTGCCGAGTGCAACACACAACTTTTCACCTCACACAGCGAGGAAATGAAGTGGGGGCGGCTCGTCTGCCAGTGTAGAAAACAATTGAATACAAGACGTGTTCGAATTTTGAACAACACTTTGTGCTCTAGAGCACAAAATGGAGTTTTGCGCTCAGATTTTGAATGAGAAATAGAATCTTTCCGAGCGTGTGAGGTGAAAAATATTTTATAAGTGCCCATTCGTCAATGGGCCATTAAAAAGTAGAGAATAAAAATTTGGCACGTTTCGGGTTTGTCGTTTCCATGGAGAAGAACCGGCAAGAAACTCCATGGTTACTCTTAAAAATATTTGCTTTCACAATTTTATTGTTACAGTTTCACATAAATACGAGAGAAAATCGTTGGCACGATAAGAAGAGGGAACTTCTTACCAAAATCTAAACAAAAAAAAAACACATCGGACACATGCAACCCGAATCTCTTCAAAGATAAAGTGAACAGTACCCTTAGCACGAGTTATCACTATTTTACTTTACATCGTCTTTCCAATATTTACAGCGTTGCTTGTATGGAAAAATGGAACAACGCCTCTGGTGTACGAAGAAGGAACTAATTTTTTCCTTGAAAATTGTCAATTTCAAAATTGTCAGTCAAAGGCAAATAAATATAAAAACAAATGGAACTGAATCTCAGTATCTTACAAGGAGCGACTGCCTTTCGGAATGCTACAACCCAGTAACTGGGTAATACGATACTGCGGAACAAAAGTTTGTTTAACCTACAAGTTGTTGTTCCGATTCTAGATGTTTGTGTATGTGACTTTTAATGTTTGTAATCGAGTGCGGCAACGTTTTAAAAAACAAGCATTTATTTAAAAAATACTTACGATAGACAAAGTACTTACCTACTCGTCACTAGACGAATCAGAGAAGTCTAAACTCGATGGGTTTGCGACGTTTCATTACATTCCCATGGGCACCAGCTCCATTATCAGATCAACTCCATGTCAAAAATTTTAGCTTAATCTGAAACCGGAAAGTGGATCAAAAACTTGCAAGATTTTATTACAGACAACGGGACAGGTAAAACTGACAAATCATCCTTGATATTACAAAAAAAGGAATAAACAAACAAACAAAACAATTCCTCAAACATCCTCATATTCCCAATTGATGAAAACCTCATTGGACACTGATACTCGTATAATAGAATCACATTATGCGGCTAGGGTGGGGCCCCTAGGGACGTGACAACATCGATTCCACGACTCGAATAGTCGAATTATGTACTATTCGATTCTCGCAACGATCCGTGTCGAGTGTTTGTTAAGTCCATGGTAAAGGAGTGTAATTGAAGATGTCGGACTTTTATTTGGTTTGTTGTTAGTTGTTTGTATAGGGAAATTGGTTTTTAAACAGGCTCGGATGACCGTGTCAATAGTGCGGTTTATGTCTGGTCGATTCGATTTTTAAAGTTGTGGGTAGTTTTTTAACACGTACTTTACAAAGATTTTTGTTGTGGAGAGAAATATTGATTGCTTGCAGGAGGGTCACTATGACGTCTTAAAGCAGAAGTAATTCCAGTGTGGGATAGAGACAAAGCTATATAAGTCGTCTAGCGCCACGTCGTTCCCACACTGGAATTACTCACGCCCCACTAGGATTTTGACCTGATTCAGTACATCAGAAGCTCTCACCACTCGGGCTATCATTGAAAAACCTTAAAGATAATACAGATCGTTGCCATGCAGTGTAATTCTCCGGTAAATTAAGAACAAAGAAAACTGAAAAAATGTGGAAGTTCTCATGTATCGTGAGAGTAGTATCAGTATGTTTAGGGTCGCGAGACTGGCTAAGCAGGTTACCTTGTCCCTGGAACGTAAAAGCTTATCGAAGAAACCCTGTAGATTTAATTCGGTACGAGTCTGTCAGTTCCTTCCGTGCCCAACACGGTGGGAAGAATATGCCTACATTTAAAAACTCAAGCCAACTCTATTAACATACTTTTTAACCACTATTAAACCAAAACTGATAAACTACATACAAATTACCAATAGTTTCCATATCCACCTACTTACCGGACAGATTTAAGCAAAAGACGCAATGGGGTCCAGCGAGGGGGTCCACTGAAGGGGTCCGCTGAAGGGGTCCTGGTAAAACGTTAATCGAATCTGGACCTAATGGGATTTCTTTCTTGAGGGGCACATTGCTAAAGGATTAATTTATATCAATTTAAATGGATGCTGTGTATACAGGCTGCGTGTATTGTTGAGAGAGATTTTTATTTGGATTTGTGGAGTTAATTTTGGGTTAGAATAGGTATTTGTTGAATGTCTAGAATTCTGTGTTATTCTAAAATTAATAGGGTCTAGATTTCTATATAAGCTATTTACTGGCTGATTAGAGGTTTCGAATTTTATCAATTGCTTAGGTACTCATTTCGTCTAATAATAAAATAATGAATGGAATTAACTTTTCGTTGTCAATCTTATTCTGTCTCTATCTCTATCATATGGCGTTAGTGATTATTTTCAGACTGTTGTCGTTACGGAAAACCTATAACTCACTATATCCTATGGCAGCGCGCGTCCTTACACTCTTTCTAATACTCAGGACTTTAACATAACTGGTCAAATTTGGGTAAACTGCGAAGTACACTTCAGCTTCATCCCTCAGGGATTACAGGCGTGATATTAAGTTATGTCATAATGACACTAAGTTTTACAACAGACCTGAGGCCTTATATTAGCACAAGAAATTCCTCATTTTAAAAATGCTGTATTTTTTTACGTGGTATCAATAACAAATAAGTCCTCTCGTCCTGGGTGGTGCGGAAGGGACTCCCTGACTTGATCCTCCTTGACTTGACTTACTGACTAAAATCCACCGTATACCTTCAATGACCCTTTAAGTTCCAGGGTTAAGGTTTCTCATTTGGACTTTCTGTCTGGTTTCACGACCCTGGTAGGCTTTGGCTCTCTATGAGGGCTAAATCTTGCAGAGAAAGCAGCCGTGTTGTTGTTACAAAGACAAGAGTTTTAGACCAGATCTTATCTCGGAATCAAACATATTTTTTATCGCAATTTCCGCTATATTTTCCCGCACCCTGTGTACAGTCGCTCCGGGGAAGGTCTAATCCGCAGCGTTTGTTTGTGTCCCCGGTAATGTATGTGAGAGCATATAACATATTCCGGACTATCTGAGACGATATTGTTGGAGAAATATCGGTTGTGATGGCTAATAGAAAGGATTTGAGAAGGTATATAAAGTTTTATAAAAAAAAATCAGGTAGCTCGATATTAGGTGCGTCCACACAGAGCGAGCAGCCTCGCGAGGCATTTGCCGCGCGAAGCAGCTCGGTTAGTGTAGACGTGTCTCGGCCGAGGCAAGCGCTCGGGCGAGCGACCGAGCGCCCGAGCCATCTAGTGTCGCTCTTTGTTTTGGTCGCGTATGTTGTATCATGCCTCGGTCAAGAAACAATAGGCGCATCCACACAGAGCAAGCAGCCTCGCGAGGCAATTTCCTCACGAGGCTGCTCGCTATGTGTGGACGCACCTAATCGATTTTGTTTTCCTATAAAATATCATGAAAACTGGAAAATTTCAATTGCCTGCCTATTACGGATCATAAGATACAGCTCGCTGACAGACTGACGTACAACGGTTGCTTATGAATGCAAACGAGGAGAAAGGGGTATATTATGAATTGTAGTAGGCATCTATGCAAATAAGAAAGAAAGCAAAACGTTTATTGGCACACGTCACAAGTATAACTTAAAAATAATGGGTGACATCATCACTGCGCCAAATAGACTCACTCAGCACAAAATCGGAAAATTAAATGCCCGATAAAAACGCAAAACTATCGAGCATCAGAATAGCCCCTAACATCTGTAAAAGGCTGTCGGCTTCGTTTTTTGCGCCACACTATCCGCTTACAAAGAATCCAATCCATGTCGCCTGCTTAGCACCGAGTACATGCCACGGACATCGATTATATGCAGACTAGTTGCATTTATACTGTTTTATCGTTATTTTATGAACAAAATGGTTTTTTTTTATAAAAGTTTACCACGGTATAAAAAAAAATGTAACGCCACGGGTTAAGCAAGTATACATTATGTGTTTGACTACAAGACAAATACAGCCTTACTACAAAAACTTAAACATCTGTTGAACACTTGTCTAAAAAAGTGTCACTGCAAAACGGACCTTATTTCAACGTCATAATCTGACATTTATGAAGACAAGACAAGTGTTCAACAGACGTTTAAAAGTTTTTGTGGTACCACGGAGAGTGTTCTGTTTTTGACATCGACATCTAAAAATCCAAATTAACTTTTTTTTTGCGCTACGCTGCTACGAAGTCGTAGCAGCTACGTAGACGTAGCGCCTATACGCCTACGAAATTATCTTTATATTACTCAACTAGCGACCCGCCCCGGCTTCGCACGGGTGCAATGCTGATACTAAATACACTACAGAAAAACTGTGAACGGACTTTTCTGTAAACCTTTTCAATTTGTACAATACTTAGTACATTATTTTGATAAAACTCGTAGGGTTCAGCCTGCGTTTGCAATGTAAGCGGAAAAAATGTAATTATTTACGACATCACATTAGAAACCTCAAAAATAACAGTACTTCTCCACTATTTAATGGATGTTATTATACATATAAACCTTCCTCTTGAATCATTCTATCTATTAAAAAAAACCGCATCAAAATCCGTTGCGTAGTTTCAAAGATTTAAGCATACAAAGGGACATAGGGACAGAGAAAGCGACTTTGTTTTATACTATGTAGTGAAGGTGACTGACTGACATAGTGATCTATCAACGCACAGCCCAAACCACTGGACGGAGGGGCTGAAATTTGGCATGCAGGTAGATGTTATGACATAGGCATTCGCTAAGAAAGGATTTTTATCAATTCTACCCCCAAGGGGATAAAATAGAGGATGAAAGTTAGTATGAAACTTTGTCAATTTGATAAAAAATACATTGTTAAGTTCCGACATCCACGCGAACGAAATCGCGGGCACATTAGATTATAATCCTGCACTAACATACATTACATTTACTTCTAAAGAGCATTACACTCTTTTTATAATTGTCTTATTAGGGGTTTGTCTCCACGGATCCCGGTATCAGATTGAATTAGCCACGGATCACAGCGACTTGTTTCCACCGATACCGTGATCCGTTTCCAACACAAAAAATAAAAAAAAATGTAGCCACCGATCACGGTATCCGAATAATAAGATTTTTTTAAAGTAAGTATATTTTCTTTTGATTTGGGAAAATAGATAAAAATCAAATCAGGTTGAAAAATAATCCAGCACTGGAGTCATAAGGATGAAATTTAGGAAGAGTAGTGCACTTGCTAGACTGCACTCGGTTGCCAGAACTATCAACTCATCCACTTAATATAATAGATAATGATTGAGGATAACCCAAGAAAAAAAAACAACAGGCTTGAAAAACATTTTACTCTGTTTCTTGTCTCTGCGCATCGAGAACTGTTTCCAAAAATAATACAATTTATATTTTGTAGCCACGATGATCGGTGGCTACATTTTTTTTTATTTTTTGTGTTGGAAACGGATCACGGTATCGGTGGAAACAAGTCGCCGTGATCCGTGGCTAATTCAATCTGATACCGGGATCCGTGGAGACAAACCCCTTACTAGTATTTAGTTAGACTGTAGTTTATTATTGTGTATAGTTGAACTCAAAACTTTTCATCCACTACTAATTTAAAGGCAAGTCTAACTATCATGAGTTTAAAACTCGCTCACCATTTTAAATTTCGTTATACTAGAAGACTTATAATAATATGACGTAAAGAACAAAAAGAAGACCGTATCCTTAGCACGAATCTTCAGTATTTGAGACGTAAAGTAAACTGGAACTTTGACAATTTCAAATTGACAATTTTCAAAGAAAAAATTAGTTCCTGCTTCGCACACCAGAGGCGCTGTTCCATTTTTTCATACAAGAAACCTCAAGAAACGCTGTAAATACTGTAAAGTAAAAGAGTGAAAATTCGTGCTAAGGGTACTGAATGACTTAACATATGAATTAGTATTTTTCGAGCAAGTCTACGATGGCTACGTCGTAGCAAAACCTGCTACACAAACCTATGGTTTAGGTTTCAAATCAAATAAGTGTTGTGTCATTCCGAGATATATTATTATAGCATATTTGTAATGGGTGATTAAATAAAGAATAAATATGTACAATATTCAGTAGTTACTTAGGCGGAGCGCAGCTGATAGATACGAATCGTAGCACAATTGTAACCGTAGAGGTCTACTACGCATAGATATCTTTTAATATTTTTTTTAGTAGGCAAGTAAGCATGTACCAAACAACACGATTATACTTTTTAACAATGTACCTGTAGGTACATTCTTCTTCTTTCAAATTATTTACTTAACAGCAAGACAAAAAAAAACAACTTTCGGAACAGATGCATTTTGTTTTTTCACACTTCTTCAAAATCCATCCATCTTAAATATCCTTATAACACTGGAAGTAGAACACACAACACATAACACAGTGTAATTGCCTAAGCCAGACATTACGGTCGCGGGACTGACGAATTACCGTGGCCTCAGAACGTAAAGAGCTATTGGAACACTGTGGATTTAAGTCAGTTTATGTCTGACAGTCTCTCCTAGCGTGCTCTGGGTGGGAGGACTTATTTGATGATTCTACCACGCAAAAAAAGCCAGTCATTCCACCAATATTTAAAAATCTAATTATCCTTAAACAACAGGAAAACGGGTCCACCCTTTATAGCAGAACTTTTTACGTCATAATTTTATTTTGCATAGCAACGGATAGCATAAACCTCTTTTCGCAGAAAATCGTTTGGCATACACTCATTTACCATAACACCGAAACCCATAATTTTGTAAGTCAGAATCATCTTTAGGCATAAATTTCATTTCCATAATAATCAATAAGTATAACCATCATTTCGTAGAAAGTTCACAACCAGAATCATCTTTTGTATAATTGTGTGGTTTTTATTTCCCAGACAGTAAGATGATGCAGTAAGCATGCAGCAAGCATTCAGCACATGCAGCAGGCATGGCTTCTGTCACGGCTCCGGCGCTGCGGGTCTCTGGCGGTCCCACGCGAGCTAATCGTCGCAGATGATTTTACGCCCTCCACCGCAGCTTCGGCTTACTGGCCGGCAAGCCGGCCAGCCTCAGCCGCGGCGGTGTGCGTTAAAACCACCTGCTCCTCAGCTCACGGGCCGCCTCGCCCCTCCGCGCCTACGCGATTATAAATTACACTCTAGGGGTAGGGCAGACAAGACTACGTGAAGTCGGTTTTGCAGCGATTCATTTCTGTCACTAACTTTTGTAGCACACCATATTGATTTTATAAAACAATTATTTTATTTTTTATTATGACTATTAAATTATTTCTATTCTGAAATTCTGTGATCTTCGAAGTATACCAAGTCAAATTATTCCAAATAATCGGCGCTCTAAATAAACGTTATGCTAAATGAAAATAATATGCAAAATTGTAACTCTGACAAAAGTAATTATGCCCAATACAATTCTGCCATCTTAAAAGTATCCTAATTTAAATTCGGACATAAAAACATTAGGCCAAAAAACAATTATATTAAAAAAATTTTATACCATAACAATGTTCGTTTAAAAAAGTTTCTGCCAAGTGAGTTCTGCCAAATAGGTTTCGGAGAAACAAGTTTCTGCCAGATAGAGGGCACCCCAGGAAAACATGACGCCACTCGCCACAGACAAAGTCAGTTAACTGAACAGCCTAGTAAAATATTCACATGTAGTTTAGCAGTTTAACTGTGCTTTGCCTGTTAGTCACTAATCTACTTTGAGAACTTAAGCAATTAATTTAATCATAATTCACCATTTTAAACAATGTTATTAGTGCCTTACGCCTGCGAGGAACATAGATAATTCTATTGTACAAAGTTATTTCACTGCGCGTTGTTTTCGAATCAGAACTCCAAACATTTTCAAGTATTAGCAAGACAGTAACTTCTGACACTAAGGCCACACTAACAGGAAATGCCGTTAATTATCGCGTCAATACGAAAGTTTAAAGAATAATATCATAAAATCAACGGCAAATGCCGTTTGTGTGGCACGGCTAAGAGAGCAAAATACACCTCTCACATTTTAACCGACCAAAGCACCACGTCACTGATATTTAAAAATCGAATCACCCATAAAATATAGAAAAACATAACGGTACTCGCCACATGCAAAGACACTTAACAACCTAGTAAAAATATTAGTATTAGCATATCTAAATTATAAGAATCAAGGTTGATGCCATTTTATTTGTTAAACTCTTAGGTATTATGTATTCCAATCGAAACTAAAACTTCAATATGAATGAGTTGCAGACGTAGAGTTGTGAGCAGGAGAGCCTTATTTTGATTTTGGAGGTTTTAACCTCTAAATATTCGCGGCATTCACACAATGCAATGATTGTAATGTGAAACTACGAACGCACCTCAAACTCAAGTAGGTATTACTTAAAACAGTTTCAAACAACCAAATGCCTTGAATCTAGTTTTAAGTAACGCCTGAGTATTGAGTGACGTTCTGTAATACAGGTCATACTCGTAGTTAACCGCGCGTCTCGGGCGATTCTGAAACATAACTCCGACAAATGTTTCTCCGCTTACCGATTCGCCGACACAACCTTTCCTCGACGAACGTTTCGCCGACAGAACGATTAAGTCATGAGTATTGTGTTTCATGAAGTATTGTTTAAATGAAGCCATTTAGACGAAGCCCCGCTGCGCGGGGCTTCTATTTCTGTGTTCAGGGTTTAAAGGAACCTAACTAACCGAACCTTTTTTTTATTAAAGATAGGTTCGCGTTTGACCACTATCTCGCCTGATTGTAAGCGAAGATGTGGTCGACGGTGAAGCACGCTTGTCTAGAAGTAACCTGTTCACTCTTGACTTGAAGACCACAAGGTTATAGCTGTCGGGAAATACAATCCTCGGGGTGCCCCTGATGTCGGATTTAGTTACTAGTATTATAATGTCAAACCATGTCTTTGTCGACGAATCGTTCGAGAGTGGTCTCGGGCGGGCTTAGCAGTTCGGAAAAGCGGTCGTTCGGATAATCGACGCTCCACTGTAATACAAATTCTGAAAGCAAAATATAAATCTGGCAATACCGATCAACTCCACCAATATTTAAAAAACGAATCAGTTTAAACGACAGAAAAACATAACGCAACTCACCACAGGCAAAGGCAGTTAACTGAACAGCCTAGTAAAATATTCACATGTAGTTATTCCATGCGGCTGCCCGCGGATCACCGCTGCAGATTAAACTATTAACAAAATGGTAGCTGCACGGTTTTGAACCGGATTCCATTTTCCGAATAACGTTTTGCATAGTTAAACGACGGTTAGCGCGCCATGATCTGCGCGGGAAAGGTTTTATGAACACAAAAAACTTTTTGGTGGGTCTACAATGGGATTGGGTGTATGAATGATTGAGTGTTTTGGGAGTTGGTTTAGCTTCTCGACAGAAGCCGATATGGAGTTGAATGAACTATGTTGCAGAAATGGTATAAGTAAGAGGGCTATAAAGGGCGTCAGAAGTGTATAAAGCCATTGGGAAATTTTGAATGTAAAAATAGATCTTCAAAAAGTGACTTTTGATTTTGAAATCATACAATATCTATAAACCAGTTAAGAATGATTAAAGATGCAAGTAAATGCTTGCGATAAATTGGAATAAAGGAGAGACATCGATGCTTTTATATTAGATTCTCAATTTCCTACAAAATACTTTTAAATATTGATCATAAATTAACCTAACCTGCACTTAAAAAATCACAAAATGTTCAATAATAGATAATCTTTAATGCTACAATGCACAAATATCCTTTAATAAATAAATAAGCTCCAATTTAGCCCTACTAACATCTAGCAGTAGCATTTATTTCGAAAACTATGACCATCCACCATGACAGTTTTGCGCGGTTGCCTAGCAACGCACTTAATTGGCGGCAAATCGGCGAATGGATTACATAGTACAGGGTCCGTATATAGAACGACCTTCACCGATCGAGTAACCGGACGAAATGTGTTTTTTATGAATTAAAATATGTTGAAGAATATGACGGTGATGGGTTGCCTCATAAAATCCTGTCAAGGATATTTTTAATTAATTTTTTAAAAGGTTATTTTTTTTCAATACCTTCACCGATAGAGTAACCAAAGAAAATTAACACCAATTGAAAGTCCGAAGTCTATAGAATATGCTAACGTAGGGTTGCCTACCTTTTTCTTGTCAAGGGTATAGGGTTGCCTAATTTGAACAGGTGATAAAAAAATGCTACCTTCACCGATCGAGTAACCAAATAAATTATATATCAAAATAAAGACATTTTTTTTACGAATACGATGGTATACGGTTGCCTATGAAAAACTTGTCAGAAATTAGGGTTGCCAAGCGTTGAAGTTTGAAAATTTTAGACGGTTGGAAGCACATGAGTAGATAAACGGACTAAGCTTCTTAAGAACGAGCAAAATTGTTACCTATTTTGGTAGGGTTGTCACAATAGGGTAGACAAATTAAACAAAAATATATTAAATAGCTTTATTATTCAGTATGATAGAATCGAATCAAATAATTTAATTCAACTAAGCCAATTACAGGCAATTTTGAATTGTCAAAAGACATTTTTAAAGGTGTTTGGTCACCAATATATTAGAGACCAAACACCTACCTTCAAGAGGGCGCGCGTTGTCAAATAGACCGCGCTTCGTACCACTTTATATACCGCCCGTTCTTACCTTATAGTATATACACCATCCTGCCTATCGTACGATCGCGGATCGATTTGACGCTTGTAATTGTTTCAAATTGGCAGTTCGTCCATATACACCATACACTTTACTGCCTATCGTACGATCGATTTGACACAACTTCAAATCTGCAGCAGTGATGCCAACTCAGCAACTTTATAGCTAGATCTGGCTATTATTCGGTGACGACAGCTACAATTTTATAAAATTTGTGGCTAAACTTTTTAGCTACTTTTTCTAGCACCATTTCATTTGTATTTCCATACAAGTACAGACCAGTAAATAGGCAACGAAGGATGAATAACAGACCGAACAGACCGAATAATTTTCGACCTTATCGACATTTAAAATTTAGTTTGTTTTTCTCACATTCTCGTTAGCTAACATTGCTCCTTCATTAAAATCCGGTGTTTGCATATATGTCAACAAGGTCGAAAATCGCTTGAAGGTCGGAAAACATTTGTTTAACGATAGCAAGTTAAAAAACAGGTGCAAGGGATTTTCGACCTTATCGACATTTAAAATTTAGTTTGTTTTTCTCACATTCTCGTTAGCTAACATTGCTCTTTCATTAAAATCCGGTGTTTGAATTAGTGTCAATAAGGTCGAAAATCGCTTGAAGGTCGGAAAACATTCGCTTAGCGATAGCAAGTTAAAAAAAGTGGTGCAAGCAATTTTCGACCTTATCGACATTTAAAATTTAGTTTGTTTTTCTCACATTCTCATTCGTTAACATTGCTTCTTCATTAAAATCAGGTGTTTGCATAAATGTCAATAAGGTCGAAAATCGCTTGAACCTTTTTTTAACTTGCTATCGTGGTCCCTTGACACCTCTCAAGTTTTCAATCGTATTTTGGTTTAAAATAAAATGAATAACACTTTTTTTTATAAAAAAAAATCCTAGAACTAAAACTATTAAAGTTCATCATCATCATCATCAGCCGGAAGACGTCCACTGCTGAACATAGGCCTCCCCCTTAGACCGCCACGCCGAACGACAATTCGCCACTTGCATCCATCGGCTGCCCGCGACCCTCACGATGTCGTCGGTCCACCTAGTGGGAGGCCTGCCTACGCTGCGTTTTCCGGTCCGTGGTCGCCACTCGAGAACTTTTCTTCCCCATCGGTTGTCAGTAAACTATTAAAGTTACACAAGAACAAAAGTTTTATTTCACAAAAATTGCAATAACTTGAAAACTACTAGACCGATCTTCATGAAACAACTTGTGAATCTATTTTTGTAATGAAACACAGCCCTTTTAAATACTTTAATTGAAAAACATACATAAACAAAAAAGTGAGTTTTCAAGTTACGTAATAATCTAAGTTTTAAACTTTTACAATTTTCCACTAAAAACTTATCTAATTAGAAACTAATAAGAACGTACAAGATAATCTAATAAGAATCGAATATATACATGTGGGAGCGCGCGTAGGGTCTGCGGCAGAACCGGCATCAGGAGTGTTGCCCGCGTCAGGCTCCGACATGGCGTAGGTGCTCGAGCAAGAAAATCACACGCACTCAAATCAATATTGTATTTCGTAATAATTAATCACAACATTGCACTGTACAAAATACGTTAACACGAAATTAGGTGAAGAGACAGTTTCAGAATGGTGCTGTCGCTTTCACAGTTCGTCTAAGACTGTTCGTCCATTATAGCGTCAAGCCCACTATGACTCTGTCCACGTGATCTAGTCACGTGCTTCACCAACCAACGTCACAATACAAATCAGCAACTATTAATTTTAAAATCAACCGAATATCCGACACGGCCAGAACTGACTATCACACGTCCTCGTGTGGTGGTGGCATGGAACCTGTAAACAAGGAAAACAGCTTAAAGTTAACTGTTGACTCGGCCTACCTGACCAAGATTCAGGTCACTATCAAATTATGAAAGACATCTGAATTTAAAGGTCCAATCGCATTAATTCAAAATAATTAAAACTCGCGTCAAACAGTGCATAGTCAAATAAAGCAATAGTACACTAATTGCACACACACTTGCAACCCGGCTACCCTAGGCAGCAAATTCTAGTGACACTGTCACCCGGGGCTTACGAAGCCCAAACACATAAGTCTCCATGACTTTCGGCTACCCTAGGCAGCAAATTCTAGTGACACTGTCACCCGGGGCTTAGCAAGCCCAAACACATAAGTCTCCATGACTTTCGGGTCACTCCAAGTCGACCAAACACAATAGTCTCTACGAGACCCGGGCCCTCGCCACAACGCCTGCCGCACACTGCGCCCTGAACAGCCACGAGTGACTGCAGTTACAGCTGCGACCAGACGTGCAGTGCGGCCAAATAGTTACAAGTGTGCATACAATCAAACAATGGACCCTTCATTAGTCTCTTCATCACTCTCGGCAATAGGATCAAGCTCTTGAGGAACTCTACTTTGAGGCATTTTCCGAATGCGGTCATGAGCGAACTTGTACGTTCTATTTCTTGTCAGTGATTTTAAAATATAGCGATCGTTTTCGAGCAACTCAACAACTTTGAAAGGACCTTTAAATTTGGGTTCTAATTTTGTTTGGTTTCTCTCTTCAATTTTGATTAATACCAAATCACCAACACTGAAATTAACTTCTTTGGCCTTAGTTTGCGTTTGAAATATCAAAATCAACATCATAAAAATCAATTGCGGGAGGTAATTCGCAACAACCTACATTTTGAATTTTCGAAATACGTAGGGTAGATTCAGTTAAATGTACCGCACAACCAAATGTCAAAATATCGCGTCCGATCATAACATCGTATTTCATACAATGCATACGCGTCAGGTAGTACGTAAAATAAAATTGACAGTTTGTTATTATTCACAACAACTTCGCTTAAAATTTGTTCTGTGGTTAAAAACATTCAAATTATTACCAATACCACCAATACCAAGTATCTGAACTTTTAAAAGTGTACGTTTGCCCGAGAATTTAGAAGCTACACTTTGTTTAACAAGAGAACATTCGGCGCCGGAATCAAAACAAAATGAATACGACTCACCGGATTGTTGTAGCTGCCCAAGGACTCCGCGAACTTCACAGCTATCCATGCGTCACTGCGGGATGGTGTTCGAGCCGGAACCGCTGGCTTCGTGAGCACCTGCGGTTGTGCTCGTTCCAGGTCGACTGCACTGCGAGGAGATATGACCTTTCTCGCCACATCGTAAGCAAGTGATGGGTTTCTTGAACGAAGAAGCCTGCCATAACTCTGCGTTCAGGCCTGGGAGTTGTGGTTGTGGTGCGGCGCGAGTAGATCCCAATTCTGATGTGGGAGCGCGCGTAGGGTCTGCGGCAGAACCGGCATCAGGAGTGTTGCCCGCGTCAGGCTCCGACATGGCGTAGGTGCTCGAGCAAGAAAATCACACGCACTCAAATCAATATTGTATTTCGTAATAATTAATCACAACATTGCACTGTACAAAATACGTTAACACGAAATTAGGTGAAGAGACAGTTTCAGAATGGTGCTGTCGCTTTCACAGTTCGTCTAAGACTGTTCGTCCATTATAGCGTCAAGCCCACTATGACTCTGTCCACGTGATCTAGTCACGTGCTTCACCAACCAACGTCACAATACAAATCAGCAACTATTAATTTTAAAATCAACCGAATATCCGACATACACAACACAATCACTGGATTCTGATTAGAAAACACTTGTCTTAAAAAAATCACCTTACAAATCACACTTGCACCCCTTGTCGTTGCGTGGGTCTCGTCGCCGACAATCACCTTCATCATATGCCAAATTTCAGTTCCAGAGGAGGAATTTTTCGGACCACATATGCCTCGTTGACTGGACTATTGGAATGGGTATCTACGGTACTTTCACAGTTATTATTTCTTGTGACTGGGCACCATAACTGTTTTTGTACTAACTTTATTTTATGTCTTTTGACAATTCGAAATTGCCTGTAATTGGCTTAGTTCAATTAAATTATTTGATTCGATTCTATCATACTGAATAATAAAGCTATTTAATATTTTTTTGTTTAATTTGTCTACCCTATTGTGACAACCCTACCAAAATAGGTAACAATTTTGCTCGTTCTTAAGAAGCTTAGTCCGTTTATCTACTCATGTGCTTCCAAATCGTCTAAAATTTTCAAACTTCAACGCTTGGCAACCCTAATTTCTGACAAGTTTTTCATAGGCAACCGTATACCATCGTATTCGTAAAAAAAATGTCTTTATTTTGATACATAATTTATTTGGTTACTCGATCGGTGAAGGTAGCATTTTTTTATCACCTGTTCAAATTAGGCAACCCTATAACCTTGACAAGAAAAAGGTAGGCAACCCTACGTTAGCATATTCTGTAGACTTCGGACTTTCAATTGGTGTTAATTTTCTTTGGTTACTCTATCGGTGAAGGTATTGTAAAAAAATAACGTTTTAAAAATTTAATTAAAAATATCCTTGACAGGATTTTATGAGGCAACCCATCACCGTCACATTCTTCAACATATTTTAATTCATAATAAACACATTTCGTCCGGTTACTCGATCGGTGAAGGTCGTTCTATATACGTATCTTAGACTAACATGACACCCATTCGCCGTGAAATTGTATAATTTGAGGATATTATGCCGTCGACTACGTTCGGTTGTGAACTATTATTATATTTGATGGAAATGCTATGGCAATAAGTTATTGGGAGAGAATATTCGATGTATAGGAGCTTATTATGTTCTTATTTGTTTGTTTTTGTGTTACGTCGTCGGTTCCTTTCTGGTAGATAATTATTTTCTAAAGATTTGTACTTTATTTACCTGGATGATTTTTTATGTTTACGGATAGCTATTAGATTAGTTCCTTAAAAATCATCTCTAATAGACGGTATTTGACAGATAAGTCAACACATTTGTCTGTCAAAATGTGGTGTATGGATTTCAGTCCAAAATCTTGACTGTGACTATGAAACTGCAGATTACATACTTTAGGAAGAAGAGAGTAAGTCTCTAATAAGAAGAGCGATTTAAAGTTTTAATTGAATCAAGAACGTATCGTTTTTTATAAATTTCCTAAAGTTAAATTAAAAAAATATATATTACCTACTAAAGCTATTGTCAAACAGACAGGCGAAGCGAATGCGATCCGAAGCGTTTTTATTTGTAATGTATGGAATTGTTTGAATCCAGTCACATAGAAAAGCGAAAGCGATCCGATAGTCTATGTGACTGGCTTCAAACAATTCCATACATTAAAAACAAAAACGCCTCGCTTCGCGTTCGCCACGCCTGTCTGTTTGACAATAGCTTAAACATCTATCTAATATTGCGAAAGTGAAGCGTTTGGATATTTGGATGAATATTTTTGTTACTGAATTACGTTCGAACGGCTGAATTATGATCTAAAATTACACAATACGTTCTCGTAGGATAATTTCCGAGTTATAAACGGCCGATGTCGCTGATAACAGCTACATTACGTAAATATCCAACATGGACTAGATACCCACACATAAAACAATTATTTCATGTAAAAATACTTGAAACTCACTTTCTATCTTAAAACTTAAGTTGACACCAATACAAGGAATCGACACGTGTCCTAATCCCCCCGCACACGTGTCTCAAAATGACTGAACAGGTACAATCGACACACACATGCACATGCACAACTTACAGGGGTGGATTAAAAACTATTGTAATATTACACCTGTTAATCGGGGAGTCACTGATTCAGAATATTTAAATTGGTATTAATTGATGCGCTTTTTGGAAAGATTTGAGTGAATTTAAGACTAGCCATTTTTTTTTCGGTTTTTTTTTTGTGGGGTATAATTTAAAATGGTACATTTTTGTGTGATAGAAATCGTTGTACTCTACAAAAACATCATAATAATGCAATTTAAATGTAGATGTAAATTTAAATTATTCAATACATACTTACAAAGCAGACTTTTGAAAACAATAGTTGGAGACAACTATTTATTTCGGATTTCAGTAAAGATTTGTTATTTTTTTTTTAATTATTGTACTCAGTTTAAAAAATATACAACTGACATATTATTTTTTACTTTGTACCGGCTACAGTTTCGTATGAAACAGCGCAGCGGTTGTTTTTTTTCAAGTGACAGTTTGCTACTTGCTAATGAACATCTGATTTTAAAACTTGCTAGAATAATAATAATAATTATCATCAGAATTATGGACGCTTCCGAAGGTGGCAAAAACGTAATCCAGTCTAGGCCGATTCAATTTAGATTGCCACCGACACGCTAAGGGCCTTATTGTTAAAATCCAAATACATAATTTTTTTAGTAAAATTGTTAAACTAATTATCATACAAGTCGCCTTATGAGAAAGAACAATAATGTATATTTTTAATGAGAACCTCTTCCAATTCTCATTCAACAAAACTTACTTTCCAATGCACTAACAGCACCAATTACAGCCATTTTCATAACCATATTTAGCCCAAAAATAATGATAAAGCCATTAATTAAGGCCGCTAATTACAGCCGGTTATCGCACTCATTGTGCCGCTACGATTACCGGCAACATAAATTGAGCTGCGAATATTTAATAATAATTGGCTTGGCTTTGTTTAACGGGGAGAGGGGGGCGGGGGGTGGCAGACCGCCCACTTCTGTCACCCTAGTACAGACAGCAAAAGATACGGATAATTATTCGTGTTGTTCTTTATGGGTTTTGGTAGATTTTGCCAGTGAGCTGGCTAAGATAAGACCATATTTGAATGTAAGATATTTCATTAAACTTTTTTTGCAATGAGTAGGTACTAAATTCGTTTTTAAATGAGCCTATTCTATTTTAGATTGTCTAAGAAAAAAAAAAGTTTATTTAAACAAAACACTTCTTAAGATTAAAAAGATAGTAATGCTTTTGTTTTCTACATAATACTAAGAGCTAAGGTTTACTAGTTTTATATTAATTGATCTCCTAGCTTATGACAGAAACCTTTACGGGTTCAACTCTAACCGACTAAATACTGACCACCTTAAAAGCCAATTTGCTTAGAATATCAATATGTTCTAAGACGATTTGTAAAAAATAAGACATTTTGGCACAGTATCGGAACTTTCAATAAAAATCCGATAACGCGCTGCCCTAAATCTAGGCATGACGATTCCATCAGTTCTTCAGTCATTCACTCGATTCGTATAACGACTGAATAAAATTTAATTGGGTATATACTTATTGTTTGTATGACCCCTGACCAGATGTAGGTATATTAACATAGACGAAACATTGTGATCAACAAGACGATTCGATCATTAAAATTTCTACCTAAAAAAAAGGCGTGAATTCATGTTTTAACGTTTTATTTTCATAATTTAAATACCCGTTTTTTCTACTAACCGTACCCGGGCATCCGGCTACACAGTAAAGCCGGTTATGAACGGCCCGTAATGACGGTGTCATTTGCGCGGTGAATTATAATTGGCCCGATAACGCCGGCCGCCCGACATTAATAGACAACTTAATTTAAACGCCCTGTATATAACGCACGCTGTATAAAAAAGGAGTATGTAATATGCTGACGTAGAGCGTGGGTGGATGGTACAGTTTTTTGTGCAAAAAATGACAGTTTATTGATGAAGAGTTTATCGATTTTTATGCGATAAGTTATAATTATACTTGCATCACTAAAGGCGAGTTGTTTGATCTGTATAGTTAGCTACATATTTCTTAAAATCAAACATTATCAAATAAGTAGTTTAAGTACTGATCAAACACAATATTATGGTAGCTTTTGGAATCGTAAAAGTATTCTCAATAGAGGCTACAATAATAGTACAAATACATGTGCCAGTGTCTCTTTTTCTCTCTCATGAACGATATAGTACTCTATATCCTAAACTTCATATGTTCCTTGAATAAAGGATAGATAATTGTGCTGAATTCTCGACGTGAAAAAGTTACAGTGTCGGCAAAGCACCAATTTTTTTCTTCTTTTCGTAGTAAAATCATCAAATGTGTCCTCCCACCCCTGGCGGGACGGGAGACCGTCAGACTTGTACTGACTAAAATCCACAGTGTACCTTCAATAGCCCATTACGTTCCAGGGTCACTGTTACCTGACGAAACAGTCCCGCGATCTCGGCATGGGCCGTATGCTTATTTAACACATTTATGGAATAAAATACTGCCTAATCTTATAACAAACTGTATTGTGATTGATCAGACACAAAACAAGAACCAAGAATCATCATCATCATCATCAGCCTATTATTGTTCCCACTGCTGGAACACAGGCCTCCTCTCTGTGAGAGGGAGCGGGCCACATGACAATCCACCACGCAGGCCCAGTGCGGGTTTGGTGGATGTTACATGTCTTTGAATTTTTGGTTCTAGGACATGTCGGTTTCCTCGCGATGTTTTCCTTCACCGTTTTTGAGAACTAAATAAACCGCTACCACATAACACCAAACAAAATCATATAAAAACGTCACATGTGTACAAAAATTACAATGATCAAAATCACAACTTAGTGGCATTGTTCACAATTATTTAGTGGCATTAATATAAATGAGTGGCCATAAAAACAACGATACCGCTGAGACCTGCGCCTGCAACTCTGAATGCACCCTTATTATGCTTAATGATGGCGTTTACAAGGATCGCATATGGCGATGTTGGGGTGTTTGTGATATTGTAAGTTATTTGGATTTTATTGACAATTGTTGGTGTTATTTTGATGTATTTTTTGATCAGTTACCTAATAGTTTTATATCTCTAGACCGATGTTGTCCTATACAATATCGGCCAAAATCTGAAAACCTTACTGTGTTATGTGTACTGTATGTACTTCAATATACACGTACGAGTATTTCAGCTAAAAAACAATTTTTTTAACCGCCTTTATATCGTGGTAAAATCATAAAATGAGTCCTCCCACCCCGGGCAGGGCGGGAGGGACTGTCAGACTCGTACTAACTAAAATCCACGGTGTCCTTCAATAGCCCTTTACGTTTCAGTGTCACGGTCTCTTGATAAGACATTTCCGCGATCCCTGCAGGCTCTCTAAGTTCCTAACCACAAAGAAGCTAGTATCAAAATCTAAAATATTATCAATTTTCAAAACAGCCGAGAAACCAGGTAAAACTACCAAGTGAAGAAAAGTTTCGATTTTCCACGATGACTTTGTATAGGATTGACTCTGTGATTTGGAAGCTTGCGTCGGTCTATTTTTATGACTCTTCCATCATCAAAATCAAAATACTTATTTTTATTTTACATGGGTCTCAGTGGGCACTTATAAAACGTCGAGAAGAAAAAGAAATGGCACGGTTCGGGTTGGTCGTTTCCATGGAGAAGAACCGGCAAGAAACTCCATTGTTACTCTTTTTAAATATTTTTGCTTTTACAATGTTGTTGCTATTACAGTTTGGTATACATAGAAATCATCATTAGGTACATAATATATCATTACAGATATTTATAATGACACTTTGACAAAGGGTTGTTCCCTTTGACAAAGTGTCATTCAATCAGAGGAAAGGATCTACCTTTCATTGTCCCTTTTTTATTTCTACTAAAATAATGATCATCATTTTGTTATTCGTCAATTTATAATACTTCCAAACCATCGGTCAGTATTGTATAGTATTTTAATCGTTATAAATGATTGTGGATTACGTTTATATAAACAAATGTTAACTATTGCAAGCTTGATTAATGGTTTTAAATAAATACACGTACACTGGATTTAAAAGTTTAAAATTAATATAGAAAAAATAATTTCAGCTCTTTAAATAATTTAATTGAACAACTGTGTGTATTCAAGACCACAGCCTATTCTAATTCCTTTTTTTTATGTAATTATTTTATTACTTAAATTATGTTTTTTTTACAATTTATTTTTTATTTTTCTCTGTAACTTTATGATTGTTGTTGTATTTGATTAGATTTAAATATTTTTCTATTCTTTATTTAAAAATCTTTATCTGTAACTTCATCGAAAAACTTTACAATTAAGTCCTAAATATGGTTTACTTTTGCATCAAATACATAAACAACAAACGAATCTCTTATTTAATTCTAAATCTAAATTAACTACATCAATTAAGAGAGTAATATCGAGCAAAAGATTACGTCACAAATCAAAGACCCGAATATTCCCCTACCTGTACAGCGACGACAATACAAGCTTAGACCTACCCTTTGTAAAACCACCCTTATAATACCAGCGAGAAACTAAAACAACGCTCTTAAATCGGAGTAGAAAGGTTTATTTTTCTATATTTTGAGGTTATGTAACGGTTTTGTTAAGTTGGTAAGGTATTCCCGCCACTTCATTTGCGAAAATGTTGGTACGCCTGGCTTAAGTGTTGCACGCTGTTAAATTAATGAGCCAATCTCAGTCGGCCGGGGTTGCCACCTCTATATTTTACAAGGTGGTAATGTGCCGTAGTGTGGTGCTTTAATATTGCCTTGTTTTAACAACAGCGAAGTACATTAAAATAAAATATGCTTGGAACTTTCGCTATTATGGTGGAAACGTTTTTGTTTTGATTTATTTGTGGTTTATTTAACTTCAAGGTAGGTAAATGACCGCAACAATATTTTTTTTTTTAAATGCCTCTATAACTATGTTATTTTGTTTTTCTCATCCTAGAGATACGTATTGCATTCTATAAGCTGGTTAAATGTTGGCTGCTCTACCAGTTTACATTTTTATATTTGTCCATCTTCCATCTAACACTGCAAGATGACATCTGTGCGGCGGCGTGGACTGGCATGGTTAAAAGCATACCTACTCAAAAAGAAGCATTGATGGGGAGAACATGAGGTGGAGAGAAGCACGGGTGACTAACAGCACGCGTGTGAAGCAGCACTGACCAAGTGATGCACGGATCGGGAGATACACACGCTATGAGAAGCACGTGCAGTAGTCTCCAAAGCTATCTAGTCATCTCATCATCTGCCTCATGCCTTTTCCCAACTATATTGGGGTCGGCTTCAAGTCGAACAAGATGCAGCTGGATATTAGAATTTTTCATGGGGCGACTGCCTATCAAACCTCCACAACACAGTAACTGGGTAATACGATACCCAATGGTAAGACTGGTTGTCAGACTTTTAGAGATTCTGAATAATAGTAGCGACTGTCAAATATCTACAAATGACATCCGGGACCAACGTCTTTAAGTGCTTTCCGAGGCTATCTAAGCCATCTAGTCATCTGATTTCGATAAACGGAATTGCGTCTTGACAGCTCTAACGAAGTAAGTATGACAAGAGATTGGTGTGTCCACTTAGCACTTCTTTATTTTTACTTTCTACTCGCCAATTCGTCTGGTAGGTACATCTATTGTTAAACAAATTGAGAAAACAACGACTTTTTAAGTAATTTCTATTGTGATTTTAATGATCTAAATGTTATTGTAGGCTTTCTCTTGGCGTCTCTGCGACGTGAAAGAATGTCAAGTTTCGATAGCCAATTTTATACTTACTTAAATTACTGGACCCGGCAAAATTCGTCTTACCCGGACAGCAATATCACCTACCGGGTCCAATTATGTTTTGTCATCACTACGGAACCCATTGTACCTACACAAGTACACACAAACATTCAAATAGGTTCAGCCGTTTCGGAGTAACAAACACACTTATAGAAGAATTACTCGTATTTTCATGTATTAAGAAAATAACTTCACGCTTGAAATACCCGAAGTGTTAGACAGAGGTGTATTTACTAGTTCACCTACATTTCGCCAGTTATTTTCAAGTCCCATGTAGCCCTTTACGTTCCTGTCTCACCCTGATAAGACAGTCCCCGGCAGGCGTTTGGCCCTCTTTTGAGAACCCGTCAAATTGCTGACAGCAATACTCTGACATGGACCATAAGCGAACGGCAAGTCTACCATTACTCGCCGTTCGCATGCACGCGCCTACGATGTCTCCCGCGGTATGGAAAAAGGGCCCGAGTTCGTGTTTTGTAATTTCGTACCACTATTGTAAGTGTGTCACCTCACTAGGGCTCCAAATTCGCTGGTGTTGCCAATACATAATTGACTAGCCGCTGCGGGGCCAACAATGGACCAGGTTTACAGGAGCCGGGTCTAATGAGACCTCTCGCCTCTCGCGCCTGAATTAGGTCGGTGTGTTGGCATGAGAGGAGCGGGTAGAAGAAAGTTCTACTACATAGCGTGTTGACGGTAATTTTTATTTATATTACGGGCTCAAGTTTCTGCTAAGCGAATTCCGCGTGATGTCCAGCCAATTAGCGCGGGACTGGATAAGTTACCGTGCCCCAGGATTATGAAGGATTATTGAAGGAATACTGTGGATTTTAGTCAGTACCTACGAGTCTGAGAGTCCGCCCCTACAAGCACAAAAGGCTCTGTCGGATGGAAACTTATTAAATCGAGTTTACCTTTTTTCGGTTTGCTATACATAAATTATAAACTATCGAAAAATAATGACTTAATTTGTAAATGGATTTATGATTCAGTGCTCGAACGATCGACCATGATTTCAGTGTTCAATCCTGCAAAACTATGCTCTACAAGTATGTAAGTTTCAATGTTTGCAAATGTACCCACGACCCAGGAGAAATTGCAAAAAAAATATCGCATAATACTGCTTTAAAGTGTTTACTCTTTACAGCATGATTAAGAATATGACTGAATCTTATACAGAAGCAAGATAACTTTAAACGCCAAACAAAAACAAAATAGACCCAAAAACCCCTAAAATTTGGCTCCCCCTATCACCCTGGCCCCTCCTTCATACAACAAAGGTATCTATTGTGTGGTAGCAGGGTAGTTTGAACCTACAAATGTGGCAATTAGCTCGCTCCTGACTGATGGTCGCCCGACCGTGATTAAGACGGACCCGAAGATAACGAATACACACGGACATTATTACGTGTGGGGAAGGAGATTGGTGCGCTGATAGAAAGTGGTAAGTGGCTATAGAATTAGTTCATGCTAAAAAAGGTGACGAAGCAAAATGTTTACAGACTAAATTAAACCGCGAATGGAACCAAATGCGAATGAGTCGAAGAGCTAATTTGATCTTCTCCAGTAACGGGACGATATGCGAATGGGACGAATTGCGCATAGCCAACTAAGCACAATTTTACGTAAACGTCGACGTTCAAAAAAATAAAATTCAAACAAAAATCCAAAGCTTTTTAATCGCAACTCCGAAAAAATTAAATAGTAAGAAAATGACCGAATCACTTTCATGGTTATTTGTGTATCATATTGACAAAATATTATCTAGATTTTCGTCGAGTTTTGAATCGTTCGTGTAAATAACTACATACCACAACTTCTGCACTGCCGTATTTTTTATGTAAAATCTTATTCTAAAACAAAAAAACTATTGCAATTAAACTGTAAAAAAAAAGATAGCAATAGCCATTACTTTCTATACGCACACGTAATAACCTCCTCAAGGATCACGCTTTTAGGCTGCCCCTCCTCCGCTCCAGTTGATAAGTAGTGCTGTGTAGTCTTATTTGTTCACTCTGGGCTACACTCTGTTTCTGAACGAACGCTATTAATATTGGCTACCGATAGCTGATGGCAACGCAGCAAGTAATTTGTGGCTGAATTAGGTGATCAAACATTTTGGGGCTTAAAGATAGTAGTTAAGGGTTTGAATTTATTTGTTGAATTACTATTCTGATCAAGTGGGTTTAGATTTAGTGATATACCTGCTAGAAGATTTGCTAATAGTGATTTGCTAATACTTCAAGAAAAGCATCAAGGCAGTAGAATGAATGCACTCTAAAATAACGCATAACGTACTAAGTGTGTTATAATTATGTACAAAAGTTTGGCTCAAACTGTAAAAACAAAACTTTTTTGTGGGTATAGACGTAATATTATTATGTGTAAATGTGATGCAAAGGTATGTGATAGCAGCGATTGCCATTGATTTGATGTAATTTATACTTACTAATCCCGCGCATTGTTGAACCGACCATTTGGGCGTTTATAACCGGTTTTTTGTACCAATCCCAAATGGTCGACAGAACATGGTTTAAATATTTATTTATATCCCTTCATCAGATTACCATGAGACTATCTGTGAAGTAATCCTTTTCAAACTTATCAAGAACTTTCCAAATCGGTGAAAGCGTCTTCGAGAAATTGTAGAACATAGATAAAAAATTTGAGAAACTCCTCCTTTTTTTAAAAGTATAAGTAAAAAACTAAAATCGCCATCGTATTTTAACCCATTCCAATAACAATTAAAGTACTTTTTTTTTTTTTTTTTTTTTTTTTAGCGTGGTAAAATCATCAAATGAGTCCTCCAACCCCGGGCAGGGCGGGAGGGACTGTCAGACTTCTACTGACTAAAATCCACGGTGTCCTTCATAGCCTGTTAAGTTCCGGGGTTACGGTAAGGGAATAATCCCGCGACCCCGGCAGGCTTTGGCCCTCTGAGAGGGGGGCCCCGTCATTATGCTGACGCTCTTTGAGGCGCGCGTGGGACACAACGCGCCGTCGACCCGGGCATGGTCCTTGGTCGGGCAGCGAGTTGCCCTTTACTCGCTGCCCGCATGCCCGCGCCTACGGTGGCCGGAGATCATCAAGCGACGTCCGTCGCCGTGGGCGCCTACCACTGCGGACAATTAAAGTACTTAACAAATAAAGAAGGCGAACCTTTACTAAACCCCATACGCTCTTAAAAAGCCAAGCAAACATGCTTGTTCAATTTCAATGACGACCAATATCTAGGGGGTATCACAAATTGCTTCGACAAGAAGCGACCACATCTTTACAATTTTGTCACACCTTTATTTGTTAGCTGCTAAGGTTTATTATCGTGTGCGAGAGTGGTAACTCAGAAATTTGTGAAACTCACTCAATTCGCCCGTCGTGTTTGATCGCCAAAGAACCCTCGGTTCAGAAACGTATCTCACGTTCTTGTTAGTTTACATATCAGTTTTGTAAAGATCAGATATTAGTTTTTAAATGGGAATTGTGGCTTTTATCTTCTTTTTAGTTGGCAGCACGATGTGCCTCTTAGTTCAAGATGGTGGAAAGTGAAAGATAGGACGTATACTGTGTTCGAAATATTTAATTTTACATTTGGTTTTCATTATATCTTCGTTTTCCTTAGACCTATTTTACTGATTTCGGTTGCGTACGGTCGGTCGCTTCGTTTTCCTTCTTCGTTTTCCTTAATCCTATTTTACTGATTTCGGTTGCGTACGGTCGGTCGCATACGTCAGAGAATAAAAGATAGCAACATACGCGCCAGTGGCAAGACCGAATATAGGAAGGGGCAAGACATTTCTGGGAGGCCCTTTTGATTCAGGACGAAAAATATAACTTGCCTCCGCTGGTCGCGTTTTGGTTACCCCAAATCATCTATCAAATGTGTTTGTCAGCGACATCAACTTTGTGAGCCCTTTTTGACTTCTTCAATACCTATTACCTACCTAGTTACAAACAAAACTTCCCAAATTATCTTGCAACATGAGATCTCGACGTAGACCTAAACAAGATCGTCGCGACATCAGCATTGCGAGGCCTCTAGTTCTTAGACCTGTCAGGTTGCAAACTTGTGATCGCCCGTGTCATTGTATTTTCTTTTTTTTTCACTGCGTGCGATCCCGGGGGCTAGGGTCCGCTTCGCCCCCACCTAGCTACGCCACTGGTACACGCTGCTGACGTCAGGTCAGCAGCGCAGTGACGTCGCAATGACATGGCCAGTTTCTGCCTAGTTACTCAGTGACATGTACATTTTACATGTTTAGTTATAAATACATAAAAAATAAAAATATAAGTAACTAAATGATTTACGTTTCCGTACAACTTCCGAAAAAATATTTCGACATAAATAGTTGTTTTACGTTTCCGGCGTATCGGGGCAGCACGCTATTTCGGATAAACGTTCCATTCCCTGTTAAGCTATAATATGAATGCCTTGTCAGACTAATATTTAACATTATTCTGACTTAAAATGATTATTCACTTTTGCAATTATAATAAAAACACTTTTGTAAGTTATTCGAATGCTATGAAACATTTATTTAAAAATTACTGAAATAATAACTTTTTCCTGCAACAACGAAACGAAACGACATGACAGGTTCGACAATCGCTTGACATCTGTCATATTTTTTGTTTGACATTCATACTATTTTTTTCATTTGTGTTCGCAGCTTGTGTGGGGGCTTATTTTTGTTTGTAAACTGTGCGATTATCTTTTCTCTATACCGACCATTGCTATTCTACACGGACTGACTCCATTGCCCAACGATTATCTAGTGCTTTTCATACGGATTTGATTGTGCTTACGTTTTGGACACTGTCAACAATAATACAACAATGAGGTGTATTAGCTGCGGTATAGCTACGGGACGGCTAAGAAACATGTTGTATCTTCGTTAGACATGCCTTTCCAAACGATGCTTGTGCAATTACTAACAATTCAGGCATGTACTTAAAACTTATTATGAAAACCTACAAATAAAACATACTATACACACACTTTATACTTGGTAATACTTGGTTTAAACTGTAGAATATAATGGATATCCATCCAGTGACAAGGGTCTCTTTATATCCACGCAAAATAATCTGGATAATATTGAGGTAAGAGCCCGACTAGGTTCATGACCAATTGATGCTTTTTGTTAATTACTAAGAAATCTGAAGTTACTGGATTATGTAACTTTCACAGTTAATTTTACAGCATATTATGTTTAAAATAAACCAAAATTGGTCACTGTACATGATTTTTTATTTGCTAGGCAGAGTGCCCTAAGAAAATGGGCCATCTCCTTTGTCGCTATAAAGAACACAATATTCAAACGTACGCGTGATCGACCTACGTGACCGACATCAGTGAAAGAAGAATTCAGGCCTTTTACGCTACGTCTAGTGCTAAGGGTTGTCAACAACAGGTTTGCAAAGACCAATGAGAATGCGGAGAAAATAAAGATATAAACACAGGCAAAGGCTGAATTCGTTAGGAACTGTTCCTAGGTACAATACTTCAGAGATGTAACATAGTAAGATTTTTCGATAGCAAGCGAAATCGTCTTAGGTAAACATTATAGAGGTTTTCAAACAATAGTAAATGATACTCATACGATATACAAGTCATATAAATAGAACCTCCACTATCATAAACCTGCAATATCTTCACAGTTCAGACAGTACATAAAACATGAAAACGTAACTGCCGAATCTCGTGGCGTTATCAAAACGTTGCGCTAAAGGGAGGCTCACGACGAGCGAGCGCGCCAAATAATTGATGAGTGCATTAGAGACATGTGTCCGCCATATTTTATTCAAGCGCGTGAACTCGGTTCCTGAACGAATGGCGCGAAATGTGGAGCATAATCTGTATGAATTTGGAATATGTTGCCACAGATAAGGAAGCTTAGTGTAGGGGTGTGTCTAGACGGTCTAGACGAGTAGTTTGGAGGTGTGGAATTAATAAGTACTAAGGTGTTAATGGAGACTCCATCCAGCAAATAACGGAAACATTTGAATTGCTTGCTGGTGATGATTTGATGTTCTATTGTCTCTCGTTCTCTATGTTCTCGAAGCCTTTTGCTTCAAGGGATAATTTACTTTTTTGTCAATTATTTCCTTCATAATCAATTGTTTCCGCCGCGTGTCGAGACTGTTGGGTCGTGGACTCGTTTCCGGTGGTATGCCCTTACCAATTTCCCTCCTTATGTGTCCAAATAATAAATTAACAGTTTTCCAGGGATTTGTACTGAAAAATACGTAACAGTGTTACAGAAAAGCCTTAAAATATTTCTTCTTTTCCAACAGCCACAATAAATACTCCTTCATCCAATCAATATGCGAGCACATCCTATAAAGTTGACCGTAAATCCTCACAAGTTGTCGGGCAAAGCTTTTTAATTCGCACATCGAATAGGTGGACTCCTGGGTCCAACGAGGCACCCTCTTATCTGAAGCACTTAGTAATTTTGTCTAATCCGATATACAAGTTTTAATACCCCGTCCCGTTCGCCCGCGGCTACAAAAAAGGGACTGTGTTAAGTCTCGAAAAACTGCACGTTTTCACACGCCCATACTCTTGTATTGTGACCAGATTTTGGGAGGTTCTGGGAATGTCCGGCTCTTTGTTGTGTTGATTTTGTATTAGATGTTGACCTGGGAGCTTTAAAAGAAAAAGAGTGTTACGATGTTGATGACTATTTTGCTTTACCAAAATGTTTAGTGTCACACTTAGAATTATCAATCTAAAGTAGTAAAGTAAACAAAGCATAGTACGGTCCTTTTAGGTTTATTTATTAACACGTCGACTGTCCAAGTGTCCGTGCATTACATGTAATGCATTCGCCAAAGGAAACTGAACTGCGTTTTCTGGGCTGGACTTGTGAGCTATATAGAGTTATGCTTTTCTAGGGACGTATTAACAAAGTTGTTTACTTCGATCATTTATAAGGTAGTTTATGAAAAAAAACTATAAGACGTACCACGAGATTAGCCAAAATAGACGGGACTGACAACGTGTCAATAAATAACTAGACTTTCAAAAGTACCTACTTATACTTTCTTAAAGTAAGTAATAATAGTTGTTACTACAATTACGAAAGATTCAGATACTACAACTACGAAAGGTTCAGATTTTTCTAATAGTTTTTCAGTTCCTTAATTTTATTTTTTCCAACTAGAGTTTTCTAATGAAAAGAAAATTTATGAAACGCAGTAAGTAAACCAATATAATGCATGGTTTCTAACTCCTGCCACTTGGTCATCCTACTATTGAATTACGAATGGAGATTCGAAACATTCATTCCGTGTCTCCATCTCTTTCTGTTCCATGCATTATTAAGAGACGACGCATAATATAATTGGAGTTATTTTCAGCTGGACCTTTCGTATCAGAGGCAATTTTAAACGATTCATCATTTTGGATGCCAACTGATTATCGCTAGATAATCTCAGATATCCATGTTGTCAATTTTTCAGATAATATACAAGTCTATCTTGCCAACATGTTGTATTACTTGGCTCAGGATGAATCTATATACATATATTTTTCCATCCAGGTCTAAAATTATAAAATGCACTCTGCATAAAATCTATCTACTAATTCCAGACTCTAAAATAATAAAACGCAAATGCAATTAAAACAGCTCGTAAACTCGGAACGCGACTCAACTCCAGCAGCAAAGTATAACAATGTTGTTTTCGCATCGCATAAACCACGACCGCAATCTACAAAAGAAACAAGTACGAACTTGGAGTCAGACTCGATACAAAGGGGAACGGTTGCTGAGCTCGTTACCATTCATAATTCACGGGGCAAACTCTTCGTACGTTTTCCCATTAGAAATTTTATAAGGTTTTTATTGCGTCGCTCTCCCGCCAAAAGTTCGCGCGCACCCGTTTGACAGTTGTGAGCGCGCCAACCGTTAGCTGCGTTCACAAATTCATTCCACTTTTTTAAATTTTAAAAAAGGTTTAGCAAAGAAATTGTTCCTTTGAGACGTGGATCTAGATTATGTTACTGTTTCGTGGAATGTAATGTAAGTATATTTTATTTGTTTTATCTGTAGCCAGATACAAAAGCATTATACGGACGAGACACATCCCTCCTAAAGCTTTAATTTTAACATTTGGGAAATAGGAATTTGGGCGCTTTAAGCAACGCAATGAGTAATTAATCTAGCGGAAAATTAATCATGGCCTTTGCGGTCATAAAGTTAATTTGGCCTTAAAAATATATCAAAAGTTTATGTCCGAGACTATTATTCCATTCACGTGTTTGAATGTGCTTGTGAGCATATTTGACGGAATGATTGGCGCATTAGCCGAGCAATTGACTGCTGAGCTACATGTCACAGGTTCCGAAATCTTACAAATATTTTTGAACTACAGGGGGCCAATTCTCGGCTTTAGAAATGGTATCGAACTCGACAAAAATTTCTAATGACGTCATTTTTTCGACAAATTTTAAAAGTTGCTATTCTGGGGATGTCGAATTCGACATTTGTCGAAGGCTAACGTTAGAGTTCATGTCGATTGTCGAGTGCTTCTGAGCAGTAGAGATGTAATGTCGATTGTAGAGATACGTCATTTCTGAGTGAATTTGTTGAGTTTTGGATTGTACACTGTTTTCTTTTCTTTAGTTTTTAAATAAAATACGGCTTGGCATGTCATACCTACTGGAAATTCGATTTATACTCTTGATTTTTGCATTGTGTTTTCTTGAAACGACGACCTTCGCACAATTAACAAACTCTGTAATTTGTGTACCCACGATTGCACTAGAAACCACTGAAAGATGGACGAGTTTATTAGCATTTTTATCTCGGAGTTGTTGGAAAGTGGCGAGCAACTGGCCAATACACGGCGACAACAGCGCACTTATCCCGCCGTCGATATTTATGATTTGAGCGAAACAAAGGTCACTAAAATAATTCCCCTCCATGTTAAAATAAAAGAAATCATGAAATGTAAAACAGCACAGCCCACTAGTGATTTTTAACACAGAGTCCATGTAAACATAACAAAAGACGCAAATTCTGCAACTGACAGACAATCAACTGTCAAACTGATTATTTTTACGTTAAACGTTTCGTTTCATACTAAAATAATTAGATTTAGTCTGCGTTTTAAAACAAAATCATTCATTCACCTATAGTTACCTAAAACGGAACGTGCGGTTCTTCATAATGGTAACATTATGTTCACTCGACTCGACATTTTTGTGACATTTATTTCTATTTTGACTGAGAATACGGATTTCTGCTCAATTCGACATTTTTTGGTAGAGATAGAGATATTTTTGATAGACATAGAGATCGACTTTTAATCTCGAACTTGAGAAAAATGGCGAAAATCGAGAATTGGCCTCCAGGTAACAAATTGTTTCTGGTTTAGCTATTTGTCTAAGTGATATAGATACCTACAGGAGAAATTATTAGTGTGAGGTCTTTATTAAACATTAACTTTAATGAAAATGTTTTTGAGTAATTTCATTGTTTTAGACACCATTTTGAAGGCACATTTTTGAAATGGTTTGGTAAGTCACTAAAAAAATGTGTCGATGAATCATGTCTGCGAAATAAGCATGTGAAGTCTTTGTAACGATGGCTATAATTTACGAAATAGACAAAAAAACCCACAGAGTAAACTGTATGAAAATGTTCTGTCTCCCAACATTTCCAAGGGAACTTCTAGTTGATTACGGTACCAACCATTTTCACTGAGCTACCGTCGGCAACTTTGACCAGACTTTCGAGAACTTTCCGAAGGGTTCGCGAGACATTTTGCTAACTTACATAATGACCGGGAGTAACATGAGTCTAATTTTATGACAGCCAGATGGTAACGGTTTAGGGTCTCTAGAAAATATAGGCTCTTGTTTTAAGCTATAAACTTAGAATTAGATTTTTGTTACTTACTTATATTTTTTATGGAATTACTTCGGACATGTTATTGTTCATGACGATATCTGTACGCAGAAAAGATTTAGGACAAAACATATGTATAAGACATGAAAATTTATGATTATTTGATGAAAATTCATTATTTTATAATGTGATGTGTTAAGCCCCAGTTGGTGAAAAATATTTTTCATAAAAAGACTTACGCGTACCCTACGCGTAAGTCTTTTTAAGAACACGTCTTTACTTTTGTCGGAAAATCATCAAATGAGTCCTGAGCTCTAGGAGGAACGGAAGGGACATTCAGACTTGAATGACTAAACACCCTATTCCGTCAATTAGCCTTTGCGTTCTAGGACTGCTGTGCCCTTTAAGACAGTAAAGACGACAAACCTACGGCGTTTTCAGTCAATTAGTTTGTTGCAAGATACATACAAATCATGAATACTTTTGCCAAATTAATTCTGTCGCTTCAAATCTTCTCATCCCAGAAATGTGCGCTACTAAATCTTCGTTTTCATATTAATTCCACTTCAAAACTAGCTTCCAATTCATATTTAAAATAGCTTCAGGTGAACTCAGTTTCGGCAGACGAAATGTTAGCAGTTAGTTCACCTACGCTACGTGTATTCAAGAGGTCTAATCTGTCGCCAGCCAGATAACTAAATTCTGACCTGATTTAATATATTTCTGCGCAGATTTACTTCGGTAACTCTCCTCGTGTTTTGGACGTTGGCGAGATATTAGGGGTGAACGATAACGAGTTCAGCTTTGTTTTTTTTAAGCCTTTAGTCTATTTATTTTACAAATTTTTGTACATGCCATCCAAAGGTTGTGTAGAATTCTTGATAGTCTTAGCGATAAGACTACCATTTTCTTCTTCTTCATAACGTGTCGGTGGCAAATCATTTCATATATTTTGTTTAACCCAAAATTCAGCTACGCAAACCCCGCTCACTGATGCAGTCATGAGGTCGTCAAGTGTACAGGGTGACAGGACCGCTATTATAACTATAGAATTATCGGTATTGTAAAATAATTCTGTAACAATTGTTGTTTTACAATAAAGTACACCAATCGTTTAGTAGACGGTTGATAGAATTTCCACTAACTAACCCATGATAAAATGAGAAAAAGCAATCATTATCGAAATACTTGACATTTCCTCAACTTACCTACTTTATTATGTACTTAGGGGACGGTCGGGCAAGATGAATGGGGCGGGCAAAAATAATTTTATGATTAATTTCTCGAGTAATAAATAGGAAGAGATGGCAATAGTGTAGAACAATCAGGAATTGCCTACCGGTCGCGCTCAGTGCGCCATAAGCGGCGAAATTGGATTGATGTGGAAGTGCGAGCCAAAAATTCATTTTCGTCGAGCAAAAAACGATTTTTGAAGGTAAATACTTATCATTTTTTATTTTATTTATTAACCTCTTGTTTAAATCGCATTTTCTCCTAAAAGTGTGCATATTAAGGTGTATATTTTATTTCTTACTGAGTGATAACGCGTGTTGTTTTTTATATTATAAATTATTTTGTTTGTTATCTATTAGTAGGGCAAAAAGAAACCGGGCAAGAAGAATAGTATCTGAGTAGGTATTTTTGAATTTTTTTGTAGTTATTTCATAAATCAGTTATAATCTATTAGACATTGTGTTTTTTTAGTAATGAGTAATTATTTCATATCATTTACTTGTTTCAGATGGTATACAACTATAAGCGGAAAACAGATCGCGCCTCATGGTCTTTGTATCACGAACAATACATCCATCCTCCAATCAAATACTGGATTATATGTGAAACTTGTCTTGAATGGACTCATGAAGCCTACAATGGGGCAAGGATCTTATTTTTGTGATGATTGTTTTGATTTACTACCATAATTCATTTTGCCCTACGGTAAACTTCGTTTTGCCCTACCTATGCGGGCAAAACGAATAATGGCTATTATTTTGAAAAATGAGAATTATATGTTTTTTTAGATAGAAAATTACATCTTTTGTTCTGTTTATTTAAAGTATAATAATGATTGTTCCTATTACAAATAAGAATGATTAAAGACTTTGACTTAAACATTGTTTTTTTTAATATCAAACTTAACTAATCCGTCTTGCCCGACCGTCCCCTACCTACTTTTATATGTACCCGTCTGTTTGGCTGATAAACGCAAAAGACACCCTGCAAAGACGATGTATCTTTTCGGCCGACTTTCACATTTTCTAAAATTAATTTCCTTACCCCGTGAAAACGCGGCAACCCTACGCTCGTCGTCGACCTCTATTAATTAAAACGCTGTGTAAACCGGGCTTTATCGGCGCGCTGGCCACGCCACCCAATTAGGACAGCCGACGAGACTCGCGCCAAAAATTATGCGGCTTATCAACTGCCGCGTAATTTTGACAAACGACCGCTCGTTCGGAAACACGCTTCGGTGGGCAGTGATCGATTATTTGTTGTATTGTTTAAATGTTGTGGACGATTTTGTGTTCTAATTGGCATATTGGCGTAGTGACTGAACGGATAAAACTATTGAGAGATGGTTGAGAATTTGTGATAGTTTATTATGTTTCATTTTTTTGGTTTGTGGTGTGTGCCTCAAAGATAACAATTATAAAGGAAAAGGAATACTAGCTTGCTGAGTTTTTGTAGTCTACCTAATGTAGACTACTCTAACAAGCTCAAAGAAAATTTAAACTGTTTTATTTTTCATACGAGTCCGTGCTACGAAAACCGTAGCACCGTAGCCGTCATCAAGCCTACGCCGCTACGCTGCTGTTGATCTAGCATTTGATCCTGTGATCTGTGATATGTCTGTATATCACAGTACATTTTATTATGTTTGGGTAACCAATAAAATTACGAAACTGTATAACTATCTTCCCATCAGTATTCTGTCATACATACTATTACAGATAACGTTAGATCTTGAACACGCTCGAATATGCAAAATCTTATCCAAACTCTACGTTACATCATCCATTTTACCAACAATATTTAAAAGCTACATCCTTCGCTACCCTCACATCACACCCCTTACTAGATTCAGGATTCCGTCGGCATCTATAACATCATACCAATATGCCATTCATCAGGCGAAGCGTCGCTAAACACCGGCGGCCGCGCGAGATAACCGCGCAGTAAACCGACAACAATGCCCTGACTCGCACTCAATAAAAGATGATAACACATGAAATATGAACTGACGACACCCCTCTACGAACAAGCAAGAAATAGGCTAAAGTCAGCTCTATGCTTAGGAGGCAAAGTCCGGATTTAGTCAACAGTATCTCCAAGTTATGATATTTCAAAAGCGAAGACACCGTTAGCATAATAAACGCGCTCCAATGAAAACAAACCGCATCCAGCTCACGAATACAGCCAAATTTCCCAAAGAAAACATACCAACGTTACAACGTTTCGGAACGAAGCGGTGACGGTGCGAAACAAAAGCGCGGGAATCGCCGCCATTGGCGGAGGAGGTGGGCGGATTCCCGGATAATATGGCGGAAATATTACGAGCCGAGGAGGTATTCAAGGTGCACCGGGAGGAAGGGAGACCCGGGGGAGAGGGAGGACACCCCCCCGAGAGGTTAATTACCCGCCGGCTGATAAGGCAGCGGCTCGCTAATTACGTACTTATGGCGGACTGAAATTAAGTTATCGTCGGCGGGAAAACGACGCTCACTTTGTTTGCGTTCCGTTTTACGGATAATATGTATTCTGCGGCGCTCGAGAGTAATGGAACAAAATTGGCGGCTATTCAGTTTTATCTTTTATGTCTGAGTAGAGGAAGCGTAGCGTCGTTCTCAGATAATGGAATCATTGTTCAAACAGTGGAGCGCTCCGGGGACTCTTTTTTAATCGTTTAACTTAATTTTTGCTTTGTTTTATATTCAAACAAGCTACGCCGATTTGCGTTTCATTAAAATATTAATGCGTCTTTTGAAATAAGAGCAAAAAAAAAAAGAATAAGAAAGTTGGAATATCGCGTGTATTTGCGAAGAATTTTATTTCGCAGGAGTCGTTCATATTTTAAGTAGATATTAGATAGATAGCGAAATATACTTGAGTGCGGCAAACAACACGACTGGCAGCTGAGCTCCCAAATAAAATGCGATAAAATAAAAAGATGCCGGCGACAAAACGTAGATACTTATACATGAGCCAACTTACTTGCGACACGAGAAAAACGTTATATGTCTCTTGGTCTTCTACGAATAAGAACTGAAATGGGTGAGCAAAAACGTTGATAAAACGCAGATATAAATTGGTAAGTTTATACATATTTACCACAAAAGCGGCTCAGCGAGAGATCGCGGGATCTGTTCCCCAGTTTTATTTTTCCAAGCTCTAAATGGAGTCGGTGGAGCATTTAAATAAGCTTCGCCGCCTGAAGTATGGTAATGTTAGTAATACGCGGAAAGAAACCGCGCCGTTGCTTTCACTGTCGGCCATTTTGAATTTCCTTTTATTTTAGTCCTTTGAGACATGATCCCTTGCTATGTGATTATTTGATAATATAGAGGAAAATTGAGGTTTGTTTTGAAAAAGATTGCTGCTCAAATCGATTAGGTAGGTTAAATTTTCAAATGTGTTTTTTTTTTGCTCGGTTGTCCCATAATATTTAAGATAATGATGAAGGTGGTAGACGATCGAAAAACCTAAGTGATGTAACTTGTGTCAAGCGACAGACAAGTGATTCAATTTCGCTTCGCAAATCCAGGCGCAATGAATGCTATAAGCAATTCTTTCATTTGGTTCATCTGTAGTTTCTGTCACAAGACAAATTATCTACTTAAACTTATAGCTCGTAACCGTTGTCGAGCGGTAACAACACTGATGATTCTCGCCAACAGTACCTAAGTACTATTCTTTGTTCTGAAAATAATTTGTTCCATTGTAGTCTGCCACCTACTTCCTTCTATTTATTCCCATTAATAACCAAATCACGTCAAACAAAGCATACACTCTCCCCATTAAACAAATACCCAATAAATTAAAGCCATAACTGAAAATTCCAACAGAGATTCCTCTCCATTCCTAATTATTCTCGAACGATTAATTAATATAACATGTAAACGACATGTTCTAAAAGGGCGGCCATATGTCGCTACTGATCAAAGACACCGTAGGTTTTTTGGTTCATAATTAGTTACAAATTATGTTACAAAAACTCCGTGGCATCCCGGTATGTCCTCTGCGTACCCTCGCTGTGAGAATGGCGTGAACTTAGTCATGGATCATGTCCCGGAACGTGTTGGAGATGTTCAAACATAGACTTTGTAATGGATGTAGTCTAAACTTGTATTCATCACTCATCTTTTCAAGTGCTTGCAAGTTACGAATGAATTATAAGAGAATCAGGGCGAAGGAAGGTTTGGTGTCATACATTGAAATAAAAAATGAAAAAGGTCAACAAATCTTATCAGCAAAATAACATATTGTTTCAAAACGTATACAAACGAAAAAATGGTGCTAAATGAACACACATTATTTTTTACTTTATGAGAATATGAAGTTGGTGTTTAATTTTGAGCAAAAGAATCTAATTAGATTCAACATAGTTTTCATTTGTTCGTATTTAAACCACAGTTAAGTAGTTTTAAAATGTTTAAATTCTTACAGAAATACTTTCAAAAATTACTTTCCACCATCCTACAAAAGTGCACCATCTAATCATTCTCAGTCCTGAAAGCGTCACGTTCGGATGCACGCGCGGCGCGCAACCGGCCATACGGGCCCTCCTCCCAACTAATTCAAACTAATTAGCTTCCGTAAGCTGTAAATCTCACGAATACTGCGTCGACGTCAACGCACTCGCTTTGATCACGCACGAAGTGAAACGGAACGCGACACGTGAATGAATGAACTGAACGATTTTTGAACGGAGCGTTTAATGTCAAATGTGGCGGGAATTCCGCCGGCCCTTAAGTTTTATGACTTCATTCCGTTGGTGATACATGGTTTACAAGAAATGGGTGTTATATGGTTTGTCGTAAATGCACACCTATTAAGCTTGCAAAGTTAACGGAGGCGGCGTCAGCTTTGTCTGGTGTTTAATCGTCCGTTACTGTATATCGATTTTGCACACTAAATCCTTAGCTAAAGATGATTTCAAATCACTTTCCCCTGTAGTATACATACAGCTTTGATCTGGAATCGTGTTTTGGCATTGGTACCTAAATCTCAAAACTAATGCGATCTTTATCAAAATTGAAAAAATACGAAAACTTCAACGAAAAATCAAATGACATTAGTGGGTACTACATAACTCACCGTCATCATTTTCCCGTCTTGTTGATGCATCATGCAGTACAGGTCCTCTTCTCTTTCGAATATAGAAAATACTACTATTTAAAACAAAATTATATTAAAACTACTAATATGCTTCAAAATATCAGACGAATACATAATGCCCGACACTGGTTTTCAACTGGACCTGTCCGGTTTGTCTTTCATACATCTTTATTCAAATTAATATTCGTACCGCTTCAGTATCAATTTTTTGTTTATCATATTATTTACTCAGCTTTTAAACCTTCCCTGGACTTCCAAAAATAAGTAGGTAATTCAAAACCAAAATTAGCCAAATCGGTCCAGTCGTTCTCGCCTTTTAGCGAGACTAACAAGCAGCAATTGATTTTTATTACATGCTTATAGACCGTGTCTGCATTGGCTACTTACACAATCTAATCAAATTACCAACCACCCATCCCACTTACAACACACACAAATCACACGGTCACGCGGCCGTTAATCGTTCTATCATATCAATCATTCGTCCAGAAACAATCAATTAGAACTCGATCCCCTTTCAATTATTCCCTGCATCGGTAGGTAATTGCCTCGCCAGCTCCACCTAGGGGCGGCGCGGGGAACCATTTGTGTGACGTGTGAATCCTGATGGACATTCTATTGCGTTGATCGTGGTTTGATGACGTATTACGAGGTTTGGTGTAATAAAAATAGGTTGCAAACTGTGGTTTGATGGATTAGGTTGCTAAGGAATTAATGTGGCGAGAATGTCAACTTGTTTTTTTTTTGTGAGGTGGCACTAAGAAAATTGTTTTTTTTTTCTAAACGCATTACCTAACGCATTCGTCTCGAATCGTAGATTTTTGTGGAAAGGAGAATTCGATTGCATTACATCGCGTTCTGAATCGAAAGGTTCCAGGTTCAAGTCCTGACCGCTATCAATTTTTTCTTACCACAGTAATCTTTCTTAAAATCATCACAGAAATCAAAGTATTTATTTTTGTTTGTAAAATCGTTAAATGAGTCCTCCCGCCATAAGTGAAAAGGAAGGGACTGTCAGATTCTTACTGACTTAAAGTCCTCCCTGTTCCTTCGATTGCCCTTTGCGTTCAAAGAGCTTGGTTCACATGCGTATTGAGGTGACAGTGACAATAACGGAACAAGTTAATATATTGCCCGAAAGAAAACTTTGCGCGCGGGCAAAATCAATCTAATAACATACTACTTAAGGTTTCTTATTTGTTTTTGTTTGTCTTTTGGTTTAGTTTATTCACCTTATCTTACTACTGAATCCAATCGAGACTTCTTCCATTCTTCATCCGTCCATCCATTTCTTATCCCTACATTTATCTAACCTTACCAATTAATTAGTTAGTTAATAACGGTTGATTTACACCCTGTTTCTTTAGAGCAGTTCAATCGCCATAGCGACACGTTTCCGCATCGTATCGTATCGTCCTCGTCCCGCCACCTGCAGGGCTAGCATGCGCAAGGCGACATTATCTCTTATTTTGTCGTTCTCGATTCGTTTGTCACTTTTCATAACATGCGCACCACGAGAAGATATCTCGTCGTGACTTCGCCTTCACGACGCGAGATAACCGATATTACCATTTCATGAAAACAAACCGTATTAGTTAAGTTACCTCGCAAAATTTTATCCTGCTGTCAGATTGACATTAAGTTTTGTTGTTTTGCTCGATTCGCGCCGTAAAAACGAATATTATTTTTATTTTAGAGAGTGAATATTATTTGTGGATTATGGATTTATATTAAACCGGCAAAATGATTATTTGTTCAATAAACTGAGCTGTCAATTGAATTTGACAACTAACATTGACATAAACTTATGACTCAATTCAGCGAATCCTCGCTAGTTTAATTTTTTTCCGGCGAAACATCGACGGAAGATTTAAACGCACCCCCTGTGGTTCGCTCGTGCTAAATATTTTCGAATTTGAAATAATTGTTAGATGGCTTTGGCATCAAAGAAATTGTAAGTATTAGATCAAAATCCCGTTACAGATGGCGGAGATGCATAATTTAGTTTATTATCACCTATTCAATGATGGCCCAGAGCAGTGGTGGCCCAGTGGTATCGGTCCCGACTAACGAGTTGTAGGTCGTGGGTTCGAACCCCGCCAGGCGCATTACTTTGTGTAATTTATTTCATCACCACTGCTCTCAAAACGGTGAAGAAAAACATCGTGAGGAAACCGGCATGTCCTAGAACCAAAAATTCGAAGACATGTGACATCCACCAATCCGCACTGGGCCCACAGAAATATTAAAAACAGGAGAAGTGGCAAGGGGACGTGTCCGCTACCATGTGGTTCTGAGCGGTACGCTCAGAAAGTGAAAAAATGGCCGTCACCGCGAGTTAGTCTGTTGTCAACCGCATTCGTGAAAAAAACGATTATGCCGTCTTGTTCGGTGCTTTTGTGCAAAAATAGAAACCAAAACAAATATTTTAGAAGTCATGGCATCGGGTTTCACATGTAATTACAAGTATTTTACAATATTTGTCTTAAAAATCACGAAAAACAACAAGCAGTAAAATATATCTGACTTGTACTACTGTACTTTTGTTTTCCTACATTACTCCGACGGTATTATTTTTGCAATAAATACATTGCTCTTTTACAACCACATCATTGCATCACATAGTGACTGAACAAGCAATGTAAAACTGACATAACGATACCTCAATCAGCCGTAATGTCGCATGGTACGGCCGCTGGCTAGTGACGTGCTCTTAGAAATCCGACAAAGTCTATCGACAAGAAAGTCGACTGCTAATTGCTATTTTTTTTTTTTGAATTTTTTATCTTGTAATAAGGCTGGAAGGCCGATGTGGTTCATGGATTTTTACATTTTTTTATTATTTTACAGAGTATTAAATAAATGCGAAACCGAAGATGGTTAAGTAAATTAATTAATGTTTAGTTTAGTAATCTATGGACTAAATTAATAGTAATCTATACAATAAAGATAATAAAAACGGTTTCATATCGTTTTTTATTAATTTTATTTCCAAACCTTTATAATTTATCGATATATTTATCGTGAACTCTTCGATTTAGTCAAACACTGTCGAGTCCGCCCCCGTGTCCCGACGACACACAATGATAATTGTTTTAGTGTGAGTAAATTACACGGAAAAAGTACGCTGTGGTTTAAAGAATAAGGTTTATATTTAAATGACAGAGTTTTCGACGGCGCGTGTGTGCACTTGTTCGTAGTATTGTTTTGATATACTACATGCGTAATATTATCTTTATGGTGGGGCAGTTGTGGCTTCACCGGTTTTCTATACATTTTGAACTCCACGCCATATCTCCTTCTATAATATATCTATGGCCCACTCCCTCTCACAGAGTGAAGGCTCGTGTCCCAGCAGTGGGAACAATATAGGCTGATGATGAATGTTGTAATTGATTTACAAAACAAACCGTGTAAATAATGGATTTTTCAAAGTTCTAAGTTATGTAATCATAATACTATGTAACATTAAATTATCTCGATGAAATGTCCTAAATGTAATGTACAAAATAAACACTATGCCAACCATAAATCAAGATTGAATGTTGACTATTCATAAAGTACAAAGTTCTGAAATTGCTGCGAAACATTATTCGTAATACGAACGAAAGTTTACTTGTCGTGTGTGTACGTAGGTACTGTACAATAATAGTGCCCTTATTAATTGAAAGAGATAGATTGATAGTTACAAATTGAACTGTAAATAACTGTAAATGTAATCGGCTTGGAGCTTATCTATAACATAAATAGCCATAGGCTTTGTAATTCGCCAAAGGGACTGGAACTCGTTATCCCTTAGGTCAAATGGGTTGCAGACGTCGCGAATCACCTTCCTCTGTATTTTTCATGCTTCCCTCTCCTCATACACAGATAAATGATAATTGTAGTACGGCACCGCCATTATACTTAAAAGTTTACAGAACACTGTTTTCAGTTTTTAGTCACTGTTGTCGCGATTTCTCGTCTTCGAAAACCATCGACGAGAAACTTGTCATAGGAAAATGTCAAAATTCGACTAAATATAGCGCGCATGACGACAAAAACAGGTTTGACAGAACGACATGAGTTCTATGTCAGAACGACACGACATATAAGTGTCACCATGTTAGCTCCCATCGACAAACAGACATTATGTCGTCTCAGGACGAGATAATGTTGCGCATGTTAGCCCCTCCCATCGACAAACAGACATAAGTCGTCTCAGCACGAGATAATGTGTCGACAAAATTTTGTCGACTTGCGCATGCTAGCCCTGCTGAGTTGCTGACAGGAGTGATGGATGACGATTTATGTCATGCCCCTGATTAGAGACACAGCACAGATAAATACAGAAGGTATAATGACCACAAAATACACGAACTTGCAAACTTTTGTACACAATGCGACGGAAGTCTCCGATTCCTTAAAACTTTGGAACTTTACTCATGGCGCGATGCGACGCAAAACGACGCGATTCGAACGAATTCCGACTACAAGTGAAAATCAACCTTACCACTTTGACATAAGACCTAAAACACGTTGTTATCTATGGGTAGATGAAAAACAAAAGACGATGGCCGTGACAACGTCAAGTCAATCGAATTGCATCTTTATTTCTTAGTGGCAAGGTTGATTTTCACTTGTAGTTGGAATTCGTTCGAATCGCGTCGCATTGCGTCGCATCGCGCCATGAGTAATGTCCCTAAGACTTTGGTATCAACACGACTATCGGAATAAAAATCAGTAGACGTTCGTACACAAGCACGCGTCAATGGATACCAAAGTCGTAAGGCTTAGACTTAAAAAGTTATTGTGGGCACCGACTTTCCTTCCACATTACAGCTTTTTTTTTTAAGTGTTAAAATCATCAAATGAGTCCTCCCACCCCGGGCAGGGCGGGAGGGGCTGTCAGATTTGTACCGACTAAAATCCACGGTGTCCTTCAATAGCCCTTTATGTTCCGGGGTCACGGTGATGGAATAAGTCCCGCGACCCCGGCAGGCTTTGGCCCTCTAACAGGGGGCTCCGTCATTATGCTGACTTTGAGGAGCGCGTGGAACACGACGCGCCGTCGACCCGGGCATGGTCCATGGTCGGACAGCGAGTGTTGCCTTTTACTCGCTGTCCGCATGCCCGCGCCTACGGTGGCCGGAGATCGTCTGCCGACGTCCGACGCCGTGGGCGTCTACCACTGCGGTTGGGGCGGAGGGAGGGCGCTGTCCTAAGCTCTCCCTCTCGCGGCCCGCCTCCTCCTTCGCGAACATAACTGCTTCGCAGAAGGAGGCGACCGCTTCCCACTCCGTCTCGCCCCGCAGCATGGCCTCGACCAATGCCGGGCACGAGAGGTCTCCGCCTATCGCCTCCGTGAGGACACGGCGGTGCTCTGCCCAAGCTGGGCAGTCCTGCACCGTATGCTCCACCGTGTCCTCCGGGCGATCCTCGCAGTGGTGACACCCAGGCGTCTCTTCCTTCCCTATCAGACACAGAAACCTCCCGAACTTTCCGTGTCCGGTGAGGACCTGCGTCATGCGGTAGGTCAGGACGCCGTGACGCCTATCCAGCCACTCCTCAAAGAGGGGTCTTACCGCCGCGATTGCGGCGTGCCCGGACCTCGGTTGCACGCGCCACTCATAGACGCGCTGGAGGGCAGTCGCCTCCAGATCCCAGGGCAGCAATCCGGCAAGGAGGTTGGCCGATTCGCCGGCGATCGTGCGGTATCCCTGGATCATCCGGATAGCCATGACCCTCTGGCATGCGACCAACTTAAGTGGTCGCGTCCGGATGCTCAGGGCCCACACGGAGGCCCCGTAGAGAGCCATGGACCGCACGATACCGGCGTACAGCCTCCGGCAGGAGGCATTTGGCCCGCCGATATTGGGAAGGAGTCGCCTGAGGGCGGCTGCTGCCCGGTTCAGCCTTGGGGCTCCACATTACAGCTTAATGAAACTTAAGACTGAAAAACAATGTCCTCAACTCAGATCATATTTTTTTGATCTGAGGTCCTCAAGTTAATAATTTTAAATAAGATAGTGTGGCCCTATTGTGCGTCTTATTTTAATGTCTCAAAACGTCGATTCTTCGGGGTCTTGCTCTTTCTTTTGTTAGTTTATTTTCTGTACTCTAGTGTTCCTTTGTGAATATTTTGTTTTAATTTTTTCCTACGTAACTCGGACAAATGACTTGAAATATAAGTGCGGCATGATTCCAATCTAAAGCTTCTCAAATATCCCTAGAATTCTTGAGCTTGCACAAAAACATATTCATGCTATCTTGAAGCGTGCGTACTGCTGGAATACAGGCCATATCTGTCTGCCAACCTTGCATTTGCCGCGTTTATGTGAACCTGATTTCAGCAGTTGATTGGAGCTGAGCTTCTGGGGTGTACTTTATACTCTGTGTCCCACAGTCCGGGCCCTTTGCCCATCGCACTGATATCCCCGTAATTCAATTTAGATTAGCATGGCTTGTTGTAATGCATTTTGAAGACTTGATTAGTTAATTGTTTTGATTCTAAGTGACATGACGACTGCGTGCCGCGGAGATCGAACTCTTACCTTAGTAGAATAGGCTAGTTCCCAGCTACAATAAAATTAAAAGCTAACTAACTAAAATATCAAAATGGAGGGCTACATAATAGCGCACCCTCCATACAAAAATCTTCAAACGGCAAACCTGAATTGACAGAGAGGGAAATAGAACAAATGCAAGTCCATGTATCTGTTCAGATGTCGGCGCTTTTAAAGCGCGGCGCTTTTTTTCGAACAGTTTTTGATTTTAAGTGCTAGGTGGCATATTTAAGTTCAATTCACCTTTTTGTTCTATTTCAGCGCTTTATTTAACGTCCGTAAAAAGCGCTCGTGCAAATGAGGCTTAAGTAGCAACTTCATGGACACCTTCAGTAAGAAAATCCTTCAACGCTGTCCCAAAAAAAGAAAAATCAAACGACATTCGAAATTTAAACATGACAAAAAGTGACAGTGTCAAAAATCAAAAACAGACAAATATGGCTGTGCCGGTTCTATTAAATCCAAAGTATAGTTATCCCCATGGTATAATGATATCCGTCTAAATGATGAACGCTCTGACAGCTGCGGGTATTGGCCTGGTGTTATTTACCCTGGTTGGACTCCTTCTAAGATGGAGGTGGAAGTCTTCAGCTGGTAAATTAGTGAGTATGAATTTTGGAATGGAATGGATAAAAAAACCATTGGAACTTGGTAACTGCTACTGACACTGCTGCTTCATGGAACAAATATTTGTATGACTTACATCGTTGTTTCAGATCTGATTGTTTGTGTCCAAATTTAAAGCCGTACCTAATACAGCGATCTTTATACACATTAACGCCTGCGCCGCAAATCGTAAAGATTTTAGTGCAAAAGTGTTAAACTTCAACAACCAAATGTTAACATAACAGTCAAATCATTTTTGTAACAGATAACGTCTACAATACTATTTTTATACACATTTAATCAAAAAAAAATAGATGACACCGATCATCACCGATTGAAAAATTCAAGCTAGCAGGACAGCGCGGTGGCTTAGTTGTTAAAACGTCCGGTTCAAGTCCAGTCAGCACTCGATATTTTTTGTCTACAAAAATCTTTCCTTTAACAAGTTTTTTTCCAAATATCTCCGACCTTACAGGATCTGGTGCCGGAATCCAGCTTGGAACCGGTCGCCAGCGGTAACGCCGTTCACATCATCCACCGCCTGTGTCCTCACCACAACGTGGTCCAACGGTACGAGCTCGATAAGAAAGACTCCCTCGATGAGCACCTCGATGTCTTGACTAAGAAACTCGCTGACAAGGTAACAGCACTTTGTTTTTAATTAAATCGTGTAATAATCGTAGTCGTTGACTGCTGGACTTTTAGAGAGACTACGGCCTGGATAAATAGTCGTTACTAAGCCAAAGCCAAGCCTAATTCAGTGCTTGGGGACGTCAAATATCAGAAATTTCCAAGAAAATTATTGACAGTTGACGTCCCCAAGCACTGACTTTGGCTTGGCTTTGGCTTAGTAACGACTGTATATCCAGGCCTAAGAGTCACTCAAAGAGAAATGGAAAGAAATCGTTTTTTCCATTTCTCTTTGAGTGACTCGGACTTACTTTGCTAGATAAAATCCGGAACAAGGATATTTGCCGAAGAACCAGCGTGCCAGCCAGCCACTGACATAGCTCGTAAAATTTTCTAGTTGAAGTGACAATGAGCAGGCCACATCGCTCGTAGAACTGATAACCGATGGGGAAGAAAAGTTCTCGAGTGGCGACCACGGACCGGAAGACGCAGCGTAGACAATAAGCCTCCCACTGCAACCGATGGATGCAAGTCGCGAATTTTCGTTCGGAGTGGCGGTCAAAGGGACAGCTCAGACCGAGACGGGACGCTGCGCGCACATTTCAATAAAGCTACTCAAAATCTAACTCTATTTCCTAGACGAAAAGATACACCTTTCGCAACGCGGCTGAAGGAAGCCTGCACCATTCACGGAGAGGAAGCCTGTGTCCTAGCAGTGGGAACTTTCTAATATATTATATAATATTTTTTTTTTCATGTTCATTTTGTAATTCATGATAAAACCATTTCATTTCCCAAACATTGTGAACCGAACTATTGCCACTAAAGACTATCATTAGTTCAGTGATTTTAATCAACCGAACTACTCGTACTCTGCCACGAAAAATTTGCATTACTTCGGCCACCCGGACTAATAATAATCGAAGTGCTGCCACTACAAGCTGTGCTCAGCCACATCAACGGTATTGTGATGATTGGGTTGACTAAGTCTGCGAGGTCGCAGGTCTGTCTCGTCAAGTAACCATGACCCTTGGAAGAACGGGATGTTGAAGGATCACCGTGGATTTGTTAGTTCGAGACTGACAGTTCCTCTCGTCCCGCCCTGCGGGAGGATTCATTTGATGATTTTACCAAGATATAAAAAGAAAAAATACCCTACTCTGTCCCTTTTGTTCACAGGAAGGACGTCTCCTCATATCGAAATGCAAGATTCGGGAGACGCAAAATGAAATCGAGAATCTTCACGCCATCGACCAAGATGTCAGAGTACGCTACCGGGAGATAGTGGACTCGCTCCGAACAGACCTTCAGAATAACGAAGCGGAATGCAAGAAGCTTCAGGAGCAGATAGAATGGGTGTCACGTAGGAGAGCGGAGCTGAAAGATGAGGTAATGCCTTCTTTTGAGCGATTTGCTAAGTTTTTCTGCATATTGGGCCATTCACATGGGTGAATTACTACGTTGATTTAGCCGCCAAGTCACCAGTCGCATTGCTTGCATCGGCCATTGGCAATTCACGGTTGATTTAAACCCGAAATTAATATTCAATCTCAATCCAAACCCCGTTGCTTTGTTTTTGACGGCTACTTCTGATTGGACATCTTTAAGACTCGTTTAGGAAAATTCGGTTGTTGATTAGTTACAGACATTGATTCAACCAAGATAGTTTATTAATAACTAGCAAACCCGGCGAACTCCGTTTCGCCACCAGATGGCTTCGTTTTTTTTTCTTTGCTATAAACCTCACGGAGCCCGATACCTTTCCAACGAATGCAAAACCGTGGAAATCGGTTCGTGCGTTCTGGAGTTATAGCGTCAGGAAGGAAAAACTGACTTATTTTTAAATAGTAGATAGCCACTTCAATATTGAAAATAGTAACTGCTTACTAGAATATGCTTAATACCTCACGGAATATCCGTCTCCGTAATCACCATCAGTGGGCCAGGGTCTCCAAGTTTAAAGACGGGCTTATACGCACTGCCTGTATCAAATCCTTCAATTTCTTTACGTCTTTCGCCACGAAATCCGCTCACTCTATGTTTTATGCTTAAGCCAATGTTCTCCGGTTGCATCGGTTCGTTCCTGCAATCAATCGGCGAGAACCTCCGAGAAGAATTAGATGCTATCATGCAGGAATCCCAAAGTAAATAAATTTCTGTTAATTGTCAGTTTTGTACCATTGGACTGACCATTAACATTACATCTTCACCAGGTACACCGCGGGCAGTTGTTGTACGGCGAAGCAGCCGCGGAATTAGCGATCAATTTAGCGGAATTGAAGCGAAACAAAAAGCCCGACCAGAGAGATTACCATCACCAAAATGTGACGGACAAACCCAAACACCAATTCCCTACTACCGTAAGATGCCGAAAGGAACCACATTTACCCTCCACCATTTGCGACATTGATGGCAAAACTGCTCATCATACTTCTCAAGAAGCAATGTGGATGGAATGACACATGCTGAAATGTTTTATTTAGTTGGAAGTATGTACAAAATGGCTTTTTTTTTAATGTTTTTATTTCTACGCATTAATCAATCTTTAAAATAAATAAACGGGTGGGTCTCACATCCAGGCACTCAAAACATATAACGATAAGCCTAAAACGTAAAACCCAAATGAATGAAATGAAATAAATGCTCTCATCTTGATCTGACATCTGACATTTTGTACTTAATTCCCATATAAATCAAAATCGTGCTGTGAATATTTATATCACTATTTATTATTCTTTACATTTTTATATTATTTATTTTTAACTATTATATTTACAAAGAAAATCATACGGGGGTTTCATTTTTGCTGTAGGTAATCTACTAATCAATCTACGAAAGGAAAATAATTTATGTATTTAAAAAATACTTAGTAAATATTTCTCACCGTCACGGTACCGTATTATTATATTATTTTGTGCCACAATTAACATTACAGACAGATACGAGCTTCCTTGAGAAAGCCAAAAGAAATTGTAACGCACGCTTTTCAAGATATCGCCTCTGCAGCTCAGCCAGTCAGCCATAGCCAGTTAACAGGAGCCAGCTAGAATGTAACGCCTAGGCAAGATATCGCCTCTGCAGCCCTGCAGCCTTGGCCGGACCGCCACACAGTGGGCCGAAAACTAATTTCAATGGACTTAGCGATACCCGAAAATCGACTATTTTATTTTGGAAAAGTAATATCGTAAACGTGTTCTACTAGTCAATACAAATATTTGTTAACATGACACATTTTTTGTTTAAAAATTTATTTACAAAGTTATACGACATTAATAAAAAATTTGTATGGAGTAGAAAATAAGAAATGGTATAAATGGAAATCCTCAAATTTCCTTAAAGAAATTTTTATAGTATCAATAAATGGGTATTATTAGTAATTTCTGTACAAAATTTTGTATCTCGGAAACCCTCGGAACCGCGCCATTTTCAACTTTCAATATTTTTATTCTTTTAAATGTTTGTACATCGAAGAGGTAAGAACAATGCGTTTTTTATTCCCAAAATTTAGTAAAATTACTTGTTTTTCACAATCATTATAATAAACGTGGCCATTTTGTAATTAACACAATGCAGTTTGCATGAAAAATTACGTCATGTATTGTTGACTACGCGTAAACAAAATATTTATGGCTATTACGACACGTCATATACCACGGGCCAATCAGAATACAACAGTACCCTTAGCACGAATTTTCACTCTTTTACTTTACAGTATTTACAGCGTTTCTTGTATGAAAAAATGGAACAGCGCCTCTGGTGCGCGAAGACGGAACTAATTTTTTCCTTGAAAAATGTCAACTTGAAATTGTCAAAGTTCCAGTTTACTTTACGTGTCAAAAACTGATAATTCGTGCTAAGGGTACAGAAGGCAGCTTTAACCAATCACAGCACTCTTACTCGCACCGATCATTCAGTAATCCATCAGTCTTGTTCTGGTCTTTGCAATTAACGGACGTTCTTACTACCATACTTCTGCCATGGCAGGTTTAGTTACTAACCTCGACGTATTTGTGAAATTAAAAGAAAGTGGAAGTGTTAAAGACAGCAACTGTATGTCTATGTACAACTTTATGGAGTTAAGTTTAAAGAATGAACTGAGTGACGAGCAGAAGAAAATGCTTAAATCGTTTTGTAGCACATACTGTTATAATCTTAACAAAAGGTGGATAAAATCGGGTTCCAGAGGCGCTGATTTTTTAAAAAACAACAGTGATTGGCTCGGATCAGATGTAATTTGGCCTGACTTTATTAAAGTGTCTGTTAGTGTCCTCCTGGGGACACCACTTTAAAAGAAAACGCATCTGGTTCTTAACCTCTCGGGTGATGTGGAATAAGGGACAAATGAATATTAGGGATAAACGCAAAATAACAAGTCCGAGAACACTTGGGAACATTAACCAAGACTCACATTTCATATAATGAATTTTGTAAACTTCTTTGTTCTGCAACTCTCAAGATATTAAGTTTTCGTAAAAGTTCGCCTGACATAAAAGGTTAAAAAAAAAGCGTACAACACGAATATGTGCTTCATATTTGCTAAGTCCAAAAAATTAAATTCCAGCCCACTGTGCGCCATAGCCAATTAACCGCAGCCTTGGCCGGACCGCCATAGCCAGCCAGCCAAGCCAAGTCTTTTAGCAAGCCTGCTAAGCCGCTAGCCATGCCGTCACATCCTTCCACGAGATCAGGCCTGATCTTGGGAGAGGATGTGACCAAGGAGTCTTATTTACAGGAAATGATGTGACAGTTCCTGCCACAGAGCATGTAACTTTATGGTTGCCTGTCAGACAGCCGTCAGCCATGGAAAATACGAGTTGTGCCTATCATGAGATTCTGATAATTTGTTAAAGCAAGGAAATATAACTGATTGCATTTATACCGTCAATTATTTACCACGCCATTATTCCTGAGTTTTACAAAATACACGTGATAACCTGCTGTGACCAACTACAGGATAAATGTTACCTATGTACCAAAGAGATTTAAAAGAAACTATAGAGCGCGGGCACTGGGAAGATTGTCATACAAAATTGTTGATGCCATGCGTCAGTAGCACAATCTAAGCGTTGCATAGCAACGCGACTACTAAACTGAGAGATTTTTTACCTATTGGTAAAAAGTTTTGGATCACAAATTTCTTCGTGATGTCCCGTCTATTGCTCGTGTATAGTTTAATGTCTTTGCTATGTACGCAATATGTACGTCTATTATTACAAAGCATTTTTGATTTGTTTTCTCCATCAATAACTTCAATTAAAACTTCACAAACACAACGCAATAAAAAAACTAATGTCAGCACACGCATCGAAAACAATGACAAACCACCGCAGCGCACTCGGAAACGAGCCCCCTTTTATTTTATATCTCTCGTTAATTCCGAGGGTTAAAATCCCCGAAAAAGTGAGCACTTGCCTTGTTTACAAGGTTTTAGATTTTAATTTAGATTGGGGTTGCCCCAACTTTGCGCGCGAAACGACGTAAACGTCAAACGGTATGGCGGGGAAATTGGGCTCTTTTTAGTTGCGCGATTAGGTCGCTGGATTGTTTACGAGGGGCGCTCTCTCCGTATCCATTAAAATCGCATTCGTATGTGATCACCTAATACAATATCATCAAGTTCCGTGCCCGGGGTGCTTTGTGAATAATTTCGCGGCAATCTGCTCCCGTTTGTATCGGATTTGTATAATTTCATAATTGGTACGGTTCAAGTAACTTTTTGTAGAGTCAATCTCTGTGAACCTTTGTTGTATGGTTGAACAAAGTAACTTGGAAGTCACTGGATTAATTAGAAACTTAATGACTAATTTATTGCGAAGTATTTTAATTGTTGCAAATTAGTCATTCAAACTTTTTACCCGACTGCCAATGAAGGGTCAGTAGATATAGGATACGTAAATAATACACGAATGATGTAACATTGCCACATACTCCTTCTCTTTGCCAAATTAAATTATTTTATGCTATTCATACCTATGGTTTTGGACTGCTCGGGAGTTGAATAAAATAATCTTAGTATTGCGTGCAGTATTGAGGTGTTAAAGCTTAAAAGTTCTATTTCTTATATAAAATGGGTCGGCTTCCAATCTAACAACAAGCGTGTGTCATAATGTGTGTCTTCTATGTTTCAAGACTAGACTGGTTGTTAAACTTTTTTAGACCTCAGTAGGTGCTGCATGCTGACCGCGCTGTGTCGGCCTGGAGCTGCGCTACGCTGCGCTGTCGGCCATCATCAGTGCGATGTACCCATATCACGAATTTTCAGTATTTGAGACGTAATAGTCTAAGATACGTATATAGAACGACCTTCACCGATCGAGTAACCGGACGAAATGTGTTTATTATGAATTAAAATATGTTGAAGAATGTGACGGTGATGGGTTGCCTCATAAAATCCTGTCAAGGATATTTTTAATTAATTTTTTAAAAGGTACTTTTTTTTCAATACCTTCACCGATAGAGTAACCAAAGAAAATTAACACCAATTGAAAGTCCGAAGTCTATAGAATATGCTAACGTAGGGTTGCCTACCTTTTTCTTGTCAAGGGTATAGGGTTGCCTAATTTGAACAGGTGATAAAAAAATGCTACCTTCACCGATCGAGTAACCAAATAAATTATATATCAAAATAAAGACATTTTTTTTACGAATACGATGGTATACGGTTGCCTATGAAAAACTTGTCAGAAATGAGGGTTGCCAAGCGTTGAAGTTTGAAAATTTTAGACGGTTTGGAAGCACATGAGAAGATAAACGGACTAAGCTTCTTAAGAACGAGCAAAATTGTTACCTATTTTGGTAGGCTTGTCACAATAGGGTAGACAAATTAAACAAAAATAAATAGCTTTATTATTCAGTATGATAAAATCGAATCAAATAATTTAATTGAACTAAGCCAATTACAGGCAATTTCGAATTGTCAAAAGACATAAAATAAAGTTAGTACAAAAATAGTTATGGTGCCCAGTCACAAGAAATAATAACTGTGAAAGTACCGTAGATACCCATTCCAATAGTCCAGTCAACGAGGCATATGTGGTCCGAAAAATTCCTCCTCTGGAACTGAAATTTGGCATATGATGAAGGTGATTGTCGGCGACGAGACCCACGCAACGACAAGGGGTGCAAGTGTGATTTGTAAGGTGATTTTTTTAAGACAAGTGTTTTCTAATCAGAATCCAGTGATTGTGTTGTGTATATATTCGATTCTTATTAGATTATCTTGTACGTTCTTATTAGTTTCTAATTAGATAAGTTTTTTAGTGGAAAATTGTAAAAGTTTAAAACCTAGATTATTACGTAACTTGAAAACTCACTTTTTTGTTTATGTATGTTTTTCAATTAAAGTATTTAAAAGGGCTGTGTTTCATTACAAAAATAGATTCACAAGTTGTTTCATGAAGATCGGTCTAGTAGTTTTCAAGTTATTGCAATTTTTGTGAAATCAAACTTTTGTTCTTGTGTAACTTTAATAGTTTACTGACAACCGATGGGGAAGAAAAGTTCTCGAGTGGCGACCACGGACCGGAAAACGCAGCGTAGGCAGGCCTCCCACTAGGTGGACCGACGACATCGTGAGGGTCGCGGGCAGCCGATGGATGCAAGTGGCGAATTGTCGTTCGGCGTGGCGGTCTAAGGGGGAGGCCTATGTTCAGCAGTGGACGTCTTCCGGCTGATGATGATGATGATGAACTTTAATAGTTTTAGTTCTAGGATTTTTTTTTATAAAAAAAAGTGTTATTCATTTTATTTTAAACCAAATTAAGATTGAAAACTTGAGAGGTGTCAAGGGACCACGATAGCAAGTTAAAAAAAGGTTCAAGCGATTTTCGACCTTATTGACATTTATGCAAACACCTGATTTTAATGAAGAAGCAATGTTAACGAATGAGAATGTGAGAAAAACAAACTAAATTTTAAATGTCGATAAGGTCGAAAATCCCTTGCACCTGTTTTTTAACTTGCTATCGTTAAGCAAATGTTTTCCGACCTTCAAGCGATTTTCGATCTTATTGACACTGATGCAAACACCGGATTTTAATGAAAGAGCAATGTTAGCTAACGAGAATGTGAGAAAAACAAACTAAATTTTAAATGTCGATAAGGTCGAAAATTGCCTGCACCGCTTTTTTTAACTTGCTATCGTTAAGCGAATGTTTTCCGACCTTCAAGCGATTTTCGACCTTATTGACACTGATGCAAACACCGGATTTTAATGAAAGAGCAATGTTAGCTAACGAGAATGTGAGAAAAACAAACTAAATTTTAAATGTCGATAAGGTCGAAAATCCCTTGCACCTGTTTTTTAACTTGCTATCGTTAAGCAAATGTTTTCCGACCTTCAAGCGATTTTCGACCTTATTGACATATATGCAAACACCGGATTTTAATGAAGGAGCAATGTTAGCTAACGAGAATGTGAGAAAAACAAACTAAATTTTAAATGTCGATAAGGTCGAAAATTATTCGGTCTGTTCGGTCTGTTATTCATCCTTCGTTGCCTATTTACTGGTCTGTACTTGTATGGAAATACAAATGAAATGGTGCTAGAAAAAGTAGCTAAAAAGTTTAGTCACAAATTTTATAAAATTGTAGCTGTCGTCACCGAATAATAGCCAGATCTAGCTATAAAGTTGCTGAGTTGGCATCACTGCTGCAGATTTGAAGTTGTGTCAAATCGATCATACGATAGGCAGTATAGTGTATGGTGTATATGGACGAACTGCCAATTTGAAACAATTACAAGCGTCAAATCGATCCGCGATCGTACGATAGGCAGGATGGTGTATGGCTACTATAAGGTAAGAACGGGCGGTATATAAAGTGGTACGAAGCGCGGTCTATTTGACAACGCGCGCCCTCTTGAAGGTAGGTGTTTGGTCTCTAATATATTGGTGACCAAACACCTTTAAAAATGTCTTTTGACAATTCAAAATTGCCTGTAATTGGCTTAGTTGAATTAAATTATTTGATTCGATTCTATCATACTGAATAATAAAGCTATTTAATATATTTTTGTTTAATTTGTCTACCCTATTGTGACAACCCTACCAAAATAGGTAACAATTTTGCTCGTTCTTAAGAAGCTTAGTCCGTTTATCTACTCATGTGCTTCCAACCGTCTAAAATTTTCAAACTTCAACGCTTGGCAACCCTAATTTCTGACAAGTTTTTCATAGGCAACCGTATACCATCGTATTCGTAAAAAAAATGTCTTTACTTTGATATATAATTTATTTGGTTACTCGATCGGTGAAGGTAGCATTTTTTTATCACCTGTTCAAATTAGGCAACCCTATACCCTTGACAAGAAAAAGGTAGGCAACCCTACGTTAGCATATTCTATAGACTTCGGACTTTCAATTGGTGTTAATTTTCTTTGGTTACTCTATCGGTGAAGGTATTGAAAAAAAATTACCTTTTAAAAAATTAATTAAAAATATCCTTGACAGGATTTTATGAGGCAACCCATCACCGTCACATTCTTCAACATATTTTAATTCATAATAAACACATTTCGTCCGGTTACTCGATCGGTGAAGGTCGTTCTATATACGGATCCTGCACTATAAAGTAAACTGGAACTTTGACAATTTCAAATTGATAATTTTCAAGGAAAAAATTAGTTCCTTCTTCGCACACCAGATGCGCTGTTCCATTTTTTCATACAAGAAACGCTGTAAATACTGGAAAGACGCTGTAAAGTAAAAGAGTGAAAACTCGGGTTCTGATTCACTGTTTTGGCAACTAAATGTGTCCAACAATAAGCCGGACTAATTTTATCCATAACTTTTCCTACTAATATAAAAATGCGAAAGTTTGTGAGGATGTATGTATGTGTGTATGTAGGTATGTTTGTTACTCTTTCACGCAAAAACCACTGAACGGATTTGGCTAAAATTTGGTACACAGATAGTTTATAACCTGGATTAACACATAGGATAGTTGTTATCCCGATTTTATGTTCCCTTGGGATAATTTTCGAGTTGTAGCGGGTGAAGCCGCTGGCAACACCTAGTAACAAATAAAGCAGCGACAACCAAAAAAAAATCTGTTTAATTAAAAGCCATAAACGCATACACCACAGCTGTCACGTTTCTAAACGCAAAGGGCAGCATCACTTTTGTCTGTCTGTTTGTTTTCCTTTGCCTCACATTTGTTCCGGCCGGGGGCGGTCTACAAATAAAAAATAAAGTGGATGAAATTCTACTGATGTGTCAATCAATAGGTACGATATATTTCTGGTTGGTTAATTAGGGATAGTTTTAAATAAGAAGCGTCGAACTAGCAAGGAGGTCGAAGTAACATTTGCCAGCCAGACTCCAAAGAGCGCGTGGCCGCCAATGTCCAGCTTGCGAGGCTAGACGAGGCTGCCGCCCTAGAATCGGGACCCGCTCAGGCTAGATCGCAGCTAAATGAAAATAAATAAAAACCGGCCAGTGCGTGTCGGGCCACGCACAGCGTAGGGTTTCGTAGTTGCCCATCAAAATACTTATGCGAACTAACTAAACTGATTCGATGAATTTAATTTTAAAAAGAAGAATTTTCAAAATCGGTCCATGCGTCTTTGAGAAATCGGGGAAAATACATTAAAAAAAAAAGATTATTAAAAGATTAATTGAGAACCTCCTCCTTTTTTTGAATTTAATTAAAAATAGTTGACAATAAAAACCTACCTATCCCCAAAACATACCCACCTATTATAGCTGTAAAAATAAAGTTGACAAACTTACATTTGCAGTTGAATAACATGTTCTCCGATACATATTGTTTAGGAAAATATGTTATCCAAGTACGTTTTATAAGTTGGTCGACTATTACTCGTAAACTTGTAAAGCCTACTTAGTCATGATAATTTTCTTTTAAACTTCGTTATGTACTACTATTGTGAATTTTTTCACACCCTCACACATAACCGTTTAGCTGGTAGAGGGGGGGGACACTCGAGTCGAGCAAAAATTAGCACTTTAAAGCTTAATATTTCACAAACGAATCTTTTTATCAAAAAATTGTTTATGGAAACTATCAATATTTTTTAAAGACCTATTCAATGATACCCCACAACAAGGGGTACGCGAGAAAAAAAAAACATCCCCACATTACGTGTACAGGAGGTACCTTAAAAAAAATATTTTACGAGATTTTATTTTACCACTTTTTCGGTACAACAAATCCGTATATTTACACCAAATTACAGCTTTCTAGTACTGGGCGTCTCTGATCTAAGCTGCGGACAGACGGACGGACGGACGGACGGGACGGACGGACGGACATGGCGAAACTATAAGGGTTCCTTGTTGACTACGGAACCCTAACTAGATCAAAGGCAGCATTACATTTTGTGACGTTAGGTACTTAAATGAGAACGTTGATGGAAAAAATAGTTACTCGTTCGTGCACTAGAGGCGCTTTTTCATTTTTTCATACAATGTAGGTAGGTACGCTGTAAATAAAATACTGAAATACTGTGATAAGGCCTCTAGACATTTGATCATCTCTGAAACTAGTTTTATTTCGGAACGGTGACCTGGACTTGTGGAAAGCCATACGGACCCTTCCTGAGTCCAACGCTGCAATTCCTTTGTCTTTTGCCAAACAGGTGGAAACTGAAACATACATGAAACTGCTATTTACCGGAATTGATTATTCCTCGATGAGATTGGACAACCTACATTGAGCCGTTGAGACTCCAAGCTCAAAAACCACAAGACCGACAAGATATTTAAAGGGTTTAAAAAAAACGTTGAATCATTCAAAAATTAAATAGAACTGTAAAATTATGCAAATCAAATTCAAAAGCACATTTAATCTTGGTTTACAAGCAAAGGGTTGGATGTAACAAGCCATAAAAATTCAGCAAGCAATCTTAGGAAATTAAACAAGCCCCTAATTGTAAAACGCTTTACGAGCAAAATTATCAATTTGTGAGAAAGCAGCGCCCATCTATATCTATTAATCTTTTATACTTACTTTACTTTTAATGTTATAAAGAGGTGAAGTTTGTAAGTATGCTATCTCTAGACTAGAAAAACTGAATCGATTCAGAAATAAAACATTAATTTTGATTGACAAGAAGTATATTTTATTTTCAAATTACATCCGTGTGAAGCCAGGGTAAGTCGCTAATCTCTCTATAAATAAAAATGGATTGCCGAAGTGTATGTACGCGCAAATAACTACCTACCAAACGACTGCAATGAATTTCATCAATTCTTTTTGGTTGTGTCCTTTATTGCCAAGAGAAGGTTTATTTCTAAGAATATTCAAATGCAATGGGAAGATTCAAAAAAACTCGGACGAAGCGTAGTACTAGCGAACTGCTAGTTACGAATGATTTGATAGAGTATCAACGAGACTAGTGGCGCCATCTATCTTTATGTATGGTAAGTTTAAAAATTTATTGGGTCTATTTTTTCAGCTCCAAAGTCTGTAGACGGCTTCCAGACTTGTCCCAGCATTCAACATTTACTACATTTTATTCTAAAAAAATCGCTAGGCACCTTCTATCCCACGGCAACAGACGTCTCACGACAACGGATGTCGCAAGGCGATTACCGGCCACCGTAAGCGCGGGAATAAGGACGGCGAGCAACGACGATATAATACTAGACTACGCATGCACGATTTATGGAACAAAAATTATTCTGCCAACTCGCTGAGGTACTACGTAAGCGAGGGGGACGGGGTACTGCGTTGTGATTGGCTAACTCAAGGTCTGTTCTGTCTCAACGTATGTTTACGGCTCACAGGATTGGTCGAAATGAGATGAATATAAGACTTTTTTGCCTAATGTGTTGGCAGACATCGGTCGCCTGTTATTACGAGTCTAGTATTATATCGTCGTTGACGGCGAGTAATGGGCGACTCGCTGTCTGATCATGGACCATGACCGGGTCCACGGCGCGTCGTGTGCCACGCGTTTCAAAGAGCTGTGAGCATCATGACGGGGCCAGAGAGCCAAAGCCTGCCAGGTTCGCGGGACTCATCTGGTAACCGTGGTCCTGGAACGTATAGGGCTATCTAAGGACACCGTGGATTTTAGTTTGTAAAAGTCTAACAGTCCCTCCCTCCCGTCGTCCTGTCCTGGGTGGTAGGACTCATTTGATGACACCACGATAAAAAACCACCTCCAAGCCATATAATTGTAGCGTACCTACATAGAAATACATAAATACAGTCCATCAGACTCAAAACACTCCCCCGTGAGTTAGTCCCATCAGTTTTAAAATTCGCTAAGCGCCACACACGAACACCGCGTTTATATTAAAAAAAAAAACAACGGTTTTTTTACTATTCACATAATCACTTGCCACGCTAAAATGGACCTTTAGACTTGAGAATAAGGTGATACAGTGAATTTTATTGTAGCCTATAGTTTGTTCTCTTATATCTAGAGGATATTAAAAGTTGGGCCACCCTTCTAAGTAGAAGCTTTTTTCTTTTTGTCCTTAATGTAAAAAGAAAACGCGAAAAGTTTTGGGACGCGGGCGAGTTTAAATTTTTCCACCCATAATGCGCTTATTACGAGTGGGGGGAAATTTGATGGTTCCCAAACTTTTCAAATAAGTATGGACGAGATTTTATTGTTGTCTATGGTCTGAAACTTTTTTTTTATACTCGTTGTTAGGCAAATGAACTGAGGAGAGTATATCGCGGACTGTTTAATCGTGTGTTTATGTTTTGTAAGGAAAGACAAACTTTAGCTGAATTGAACATAACAGTATTCTACTTTATTAAATCTTTTTATGATTGGGTCATGATTCACACAAAAATAGATTAATAGAATAGGTAGAAAGTATTTATTGTCACAGCAACCTCATCTATACCTATAATAAAATTGAAGTGTCTGTTTGTAATATTGAAATAACCGTTTTTTTCAACTTGCATATGAATATATATACGATACATACACCAAAACAACATTTTTTAAAATTTTTGTCTGTCTGTCTGTCTGTTTGTCTGTCTGTTTGTATCGGCTAATCTTTGGAATGGCTGGACCGATTTTGACGGGACTTTTACTGGCAGGTAGCTGATGTAATAAGGCGTAACATAGGCTACTTTTATTTTAGAAAAATCTTTTATTTTAGAAAAAAAATAGGATTATGTGCACTTGGTATCACAACTTCACGTAACATTCTGAAATGGCTGCACCGATTTTGACGGGACTTTTAATGGCAGGTAGCTGATGTAACAAGGAATAACTTAGGCTACTTTTGTTTAAGACAAATCTTTTATTTTAGAAAAAAAAATAGGAGTATGTGCACTTGGTATCACAACTTCACGTAACATTCTGAAATGGCTGGACCGATTTTGATGGGACTTTTATTGGCAGGTAGCTGATGTAATAAGGAGTAACTTAGCCTACTTTTATTTTAGAAAAAATCTTTTATTTTATGAAAACTTATTGGGATTATGTGCAATTGGTATCACAACTTCACGTCACATTTATACGCAACAATTTGTGAGTAAATTACATTAAACTTACATTTAGTTTTTAATTTAATCATAATCAGTTCACATCTTATAACAAAATGTAAATTAATAAAAATTATAATAGTGTGTCCGAATATAGAACCAGCGCCATCTCTCGCCATTACTCGATCAACTGCGTGCGTATTCGTTTTAACAAAGATAATAGGTTTTAGGGTCTGTACGGTCCAACCGTACAATTATTCATAATATTGTATCTTTTTACGTTAATCAAGCAGTTTTGTACCGCGTGCGCAATATACCTCAGTTCGCGTTCGGTCACCGCCGCGTGTACTCACAGTACAATCAGTGTTCAGTACCAAACCATCTTTTATTCTCTTCCACCGTCATCTAATCGTTAATGTACGATCCAGCAAGGGATCATACAGGGTCAGTTCAGACCAAGACGCGAAGCGACGCGACGATGCGTGAAGAGGCCTGAGGTTTCGCGCTGCACCTCGCTGCGCCATGATGAGCCGCGCTGTGCCGCGATACTCATCGCGACGTCGCGAGGCGCATCCAGACTTCACGAAGCCGGGCTGCGTAGTGAAGAGTGGCTGGATAGGCGTTGCAGGTCCACACCGGACACGGATTTTTCGGGAGGTACGAGTACCTGTGTCTAATGAGGAAGGAGGAAACGTCTGGGAGTCACCACTGCGAGGATCGCCCGGAGGACACGGTGGAGCATACGGTGCAGGACTGCCTCGCTTGGGCAGAGCACCCCCGTGTCCTGACGACGGCGATAGGCGGAGACCTCTCGCGCTTGGCATATGCATTTGCTGCAGGGAGAGACGGAGTGGGAAGCGGTCGCCTCCTTCTGCGAAGCAGTCATGCTCGCGAAGGAGGAGGCGGGCCGAGTGAGGGAGACGACAGAGTCAGAGTCCTCCCTCCGCCCCAGCTGCAGTGGTAGACGCCCAAGGCTAAGGACGTCGCAAGGCGATCTCCGGCCACCGGAGGCGCGGGCATGCGGGTGGAGAGTAATGGGCAACTCGCCGCCCGACCATGGACCATTCCCGGGTCGACGGCGCGTTGTGTTCCACGCGCGCCTCAAAGATCATCAGCAAGATGACGGGGCCAAAGCCTGCTGGGGTCACGGAACTTATCTTATTACCGTGACCCCGGAACGTAAAGGGTTATTGAAGGACACTATGGATTTTAGTCAGTACGAGTATGACAGTCCCTGGGAGCTCTGCCCTGGGTGATAATGATTTTACCACGATAAAAAAAAGAGCGCTCGAACGAACTGCATGAAATCTATACGAAATCGGAACAAAAATATAAAATAGTAGAGACGTCACCACGAGGCAGTCTCGGCTACGCCTCGCGGCGTCGAAAGGCGTCGACCGGCGCCACGCGGCGTGCTCTGCATCATGCGGCCTCGGCAGGCGCAGGGGCGCGCATCTGCGTGGAGATGCGTCGGTCTACGCCGCGAGACGACACGCGGCGCAGTACTGAGTGGCTCAACGTATTCAATATTTTCACAACGAAATGTGTATCTTTTCGCGTAGAAAATAAAGTCGTATTTTGAATGGCTCTTAAAAGTGTGCGCGCATCGGCGCGTCGCTTCGTGTCTCGGTGTGACCCTCATCTTTCGAAATGTTTTGGTTAGATTCGATCTAGGGTCAGCTCAGACCGAGTTACCGAGACCGAGGCCCATTGATTTTGAAGTGCGAAGTAAATAATAACTTGCTATTTGAGTCAAGTAGTTTTATTTACTACCTACGTAGTTTGAAATTTTATTAGTCTTCATTCTCATATTGAATGAAACAACAAACATTTTATTTGTTTGGTTCAGTTTTTTTTTAAATCCCTTCTAGAAAAAAACAAACCTGTCGCATCGTAGCTTAAATGCGAAAAGTCCCAGGAATCATAATATCGTGAAGTGAGCCTTAGAGCAATTTGAGCACGGTAAGTCAAAACTCTAGCGTCAGAAACGCCTACGCAACGTCAGTCTCGACTTAGTATACAGTCGTCTCTTAAGGCAGTTTCTGGATCACAGGAGAGTTTGGAGGACCACTCACGTGAGTCTGAGACTTTTCACCGAAAGGCAGTCGCGCTTAAGTTCGCAGAGAATTCTGACCGCGACTTTGCTCTCCCAAGAAAGCAGCGAGGACCGCAAAGCGCCTTTGACCGAGAGAATGACGCCCACTCACGTCAGTATGGAGACTTTCACCGATAGGGATTCGCGCCATTAAAGAACACATTGTTAGTTCCGACATCCACGCGAACGAAGTCGCGGGCACAGCTAGTTATTGTATAAACTAGTATAAAGTTTCACAACAATTTGTTTGGTAACGAGTGGTTGAAAATGCTTCCACAAGATTTGAAATAAACAAAATGCGAGTTCAAACTGAATAAAAACATTTATAATTATCCTCCACTTTTCCTAGCTTACACATTGAGATCCAACGGCCGGGTAGAAGAATCATCCACACTGCACGCCACGCCGCTCGTCATTTACATTTTTATTTTATTTACAGCTGGCAATACCGACGCACAGATAATTTCGTCTAACGCGGATGGAATAAATTGGAAAGTTACAATAAGGCTTTTCCTACAACCGGAGTTAAGTAGACAATCAGGAAGGATTTTAAATTCATTATTATGTATCCTCGCTAAGGAAGCAGCGATTTACTTGAAAGGGGAACCGATCAATTTACCGAATTTTGTTTGTTCGAATTTCATTATACCGAAAACTATTGGCCGACATCTCTTTTGCTATATGCATTATTTGACATATTTTCAGATCATCGAAGTTTCATTAGCCATAAGTATTATTTTACCGAAGTATGTTCCGCCGATTAACAAAATAACTTTTTACTATTGACCGAAGCCTCTTTTAAACTTTTTTCAGTTGCCAAATGATTTATTTGCCATATTTTCAGCATACCGAAACAACGTTTTACCGAAAATTTAATTTCTGTTATAAAAATTCAATATATTGCGCTACAAAACTTTGTGGCGGAAACGAAATGCTGCAAAGCCGACTTCACGTAGTCTTGTTTGCCCTACCCCTAGAGTGTAATTTAAAATCGCGTAGGCGCGGAGGGGTGGGGTGGCCCGCGAGCTGAGGAGCAGGTGGTTAGAACGGCCGCCGCCGCGGCTGAGGAAGCCGAAGCTGCGGTGGTGAGCGTTCAAATCATCTGCGACGATAAGCTCGCGTGGAGCCACCCAAAACCCCGCAGCGCCGGAGCCATGACAGAAATAATGCATGTTGCATGCTTGCTTGAATGCTGCGTGTTTGCTGCACGTTGCATGCTGCGTGCTTGCTGCTTGTTGCATGCTGCATGCTTGCTTGCATGCTGCATGCTTGCTTGCATGTTTTTTTGGTGCTTGTTTGCATGTTGCATGTCTGTTTGTATGCTGTATGCAAGTGTATCACAATACAAACCTTTTTACAAACACAAGAACAACACAAATACAATATCAAGTCACAAAAGAGTATCAAGAATCACACAAAATGCGCAAGAAGCTTCGAACACACGTGCTAGCCAGAACATCCCTTATAGTCCAACTGTGTAGTTAACAGCAAATGTCATTAATGATAATACAATGCCCGTCAGAGTTATATCGTATATGACATTTGCACAATTATTTTGTATTGTCTACCTACATTTTCAATGGCGCCTGCAAAAAAAATGATCACCAATAATTAGTGTGCACAAATTTCTAGGCGTTTGGTGAAATGAAAATATGGCAATTAAAACAGTGGTATACTGAATGTTTGGAAACATAATACTTCGAACAACCGTCGTTTCGAGTAAGTGAAACATCGGTAAAAAGTTTTTCGGCCAAATGAAGTGTTGGAGTAACGAAAAAAAACGAATAGATAATAGGCTAACTGAAACAGTGGCAAACGTGACTTCGATGAAGTAAAAAAAAACCAAATGATAATAGTTGAAAAGTTTTCGGTCAAATGAAATTCGGTCAAACGGTTTTCGATCTTATGATAGGTAACCCTTGAAAGATATATGAAGAGGCAAGATAATGCAGTGAAACATTCAGTTTCTGAGCTTTTTTTTTGCTGGTAATTTCGTTAAAGGTCTTTTTATTAAATAGGTTTTATTTATTATTTTCAAAAAGACCCATGGGTATTTATTCAATAAAAAATACTTCGACAACACCTTTGGCGCAGTGGTTGACAGCTGTGCACGGTGGGTGTCACGGATTCAATCCCAGGGAACAAAAAATTTTGTATGAGCAACAATTAGAGTAAGTTTATGATAATTGTTTCTTTTAAAGTATGCAAGTATTAAATATATATGCATGGCGTTGGAGAGGCTTTTATCCAGCAGTGGACTGCGATGATAATGATTCCCATTGTTTTTGTTTACGTGGTAAAATCTTCGAATGAGTCCTCCCACCCAGGGCAGGACGGCATCCACTGTCAGACTTATGTACTGACTAAAATCCACGGTGACCTTCAATAGCCCTTTACGTTCCGGGGCCACGGTTACCTGATAAGACAGTCCCGCGACCCCGGCAGGATGATGGTCCCCTTAGCCCTTCGTTTAAGTATACTCATAGTATTATCTAACTGTATACTTTCATTACATTCCTCAATTTAGATTTATTTCTAAATAAACGCATGTAAAGCGCCCCAAGTTGATGTAGCCCACAAACACGAAACAGATAAAAACGTCCCCTCTTGAGCTCGCCGTGTCGTTTTCATTTGTATTTTATTTTTCCACATTTCCCGCGCTACCACTCACCGCCATTTTATTTTTATCGGAGAAACTTTTTTTTTTTGTTGTGCTTGGGCCTTTTAGCAAGGATCGAATAAAATTGCATTTGCCAAGGCATTACGATTTGTATACTCAAATCTTTACTTTTCAGTAAAAAATTGCATTAGAAAAAATATATTCGGTTGTGAGAAATTCGTGGTCCTGCTGAACGAGTGGGCGAAAGTTATCGTCTATTTCTCGGTAAATAAAAATGGTTGATGATTCCCTTTATGTCGAGTCCCGTCGTCCGTCGAGCCGAAAACCTTGTCTCGCTTCTATTACCCCTATGTCGAGTTTAGTTTTCTGTCCCGTTTCTATTCCCTTTATGCCGAGTTTACTTACCACGCTTCTATTACCTTTATGTCGAGTATAATTATATCATATTTTAGAAGTACAGTACGTCCAATGAAATGAATACATGCACATAATTTAGAATTATTAATGATTGGAATTGTTATTAGGAGAACTTGGGATCCAAGAGCGAGCGAAGCGAGCTCGGGACTTGTGGGCACCCCGACACGGACAGGTTAGGTTCGAAGGGGATGGCGGGGTCTGAAAGACCCCGCCATCCCCTTCGTGTTAGGTTACTTTAAACCATGCACGCAGAAATCGCAGGAAAACGCAGAAAACGCAGGAAGCTCAACGGAGCCCCGCGGAGCGGGGCTCCGTTGAGCTTCCTTTTTTAGGTAATCTTCACCTATACTTGTATTAATATTATTATGTTTTTATGCCATTGGCTTTTAATTTACATTCCTGACTGTACTTGTTCACCAAACTCGACATATAGGTAATAGAAAGCGTAAAATATCAATACTTTGGAGAACAATAGACTTCCAGACTCGACGTAACGGGACTCGACATAAAGGGAATATATCATAAAAATGTTTCAGTACTGTTTCTTTTACGAAATGAATCACTTCAAAAGGCAGTAATTTTTGTATACAGGGTGAATTTTTCAACTGGGCGTGGATGACTATAGCCGAAACTATGATAAATATCAAAAAACGTTCAAAGGAGTCTCGAGACCGATTTTGATGAAAACTCAAACTGCATAATTGGATATTAGAAAATTCAATTATCCTAACCAGGAATAGAACTCTGATTTTGGGAAAAAAAACACACACCCTGTATTAATAGACCATTTGATAGTGTTGCTAATAAAGATCTATCTATCCTCAAACTACGGCCGAAGGCTTTCGTTCTTAGATAGAGTACTCGAGACCCGCACGCGTGATATCAACGTCGCTGAGTTTTAGCTATTAATTATGTCTGTGACAATAGTGAAATAAAATTAAAAACTTAAAATTTTCATGTTCCATGATCTTTATTCAAATTCTAAATAACATCCTCTTCGAACGAATTGGTAAAACATAAACATAATAATTTTATGTTTTGAACATATCAATACACGGTATATTAACCATTTCACAATGCATAGCTTCTGGTTTGCTCACATCAAATATTAATACTGTATCTTAATCCACAAGTTTTTTTCAAAATCTTGCACGAGACGGATTAATCTCTAAGAGAGAAAGTGATTGTACGAGCAATGCTTGTCTCTTTTCTGTAATTATATTCAAAAACAACTGGCAGTATAATCGCTATAACTCTTTCACATTTTTCTTTCCGTCTTACTTTATACACTTGGTTCATTTTCTTTATCTAAGGGTGCCTTTCCACCACAGATGTGCTATGTAGCGGTGCGAGTAAGATGTGCTATGAAGATGCGCCGCCCGCCGCAAAGTAGCTGCGCTAGGAAGATGCGCAACTCGAGCTATGCGATGTATCGATAGTAGGGAAGACGACCCATAGCACGCAGCCATAGCAAGCATCCTTCCATATAAAAAACACATCATGGTTGAATCCGTTTCCACCTGTACCCTTATCACGAGTTTTCACTATTTTACTTTACAGCGTCTTTCCAGTATACAGCGTTTCTTGTATGGAAAAATGGAACAGCGCCTCTGGTGTGCGAAGAAGGAACTATTTTTTTTTTCTTGAAATTTGTCAATTTGAAAATGTCAAAGTTCCAGTTTACTTTACGTCAGAACAACTGAAAACTCATGATAAGGCCTCTGTGCTGTGCTATGTAAACCAATGAATATTGGTGGATATCGAACGCATCCGCAACAACGTAGCATAGCACATCACTGGTGGAAAAGCAGCCTTAGGATTAGATATAGCCCTATCTCTTTCTTGCACTTTTAACAGCTGTGCGAATTCGATTGACTTTTACAGGTTCTATAAAGAGAGCGGGATTAAGATACATGATTAATTTTGACCATTACAATACATTCAATAAATAACGACTTTTAATTACTTTGTTATTAGTAACTAAAAACATTTCGTCGCTAAATTAATTCAGACCTACGATAAACATTTCACTTCGTCCATTAGAAAGAGATAATCGGTTATTTTCGGCTTCGTAGAGCTTTATCTCTTTCGTACGAAGCCCTAACCAACAACCACGAACATAGACTTTTGTTAAAAAAAAAGGTTATTGGAAATCTCTTTTCTCAATAACCCTTTTTCTGTTTCTTGAAATTATTCTCTACATATAGTTTACTAGCAGTCCGTCCCGGATGCACATATTATAAAGCCTATGTTACTCTGGGTGAATGTAGCTTTATAATGGTGAAATATTTTTATGAATCGGCACAGTCATTTTTGAATTTATTAATTACAAACAAACATACAAATCTTTCCTCTTTATAATATATATGTAATAATAAATTATACATATATAGAAGTGTGGATGTAGATTACAAACCTGCATACAATGTGCGAATAACAACTTCTTTGACGCTCTTTCCTGCTTACTCGTATCGCAAGAGTACAAGAGACACCGCGACGTACCATTAATTGAAATAATTGGCGGGCTTGAAGATTTTATTTTTTGACACGACGCTTGGCGGTTTGCATTAATTTTAATTAACTATGCTTGTGTGGCATTTATTTTTACGCCTACCCAACATACAACTATATTTACTGTGCGTTAAATAGGGTATTTTACTGAAAAAAAATAAGTCCGACAGTTACATTATCAAGAAATATTAGACAAGTACAGCTTGGCCAGAACGGATTGAAACGGAACTAAAATTTTTATTTCTGACAGCGTTTTAAAATCCTTGATATTTGATGTAAACAAAGACCGCAGGTTTGTTAGATTTATTATTGTGTCATTAAACTAACGTAATAAGTGAAAAAAAAAAAAAAAGCATTCAAAGTGCTGGTAGCGCGAAGACAGTGGCGACTTCCGGTTTTCTACATTTTTATGTCAAGCTGTAGATACTTTTTCTATTGTTACGTATCTAAACCAAAATTGAAGATACGACACTTTTTAAATTTGGAAATACGTCTCAAGCAAGTAGTTTTTACTTGCTTGTGACGTCATGAGACCTTTTCTTATCGTGTTAAAATGATCTAATGAGTCCTTCCGCCCAGGGGCGGGGCGGGAGGGACTGTCAGACTTGTACTGATTAAAATCCACGGTGATCCTTCAATAGCCCTTTACGTACCAGGGCCACGGTTACCTGGTGACAGTCCCGCGACCCCGGCAGGCACGTCACGAGCCTTCACTCTCGAATTTTGATGCGTTACAAAAGATATAAACAAATATGCGTTGAATAAAGAATAGAAAAAATACGTGTCAATTATTTTTCAATTTACAGTTTATTGATATTGACAACATACCTGACCAGTACCCTTAGCACGAGTTTTCACTCTTTTACTTTACAGCGTCTTTCCAGTATTTACAGCGTTTCGTTTCTTGTATGAAAAAATGGAACAGCGCCTCTGGTGTGCGAAGAAGGAACTAATTTTTTCCTAGAAAATTGTCAATTTGAAATTGTCAAAGTTCCAATTTACTTTACGTCTCAAATACTGAAAACTCGTGCTAAGGGTACAGTTCTTAGCTTTACGATATACACTAATAACACCCAGAACATTTTGTCAAAGCAAGGAAATATACCGCATTGATAACTAAAACTATTTACAATTATCTTTAAAATCTTAATTAATATAACGTAATATTACCTACAGGTATTATGTTTTTTCCCATCAGTACATTTATAAAGCAAGGCAAAGGAATTTTATTTATTCCCGTGTATTATTATAAAGCCTTTCGCTGGAAATAAATAATCTATCTCGGTTTCAATCTTGATCTTGTACTACTTGTACTTTGTAACCAATCAACGAGCGAATTTGCCTATCCGAGTGTTAAAGATGATCAATCAGAAGCAGCCGTTAAAGATAAGTATTAGGATCAGGATTTGGATTGAGATAGAATATTAATTTTAGGAGTATATAATAAGATAAAGGAGTATAATAAGATATACAAGTGTAGTTGCACTATTTTAGTGAATATAAAAATTCTCTCGTTTACATTTCTCTCGCAAGTGCGTTTTAGTCAATTTTATTGCTTTTTTCTTCACGATTCTAAAAGCTGTAAGTGCCTTTGCAACATCTATTTACACAACGAGTACATTATTCTACAGAAACACAAAAGATTCCATCCAATTGCCTAGCTAGCTTTAAATAAAATACATGTATATCTATTTTTTCGATCTATACCTTTGCTAAAAATCATTCATTTACTATTTACATTTTGATAAAAATCACCAATTCTAAATAAATGCCACTTTTGCTATTTTACTTCCGTCTTTTTATCATCATTTCTCTAATACATATAGGGGGGTCATTCAATTATATTACGTTTCACAGGAAAGGGGGGTCTACCCTTCGTTAATTTTCGACGAAATGGGGGTCGACGAACGTCTAGGTCTAGGTATTATTATTAGGTATTATTTACCTAGGCATAGGAGAAAAGGGATGTGTTGCTTATTTCCGCTTCTTCTAAAATTACTCAAATTCTACTAAAGTTATATTCGAATGTATTTCACTCACATTTAACTAGTGCCTGTTTTAAATAAACAAACAAGTTACTATTTTAAAATACTATGACTACGAAATCATTTAAATATTATTACTTTAAAACCAGTCTATACATTATTATGTACCTAACCTAAAGTCACATTCAGTATTATGTGATTAAATAGTGCATACATTTTTCTTTAACTGTAAACATACATTTACCATCCTATACATTTTCTGTAGTGTACATTTTAAAATTGTTTATTTTTGGGACCTTCTATAAAGTTCTTTAAGATAAGTGAAGTAGTGATCCATCTCACTCAGGTTTAACATCTTCATCCATGCAGAACTCTGCGTCTAATACAACCTGGAACAAATAATTTGTTAGAAGTATTATTCTAGCAGTTGAAACTATTAAGTTTTAACTGCTTAGAACTTGAAAATTATTTGACGGGAACGTAATACAGAAATAAACAGGATCTTATCGGTAATTCCAGACTATGAACTACCTCTGATTGCCCGGGTCTACGACGCGTTGTGTTCCACGCGCGCCTCAAGGAGTACCAAAGTTAGAGGGCCCGTTCTGCCGGGGTCGCGGGAATAACGAATTACCGTGACCCCGAAACGAAAAGGGCTATTGAAGGACACCGTGGATTTTAGTTAGTACGAGTCTGACAGTCCCTCCCACTCTGCCCTGGGTGGGAGGCCTCATTATTTGATGATTTTACCACGTAAAAATAAAAAATGAACTACCTCTGAAACAAATTTCATAAAAATCTGTTTAGCCATTGTGACGTAATTGAGTAACAACCATCCATCCATCTATGCAAATCTATGACATTGCTACTGCTGGGACTCAAACCACTTCTGTGCGTATGTGAAGACAATCCACCGGCTGAAGACACTTGTCTTCAATTTTTAGGTTCTGTGACATGTGGGTTTCCTCTCGTTATTTTTATTGACCGTTTTAAAGGAGGGGTATTAAGATAATTTACACAAAGCCAAGCAATTCCTGCTTGATTCTACTTACCCCTTGCATGCCGGCGACAGCGCGATCGGTCTCCTTCTCAGAATCATTGCCGCCATCTTCCTCTTCTCCTTCTTCTACCACCTGCATTTGAGCCTCTTCACCTCCGTCTAACAATAAAAACAGTAGAGTTAAAAAAGTATTTTTAGTAGTTTTAATCTTTTTAAGCATGGATAACTCTCTCTATGGATATCTTCTTCCACTGCTGAACATTGGCCTCCCCCTTAGGCCCGACGCTGCGTTAAACGGGCGCCCGCGACGGGCAACCGTCGCGGGTCCACGTCCGTGGTCCCGCGCGTGGCCACGACCAATACGCGGCTGGTTTCCGTGGGTATGCGACGGTCCCCGTCGCGGAGACCGATTAAGGGTGCTCCCACATCTATCGACGCGGAATCGGATTTTTCCGTCGCCCTTTCTCTTTCTGTCGCTTAGAACTGCCATTTGCTAGACCGAGACAATGCGATAGCACGCGGCCGCCTTGAAGATTCCGCCGCGTGCGATCGCATTATGCTTTCTGTCTCGGTCTAGCAAATGGCAGTTCTAAGCGACAGAAAGAGAAAGGGCGACGGAAAAAGGCGATTCCGCGTCGTTAGATGTGGGAGCACCCTTACGCAGTGTCGCTAGTTCAATTTGAAGATTTTTATTTCAATTTCAAGTTTAAGCGCGATATGTAAAAAGTTGATTTGGAGTGATACTGAAATTTAAACATTTGTTGGATGTTTATACTTTCCTATTCTAACTTATACTTTGTTTTTTTCCTATTATTTCATTTAAACAAATACCCACAAAAAGAATTTGAGACTGAAGAATTTTTCGCAGAGAGTTATAAGCAATTTTCATGTTTTGGTAAAAAAAACAGAACTTCTCGGCTAAAAAAATGTTGGATTATTGTGCATCTATAATCTGTATCACCTACTCTCACCATATTCCAAATTTCAGCACCGGAGGAATTTTTCGAAAGTCTTCATACAAAAAAAAATTGCTCTCTGTGTGCTCCAGTTACATGCACCGTGTATAAGCACCCTTATTGACTGAACAAGCCCGTGCGTGTTACCGCTGGCAGGCACCGCGCGTAGACCCGCGCGTGGCTCCGCGCGTAGACCCGCGCGTGGCACCGCGCGGGGCCCGTTGCGTGGGTGCGGGGTGCACCTCCCCGCGACGGACGCCCGCGCGGGTCCCCGCACGGGTCCCCGCGACGGAGCACTTTTGTATAGAACCGCGCGGGCATCCGCTTAACGCAGCGTCGGGCCTTACACCGCCACACCGAACGACAATTCGCCACTTGCATCCATCGGTTGCCCGCGACCCTCACGATGTCGTCGACCACGTTTCAGAGCCATAATAATATGTCATCACTGGCAACACCGTCCGTCCCGTAGCGACGTAGTTGTACACGGTAACTAGTTATGTGAAAGTAAATGGATTTGCTGGCTCATCTTCTATCTTATCTATAACTTACCGTATCCTTCACCTTCGGACGCGGCGTGTATCAGCTGCAGCGTGCCGTCCACGATCTGTCCGGAGATGACGCCGGTCAGTCCGGACACGTTGATCTGCTGGCGCATCTTCTTAGCCTCGAGCTCTAGCTGTTGCTTGATGTACAATTCTTTGTGGTGCACCTTGTTGTGATACTTCAAGTGGTGCGCTTTGGTGAATTTTTTGTTGCAGGGAGCGCAACTATGGGAAAGAAATTGCATAAATAGACAAGAAATTAGTTTCACACTGAATCTGCGCTTCCAATTCGCTCATTTTACTCAAGAAGCTATCCTCTAGGCTCTACTGTGCCGATATAATGTCATCCAGTTGAGACATAGTGTTATAGTTTAATTCAGTGATGGCCAGTGAATGTGAAAAAGTGATGTCAAAATGCTAAGCTGGCAGGTGGTGTAAAATATTGGTTTGATTCACATAAACGTGCTGCAAACGTTAGTGCTTGTTATTTAGAACTTTTACTCGAAAAATATTGAAAAAAGTTATTAAAATACTTGGTATTTCTATTTTAAATAAAAAATGAAAATAAGAGCGACGTCTAACTTTTTGTACACCTACCCGCGAAAAAAACTAAGCTTTATACCGACCGTGATATCGACCAATGAAATTCATCGGTTGATATACAGCTTGCGGGCTATTGACTAAAGAAAACGGTTCCCCGAATGCGGTCCCTGTGGCATGCGTTCCAGAAATCTCTCGCACCACGCATTGGGGCCCTAACAACTAATGAAATTGCGCCATAACGTTTCGTAGATAGCGGTACTGTCGTCTTATTGTTTTAACCAGTGATATAGAAAACAATCGTTTCGTTGGGATTGGGCTGCGGTTCACGGTAATTCATAATTTTTCGGTATCATACTCATTAAATGAGTCCTTCTGACAATCACTCTTACTGATTAGCGACATTTACGCTCAAATGCAAGGGTGCCTTAAAATGTACCTTTCCCAAATATCCACCATTCGGAAAAGTCGGTATATCGGCCTATCGGAACTACACGGGAATAGCGCTATACTACACATGTAGATTTGTCGTTGCTGTTGAACTGTACCGTCCAATCGTAACGATTTTTCGAAGGTGTCTAGCAGCCTTAAGAAATCCAAGATAATAAATTTTACTGGTGTTAAGTATACTTACGAATACTTCTTCTCCCCAGTATGAGTGAGCATGTGGTTGGCCAGCACATAAGAGTATGTGAACGACTTGCCACACAGAGAACACTGATACGGACGAACTCCCATGTGTAACCTGTATAAAAAATAAAGATGGATAAGGTCTAAGCTAGGACGTTTCAAAGATATTTTGAGGAACGAAAAATTCAGCTGAGAGCAGAGTTCGAACCTGCGTCTTCTGGATAAGAATTCCAGATGCCTTCCCAATGGGGATGGCAATTGGGGAACTAATGGCGCTAGTATAGCTAGTTCCAAGCATCGTCATTGGTTCAAATCTTATAGGTACTTCAAAATAGTACTACCTCATTGGTCGGATTAGGACTTAGCTATGGTGGTGCCATCTACAATTAGCTTTGACCGGCCTTCCCAATTAAGCCATCGCAACCACTTATCTCGAAGCTGAATTTGTCATTCCCTTGTTTTTTGAACACGACACAGGTTCTAACCCTACCCGTAGCTAAATTTTTCGTTCCTCAAAATATCTTTGCGAAGATGCGACGCAGGCGTTATTGCGTAAATATTTAACTTTAAATCATTTAGAAGTATTATCCGTGTATAAATAGTTCTGTTACGGCCCGTTTAAAACGTTGCCGCTGTGGACGGTGACATAGCGCGAGGCAGTCAGCGATAAAATCAAAAGTTAACAAATGCTTCAAACACGCAACGAGGCGCCGCCAGTGGCGAATTCGCGTTCTTACAAAATAACTGCCTTATTCGCATCGCCCTCAAGGCTTTGACCATAGTTGTGAACGGGCCGTTAGGCATCAGCCATTAATTTCGCAACATAGATCTTTCTATGAGAAAGCAGTGTGGTGAATTTTATATATATAGGGTGATTGGCAATTAGTGTACGATACTTAAACACGTGATTGTGCTCATGATAACAAACTATTTTTACTATGGGAGCAAAGCAGAAATCATGAAAAAAATATCAGCTGTACTATACAACTGTACATTAAGCAAAATTATAAATGAACTGAACAGCTGATTTTTTTTTCGCGTTTTCAGGTTTGTTCCCATAGTAAAAGTTGTTGGTTATCATGAGCACAATCATGTGTTTAAGTATCGTACACTAATTACCAGTCACCCTATATATCTCGGGAATATCGGGATATTTTATAATCTCGGGAAGCAACAGTCATATTACAAAGATTGACTTGATCTTTAGTTCGTAAATTATCATTTTAAAAACTACTGGACTGATTTTCAATATTCTTTCACCTTATTTCTAAATTTATAAAGTTCAAATTCGCTTACCTCATCTGCTTCTGCCGTGTCGACTCCGAACCACAGATCCGACATTTTTAAGTTTGTTCATCGGTATTATGTTGCAAACAACGTAAAGTAAAAATCTTGCTATCTCACCTTTTCCGAAACACAGCAGAAACCTTATCACTCCAGTAATAAAGTCCAAAATCCCATACCTTTCATGCTTCTGTCTCGTCCCATAATCTCCGAACCGTCGGTCACAGATCCGACACTTGTACGGCCGCTCGCCGGTATGACGTTGCATGTGACGCTTCAACGCCTCCCGCATGACGCACGCGAATCCGCAGACGCTATCGTATTTTAAAATGGATTTTCTACCGTATTGTTCACCTTGTATGTATTTGTCCGATCGCCTTTTGGAGAACTGCACACGCTGTTTCAATTTTGTTTGCTTTAATGTGTGTTTGGGACTGTTATTGCGGTTTTGTAGTGGTCTAAATTTGTACAAGTACAGGCAATAAATAATACACGTCAACCTTTAGAAAGAAAGAGATAACGTTGTCTCTTTCTAAAGACCCGTGTCAATTTTAATATTATTCATCGGTACCTGGGAGTTTATAAAGGAAACTTTAGTAAAATCATAATTATTCTTATCTATTTTCTGCTCTGCCCCCCTAGCCAAGTCCCAAACGATGATCGTAAACACTTGGTACTCCCCAATAGATTTCAACTTTATACCCTAGAGCCTAACGTTGAAAATCTATTAAAGATTTCTGAGCGTTAGCGACTGGAATTAACGAAAACGCTACGAAATCTTCAATAAAGTAGAAAATCTAATAAAGCCGACTCAGCATTCACGTTTATAGTTTGCAGCATGGCTACAGGCCCTGTTTCATGCAATAGAGTAAAAAATGGATAAATAATAATTTTATCGTAAATCATATTATGATTCTGATAAAGTGCCCCCTATAGATAGAAGAACGTTGAAGGAAAAATCGCCGCTGTTGCATAGCGAACTCAACGAAACTGTCACGAATCTTCGATGAAAAAAAGCCATAACAGTCCCAAACACGACCATATCAAATTGAGACCACCCTATTACCCCACACTGCAAAATTTAAAAAAAAAGCTCCATATACACATATATCTCTCTCTTTCAAACTCGCCTCTCATGTTTCTGTCGACTGCCGAAGTCCCCGAACCGTCGGTCGCACACCCTGCACTTGTAGGGCCGCACGCCCGTGTGTCGCATCATGTGGCGACGTAACTCCATGTTTAGAACGCACGCGTACCCGCAAACGCTGCGTACAAAATGCAGCGGGTGAGTTTAATGTAGATTTTGAGTTTCGATGTTATAGTAACAAGGTTGAGATTTGTTTGAACTTTGCTACAGTGTAAGGTTGAGATTTGTTTGGACTTAAGCGAGTTAAAATATTGGTAAAAGATTTTGGGTTTTAAAGCTACAGGAACAACAAGTTTGTCTGGACTTTATTTTGAGTTTTAGTACTACAATACAAGGTTGAGATTTGTTTGTACTTTTCTTTGTTATGAAGCTAATTCACTGTTTAGGTGATATGCCATGTCCTGTGATTCGCCATGGTCATATCAAATTATTAATCTCATACTTTCTTAATTTGCAAAGAAATTGTATCATACACAAGGAATACTAGAGATTTTACTCATAAAATCCTCAGATTTGTCGGTATTCCAATAATCTGCTGTCTGTTTGAAAGACCATGATACTTTTATTTTGTCAATACTATTGTGGACAAAGTTGGTATAATATGGAGAATATTATAACAGTCAGAATGATATTAAAAAGTATTTATAAAATTAAAAAATACAGATAATAAAACTTTGATAAATAAAATATCGAGAGTGGGTGCGGGTGCGTTCTTTCATGAATTATATATGTAAGTTTATAACAGCGTTTTTTTTTTGTATATTGAAACAGCGTGTGCTGAAAAGGCCGATAAAACATGGGCGCAGGTGTAATGTAATATTTAGAAATAAATATTTATATACTAAATTGAACTTTAATTTAAATAGAAATAATCCCCACCCGCACCCATATCTCGTAAAATACATAAATGTGAACAATATGATTATTTATTGAAATGATTATGGAGAACATTTAATAAGAAAAAAAAACACACAGAAATTTCACTAAAAAAGGAAAAATTTCGTCCACATCACAGGTAATTTGAAAAAAAAACAGATCCTGAGAGAGAATTTTATAATGCTGAGTTTCAAGTTAAAAATTAAAACTTAAATTTCGCCAATTCAGCGATTAAATTCTGGATACATCGCGTAGCATGACACTGGAAAAACGGGTTTTATCGATGGAAGAGAAGAATAAACAAAATGACAGAATGTAAAATCGTCGTAAGCAACGGCAATGTTTCAAATGCAAAAAAAAACAGGTTTTTTTACTTCACTAGTCTACGGTTCGTGTCGGGTCAGGTTAAAAAAAAATGGAATTGGTCATGCTACGCGTGCTGGGCATATGCTTCTCCCAAATTTTAACAGTTCTATAAATCCTGAGCTAATGCAGAATGAAGAAATGAATCCATATGTAATGCAGAAGTACTACATACCTGCAGACAAACGGCTTGATACCTAAGTGACGTCGAATGTGGGCTTGTAACGACGCATTTGAAGTGAAGGAAGCGCCGCAAGTCTCGCACGTGTGTCTGTAAAAGATTAGAATATAATTTAGTGACACTTTAAGAATGAGAAAGACTTTAAGGTGGACAATGCCCAATGTTGATAGGAATCGCTATTTATCAAAGCTGTATGAATTTCGCCGCCGTAAGCCAGGCGGTAGGTAAAATCGGGGGCCGCAGGCTAGGTCACAGCTCTTGCGACTTTAATGTATTAATGTAAACTAGATCAGATACTTCTAGTAGAGAATTTAATTTAGAGCAGGCCATTCGCGGCCTTGTGGGGTGCCACTAAGGATTCCAGGCTTATGTCTGAGTAAAATTTCAGTTTGATTGTACTCGATTGGTTAACAAACACCCAAATTTTCGCATTTACATTAGTAGTTAGATTTTAGGCTAAGCATCAAGAATTCTGATTCCAAGGAGAAACAAAGAAGTTTCCTAAAACCATTATGAGCAGTTCTTATTCCCAACATACTCACGTCTTCTCATAAGTATACTTCTTCTTGGAAGAATACTTCTTCTTGGGCTTGGGGTTCAGGATATGTTCTGGAATGGGCTCCGAGAAGGCCATGATGGTCTCCTTCAGAAGAACATCCTCTCCATCTTCATTCTTACGCTTGGGTTTCGGCTCCTGTGGTGTCTTACGTGGCCTGCCGCGCTTGCGGGGTTGTGGGTGCTAAATTGAAAAAGTAAATTGACCATATTTGAGATACTGGGCTGGCTCAGTCATAACATTGATTGCTCTGAGGGGGTATCTAGGACTTCATTATTTATAGATGGACCGAATTTCCCCTTTTTTTGCAAAATTTAATTTTTGTGTGTGAATATCGACGGCACTGCCCCATAACAGAATACCGTACGACGCCGTACAATATCACAAGAGTTTATGGTATAGTCCAGTTACTTTGTCGCCTGAAAGTACGGGACAGTTTGCGTCAAAACTGGTAGTCCTGATTTTTGTAAACTCATTGTGATGTTGACACAGTGAATAAACCATGTTTGTGAGTGCCAGAGTGCCAAAAGAAAGGAAGTCAAAAATCGAGAAACAAAAAAAACCGCGACAATTCTGGTGTTCTTCCAGATTTTGGTGATTAACACCCCTAACAACTAGTTATAGGTAGTATTTTTTCAGATTATTCATTGGGCTAACATCATAAACAAGTGTGCAAAAAATCAGAATTACCGGATTAAACGCAAAATGATGTTTTAAGCCTTTGTTCTCATATTATTACATTCGCAAAATATTATATTCGCAAAATATTATATTCTCGAATTATTATATTCTCAAAATATTACACAAAGAACAATCAGAGCGAAAAATGTTTTTAATTTGAGGGAAACAATAATAAATATTTGACATCATCACAAAGGTTTATTTATTTATTATTTATTTAATACATTTAGTACAGCTACAAAATGCCATTAATACTAAATGAAATTTAATGATCCTTTCATTCTGTCTCCTCACAGAATCGCAGAATCGTTAATTAAAGGTTATTCATCACATATATTTGTCTCGGATGGGAATCAAATCTACAACCCCTTTTTTTAAGGTTTACCTACCTTTTGTAAAATAAATCTAACTAATGATTTTATAACACCCAGTAGTAGGTAATCCTGAAGATATGCATTAATATAAATTATTATGTGCATTTATATAATAAATAAATAATTTTGCAATACTGTATGAATATGATACTGCAATTAATTTTTATTTTAATATTGTATTACGTTCGAAAGCGTTTCCATGATGCCTAGGTATTGGAATAAAGAGATTTTGATTTAATACATTAATTTTTATTTTTCACTGTGTTTGATTGTACTTCTAATATTTTGAGAATATAATAATTCGAGAATATAATATTTTGCGAATATAATATTTTGCGAATGTAATAATATGAGAACAAAGGGTTTTAAATTACTGGACTGATCATAAATGACAAAAGAAAAGATGGGTTTTGTGTTAAAATTAAATCCTCTATTGAATATGCTTTACTACGGCAGCCACATAAAAGCTGAATGTCATCTTACTTTTTTTTATTGTTTTTAGTTCTATTAAAAGTGACATTCATGGTAGATACAAAAAGCTGTTACAATTACCATCTCCTTAGAATCAGGTTCAGATTCATGATCCTCTTCAGGTGCAGGCTCAAAGTCCGGATCATCATCTCGAGCATATTCTAAAAACATGAAAATATGTGTGATGTCACAATCAGGGTTGGCATGATTAAAACAAGTTGTTTTAAAACACCTGTTTAAAACAGTTTGAAATTAAACAGTGTTTTTTATTACCCGTTTCAACTACTTTTCAAGGCGGGTGAATGCATATAAAATGAAATAAATTAATATTCAGTCTAAATAGTTTGACATAAAACCTTTTGAGTCTAATGCCATTGTTATGTCATATTTTTAACTTTTATTGGCATTGTAATGAAACAATGCATAAAATTATTAGAAAAAAAACATCACATGTTTTTTTTCCATTGATTATTTTTCGTGAAAAAATCATTACAAAAGGCGAATTTGAAAAGATGTAGTCTAGAAATGAAACATAATTGATTTATACGTTTAGACATCAACATACAAGGTGGAATTAATTTAGAAAAAAAACCAGAAACCAAAAAAAAAAAAAACGTCTAAAACATTTTGAAATGTTTGTTTTATAAATTTGAAAAAAAACTGTTTTTTTTTCCAACCCTGGTCACAATGCACTACAGAGAATTTTAAAAGCGTCGTAATTTCATAAATTTGGGTTTAAATAATGCAACAAATGAAAAAAAAATTTTTTTTTTAAACTTTTTTTTTAACAAGTGTAATGGAAAAGAAAACATGTAATAGAAAAGAAAAAAATAAAGAAGCTCCTATTACTGGGTTAATTATTAAAATAGAAGTTACTCAAATGTGTCCCTCATTGAAGAGGAATGTTGTCTGATAGGGGAGCAACAACAATATAATACTAGACTCCGCATGCACGATCTAAGGAACAAAAATTATTGTGCCAACTCGCTGAGGTACTACGTAAGCGAGGGGGACGGGGTACTGCGTTGTGATTGGCTAACTCAAGGTCTGTTCTGTCTCAACGAATGTTTACGGCTCACAGGATTGGTCGAAATGAGACGAATATAAGACTTTTTTGCCTAATGTGTTGGCAGACATCGGTCGCCTGTTATTAGGAGTCTAGTATTATATCGTCGTTGTAGGGGAGAATGGAAGAAAAAAACTTGTTGCACCAACCCCAAGAAAAAATGAGATAAAGATGATGATTGAAGAGGAATGTTCATAGATACGCTGTTCAATAACCCCAACATAAAACACCGAAAGAAACAAAAGAAAAACAAAAAAAAAATTACCAATGTTATACTGTTGACCCTCACCGTCGTGACCGAATGCTTCATCCTCCTCATCAATGGGTTCTTGCTTCAAGTCCAGGGAGCCAGTGGCGAGAAGTGTGGTCAGGGCTTCTGGTTCCTTCTCTGTGTTCTTCGGTTTCTTGCGTTGGTATGGGGACAGTTCTAGAAGATGAATGGTGAAGATAAAATGATGTTGACGGCTGTTATTTGATAAACTAGCACTTAGTGGGGACTTTGTCTGTGACAATTTCATGTTTTTAATTAATGTGTTTATTTTATTAATTCAACATTTATAAAGCTTTCTTTTGTTCAGTTCTTATAACTGTGATAGGCCATCTTCCTATGAAAATGAGCAACTACAGTTTATCTTATGTGCGGTAAGTTGGTACAGTCAACAAAGTTTTTAAATTATTTTTGACGTTACAATGTGTCTGTCTACCAATTCCTTTTTCCAAGAGTGCAGTTCAGTTAATAGCATGCATTTGAAAACTTTTAAATAATACTTGCTGTATGCATACGTACCATAGGTATGTTCATCACAACTGATGACTATTTTTGGCCTAAATTACTATCATCTACAATGCCCAGTGTGGGTTCAGTAAATATTGATGCATTTTTGAGTCAATTCTCATAACAATGACATTTGTTTACATACCAATCTGCCCCTGTTCATTCGGATATTTTCGAGGCCGTCCTCTCTTTCTTGGTCCCGGGGCTTTAGTAACCACCGCACTGTTCGGGGTCTTGACCAAGGTGCGGGTCCATTGACCCTGGGGGTCATGCTCCACTGGCAACTCATACTGCAGCAGTAGGCCGTTCTCTTGTTTAATGGTGATGGTTTCAGTATCCGCTGATGAACAAAATTATAGTTTGACTAAGAAGTAAATTCATAGGGTCATCAGGGATAATTTTTCAATTTTTTGGTTAGAAATGCTTTTTAGGAAAATATTAATTTTCTGTTTGGAAAATTAATTTGTAACACTTAAATGCAGGTCTGTCAGACACTAAAGAATTATTTTGGCGGGAATGTGTTGAGTACACCGAAATACAAGCAAGATAAAAAAATTATGAGCTAACCTTTGGACGTACTGCCTCCTCCAGATACAACTTCCGAACTCTTCTTGAACTCCTCCAAACATTCTTTCAGTGTATCGTTGGAAGTCAAACACTGCTGCTTGAATTGATAAGCGTAAGTTAGCCGATCAACACAATTCAAGCATATTAGCGTTGGCAAACTATCACTTTTCGACACCTAAAATGTAAAACATCATTCCAATATTTTTATTATTTTCGAGTCAAATAATACCATCATAATTTTAAGCTTCTGGGATGTCAGCAAAAAATCCCAAATCTGCTACAAATAAACCAATATAGCAACATTATTGTAGTAAAAAATCAAATAGGGTGGCCATCGCAACCATTTTGATGTGGTAATTTTTACATACCTCCACGCCACAGCAGAAGGTGTACTTGTCGCCAAGTTGTTCGTTATTTTCGTCCCAATCAAACAGGGAAACCATGTCCCCGGTTTCTAAACACACTCTACACGTTAATTGCCAATCCATTTTATAGCAGAAAAGGCGTAATAGCTTCAAGTTTAGCTAAAATCTCAACAAAATGCAGCGTTTTCTCAAACCGGAAGTTTGAGCATTTGACAGCAATACCAACATGACGTAGTAATGTTTCTGTCAAAGCGCGGCAAAGATTCCGTTCCTTCTGCCTCTATGATCACTATTTATTCGACTCATTTTACTTTTCTCTGGAATTTACTTGAAATAAATGCTTTTATGTTGATGTTTGTTTTAATTAAATTATATTTTGAAGCAAAAAACTATTATTGTAACAATCTAAAAAAAAAATCTGATTATCGCGACTATCGCGAGAGGACTCCACTAATAGCGGATTTAGACTCTCGCCTCGCGCGCGATGCCTTCTTTGCGTTGAGCCATCAACGATGAAAGACGTCCGTAATAATTATAGAAGTGACATCAACTCTAGCCTTAAAAAATATTTATTGATGACTGACCATTTTAAAAGAAGGAAAATAAAAAAATACGTCGTTGAAGAAGATGGTAGACAGATGACATCTTGTATTCATGTAATGAAAAATAAAAAATAGTTAAAAATATTACTTTTTGGGTATTTTTATTCATGTTTTGCTTTGGATACCAAATTATTCGCTCGGCCTGATAAAGTTCTAAGAACTGCATTGCGATCATTCCATTTTTAACTGAAATCAAACATCAAAACAACACAGCCTGCACGGAAGCTCGCCCTAAACAAACTGAAACGAGAGCGCGAGTGTAAACACTACGCTAGTGATGGGCAGGAGGGAAGAAAAAAATGGGAGGGAAAAAAAAAGATTGGGAAAATATGGGAAAATAAAATAAATTCCCGGAATTTTCCCAAACGACGGGAAAATAAATATTGAACCAATAACAATGTTAAAAATATGTAAATAATTATTGTATTAGGTGGTAATAAGGGGGTAGTAAGGCCTGCAACGGCTGGGTCATGCCAGTATTGATGTAGGTACTCTTTTGACATACTCATGGACTCAAACAGAACTTAATTGTACATGTACGGACCCTCGTATCCAGGGCGATAGGAGGGTCCGTACATTACTTACCAGTGCATATCGAATGCATCACTCACGGTCTTCGGTTATGAGATTGTATATTCGAGGTTGAGATTTTCTAAACGTTAAGACATTCCACAATCGTGAGATTATGCAATCTCAGTGAATATTTCCTAAAAGCCGACGTGGGAATGCATCGAGATGGCGGTGGACAAGGGCCTTACCCCACTCTCCTGGGCTAAAGAGAACTGGCGCAAACCTGCAGTGCTTGACACTAATGGTCGCATGGAAAAATAACAGAACAAGGAGCTTCACGGACGTTTTTTCCGGGCCGTACATAGGCCTGATGCAGATGTAGACATATCTGCGTCGGTAGCCTGGCTACGAGCCGGAGAGTCCTTTGGAGAAACCAAAGGTTTTGTCAGAGCAATATGGAAGAAGTTGATTGAAGTGATGATGACATATAACTACCGGAGATTTATTGTGAAGGATAGCAGGGCTGAGATATTATGTCGGGCATGCCACCGTGTCCAGGCGAATCAATCTATCACATTTTCTCCGGGTGTTCTCGTCTCGCTAACGGAGAATATTTGCATAGACACAACCCTGTAGCCAGAATAATCCATCAACTTGCTCTAAAATACAACCTTGTGGAATCAGAAGTGCCGTACTATAGGTATGTGCTCGACCCAGTTCTTGAAAGTGGCAATATGACACTGCGATATGCACGCGCTGCGGGAAGAGCTCCGTCGCGATCTCAGGGCAGTATGGAGGGAGCGACGGTCGCAACAGAGGTTCGGGTACGCTACAATCGCGGCGGTAATACCCTCTCTTAGAGGAGTGGCTGGATAGGCGGCTCGGCGTCCTGACCTACCGCATGACGCAGGTCCTCACCGGACACGGAAGTTTCATGAGGTACATGTGTCGGATGGGGAAGCAGGAAACGCCTGGGTGTCACCACTGTGAGGACCGCCCGGAGGACACGGTGGAGCATACGGTGCAGGACTGCCCCGCTTGAGCAGAGCACCACCGTGTCCTCACGGCAATAGGCAGAGACCTCTCGCGCCCGGCTTTGGTCGAAGCCATGCTTCGGGGCGAGACGGTGTGGGATGCGGTGGACTCCTTCTGCGAAGCAGTCATGCATGGGCTGAGTAAGGGACAGCGTCAGCGTCCGTCCACCCCAGCCGCAGTGGTAGACGCCCACGGCGCCGGATTTCGGCAGACGGATCTCCAGCCACCGTAGGCGCGGGCATGCGGGCGGCGAGTAATAGGCGACTCGCTGTCCGACCATGGACCATGCCCGGGTCAGCAGCGCGTTGTGTTCCACGCGCGCGTTTTTTTCAAGCATTTATTTTTGACGGTATTAATGAATTTGATTTCTATTTCAGTTCGTTCACCCGTGTGTAGCGTTCACAGCTGATTCCAATGTTTCCATCACATTTGCAGACTGAACTGGCAATTCATCGAAATACTTACAAATAACTTATTTTATTGGCCATTTAAATAGGCCAAAAGAAAAATGCTTGAAAAAAAAATTTTTTGGAAAAAAAATTGATGATTTTTGAAAAAAAAAATGCAAAAATTATTTTTTTTGGAAATTACTTGGTTATTGATACGAGTAAGCACACCAAATTCTTGCAGTTAATTTTTTAAGACCATATATAACTTTGAAAATCTGTTAGAGACTCGAGAGTTTACGTTTGCCATTTGTCTACAAAGCAAGACTAAAAAAAAGTATAAATTGTTAGATTAGAGCTATGATTATGTGACTGTTTATACTTACAATACCCACTTTTCAGCGCACCAAGTAATAGATCTATCTTCAAAGTCAGCTGATTACTATTATAGGTATAAAGCCGCATTTATAGCAAAACTAATATTCAAAAAACAACCTAATAATCAGAAAAAGGTCGGTGTGATACTTTTGAGACTTGTTCGAAGTTGATTTTAAGTCTTTTTAAATAAATACGTATCAACAAACATTTCCATACATAAAATCCCTTACTTAAAAGCTGCAACCATACTTTTACAATGAATGTCTTTTTTTTAACCACGACATGCATGTACACTGTACAGACTCACACAAATGCAAAACTTTGTAAAAAATAAATTAAATTGCATAATTTTATACGAAAAATATTTTCCCGTCATTTGGGAATATTCCCGGGAAGAAATGGGAAAGTATCGGGAATTTTCCCAACTCGGGAAAATTCCCGGGCAAAAACCCATCACTACACTACGCTCGCATCCCTCGCGAGGCCCTGCTTTGGGCGAGCTGCGAGGCGAGCGATGAGGGAGCGTTTACATTCGCGCGCCTCGCACCTCGCCTCGCCACTCGCGTGAGAGTGTAAACCGGCTATAAAAAGTGATGATGCCAACTTTCTAAAACTAAACGAGAATCTGCCCCTTCCCCTTTCAATAAACGTCAAATCAGTGCAAAATACAACAATAATAAACACGATGAAATTAAATCGAAACGTATTGAACGTGTAATTTATCAAGCCAAAATGGAATTATTTAGATCAGAGTCGTTTTACATATTCGTTAGAAATGAATCAAGTTTATGGTGGAACAGGATAACTGGGGCATTTTCAGTCCGATCAGGTGAATATATTAGATCTTTAAATTTTTGGCAACTGCAGTGATATTTGACCTAGTTTTTCTTAAAAACATGATGCAGAGCAATTAATTTAACGTTGTAAAGTTTAAATTCATACTTAACCAGTGATATTTTCATTAAATAACTGATTTAATATGACTCATAAATTCTGATTATAATCCTTTGTTTTAGCATGGGATCTCTCTGATATTGAAGACATAGAATGTCTAGGGATCACTGATGGGATAGTGGGCAAGGTGGAGCACACCAATATCTTCGAACCACGACTAATGATAATAAAAGAGAGTGCTCCTGTGGGTACAATATACTTCCACCACACAATCTATAAAATCAAATCAGTATGCTTTTTGAATATGGGACCTGTGAATCAAGAGATAGATCTGTGTGCATGCACAAAACATGGCTCCATGACTGCTGTAGCAAGTTCAAATAAGTCTTTGAATAAAAAGATGGGGGCAAGACTGTTTGAAAACTCAGCATTTCTGAATAAAACTGTTGGTGCTGTGAAGAACGTTAGCAACACCATCAAGACGACCACACAGCAAGCTGCTACACAGGTATTTTCAATGCTTTATTATTATGTAACTGGCTTGTACAGCAGAAATTATCTTAGAGGAAAAAAAATATCTATGAATCAATAATAGCAACCTTACTAGTGATTATTACATTTATTAATATAGTATTGTATTTTTTTCAATCCTGATTTTTCAGTCTCTTCTATTGTCATGCATTACTGAGATTACAATTATTAAATAATCAGTTAAACAATTATTTCATATACCTTAAAATGTAAAAACACTTTGTTTTTAAATGGTTTATGACTGTCAATAATAGGAAAGCAGTATTGAGTCATAATGATAAAAGGAAAAGTCTACCTAATCACTACAAAAATATATGATTCATTTCAAGATGAAAATACAAAACCATATTTGGCAAAAAACCAATTTAACATTGTTATACCTTTTGAAATTATAGGCAAGAAAATATTATGTACTTATAGGAAACTGCATAAAATCTGGTACCTAATAGTTATTATTATACCATGTTATGTTGACCATTTGGGATTGGTTCAAAAAACCGGTTATAAATGCCCAAATGGTCGGTTCAACATTGCGCTGGTTATAATTACTCATATTATTACAAACTACAGGGAAACAACAATAATTTGTAATATCTATAATAACTATTGTAGTTGAAAAGAAATACCTTTATTTCATCTCTGCCAGCCTCTGCCAGTAACTTTGTTTTTGTGAAATTTTAAGTCCCCATTGTTACATCCCATAGCTTGTCTAGGCTATTCCTTTTTTTGAGATATTTAACAAAAATTGAGGGCTCAGCTGGGGGGGTATTACAACGTCTTAAAACCAGGCTTGTTCCAGTGAGTGAATGAGATGACGCTAGACGATTTTTATAGCTCTGTCACTTTCACTCGCCGGAATAAGCCTTTAATACGTTTTAATACCCCGCCTGATATGCATGATATAAATATAATTTATAGCCTATAGCACTCAGGAAAACAAAAAATAGCCCACTGGTATGTGGAATAGGTTTGAAGCTGTTGATCATCAGGGCTCCAGAGCCATTAACCTCCTAACAATATAAGCCAGCAATTCCCATTTGTCGGGTCGCGACCCAGTACTGAGCAATCAAAATAAAATCCCGGGTCTTTTTACTATTAATAAACGTGTATTATTTTACAAAGTGGGTTAACTAAGTTTTAAGGACATCTTGGATTTAAAAGTACCTATTTAGTGGAAACATTACAAGGCCATGGCAGAAGAATGTTTGGGAAACACTGATATAAGCCATGATCAGGAATTGAGTAAAATTATAACAATCTTTATTTTGCTTAAATGTTTAATGCAGGTTCGATTCCTGACAAGACAGATGTTCCGGATCTGGGGGTTTGTGTATACGAGTTTATATGTTTGTTAACGTACCCACGATACAGGAGAAATTACTAGTGTGGGGCCACTAGTAATTTCTGCTGTATCGTGTATTATCCTCCTTTAAAAATTAAAATTTGCCATTGCACAATTTTACACATGCCTCTGTAACTAAAAATGACTAAGTCAACAATGCCAGCCGCCCGCCTGATGAAAAGCGTTCACCGCGGCATATTTATGCACGGCTGCAACACCAGATGTATTGTTTGCGGTTTGAAAAAAGTCTTTCATACTTTAACTTTTACAAAGATTGAAAGAAGGATTTGTGGTTTTAATTACTTTTCCCTCTATATGTTGACGATATAGTTACACATTTTTTACAGCAACTTGGTAAGTTGCCAATATAAATTGTCTTGAACTACAAAAACAAACAACACCAAAATGCCATGATAAATGGTGACATTGCACTTCTACATTTTTCTCTAGTGATCATCCGGTACTATGTACCATAAAGCCACGATTTGGCATTCATCCAGCCTTATCACCGAACAAGTTTTGAACAATAATTATCTAACATAGCTGATATCAATTTTTTACTTTAGCTCTATGTATTCTGAGTTGATTTTTAAATGGCAACTTATTAATGCCTAAAACTTCAAATTACAATCGAATTTGAAAATTGACATGTATGATATTGAGCTTGTTTTTACGTAACTTCAGATTTAAGTATTTTCTATGGATTGAAAATGAACCATCTGTCATAGGGACAGGGTTCACAGCAACGACGATATAATACTAGACTCCGCATGCACGATCTAAGGAACAAAAATTATTCTGTCAACTTGCTGAGGTACTACGTAAGCGAGGGGGACGGGGTACTGCGTTGTGATTGGCTAACTCAAGGTCTGTTCTGTCTCAGCGTATGTTTACGGCTCACAGGATTGGTCGAAATGAGACGAATATAAGACTTTTTTGCCTAATGTGTTGACAGACATCGGTCGCCTGTTATTAGGAGTCTAGTATTATATCGTCGTTGGTTCACAGGGTTAGTTCATAGGATTCTTCCAGTACTCTAGTAATAAGAAAGCGGTCGCCTCCTTCTGCGAAGCAGGCATGGATGGCGATGGCGAGTAATGGGCGACTCGCTGTCCGATTCCACGGACGCCTCCCCCCTTAGAAGGCCAAAGCCTGGGACTTTCGTGTAACCGTGGCCCCGGAACGAAAGGGGCTATTGAAGGACACCGTGGATTTTTAACCGACTTCAAAAAAAAAAGTAGGTTCTCAGTTCGACCTGTATGTATGTATGTATGTATGTATGTATGTATGTATGTATGTATGTTTGTCCGCGATTATCTCGCGTTTGGCTGAACGGATTTTGATGCAGTTTTCAGCAAAGTGTTCATTACATTCTGGAGAAGGTTTTAATATATAACACTAATAGATATCCCGTGACGTTGCCCGCGTGGATCCGTTTTGCTTACTTGGATCGTAGATTTTCAGGGACGATTGCATGTTTGTCCGCAATTATCTCGCGTTTGGCTGAACTGATTTTGATGTAGTTTTCAGGAAAGTGTTTATTACATTCTGGAGAAGGTTTTAGTATATAACACTAATAGATATCCCGTGACGTTGCCCGCGTGGATCCGTTTTGCTTACTTGGATCGTAGATTTTCAGGGACGATTGCATGTTTGTCCGCAATTATCTCGCGTTTGGCTGAACTGATTTTAATGCAGTTTTCAGGAAAGTGTTCATTATATTCTGGAGAAGGTTTTGGTATGTAACACTAATAGATATCCCGTGACGTTGCCCGCGTGGATCAGTTTTGCTTACTTGGATCGTAGATTTTCAGGGACGATTGCATGTTTATCCGCAATTATCTCGCGTTCGGCTGAACCGATTTTGATGCAGTTTTCAGAAAAGTGTTTGTTACATTCTGGGGAAGGTTTCAATATATAACAATAATGGATATCTCGTGAAGTTGCTTACATAGATCCGTTTTGCTTAATAGGATTTAAGATTTTCAAAGACGCCGATTTTATGAAGATTTTTGTTGTTGATTATCTCAACTAAAAAGGGAAAAATAAAAAAACTTTTTGTAAAAAAGGGAACCGACTTCAAACCCAAACACAAAAAATCTATAAAATAACTTTTCTTTCGGAAGTCGGTGGCCATAATATATCAATGAAATAAAAAAACAAAGCCACCGACTTCCGAAAGAAAAGTTATTTTATAGATTTTTTGTAACCGTGGCCCCGGAACGAAAGGGGCTATTGAAGGACACCGTGGATTTTAGTCAGTACAAGTCTGACAGTCCCTCCCGCTCTGCCCTGGGTGGGAAGACTCATTTGATGATTTTACCACAAAAATAAATTTGTATGATTGATTATTATATTCAATGTGTAAATGTTGAAAGTAATAATCATCACTCAAGTAACGGTTCAACAACAAAGTGAATATTAAAACTATAGAAGAAACAAATCATACAAATTATATTTCTCAATTTGATTTGATTTATTACTCGGATTTAACCTTCATTAAACTGTTGACGTGAAACCATTTGTTTTGTTAACCTATTTACTAATTTGCATCGCTTAGTAGTTAATTGGATCAATTAGTGTTAAGTGGATCAGAGGCAAGAATTAAAATCTGCTACCATCGTTCTGTTGCCACATTAAGTCCTGCTAGGATTCTCTAATAGACAATTTCGAGACCGTATGCATCGACGAACTCGTCATCGGGACAGAGCTTTAAGCCTGCTCTACACTACTCGCGAAGTTGCCTCGACGAAGTACTCGTCGAAGTTGATCGAAGTCCCGAAGTATGTGACTACACTACTCGCGAAGTTGCCTGTGAGTCGGTCGCAAAAACCGAAAACAAATGGAAGTCGCCCGAAGCGAGCCGAAGCTGCACGAAGCGAAGCGAAGTGCCCTTCTACACTATCGTATTCGGTCAACTTCGACCAACTTCGCGAGTAGTGTAGAGCAGGCTTTAGTGTCACGACACGTCGCTGTCAGTAGCTTAGTGAATACCAAACTCTAGATTCGACGCTGGGGCAGCGCTGCACACAAGGTAGTATATTAGATAATAGAACCGTTTAATCAGCGTTAATACAACTACTTTTGCTGATCATTTATCATAGCTGGATTAACCGTCTATCTAAGCACTTATGCCTAATTAGTAAGTGCATCATTTGAGAGGCTGCATAGGAAATAGGTCAAATAGGGCCATTTTAACATCGAATCTACAGCCACTGACGATTGCTAGGGAAATCGCAAATGGAGATTAAAGGAACACGGTGGTATTAGCGAGTCAGTCTTTTCCGCTCCACTCTGAGCTAGAGGACTTATTTGTCGACCTTCAACCACCAGAAACACATCGTCGATCGAATTTCCACTCGATAGATGATGACTGTGATAGGCCACAACCTCAAATACTATTTCCGAAGATAGATAACAACATGATTTTATCCCCAAACAGGTAAAACAATCAGTCAAGAAACAGCGGGATCCAAAACTCGCTGAGCGTTTCGAAAAACGTCTTACAGACGAACTGCTCAAGATCTTCGATGACTCCGAGAGTTTCTACTACTCCCGCACCCTGGACCTGACGAACACTCTCCAAAGACAGTATGAGATTGAGAAGATTTTAGAGTCAGAAGCTGGGACTGGGAAACCGGTGGTGGACATCACGAAGTGGTGGAAGCATGTAGATGACAGATTCTTCTGGAACAAGCATATGTTGAAGGATATTATTGCGCTGGGGGTAAGTGCAATTTCTTGGATTTTTGGAAATTTTTAATCCTACATCTCGGCAAAAGATACCATAGCATTACCGTCTAGTCCAGGTTTGGCTAGTCTCCCATCAGTCATCACGCCTCCTCCGACCACAACGACGCCTTTCTGAATCCCGCTGCGTGACGACTCTAGCTTTTGTGTCTCTATGTACCTATTCTACGAACATAGCAGTCCCCAACGACTTCAGTCTAAAAGTCGTAGGTCACTACGAACGACGATCGACGATACGACGATCTCATACGATTTTGCTGTCGACATTACTCATGTCAACTGCGAAATCGTAAGAGTTCGTCCGATAAAGTGTCGCAGGTAATCTCATCTCAATCACCATTCTAAAGATGCTGAAAATTAAGCCATATAGGCAACATCTGCATTCAAATCTAGTTCATCCAAAGTGAAGAAATATATGCAAAATTATGTACTTTGGCCATGAAATAGTAGCTCGAAAACGCAACAGTTGTGAAGCAAATATTCTGTAAAGTAATTAATCTCTTTTTCTGTGTTGAGCGAGTAAATTATATTGACCAACTGATTGCATGCTGCTCATACGAGTAGGTACAAATTGTACAGTAGATAAACTTTTGATTTCATACTGTGATCTAAAACTGGCGTAGCTACTTTAAAAGTTTACTTTCCAACCATCATCATCATCATCAGCCTATAATGTTCCCACTGCTGGGACATGGGCCTCCTCTCTGTGAGAAGGAGTGGGCCATAATCCATCACGCGGGCCCAATGCGGATTGGTGGATGTCACATGTCTTCGAATTTTTGGTTCTAGGACATTCCGGTTTCCTTACGATGTTTTCCTTCACCGTTTTGAGAGCAGTGGTGTTGAAATAAATTACACAAAGTAATGCGCCTGGCGGGGTTCGAACCCACGACCTACAACTCGTAAGTCGGGACCGATACCACTGGGCCACCACTTGCACTGCTCCCAATACTTAATACTAAATATAGGGTGACTGGTAATTAGTGTACGATACTTAAACACGTGATTGTGCTCATGACAACCAACAACTTTTACTATGGGAACAAACCTGAAAAAGCGAAAAAAAAAATAGCTGTTCAGTACTTATGTTTGCTTAATGTACTGAACAGCTGATATTTTTTTCACGATTTCGGCTTTGCTCCCATAATAAAAATTGTTTGTTATCATGAGCACAATCACGTGTTTAAGTATCGTACACTAATTACCAGTCACCCTATATAAACAAGTTATCTTAAACTTAAAATAAACAGGTCATCTCGAGAACTTTCTTATATTTTTCTTGTTACTAGCTTGTGATCCCACTGCTGGACAAAGGCTTCTCCACATGACTCCCAACTTTTCCGATCCAATCGGTTCCATCATCGTCGGTTAAAGAACTTAATTTTCAGATTGTATTCATTCTTCTGCGCGCAAAAGAATGATCCGTAAATATTATTTTTTTTTAGCTCTCATTGTTGTATATCTACGGCCCCGCTTCTCCTATTAGTTGTATCGTGATTTTACATAATCACCTTTCGTATCCTCCTTTGATATTGGAATACCCAACACGCATAGAATTTTTCAGTTCTAACTAGTAATTTCTGAGATAATTGAAGTTCAACCAAACAAATTCCCCTGCTTTATGGTCTTAGTATAGAGAGACGTATATCTATGTAGATGCTCATCTTCAACATCCACTTGAAGAATGTATTTCAGTCGACATTCCAAATCAAAGTGTAAGCCGTGTTTACTGGTATTCAGAGTACACTTCAGAAGTTCTGAAATAGTTATTTGTTATGCAAGGCTGCAAAGTTGATTTTTGGCGCGAGTACTTGAATTGAAAACTGAGCGAGCGAAGGATTCTAAGATTGAACCGCGAGAGAAACGAGCGGTTCAAATATAGAATCCTGAGCGATGCGAAGTTTTCAAAGGTACGAGACGCAGAAAAACTTTGCTGCCGAGTGCAACACACAACTTTTCACCTCACACAGCGAGGAAATGTAGTGGGGGCGGCTCGCCTGCCAGTGTAGAAAAGTAGAAAACAATTGAATACAAGACGTGTTCGAATTTTAAACAACACTTTGTGCTCTAGAGCACAAAATGGAGTTTTGCGCTCAGATTTTGAATGAGAAATAGAATCTTTCCGAGCGGGTGAGGTGAAATAGTTATTTGTTATGCAAGGCTGCAAAGTTGATTTTTGGCGCGAGTACTTGAATTGAAAACTGAGCGAGCGAAGGATTCTAAGATTGAACCGCGAGAGAAACGAGCGGTTCAAATATAGAATCCTGAGCGATGCGAAGTTTTCAAAGGTACGAGACGCAGAAAAACTTTGCTGCCGAGTGCAACACACAACTTTTCACCTCACACAGCGAGGAAATGAAGTGGGGGCATTGACCTATACAGGGGGCGGCTCGCCTGGCAGTGTAGAAAACAATTGAATACAAGACGTGTTCGAATTTTAAACAATACTTTGTGCTCTAGAGCACAAAATGGAGTTTTGCGCTCAGATTTTGAATGAGAAATAGAATCTTTCCGAGCGGGTGAGGTGAAAAGTTCTTTTGTCGCTACAATAAACCTTCAAGTGGCAACAAGATGCTTTATGATGGAAATTCGGAAGAACCTTACAGATTTATTAAGATTTATGAACTTAAAACCAAAACTGGATCATTAATTTCTTTATGTTCTTTGTATACTAGATGAAACATGAAAATAATTCTATTATTATTTCGTTTTACGAAATTAATCGCAATTCATATCATGATTTCTGCCAAAGTGGTTTTTAGATCTCCAAAAAAGTATAATTAGGGATAGCATGTGCATCTGCCGAATTCCACCATACGTGTGCGAATATGTACCCGCATGAAACAATTATTTATATGGCCTACAAGTAATTGTCCCTGTTTAAATTTTAGTAAAAACGCAAGGTATTCTTAGCGAAACCCAAGGTTTTTTATTTAAAAAACTTTTACACTTCTCTGGTGGAAACAGTCTTCAAGCTATCATGTTCTACAGGCAAACTTTGGTTGTATGCATAAATAATCCTATTGCCAGCTACAAAAAATACAAAAATGGCTACCATTCGGTAGGAGTTGGTTTCCGACCCCACATGTAGAATAATTTTATTGACAGAATTGAGCAACCTACCTTTTGAGTTTCTACAGATCGAAACCGGTCACATTGAATAAATTTATATGCATAGTGTGAATAAAACCGAAATCCAATCCTCAACAGAGTCCAGGCTGCGACCAATGGGTCCTCCCCATCATCCAAGGCTACGTCCACCTGTCCCAAATAGCGGTGGAGCCAGCAGACGCCAACCCTCTGAATACGGAGTCCCTTAGCAGTGGAAACGCCTGTGATGAAACCTTCACGCTGGGGCTTATATCGAGGCGGTCGAGGTATCAAGCTGGAACTAGGTGAGTAATTTTTAGATGGAGGTAGTTTCTTTGCATGTTGTTACTCAAAAAAACAATTGCCGCGCTTGCCGAGGTTGGTCTGTGGATGGGTGACCATCTATCATAGCCAGTTTCCTCCGTGCCTCGGAAAGCACGTAAAGCCGTTGGTCTCGGCTGTCATTTGTAGATCTTTGACAGTCGTTATTGTTATTCAGAAGCTCTAAAGTCTGACAACCAGTCCTACTATGGAGTATCGTATTACCCAGTTACTGGATTGTGGAGGTCCGACAGGCAGTCGCTCTATGTAAAATACTGATATCCAGCTAAATCTGGTTTGACTGGAAGCCGACCCCAATATAGTTGGGAAAAGGCTAGGCAGATGGAGATGACTCAAAAAAAAATTGTCCGAAAGATGGATTATCAAGAAATATATGACCTGTATTTTTTCTTTTGTTACGTAAGTAAACCAGAATTGACGAATATACAACGCTTCTAAAAATCACAAAACGTCACTTGTTGGTATGATTTTACAGGCGTTATGACGTCACAAGCCCCTAATCCAAGCGCTTATCTTTGTCAACGCTGATTAAAAAAAACACATAAATTCATTCATTTTTTTTAACCGACTTCAAAAAAAAATGTAGGTTCTCAGTTCGACCTGTATGTATGTATGTATGTATGTATGTTTGTCCACGATTATCTCGCGTTTGGCTGAACGGATTTTGATGCAGTTTTCAGGAAAGTGTTCATTACATTCTGGAGAAGGTTTTAGTATATAACACTAATAGATATCCCGTGACGTTGCCCGCGTGGATCCGTTTTGCTTACTTGGATCGTAGATTTTCAGGGACGATTGCATGTTTGTCCGCAATTATCTCGCGTTTGGCTGAACCGATTTTGATGCAGTTTTCAGAAAAGTGTTTTTTACATTCTGGGGAAGGTTTTAGTATTAACAATAATGGATATCTCGTGAAGTTGCTTACATAGATCCGTTTTGCTTAATAGGACTGTAGATTTTCAAAGACGCCGATTTTATTAAGATTTTTGTTGTTGATTATCTCAACTAAAAAGGGAAAAATAAAAAACTTTTTGAAAAAAGGGAACCGACTTCAAAACCAAATACAAAAAAACGATAAAATAATTTTTCTTTCGGAAGTCGGTGGCCATTTATGTCAATGAAATAAAAAAAACAAAGCCACCGACTTCCGAAAGAAAAAATATTTTATCGTTTTTTTGTATTTGGGTTTGAAATCGGTTCCCTTTTTTTCAAAAAGTTTTTTATTCAGTACTCTAACTGTCGAACTAAATTACTAAACAGATGAGTCTTACAGTCCCTCCCTTGCTCCAACTTGGGTATCACTGGATTATGGCCTACTCCCTCTCACAGAGAGGAGGCCTGTGTCCCAGCAGTGGGAACATTATAGGCTGATGATGATGATGACATGACAATCATCATCATATCAGCCCGGGGCCACCCACTCTGGGTACAGGCCTTGCCCTTTTTTTGCCATATCTCTCGGTTTTCTCTTGGTGGTCTCTCATCCATGTATTCCCCGCGATCTTGACGATATCGTCAACCCAACGGGCTTTTGGGCGGCCCTGATTTCTCTGGCCGAACCTTGCCCACCTGCCATCTCTGCGTCTAGCCAGATGCCCAGCTGCCCAGCTGCCTAACTCCACTTATCGATCCTAAATTATTCTGTGTTTTCTTTGTATGACTCAATGTACGTTTTCGATTGTTTCCGATTTGTGTTTTAGCAACAGTTTAAGTTTACATTCAACGTAAATGATGATTCAGTGATAAATTCACAGTTTTATCGCTTATTTTATTTTATCTAGTTGTTAACACTGTAGTACAAAATAAACAAAGTTAAACGCACTCGAGATAAAAATAAATGGATCTTTTATACATTTATTATTATCAGTTTTCGTAATAATTTCATATGACCATGGAAATTCATACTAACCATAGGAGGAAATTCACTGAGTCCTTTGCATACCTAAATTATTAATCTCATGTCTACTTCCCCAATAAATGGTTCATATTGTAATGAAACGCCCGAGGAGCTCGTGGCAAAATAATAACAGCCACACAGAGGCCGATCTTCCGGGTTAAGCCGCGCTTGCCGAGGTTGGTCGGTGGATGGGTGGATCTGTCATAGCGAGTTTTCTCCGTGACTCGGAAAGCACGTAAAGCCGTTGGTCTCGGCTGTCATTTGTAGATCTTTGACAGTCGTTACTGTTAGTCAGAAGCTCTATAAAGTCTGATAACCAGTCTTATCATGGAGTATCGTATTACCCAGTAACTGGTTTGTGGAGGTCCGATAGGCAGTCGCTCCATATAAAATACTTATATTCAGCTGCACCTGGTTCGACTGGAAGCCGACCCCGATATAGTTGGGAAAAGGCAGGCAGATGATGATTATAATGAAACGCCCACTTGACATAGCAAAATCTAGTCAAAGTTAGTTAACTTGGGAACCTCGCACTTACCTATATTTCTGTCATTATTTTGGTTGTCTGTTCAGATGTACAGTTTAATAATGCACACAGTACAGTACCCATACCATGAGTTGTCATTACGATGCTCGATCATCGATATCGACCGCGTTTGGCGCTCTCATTAGTTGAGAGTTCATACAACCTTGGAGCACATTGTACATTGTACAGGACAATTTAATGATTTCCACTTTGAATTACTCAGAGGAACTGACTCCATAAGGTGTATCCACACTGCAATTACTTTTTGTCGGACAACAGAATACAACACTAGAAAATTCTTCAAAATTGAAAAAAAAATGTTGTCCTATGTTGTCCATTTATAAACGTTGCTCTACAAAAAGTAACTGCGGTGTAACACCTGTTCAATTAAATTAATGCAGAAACAACATTTGCAAATACTTACTGTTTTCTTTTTAGGTACAATCGTCGTGGCATAGAACCGGACGGAAAAGTCGCCAACTACGTAGAAACTGAACAGATCGTCTCCATCATTTGCTCAGACAGCATACATAGAGCTTCATTTGTTCAGGTAAGTTAAAATATTGTTGAATAGATTTTTTTTTTTGTATAAAAGAGACCAAGTATAATGATTGTCTTGAAATTATGTTACACGAGCATGCCGCAATCGCAGAGGTAAGACCCCTCTTTAGGGAGCGACTGAAGAGGCGCTAGGTGCTAGGAGAGGACATCCTCCTCCTCATGACACAGTCGCTGCCGGCGACATCATTACCACCATTATTTCGGACATTACTTAGCGAATTCTGACTACATTAAGTTTGAGCTTCCCACAAGCTCGTTTAATGAGTAGCTCGCCGTCCGATCAAGGACCGCCGGAGTCGACGGCGCGCCGTGTTCCACGGGCACCTCTAGGTGCTGTCAGCAAACTGACGGAGCCCCTATAACGCCAAACGCCTGCCGGGGTCGCGGGATTGTCTAAACAGGGTACCGCGACCCTGGAACTTAAAGAGCAACTTAAGTAACAGATATTTAATCAGCATCTGACAGTCCTTTACGCATTAAACAGGGCGGGAGGACTCACTCTTCGACTCTCCACCCAGAAATAAAAAAGCTTAATATGTTTTCAATAATAATGTCTCTCGTTCCTTATTATACAAATCTATGATTTTTATGGTAGTTAGTATTGTAATATAGTAAAACGCAAATTATTTTAGTACTTAGGTATAACCAGTGGTTACAATCATCCACTTAGTAACACCGTTACTTCGGACGTTCACGTAGTAAAATGACATGCTCTGATGGTTTTAAGTGGCTGATGACGTTTTTCCTTTGTTGCGGTAACTGTACTTTTATACCTTTTTTGATAGTGCAAATTCTGTCTGAGGTTTCGTTTTGTAAATTAAAATAAAGGTATGGTTATATGCAGTCGTGGCATCGGCCCCGACTTCCGAGGTTTTGGTCGATTCGAACCCAGCCAGGCCCATTTCTCTTTTGTAATTTACTTCATCACCTCTGCTCTCAAATCGGTAAAGAAAAACGTCGTGAGGAAACCGGCATGTCCTGGTAGCAAAAATTCGAAGCTTAGTGACATCTACCAACCCACAAGCTGCACCCAAGTGGTGGATAATGGCATTCCTTTCAGAGAGTGAATGCCTGTGTCCCAGCAGTGGGAACATTATAGGTTGAATTAGATGTCTTTCCATGCTATCTGAATGGTGCTGAAATTCACAACACTATAGTATTAGGTGTAGTTGCACCTATAAGCTTCCCACATTTTGTGAGCTATTTTGAAGTCTCATCTTATGGAAGGTCAGCCACAAATCCACATTGTTTTTGTCTAATCTAAAAAAGGGTATACTTTCCAACAGGTACGCGGCTCGGTTCCTATATTTTGGAGTCAACCAGAGTACAAGTTTCGACCACCACCACGCCTCGATCGAAGTAAGTATATCTTTCCAAAAGGTCTTTTGGAAGAAACTTGTCTTAGAAATAAACAGTCCCTTTTTATTATTATTAATTTTCCTTGCTAAGGCTGTGTCCCCAATAGGCAAACTGTTAGCAGCCGACTGAGTTTGCGACGTATCGGTTTAGTTCGCCCGTCCATATATTTGAAATGGAATGTCCACAGTTTGCTAGTTTTGCGCTCACTTTACGCAGTTTGCAGCGTTACGTGCGCTGTCTCAGTTAATGGTAGACTCAAAGCAGAACCGTTTCCAGGCGGCTGCGGCGATATTCTTTAACATGGTTGTTCGCCGGGCGTAGTGTCCGTTTGCCGCAAAGTGTTCATGCGGTCGACCTAAATAAGCGGCTAACTCATAACAATTTGCTTGCGACCCACGAAAATTGATCTGAGTTGGCAGCTACAGTTCGCCACAAATTTGTGGCTTACTCAGTTGGCTGCTGACAGTTTGCCTACTGGGGACAAAGCCTTAATCTTTTTTTCTTCTTTCGCTAGCCGAAGAAGAATCTCACACAGCTTTCAAGAAGCACTTTGAAGAAGAACTGAAGACATACAAGAACGTGTGTATAGTGAACTTAGTGGACCAGCAGGGTCGGGAGCGGATCATATGGGAGGCGTACGGGGAACATGTCTTGAAGTACAACAGTCCTGATATCATATATGCCACTTTTGACTTCCATGAGTACTGGTGAGTGGATTATTTTAACTGGGTGTTCTAAATAGGCCAATTAAGCTTTGATTTATAATATAAAATAGAAAACTCTAGTCTATTGCTTGAACAATAAAATAAAATACGGGCGTTTTTTGTTTAGCGTGGTAAAATCATCAAATGAGTCCTCCCACCCCGGGCAGGGCGGGAGGGACTGTCAGACTTGTACTGACTAAAATCCACGGTGTCCTTCAATAGCCCTTTATGTTCCGGGGTCACGGTAAGGAAATAAATCCCGCGACCCCGGCAGGCTTTGGCCCTCTGAGAGGGGGCCCCGTCATTTTTTGCTGACGCTCTTTGAGGCGCGCGTGGAACACGACGCGCCGTCGACCCGGGCATGGTCCATGGTCGGACAGCGAGTTGCCCTAAAATATATATATTCTTTATTGTGTACAAACATTTACAGTAAAAATATAAACTAGCATTTGTTCACAAAGGTGAGCTTATCTCTTTAAAGAGATCTCTTCCAGCCAACCTGTAAAACTGATACACGAAATAAGTAATACGGGGACAGGATTGTACATACAAATAATAAATAAGAACAAAACAAATAAAAAATATATATATTATTATATAACTACTTAACAATAAATATATAATATAATATATACTTATATAAATACATAAATATCAAGGAAGTTGCGAAAGGAAGTGCTCTTTCAATTTACATTTAAAAGATGTTATAGAGGGAGAGTTTTGGATTACCTGTGGTAGACTGTTCCATAGTTTTGTAGCTCGATAAGTAAAGGAGTTGAGAAAAAATTTAGTGTTCGCCCTAGGACACTCAAGTACTTGAGTGGTGTTACAAGCGCGCCTAGGCCGGGGATTAGGAGGTAGTAAGCGGAAACGGGAGCGGAGATAGCCAGGAGTGGACGGGTCTTTGAGGATTTTGTAGAGAATAGATAGGATGTGCACATCACAACGAAGTCGGATTGGGAGCCATTTTAACTGAGCACGAAATTCAGAGATGTGGTCATATTTGCGAAGTCCGAAAATAAACCGAATAGCAAGATTTTGTAGACGCTCAAGTTTATTAAGAAGCTCCTCAATATGGGTGTAGGATAATTTTATCGCAATTTGGGGCAAAGGATGCAAAGGATCAACTGCCTGTGTAGCGTGTCGCAGATTCGATCCCCGCACGGAACAAACATTTGTATGATCTGCAAGTAGGTGTTCCAGGTCTAGGTGTTTGTGTATGTGAGTTTGTATGTTTGTAAACGCACCCACGATACAGAAGAAAATCCTAGTGTGGAGCAAAGTTAAAAAAAAGAAACGTGTAGTGTGGCCTTTTAGACTCGCAGGACACCATTCGCATTCGTAACTATTATTGTCCGTTTTCCAGCCTTCTTATTGGTTTGGAATCGACGCTGCCTGGGAATGTAAATCGATACTTTATAGCACACCAAAATGGTTATACGACTGTTTTCCAAAGTTCCTTGTTCTATGGTTACTTTTCTTTATAATGGCGGTCTTTTCGCTTATTTTATTTAAGAACAAAAACATTAAATCCTCGCGGCCGGCGAGGCAACGCTATCGCTTAAAAACTGCGCTAAAAGACTGTCTTCCTGCTCTATAAACGGTGATTAAATTGCCAGCAATTGGCTGTTCAACACTGCGTGTCGGTGGTTTGATTCCCAATTCGGTGATTTTTGTATGCGAGTTTCAATTTTGATAAACGCGTTCACGATATAAGAATTATTCCTAGTGAGGTATTGTTTTTAACCGACTTCAAAAAAAAAAGTAGGTTCTCAGTTCGACCTGTATGTATGTATGTATGTATGTATGTTTGTCCGCGATTATCTCGCGTTTGGCTGAACGGATTTTGATGCAGTTTTCACGAAAGTGTTCATTACATTCTGGAGAAGGTTTTAGTATATAACACTAATAGATATCCTGTGACGTTGCCCGCGTGAATCCGTTTTGCTTACTTGGATCGTAGATTTTCAGGGACGATTGCATGTTTGTCCGCGATTATCTCGCGTTTGGCTGAACCGATTTTGATGCAGTTTTCAGAAAAGTGTTTGTTACATTCTGGGGAAGGTTTTAGTATATAACAATAATGAATATCTCGTGAAGTTGCTCGCATAGATCCGTTTTTGTTCCTTATTAGGATTGTGGATTTTCAAAGAAGCCGATTTTATGAAGATTTTTATTGAATATCTCAACTAAAAAGGGGAAAATAAAAAACTTTTTAAAAAAAAAGGGAACCGACTTCAAAACCAAACACAAAAATACTATAAAATAACTTTTCTTTCGGAAGTCGGTGGCCATATCTCAATAAAATAAAAAAAAAACAAAGCCACCGACTTCCGAAAGAAAAGTTATTTTATAGTATTTTTGTGTTTGGTTTTGAAGTCGGTTCCCTTTTTTTTAAAAAAGTTTTTTTAATGATGATGATGAATAAATTTTCTCTGTATTCTTAGCCGCGGCATGCACTATGAGAACGTGAGCATCCTGATCAACGCGCTCGCTGACGTCATAGGAGACATGCGGTTCTGTTGGCGAGACGACCGCGGCCTCATCTGTACGCAGAACGGCGTGTTCCGGGTCAACTGCATCGACTGTCTTGATAGGACCAATGTGGTGCAGGTACGTTAACTTCTGACGCTATCTATGCGGCTAATGGGGAACTAAATCAAATTGATTTCGTAGACAAGGTTCTGAAACATAACACAACCTGAAAGACAACCATAGAAAATTCTGAGAGCAACTGTCGCAGTGTTGGCCCAGTGGTATCGGTCCCGACTTACGAGTTGTAGATCGTGGGTTCGAACCCCGCCAGGCGCGGTGAAGGAAAACATCGTGAGGAAACCGGCATGTCCTAGAACCAAAAATTCAAAGACATGTGACTTCTACCAACCCGCACTAGGCCCGCGTGGTGGATTATGGGCCACTCCCTCTCACAGAGAGTAGGCCGGTGTCCCAGCAGTGGGAACATTTATAGGCTGATGATGACGATGATGCACTGTCGCAACGGACCAAGTGTCTAGTTGGAGTATCTTTTTCATTGATTCATGAAGATTAAAGATTAAAGATTTTTATTCAGTTTACATAACATGGTACAATATTTAAAAAGCTAGTAGCCAAAGAACAGTAATCCTTAATAACTAGATATTTACATATTCCCTGGACTCCACACTAGGGTACCCTGTGTCGTGGATGAAGTACTTACATATTTCTAAAATTCTAAACAAATGTAACTATGTATACCTAATGATAATTTTACTGATGCTGACTGGTTATCTGATTTCTAAATACAATCATTCGTTGATTAACTCAATGATCTTACTATTTATTGGTTTTAGAGCTATTATAAATTGAATTTAACAGTTTTTTTATCTTACTTTTCAAAGCAATTGTGTCATCCATTTATTTAGTTTACTTCTGTTTACAGACCGCGATAGCAAAATACGTTCTAGAGCTTCAGCTGTGTCGCCTCGGTCTGGGCACTCCGGGCTGTGGCCTCCCTCCCTCCCTGCGGCAGGCCTTCCTCACCATGTGGGCGGACAACGGAGACGTTGTGTCCCGACAATATGCTGGCACTAAGGCGCTCAAGGTAATAAGCATCAGTCTACAGTGTGGAGTACCTTTGTGAACTAAATTTATAATTGCTTATATTGAAACTTTTTGTATATGTGTATATGTATATAAGAATAAAGAAGGGTCACAGTCCATACAAAATTTACCCAGCCCCGGCACAAGTGAAATTTATCTCAGTTTTTTCGTTTTTTATGTACATCAAATAACAGGTTTCTTTTTGGAATGAAGTTCCTTATCGCGCGTTGCGAAAGAGGGCTAGACGGAAAAAATCAAGACGAAAAGTAGAAACGACACTTTTTGCCACGCCCCGCACCCCGCGCCTGCATCCCGCGCCCCGTACCCCTCACCCAACCCACGTGCCGGCCACGTGACTCTTGTCGCATTGCGGCATGCGCATGTTTCTCTGTCTCTCTCTCTTATAGAAAGCAATCGAGATATTTTCGTTTCGTCTTTCTATTTCGCATTGATTGAGGTGTCGCGACGATTATTTTTGTTGAGTGTATACAGTAACTTCGTTCCATCCGGGTGTCCCTCGACACCTTTCAAGTTTTTTTTTCAATTTCAGTGGCTAACTTAGTTAAATTGCTTAAAAACGCATGAGTAAAAATGTTAAAATAACTAGCTGTTCCTCGCAGTTTCACCCGCTGCTCGACTCTTATTGGTCGTAGCGTGATGTTTTTTCAATTTGAACCAGTAGTTCCTAAGCGCGTAAGAGCAAACTAACTCTTCTGATTTATAATATTAGTTATTCAATCTTACCGTACTTACATAGCTGAATAACCAATCGTCAATAGATGGAAAGTCAATCTGAGTGTTATAGAGCCCAGTTATGATTACTGAGTAACACTAAACCCCTTGGTAAACCTGATTTGTCAGACCCCATTCGCACGAGCGCTCTTTTTATTGGCATTAAAAAAGCATTGAATTGGAACAAAAAGGTGAATTGAACTTAAATGTCACCGCCCAGCACTTAAAATCAAATACAGTTCGACAAAAAGCGCTGACTTGTGAACAGATACATGGATTTGTATTTGTTCTATCTAGGCCCTTTTTTAACGTCCATAAAAAAGCGCTCGTGCGAATGGGGGCTAACTTCAATAATATAAAAACTGCTACATTTGTAAGTATAAACGTAACTGTGATGAAACCACAACACAAAATTTACTGTCGACCGACCAAAACTTATTATTTTAATAATCACTATATCGTTAATCGCATTTTTATAAATATCTCACTCATAAAACAGAAAATCACAAAGAGTATAGTTTTCTCTTTGTTTTGTCTTGTGTTTCTAAAGGTGCATTCACACTCATCAGTTACCGTCACGTCATCGGGCCCGGTTTAAAAAACAAAATGTTTCTATACTCCTAGTATGCCTTGTTCCCACACGACAGTCACCGGCACGTAATGTATCAGTCACGTCACCGGTATGGCACGTCAAATTACATTTCCATACAAGTTTCATACTTTCATCCCCCCACACCCGGGAACGTCACGTCTCAGTTCAGTCAGTGTATGTGTTCAATGATTCAGCCAAACCGGAAACGTGACTGACGATAGACGTGACGGTGACTGGTGACTATACAAACCGTCACAGATCCGTTGTCGGTGACGTGACGTGACTGATGTGTGTAAATGCACCTTAAAACCTAAGTTTTTCTTCGCAGGGTGACTATACAAGAACAGGAGAGAGAAAATTCACAGGACTAATGAAAGATGGCGTTGCATCCGCTAACAGGTAACCGCTTACTTCAAATCTAATCCACCCATATAACTTAGGGATCAGGGTACAAACCACAAACAATTTTTGCAGATTCATCATCCGCCATTTTAACGACGAAATAACGCAATGTGCCATAGACATTTTGCTCGGACAGGAAGTCAATATGGCGACCATAGAGACGTTTGACAGTTTTTGGCGCGATGTTAAGACTGCTTCGTTGATGGTGGTTGAGAATTTGGATACAGAGAGGCCTAAGTTAGAAATGATGCCGAGTTACTTCGGACATGGGTTGACTAGCGAATTTGCTGGGGCGGAGATAGCGTATGGGATGGGGAGGTCAGTCTATTGGATTTTTTTCATAACTAATCAATTAGTTTGGCTTTTCTTGACCTCCTCTCCGTAATGTTTGCTCGCACTGTTTGGCTGAGATTCGAAATTGTTGAAATCACATCTATTTGCATGGATCAGCGTTCTTCTCTTTTTTTGACGGCTTTATCTCACTTGACTTGTGTAATTTTTTTGTTTCAAACACTTCTGCACCAATTCTTCGATGAAATTAAATAAACAAATAAGATATGTAGATATTAAACAAAAAAATATATAATTCAGCGATACATTAATGTTTAGAATGCAGGCGTTAAGGCGTATATTTTTCATTCAACTTTCATATCTTGTCTTGATGACTTGAAGATGTATTTTGCTATAGCAAATAACAATAAATAAATATAAAGAAAAATGCTGACACATGCGTATAGATGTGATTATAATTATACACTAATAAAAGCTTCAAACTTCTAAAAAGCCATAAACGCTTTTGTTTTTAAAACTCTCTGTAGTGTCACACGATTTTTCTAAAGTTAAACTAAACTGAGTGAATTTGAGTAGCAAACGCGCTGTCAAAAATGATATTGGCTATTGTAAATCAGCTGCTATAAATTCTGGAGTAGTTCTGTTTTATTAATCGAAAAAATCTTCCGCCGTTTCCACCCTACTGCTAAAACCATAGACGCAGAGCATGGACTATCTCCCTAAAATTGTCATACTCACTAGAAAGAGAGAAATACAATTACTGGACTATCTTGCTATTTCTTGTAAGAAGTAGATAATGTCTAAGGACACTAGTAAAGAGGTAGATGGGGTTACAATATTGTTTACCTCTCTTTCTAAATAGTATGGTAATTTTATTGGGCATTTGTTTAGGGAAAGCTCCGTTAATGCTGTGAGTCTATGGGTAAAACTAATGTTGGATTTTCGACTGTAGTGTGTTTGTATTTGCGTCTGTCATAAGCATAACAATTTTGTGGCCATACTTGTCGGCTTGAAACCACTGACCGACCCGTCCTGCAATGTGTGGTTTGTGCTTGAAAAATCACTTGAATCCGACGCAGCCCTGGATAATATGTTGTTGAATATAAACATAAGTTCTATAGCGGGTTATTTGTAAAACATTAACAAGCTTTCATGGACTAAAAGTACTTATGGTTTTAAAAAACTTTTACAATGAAAACAACCCGTAGTAATATTATATATTTTATAATCATTATAAACTTAGGTTAAGATATTCACATAGACATTTCGCATTTTATTTTTACACACTATTGTCTACATTTCTTTCTAATTTCTCCTGTAGAGGGTCTGCTGGCAGAAATTTCTAAAGAAATAAGCAGTACCTTTGTACTTTAGTTTTAATTATTATGTAATTTCCTGTAAATTTATTGTGTGTACATAAATAGTTAAATAAATAAATAAATAAATAAACCCTGAATGCAGGTGTTTCATACAAAATGGAATATTTATGTGTTGACAATGTTTTGCTTTTGATCTTTTACGGTTGGTTTAATAGTAAAAATTGTTTTATACCATAAGAAATTTCAGCCTATGAAAGGTTGTTATTATTTCACAAACAACCCTGTATAAAATACGTAAAAAATTAACTTTTAGCCACTAATTTTTTTCACAGGATTTTAAAAAGATAGTTATATCTCACTTTTTTCAAAAAAAAACTTGCCCAAAGTTTTTGCTAGGTTTTCGTAGGCTGATAGTTAATTCTTTTTACACCTTGTAATGTTAGATAAACATGTTGTTTCAGATACTACCTGTCAACGTTCAAGGATGCCCTTCGGCAGGTGGCCATCGACGTGATGACGGGCGAGTCCCGCACCATCCCCGACCAGCTGATCGTGCCGGACTGCGGCCGCTGCACCTCCGTCAAGGTTCTCATGTTCAATGTGCGTGCATGTGATGCTTCACTTAGTATTGTTACCATCGACGTGATAGTCCCGCACCATCCCCGACCAGCTGATCGTGCCGGACTGCGGCCGCTGCACCTCCGTCAAGGTTCTCATGTTCAATGTGCGTGCATGTGATGCTTCACTTAGTATTGTTACCATCGACGTGATAGTCCCGCACCATCCCCGACCAGCTGATCGTGCCGGACTGCGGCCGCTGCACCTCCGTCAAGGTTCTCATGTTCAATGTGCGTGCATGTGATGCTTCACTTAGTATTGTTACCATCGACGTGATAGTCCCGCACCATCCCCGACCAGCTGATCGTGCCGGACTGCGGCCGCTGCACCTCCGTCAAGGTTCTCATGTTCAATGTGCGTGCATGTGATGCTTCACTTAGTATTGTTACCATCGACGTGATAGTCCCGCACCATCCCCGACCAGCTGATCGTGCCGGACTGCGGCCGCTGCACCTCCGTCAAGGTTCTCATGTTCAATGTGCGTGCATGTGATGCTTCACTTAGTATTGTTACCATCGACGTGATAGTCCCGCACCATCCCCGACCAGCTGATCGTGCCGGACTGCGGCCGCTGCACCTCCGTCAAGGTTCTCATGTTCAATGTGCGTGCATGTGATGCTTCACTTAGTATTGTTACCATCGACGTGATAGTCCCGCACCATCCCCGACCAGCTGATCGTGCCGGACTGCGGCCGCTGCACCTCCGTCAAGGTTCTCATGTTCAATGTGCGTGCATGTGATGCTTCACTTAGTATTGTTACCATCGACGTGATAGTCCCGCACCATCCCCGACCAGCTGATCGTGCCGGACTGCGGCCGCTGCACCTCCGTCAAGGTTCTCATGTTCAATGTGCGTGCATGTGATGCTTCACTTAGTATTGTTACCATCGACGTGATAGTCCCGCACCATCCCCGACCAGCTGATCGTGCCGGACTGCGGCCGCTGCACCTCCGTCAAGGTTCTCATGTTCAATGTGCGTGCATGTGATGCTTCACTTAGTATTGTTACCATCGACGTGATAGTCCCGCACCATCCCCGACCAGCTGATCGTGCCGGACTGCGGCCGCTGCACCTCCGTCAAGGTTCTCATGTTCAATGTGCGTGCATGTGATGCTTCACTTAGTATTGTTACCATCGACGTGATAGTCCCGCACCATCCCCGACCAGCTGATCGTGCCGGACTGCGGCCGCTGCACCTCCGTCAAGGTTCTCATGTTCAATGTGCGTGCATGTGATGCTTCACTTAGTATTGTTACCATCGACGTGATAGTCCCGCACCATCCCCGACCAGCTGATCGTGCCGGACTGCGGCCGCTGCACCTCCGTCAAGGTTCTCATGTTCAATGTGCGTGCATGTGATGCTTCACTTAGTATTGTTACCATCGACGTGATAGTCCCGCACCATCCCCGACCAGCTGATCGTGCCGGACTGCGGCCGCTGCACCTCCGTCAAGGTTCTCATGTTCAATGTGCGTGCATGTGATGCTTCACTTAGTATTGTTACCATCGACGTGATAGTCCCGCACCATCCCCGACCAGCTGATCGTGCCGGACTGCGGCCGCTGCACCTCCGTCAAGGTTCTCATGTTCAATGTGCGTGCATGTGATGCTTCACTTAGTATTGTTACCATCGACGTGATAGTCCCGCACCATCCCCGACCAGCTGATCGTGCCGGACTGCGGCCGCTGCACCTCCGTCAAGGTTCTCATGTTCAATGTGCGTGCATGTGATGCTTCACTTAGTATTGTTACCATCGACGTGATAGTCCCGCACCATCCCCGACCAGCTGATCGTGCCGGACTGCGGCCGCTGCACCTCCGTCAAGGTTCTCATGTTCAATGTGCGTGCATGTGATGCTTCACTTAGTATTGTTACCATCGACGTGATAGTCCCGCACCATCCCCGACCAGCTGATCGTGCCGGACTGCGGCCGCTGCACCTCCGTCAAGGTTCTCATGTTCAATGTGCGTGCATGTGATGCTTCACTTAGTATTGTTACCATCGACGTGATAGTCCCGCACCATCCCCGACCAGCTGATCGTGCCGGACTGCGGCCGCTGCACCTCCGTCAAGGTTCTCATGTTCAATGTGCGTGCATGTGATGCTTCACTTAGTATTGTTACCATCGACGTGATAGTCCCGCACCATCCCCGACCAGCTGATCGTGCCGGACTGCGGCCGCTGCACCTCCGTCAAGGTTCTCATGTTCAATGTGCGTGCATGTGATGCTTCACTTAGTGCGTATTATTAGTATACTAGCTTTTCTCCGCGTGATATTATACAAATTTGATCTTTGTTAGCGACACTATCGAATGCCGATGCCTATGTCGCGGGGGGGGGGGGCTGTGGCGGAGCGTTGTTCGATGTTCGGAAAAAGCAGCCCGAGTTTTGGCCACTGGCGGCGCTTCGAGGCGTGTTTCAAACATTTTATACATTTTAATCTTACCGCTTGCCGCCCCGCACCAACCATCGTTCACACGGGACGCTAAATCTTTCTTTTGTCAATATATAGATTAGCACTACGATGCAAAGATGAAGGCTTCATTAACAATCAATAACCATTTAACACCTTATATTGTGTGCAATAAAGCCTACATTTGCATCTTGCCGAACGGCTCATACTCTTTGTTACAGGACCAAGCAGAGCCCGACACAGCGGCCATGGCACAACACGTCAAGTCGTTGATAGACGACTGTAAGAAGTTACTCGTTGATACGGAACCCGTGCTTGGCTCCTGGGGACTTATTGATGCGGACCCCAAGTAAGTAACTAATAGTAATTCTTAATTCAAATGATTTCTTTCTAGATCGAACTGTTTTAAACTCTATTTATAACTATTTAAGATTTAAATTGATTGTAAAGATATTTAGTTGTAAATGTTGTAATAAAAAAATGTTCAGACAAATCGCAATCGCATCGCATTATTCGACGATCAGTGTCAAAAATGTAGGGAAAGGAGTCTTGGCTTACTACATAGATATTACAACAGTAGTTTGATCATCATTTGCTTAGTTATCCAACTTTGCACGTTAGGGTCGCCTTACAGTCTAGCCACGGAAACATGATATACAAATGAAAAGTCAAGTCCCTATAATATAACAACGAGTTTCATCCAAATCTATTCAATATTTTTTGGGTGAAAGAGTAACAAACATCCATCCATCCATCCTCACATTATTATTTGTTTTTTTCTATGTTGTCTACTTTTGCCATGTGTAATTACAGCCGCACAGGCTAATCTTCCGGGTTAAGCCGCGCTCGCCGAGGTTGGTCTGTGGATGGGTGACCATCTGTCATAGCGAGTTTCCTCCGTGCCTCAGAAAGCACGTAAAGCCGTTGGTCCCGGCTGCCACTTGTAGATCTTTGACAGTCGTTACTGTTAGTCAGAAGCTCATAAGTCTGACAACCAGTCTTACCATGGAGTATCGTATTACCCAGTTACTGTGTTGTTGAGGTCCGATAGTCGATTCATGTAAAATACTGATATCCAGCTGCATCTGGTTCGACTGGAAGCCGACCCCAATATACTTGCTAAAAGGCGGGCAGATGATGAAGTTATGCTCTGGTATATGATAATGATATCTACAAGGAATAATAATGTTCTTTCCCGTCTTCTCAGTACCGGCGACCCTCAAGAGACGGAAATGGACAGCGTCCTCGTATTAACAAGCGACGCGTACTACGTAGCGGACTACGACGAGACGTCCGACCGACTGCTGGGCGTACAGCGCGTACCGCTAGCTGAAGTCACTCTTATAGAGCTGGGGCCTTTTGATGCTAACTGTACTACGGTGAGTTAAAGTAATTTGTAGTAATAGTAATTTTATATTTTTTTACATCTCTCATATTCGGTAAGTAGGTCCTTATTACCCCCAAATGGGGCTTGTAGGTAATCAATTAGCGCTCTAGGGTAATATATAGCTAGAAAAGCCCTAGGGCGGTAAGTGATAAAAAAAACTCTTCACTCTTTCAAAAAGTTCGCGTACATCTACCACCATCATATTGGCAATAGACATCATGCATTCAGCCTAGAGATGTGCCGTTGCCGGCAATATTGCCCAAGGTGGGAATATAGGTGGAAATATTGCCGGCAATATTGCCGGGAGTGGAAATATTTGGGAATATTGCTTAATTTTAAGTCAAAGTGAGTGCGAAAACTATGTAACACACTTAAAATTAGCATTTACAGACCATGGTCTACATTATACAGGCTGTTTTTTTGCATTTACGTCAAACTTCAGGTGGTTGTCACAAAAGTCATAAATAATCAATTGAAAGAACAGTACCGGGCAAAACTAATAAGGGCTGCTTTTTTTTTGTTGTTGAAATTTTACCGTATTTCAGAATTAAACCCTTAATTCAATACAAATGAAAGAGAATCACCCGACCGCAGTTTACGCGCGTACGCACACATCGATGATTAGATGTGCGTGAATTCAATGACGCGCGAGTACCTATCGTGCGCCGAGAAGTGACCTTGGCGACCCTTAGCAATAATTTTACGTAATTTTATTTCGAAAATCACCCACATTATTGTCATTTCGTTTGATATTAACTTATTCGAAGCATCAGCATAATACGAAATCTTAATAATGACAGTAATACTAGACCGCCATAAAAAGTTCACTGACCTGCTATCAGATGAGTAATAAAATTTAAGTTTTGCTTGATTGCTATCGTTCACCCTAAACTTTTCGTAGTGATTTTGTTTTTATTTGTGGATAAAATTGGTTGATTTGAAGTTTTCCTCGGGCTTAGACCGTCAATAATACCTACCCCGATCTACGTAGTATAAAAAATGTTTTTTAAAGATAAGGCTACCCACTGACCATCAACTTATTTACACAAATAAAAGCGATTAGTTAACACCGTATTTACAAAATGTACCTACCTACTTAGGTTACCCGGAGGGACCGGAGGTACTTATTGTTAAATGTTGCCACCATCACACTCTTGGCACAATCGAGCACGATGTAGGTAGCTGGTTTTCCTTCAGCTTACGTAAAACTAACACATTCGTTTTTAGTGTCGAAAGCACTAATGATCCTGGCACGTGATTCTGTTACACTTGTCACACCACAGGGTCTCGGCGACCCGATCCAATGTTCACCAAACTTTTCGACCATAGTGAACGGGAACTGTCTCCACTGATGGCATACAGGCGAACCATCTTCTCCAACTCGACATTAGAGTAATTGTCCGTCGTCTTGTACTTTGTATCGAATGCCGTCTCAACAATGCACCTACCTAGAAGCGGAATTTGCAAAACGCATGCACTGCTGTGACATCAAACACATGACTGTCGGTTCGGGTGCCGACCGCCTGCGAACCGCGGCGCGGGGCGCGGGGCGCGGGGTGCCGGGCGCGGGGCGCGGGGCGCGGTGCAGCGCCCTTGCTTTGGATTGGTTGCGGTGCGATTGATTGCCTACGAATTTGTTGAATGACCGTTGCGTATGCGTTGTGTACATGAATGTTTGCGTTTGTTTGTGTGTGATAGGGCTAGTATCAGACGCGCCGCTTTTAAATACGGCTGGTTCACACTTACGGATTTCAGTAAAAAGGAAAAATAAAATAAAAAAATACCTACCTATTTTATTGCTGTTTTGGGTCGAGAATCATTAGTATAATGACGTCCTTGAATTTGTCTAGGATGCGGATCAACACCCTGTATACAAAAAAAAAATTTTTTTTTGTAAAATTGCCAAAATTGCCGGCAATTTTGGCAATATTCCCGGTATTTTACCGGCAATATTGCCCATTGTTGCCGCACACGACTGTGAATATAAGAAATGAAACATACATTTTAAGATAAGAATTGACGATCATTGTATATTGAATATAAAGGCATAAATTCGAATAATTTATTTTGATGTTGTAGTTTAATCTAGTCAACGAATGCTCAAAGCATAGAGGGAAATTCTAGAAACACATTCTTTACTACGTAACTTTGTTTGGACTAGTTAGGAGGTGAACATATCAAAACCATGAGCTCTGGGGGGGGGGGGGGGGGTTGAAGGAATCATTTTTTGGTTTTTCGCTTACATCTCGGAAAACTATGCGTTCTAGCAGCATAGCATGTGTGAACAAAATAAAAAACTAAATCAATTTTCCGTAAGTTTTACCCAGTAAGCATTTCGAGATCTTGTAAGTTTTCGAGTTTTTATAGTTTTCGAGGTATCCGCTTTTGAAAGTCTGTAATTTAGGGGAAAAAACATTTTTAGTTTCGCGCATTTGGAAAGTTGTATTTGTATAAATAATATAAGTTGATTCAGACCCTCCCTTCACCACCTGCGATGAACAGAGCCAGCATGCTGCATCTTGAGATGATATGGGCCTCCAGATCTTTATCTGGAGGCCCACGGACATTGAGAGAGACCCCCTCGGGTCTCTCTCAATGTCCACCAGCTATAAGTAGTTCTTTAATTCGATGACCACCATCAAGCTTGATATGTCTTGTCTTCCCCCACCGAGGGAGCAGTAAAAATTAATTTAAAATGAGTTTCTAAAACTCGTTTTAAATTATAATAGGTACTTACAGACTAGGTAGGACTGTACTATGTAGGAAATCCGCACCCATAAGAGATGCGGAAAAACTATCTTTGGAAACTTTAGTTCTTTTTTCTTGTAAACAATTTTCGTATAGGTAGGTATTAATTTTTGGTCAAGTGTGAGTTGCCCACAAAAACACACGGAGGAGTAGGTACTACAGGGAGAGCCTGAAAAGACTCTCCCTGTAGTACCTATATATATATACCTTATGGCAATATTAAATAAGTCTTTCCGAATGCAAAAAGGTAAATAAATGTTTTTTTTGAAAACTATACAAGATATCGAAATGGTTACTAAATAAAACTTATAGGAAATTTATTCCGCCTTTGTTTTATTCATACAAACCATGCCGCTAGGAGGCATGGTTTCCGAGTTATAAGTGAAAAATCAAAAAATGGAACCTTTAAACCCCCCTCCCCCACAGCTCAAGGGCTAGTGGCTGGGACTTTAGATAATTATATTCACCTCCTAACTAGTTCAAACAAAGTAACGTAGTCCAAAATCGTGTTCCAAGAATTTCCCTCTATAACTGTTCGTTGAGTGGGCTACTAGTTTTTCATACAAAATCACATAGCAAAAACAACGAGTATAAGTACCTATACAATATGGAAGTATAAATCTCTGTCAAAACTACAAATAACCAACAAAAATAACATTATTTTAATGCACTTGTTTCGGTAATTTTTACATAATCACCGTTTAGAGTAACAACTTAGTAGTTTTTATAAGGCGGACTTAATGCCGCAACGTATTATCTACAGTAATATAAACTGCACCTGCACTAATAATAAAATTTACTGGTGTTATTTGACTGGCAACTTTGGCAATATTGCCAAAGTTGCCGGCAATTTTGGTATTTTACCGGCAGTGGCAATATTGGGAATATTGCCGGCAGTGGGAATATTGCCATCAGGCACATCTCTAATTCAGCCCAATGACAAAAGAGGTCGCTTCGCTATTCAGCCTTGTCTTCGTATGAGTATAATAGTCATCAATTTTAAATATCGAACGGCTAAGCTCAATTTAGTTCTTGAAAAAAAAATGATTTATTTTTGTAATGCCGGTTTTTTTCTACTTACCTCACAATCGAGATGTAAAGCAGAGTAGTTAGCTCGGGTGTAAGCATCAATAAAATGACAAAATAAATATCTCGGGCTGCAATTTATGCCTTACAGCCCTTGGCTACTAATCTATACTATTAAATGAAAGTTGAAGCAATTTGGGTCAAAATCTTCTTTTTACTAAGCTTTAAGTAATGCTAGTAAAGGAGTAGGCGGAAGGTGTCCTGGTCGCGGGATTAACGAATTCCCGTGACCCCAGAACGTAAAGGGCTATTGAAGGACACCGTGGATTTTAGTCAGTACAAGTCTGACAGTCTCTCCCGCTCTGCCCGGGGTGGGAGAGGAATCATTTGATGTTTTTACCACGATAAAAAAAAGGCGGAGGGCGTCCTGCATTTGTGTGTGTGCGTCTGCATACACGAGACGCACACACACAAACAGCCCAGACCCTTGTAAACTATTTTTCTGTTTGGAAATCGAAACCGTGACATGTTGCATCTTAGCTAATACTCCAACCGTTGCGTTGTTGGAAAAATATCTTGCAGTCAACTTTTATCTTGTTTTTTCTCCAGTTATTCAGTGTGAGCCGCAAAAGTGGTTCAGAGCCGGTGTACTGCATCCGCATCAACTACAGCCAGGCGGGCGAGACTGGCTACTTCCACATGTTCCGCTCCACTTCGCTGCGATTCTTCAACAACATGGCCGTAGTCATCAATACACGGGATGAGATGATAGGTATACTTTAAAAAAAAAACACTGTAGGTATCATACATATCATTATCATCATCATATTAGCCGTAAGACGTCCACTACTGAACATAGGCCTCTCCTTTAGACCTCCAATAGGACCGGTTGGAAGCGGCCTGCATCCAGCGTGATCCTGTGGTCTTCATAAGATCGTCTGCCCACCTAGTGGGTGGACGTCCTACGCTGCGCTTGCTGGTGCGTGGTCTCCATTCGAGAACCTTACGGCCCCATCGGCCATCAGTTCTGCGTGCTATATGGCCTGCCCACTGCCATTTCAACTTGCTAATTCGTTGGGCTGTGTCAGTAACTTTGGTTCGTCTAAGAATCTCCTCATTTCTGAGTCGATCGCGCAAAGAGATTCCTAGCATAGCTCTCTCAATAGCTGTTGGACTATTTTGAGCTTACTAATGAGGCCTATAGTAAGAGACCGTAAGTATACCTATAAAAAGAACAGCGCATTTTCATCCGACAATTCGAATGCAATAAAAACCCTTCTCCAGTTTTATCGAATACTATTGATCGCATACTATTTCTTAATTTTCTTAAAACTTACTGGTTGACATTTCAGAATCACTTCACTCGATCTGTGAGTCGTTGATGGTGGCGCGTGATGTTGCAAAGTTGCCGCCGATACCGTTCCACGATGGCGGCAAATTGGAGAAGAAGAAATCGAAGGTACGTTCTTGTTTCATAGATTCAGTATGGCAATAGCAAACTGTTTGCGATATTTCGACGATGTTGGAAGCGCAAGCGTCAGTTAACCCCCCGATCGCGGCGCTTACCATCGTGGAAATATTGGGAATTCTAACTATACAATACATATTTACGGAAGATATCCCGTGACATTTCAAACCCTAAAGAAATATTACTATGCGTTCCTGTTTCGTTCATACCACAAGAACCTTGTTTATAGAACTAATATTTATTAACGTTTGTGGTGGTCAGGTCCCTCCCGGCCAGGCCGGCAGTGCTCGGTCGTCCATGTACCTGGACCTGTCACGACTACCCACCCTCACGAGGAATGTTAGCGAAACACAACTAGTGGCTGATATCAGGAGTGTGGGTGAGTACATCATAATTTTATATTAAGTATAGTGTCTACGAGTATCAACCCCTATGTTTTGAACATTTGTGTAATCACGAGAGAAGAATTTTGTGCAAATGATCACCTACAATGAATGATCTATTAAAATGCTGATATATTTGAGCATTCACTTGTAATGCGCATTTTGTGAATGTTATATTACAGAAAAACAAACGAGAGTATTCTGGCAAGCTTTTTACCGAGCCCACTGTCAAGTCTGACATCGTCATAAAAAAAAAAATTGAGGAACATCGGCTAGAGCGTTTTTTACTAGAAAGATCGTGAAAATATTCATAGCGATGTTTGACTCTATGCTTGGCTCTAGTCGTTGTTCAGTTCGATAAAATTATAAACGACGAATGCTCGATGTTCTGTTAGAAGTGAATGCTCAGGTTTAACATCACCTTAACCCTGAAGGAGGGGGAGGACACCGTAACCCTGAAGTCTGGTAACTTGCTATACTACCGGGAGGGCGACCAACAGTCCCAAGGTGGTGTCGGGTTTCTCGTTCACAAGTCCCTCGTAAACAATATAATAACCATCGACAGTGTGTTGAGCAGGGTGGTATACCTAATACTCAGAATATCCAAAAGATATTCGCTGAAGGTCATTCAGGTATACGCACCGACCTCGTCACACTCCGATGATGAAGTGGAGACTATGTATGAGGACGTAAGTAGGGCCATACATAGCTCCAAAACCCACTTCACTGTTGTTATGGGGGACTTTAACGCAAAGTTGGGCAAGAAAAGCGGTGATGAGTTGAGAGTGGGGCAATTTGGATATGGGCAACGGAACCCTAGGGGACAGAGGCTGGCCGACTTTCTGGAGAAAGAGGAACTCTTCATGATGAACTCTTTCTTCCAGAAACCGCCTCACAGGAAATGGACCTGGCTGAGTCCCGATGGTTTCACGAGAAACGAGATAGACTTCTTCATGACCGACAAGAAACGGATATTCAGTGATGTCTCTGTGATCAACAGGGTAAAAACCGGTAGCGATCACCGAATCGTAAGAGGCTCGCTGAATATCAATGTTAAACTTGAAAGGTCCAGCCTGATGAAGTCTACGCTCCGACCTACTCGGCCCCATATTCAAAACCCCGAAAGCTTTCAACTCGAGCTCTCTAATCGCTTTGCTTGCCTTGAGAACTTAGTGTCAGTGGACGAGATCAACGACGGGCTAGTGGAAACTGTCCGCACGGTAGGGTCTAAGTTTTTTAGACCCTGCCGTAAAGATAGACCTCAGAAATTGACCGAGCAAACCTTAAACCTCATGGCTGAACGACGTTTGCTACAGTTGCAGTCTTCCGATGACGCGAAGTCATATAGGCAGCTCAATAGACGTATATCTAAGTCCTTGCGACACGATCTGCGTCTCTTTAATACGAATCGTGTTAAAGAGACCATACAGCGAAACCAAGGCTCTAAAGTGTTCGCAAAGGACAAGTCTATTGGGCAAAGCCAGATGACAAAGCTGAAACGGGAGGATGGCAGCATAGCGTCGACCAAAGCAGAGGTTTTAGGTGAGATCGAGAGGTTCTATGGACAGTTATACACTTCGGTCGCAAAGCCCGTTGACAGCTTGGTAGGAGATCCAAGAGCCAAGCTGTCCCGACATTATACCGAAGATATCCCGGACATCAGTCTGTACGAGATTAGGATGGCCCTGAAGCAGCTTAAGAACAACAAGGCGCCGGGCGAGGACGGAATCACTTCAGAGCTTCTGAGAGCGGGTGGAACACCGGTACTTAAAGTCCTCCAGAAACTCTTTAATTCCGTCCTCTCCGAGGGCAAAACGCCTGAAACATGGAGTAGAGGTGATGTGGTGCTGTTCTTCAAAAAAGGTGATAACAGCCTATTGAAGAACTACAGACCCATCACGCTTCTAAGTCATGTTTACAAGCTGTTTTCAAGGGTTATCACGAACCGTCTCGAACACAGACTTGATGACTTCCAGCCTCCCGAACAAGCCGGTTTCCGAAGAGGCTATAGTACCATAGACCACATCCATACGCTGCGGCAAGTTATACAGAAGACCGAAGAGTATAACTTGCCATTATGCTTAGCGTTTGTGGACTATGAGAAAGCCTTCGATTCGGTGGAAACATGGGCGGTACTTGAGTCACTCCAGCGATGCCATATTGACTATCGGTACATCGAGGTGTTGAAGTGCTTGTATAATAACGCCACCATGTCGGTCCGAGTACAGGAGCAGAGCACGAAGGCGATTCCATTGAGAAGAGGCGTAAGACAGGGGGACGTTATCTCCCCGAAACTGTTTACTGCCGCAATGGAAAACGCCTTCAAGCTCCTGGAATGGCAAGGACTTGGCATCAACATCAACGGCGAATACATCACTCACCTTCGGTTTGCCGACGACATCGTAGTCATGGCAAAGTCGATGGAGGAACTCAGCATGATGCTCGATGGCCTCGACCGAGTTTCACAACGGGTGGGCTTGAAAATGAACATGGACAAGACGAAAATTATGTCAAATGCCAATGTTGTGCCCACCCCAGTCTCTGTTGGAAACTCGGTACTCGAAGTTGTTGACTCATATATCTACTTAGGACAAGTAGTCCAGTTAGGTAGGTCCAACTTCGAGAAAGAGGTCAACCGCCGAATCCAACTCGGTTGGGCAGCGTTCGGGAAACTACGCAATGTCTTTTCGTCCGACATACCTCAGTGCCTCAAGACGAAAGTCTTCAACCAATGTGTGTTACCAGTGATGAGTTACGGCACCGAAACGTGGTCTTTCACTATCAGCCTCATCTCAAAGCTCAAAGTCGCTCAACGAGCTATGGAGAGGGCTATGCTAGGTGTTTCTCTACGTGATTGAATCCGAAATGAGGAGATCCGTAGACGAACTAAAGTCACCGATATAGCCCACCGGATTAGCAAGCTGAAGTGGCAATGGGCAGGCCATATTGCTCGCAGAGCAGACGGCCGATGGGGTCGAAAAGTACTAGAGTGGAGACCACGGACTAGCAAGCGCAGCGTAGGACGTCCACCAGCAAGGTGGACAGACGACCTTATAAAGGTCGCCGGAAGACGCTGGATGCAGGTCGCTTCCAACCGGTATCTGTGGAGATCAAAAGGGGAGGCCTATGTTCAGCAGTGGACGTCCTATGGCTGAGATGATGATGATGATGATGATGAACATCACCTTTAAAATAATAAATGTTATCAAGTTCTTAAATGTTTCGAGGCGTTGGAAGGCCTGAATTTAAGTATATCCAACTTTTTCCATTCGTTAATTTATGACATTGTGTCAAAACAATTCAACTAGATAAATTATACTTCCTCATTTCCCCTCTCTTTTAAACCTATCCTTAACATTTTCCTTCTCCCTCCATCCTATCAGACGGCTGTACTTCCAAAATTAGACTTCTAAAGGGTATATTGAAAAGGGTGTCTCAACCGACAATAATGCATCGCAACGTGGTGGCCACGACGAGTGAACGGACGCACAGTGGATCGCAGACCGTTAGTTTGTCTCTTTTGATTGTTTCAAAGTACTATGTTCCCTATTTTAGCACTTTTAGGTCATTGTCAACTCTTAGTGAACGGATAAATATCTTCCAATGACAGCGTCTTCAAAAATGAACAGTAATAAATTTGCGACGTTGCCTACTTGGAGAACGCCTGAAATTTTAGCTCCCGCTCAAAGATCTTAACAGTTGAGAGTCTAGCAGTCGGTTGTAGATTTTAGAGGGTTTTTTGTAAATTCGCCACAAAATTAATTCCCCACGAAAAAAAGTATTGATCGTGTTATCTTAGTACTTTCTGTTCGGATTCCACATTGTGTCCTCGTTTTCGGCAGTTTTGTACTGGATTGTATTATTTCATTGTTCTGCTATCCATGCGGAAAAAGAAATGGGGCGAATTTACAATAATCAAAATTAAAAAAACAATAACGTTTGGCTAGTTATACATACTTTTTTTCGTGGGGAATTAATTTTGTGGCAAATTTACAACAACCCATTTTAGATAAGGACTTCCAGTTTGCTGCATTTGGTTAAGCTAGAAATCAACTCTGAGACCAGACACTTGTAGTATGTTACTTATCATAAAATGACGTACCCTGAGAATATATCTTTAAATTAAAACATCAAACTCATAAATCGGAGTCATATCCATGTGGTTTTATTATTATGTGCCGTAGGATTATCGAAAAAATCGGCTCTTTGCGAAAATCCTAAGACCATTGCAAAAACCCAAATTATCGGAATCTAGGAAATATTTCCGTAATCAACCGAGCTATCTTCAAAGACCGGCTTATGTTAGGTAAGTTGTATATAGAAAAATGACACTTGTTCCCACCATCCTTAAGTCCTACATTCCCTAATTTACACCGTATCATATCGACACACCTGTCGAAAATTTCGCGACGCTATTTCGGCCTCCTGAGGTGAATTGAAGAGACATTGCAGATAGCACGCCGAACTTTCCGTCGTGAAATTTTAGCAGATGCCTAATCATCCGTATTCAGGCGAGAAAATCTCATTCCAGGAACCAAAGCCCTGACCAATATGACGGAACAATTCAGTAAGTTGAACAAACTGAGTCACTCACTAAACGCGCGCGCTCGACCTAGCCTACAGCTAAAATTTGACCAGAGCGCTTCTCGCACAAAGAAGATCTTCACCCTCGGACAAAATAAGGACAATAAGAAGAAAGGCAGCCTGTCTGATGGCATGAGCTCAGACTACTCCTCAGATGACGAAAACAGAACCAACATTTTCGAACCGACTCTAGACAACTTTGAGAACACCCAACATTACTTAGGCAAGCCAGGAACCAAAAGCGAGGCAGAAAATGACTGTGAACTTATTCAGAATCCTTTGTATTCCTCCAAGATTGAACCACATGATACTCAGGTTTTCATTCCGTCTGAAATCGTGACGAACGTTGACAAGCAAGCTTCCAAAACGCCAAGTAACGTGAACAAGATCAATCCTTTTAACATAGACTCTTCAAGAACTCCAGAGATTCAAGTGGACGGTGCATTCGCGAAGCCAGCTCCTCCCAACTCCTTAATCCTTACTCAGAAGCTGTCTCACAGTTCCAACGAGCTGAATTTCGATGATAGCCAATCAGAGGGGGTGAATTTCCACGTGCGTTCGAACTCTCAGCATGAAATCACGCTGAATATAGCGCAGTCGCACAGTGAGTCGGCTATAAGGCAATTTAAGAACATCGCTAGTCCCGTTGGAAGCGCTACTAAGGACATGGTGCTCTCACCGCTGACCAAGTTGGCTAAGGGAGTCCAGAATCTTGGAGCAAATTTGGATCCGAGAAAGATTAAGGTGAGATAAAACTGAATTACTTGTTTGCCTTAAAGATAAATTGCAATTTTAATAAATACTCCACAACTTCCTAACACAAATACGTGTCTTCTTATTTAACTTTTGCACTATATTAGCTCAATACAGGCAAATGAATCTCGATTGCGGTTTACTATAAATGTATTTGTTATCTACATTTTGAGAATCATGTTTCGAGTAGACTTGGGTTTTTCAGTATTTTCACATGTTTAAAATAAACTGATTTCTGTACTTCGGAAACCCTGTTAATTTTCGACTGCTAAACTGCCTTAACAAAATCATAAGGCATGCTGAAAAAGGGCATAATACAAACTGTCTTTTTCTTCTCTAGGCTGCACCTGCCGTAAAGCAAGTAACAGAACAACAATACGAAGACCACAGAAAACTACAAGAAAAATGGCGCGGCTGCAACACAAGACTCGTCGCGCTCTAATGACAGTGTTGCCAACACCATCCCAGTGTTACCAGGTGAAAAATTATTCCGTTGTTTTGTCCAAGGAAGCCGCATACTCAGTGATATATCTCTTAATTTATTTTATATTTTGTGTGCACAATTTCGTATGTTTTAATAGAGTAGACGTAGTCTGCGTTGTACAGTTGGATTTTTAGTATCGTATTGTGTGTTGAACCATTCAGTATTTAGTAATGTAATTGAGGGTGTTTATGATACGAATAGTTTGCAGGGTTGAAACGTACGGTCCTTTAGTGTTAGGAAGTTTATAAGACAGTTTAATATTATTCCATCTTTGTAAAAATTTAGAGGGGACAACTTGCAAAAATGAACAGAATTAGTTAGCATATTTCATCAACTACATCAGGTACAAGTATAATTTGTTTTTTTTTTTTAATAATCATCATTTGCTAATATTTGCGATTTTGGCAAAATATCACTTCACTTTTTAATAGGAGACATCTGGCCCGTTCCACTAAACTGGTCCGGGCGAATCTACCCATGCAACTTTTAGAAAGGGGTCATCTGGCCTGTGGGCCCAGTTTTTTCGTGGGCTAGATGTCCACGGCAAGTGTCTGATTTTGTGAAGTTGCATACTTCTTAATCGGTGTATAAAATTCCCAGCGGTGGAACAAAGACATAAATTTATGAAAAAGAGTGAGCCATAATGTGACATTCGAGATTCCCATTCGTGATTTAGTATATGTCCAAAACATCTTTGGTCTGTTAATTCGTTTTGGTTCAGGCCGCGTGCAGTGAGATGAAATTTGTGCTTTGCAACTTTCGACTTTCGTTACAACGTGGTGTTGCAAATTTTTTGCTTCAGAATCAGAAGGTCTGCAAGGGTTCCTGTCAGGTCGCGGGACTTATCAAATTACCGTGACCCGGAAATGTAAAGGACTATTGAAGGACACCGTAGATTTTAGTCAGTACAAGTGTGGTGGCCTCCCGGCCTGACCTGGGTTCCGAGGACTCATTTGATGATTTTACCACGATAAATAAAGGGTTCCTGTTTGAAATTTTTCAGAGTTTTTTTTTCTCTAGTCTCACCTCACCTACTCAACTATCAAGTCTTCATGCTGAGTAGATCTCTCCCAAATATCAGCAAGTTATTCCCTCTAAATTCTGCTGTATTCGTCCCTTCACTACAAAAATCTTCCTAAAAAATTTTCAAGCTTTGATTACCTCTATATTGGTCTATTTCCTCGTTATTTTTCCATGACTTTTATACGTATTATTCTAGTATGGGTGATCTACCAGGTACTTTTATTACTTGCGTGTGAGAAAGAGACGGAATAAGACGTTCTGTATAGCTCCGTCTCTTTCTGACTTTGAAGTAAGAGTCGGTGGTATGAATCCAAGCTTCGTAATGATGTTAAAGTTTTTGAGCACTTATAACTATAAACTATCAGCTACAATGACTATAGAATACTTTATTATACACATTTTAACCCACGTCGCCATTTCCTAAAAAAATCTTCAGGAATATCTATTTGTTTTTCCGCATGAAATCTTCAGAAATAAAAGATTTTCCGAATATTTTTTCAGGTAAATGTGATGTTGAGTATAATGCTTTGATGTTAACCATAGAGAATTAGTAAGTTAATCGTAGCTCAAAAAATGTAAAAAAAAAACATGCGCAAATTGTCTATTAAAAAGCTGTACTGATTAGAGGTTTTGACAAAATTTTATAGCTGATAGTTTTTAGAAAAAACTAAATAAATAGTTTGAATTAAAAGTTTATAATAAATGCGAATTATAACTGCGCCGTTTCTCTACTTTTATAAAATTGACATTCCTTTATTAATAATAATTATTATAGTATTAATTAAGGCCTCATTTAAGTAACTAATGAGATTAAATTTTGACTAAACACGTGTAATTAAATGTTCATCTAGTAAAATATAGTATTGAATTAATATATTGTTAAATTATTAATAATGTTAATTCATGCACTTTTCTTTTTCGTATCTCTAACAAACAAGTATTTATTCAATGGGGAAAGCAAAGCTTATAGTAGATGGCGTTACTATAGCGAAGTCTCAATCTGACCAATGAGGTCAGGTTATTTTGACATTGACATACTCTCAACCAATGACAAGCCTTGGAACAAGCGACACTAGCGCCATTACTTCCACAGTTATCATCCCCAAAGTTATTGGATGTCAGAACATCATGTCTCTTTGAAAGCACACAGCAATGTTTTATTATTATATCAATATAATTACTGAGTTTAAGTCACTGAAAGTCTTGTTTTTTTTTATTGGATCTTTACCAACATTTGACTGGGGCTGTCCAATAATAACTGAATTATAAATTATTGTAACTTCTTTGACATCCTTTCTTTATTATTATAACTCAAAAAAAAAAATCGACGATAAATTATTCAATAAGTTCGTAAATAATTTTCAATTATTGAGATTAAGAAAAGTTGCGCAACCCCAGTTTAAAGTTGAAAACACTTCGAATAAATTGACAATTGGTACCAAATACTATGGAAATAATTAATGTAGTTGTATTTATTAATGTATATCCACTAGTACGATTTATTCATCATAGTGAGATGCAGTATTATAATATATTTCAATCATTTAGCATGTAATGTCATTGAATAGTTATAAAAAGCTGTTAAAAACGCAAAGTTACGTCAAATCTCTAAGCGTGTTTTCAGATCTCAAGACGGCATGACGAACATTTATGTTACTGTTGTTACTATGAAAATATTAATAACCATTTCAAAGGGTTTGTGAATTTTGAATCAATGTAATAGAAGTAAATGTATAAAATCGACTGTTTAGACCCTCAGATTCCAGATTCAAACAAAATATAAAGTGTAACAGTATTATCTGAAAATATGCTTAGAAAATAATTTCTTTAAAAAAAAACTGCCAGTATAGTTTCTATTTAAAAATCAGTTTATAAAACTTGTATTCTATTTTCTTATCTAAATAATAAATGTCACAAAACTTCTGTTACTACTTAGTTACGTTAGAGATGTACGATACTTGTATCGATACTTTTGTCGTATCGAATAACTTATCACTGATTCTCCAAATACGCACGTTCACAATGTGTTGCGTTACTATTCATTCGTCCCGATACCGAAACTTTGTATCGATACAAAATATCGAAGAATTGCATCACTAAGTTACATTTATTATTGCACCGATTTATTAGACAACTATTGTTATTAATAATGTATTTCGAATAGTCAATGTAAAGATAAATTAAGACCTGCATAGATTTAGTTGTTTTTCGAGGAATTGTTGATACAATAATTTATTGATATTTAAAATTATAACCTATATTTATGAAATTACAAAAAAGTATCTGAGCTATTTTTCACTTGCACAAAATTAATTTTAATTGATGAACTTCTTCATTAAATACATTAATTCACATGCCATACATTTTCAGGCTTCTATAATTTGAAAATTTATTTGTTAACGTGATAAACGACATTTTTGTAGAAAGAAATGGTAAGAAAAACAATTGCATACTGCATGTGAAAAAAATCGTCTCCACATCTTTAAAAAGCTTATTTTTCAATACCATAAGTGTAGGAATGTATTCAAAAAAACATAAAAAAAATACTGAAATTCGGTTCTTGTTACTGTAAACGGAAAAGTGAGAATTATATAGTATTTTAGTAATTCCATTTAGTATTTAAATTAGTATATAATTATAATAGTTAATTTTATGGTATTCGTCACAATGTGACCTCTTTAGTTCGAATGTAAAATGTACGCGTTGCATTTATCTTACAACAAAATAAAAATTATAATAAAGATCATCGAATTTATTCGCTTTAAAATTCGATTAACGGATTCTCTGTAAATCCCGAAAATCTTTCCAAGTTGAAAAATTTGGTCTTCCATATAAACATGCATAAAAAACCACTGTTAATTCAAGCAAATAATTTCACTATATTTTAAACTCATGCGCATTTAATTTAAGCGCACACGTTCCTCATTCGAAATCGATTAACATTTAACGTTCTGCGTACGCACTTCATCTTTTTAAAATTTAATTCAAAATATGCTTGATGAGCCTCTATTGATATGACAGCAAAATTATATACAGTGCAATGTTTTTGATTATAAAATTATCTTTGCATATATGGTCATACATGCATCATCAAACGAATAGTGTTTCTGTTCGTCACAAATTGGCGAGTTTAGGATCTCGTGTAGTATCGTGTGGGCTTTTTTTTTTTTTAAGGTGGTAAAATCATCAAATGAGTCCTCCCGCCCTGGGTGGGGCGGAAGGGACTGGTGGGCTTGAGGAAAATAAGGTATAGTCGTGTCGAGAGTTAGCAGTGTAGGATTTTAAATTAGCCTTATAAATAATCAAAGAAAACAAATCCGATGGCTAAAAAAACAACCGAATGCAATTGATTTACTTTTTAATGACACTGGGATCCAACTAATTCATTCTGCTGTCGATTAACGCCCGAAATAAATAATGAAGTATCACAATATTTATCTTGATCTGTGATCTTCGTTATAGCAGATTTACATTGAGTCAGTGGCTGTCGTCAGTGCTGGCGCCGAAAACTGACGCATACTATTTATACGCAGTCAGTATGTCGTCAGTAGTCGAGGATATTTTTATTGGTGTACACACGTTCATAAAGTCAGTGCGGAAAAATGAATTCTCGAAAACAGCAAAAAATCAAAGTTGCAGCAATGCTGTTGCACGCATTTCTCTATTTCTATAATTTTGCGTTTTGAGATCCCAAAGGCATTAATTACCTCGGTATAGTTTAACAAGTTTCAAGTTTTTCGTGACGCTCAGTTTTCGTGTCATTTTGTGATGCGGTGCGAGGAAGTGTGGTCACCATACAACAGAGCGGTAGCGACTGACTTTGGCATATTTACACGCTGTCAGTTGCACTGGCGCGGGTGGTGGGGGAGCGAACTGACGCCGAAAATATTGAAGCGCCAATATTGAAGTCAGTACTGACGCAACAGTACTGTACTGACTTGAAATCAATTTACACTATGGCAGTGCCAGGTCAGCACTGACCCACCAGTGGACTGACGTCAGTTACTGACTCAATGTAAATCTGCCTTTAGCTGCGTGTGATTCGCTTTTTAAGTTTCACATTGGAAAACTGTGGTATAATATTAATTTTGGCGGTTCATATCTGTGCGATATTCAATGGATATTCTGGAAATATCTGAGTTCACATGGCAGTTTCATACGTTACTTCATTTTGATTAAGAGGAAATAAAAATTGAGTCATCGATTTGTAATCCCAACTAAATATAAATAAAATATAGTGCAGGAGGATATTACAGTTTTAACCCGGTGAAGTTATAATTGAATAGACTGTTAAAAGTTCTGTGTCATACGAGTATAATAATTATGATTTTAGCGTGATGATCAAAAAGGTCATATCTTTTTTAAACAATTTATTATTTCAATCATCATTTATAATTACCGTGAAATTAATAAAAATATATTCTAGTAACACTGTATAACTACTAATTAAATTAAATTTACTAATAAATTATTTGAATTATTTTCGCTACATTTAAACCATGAATAAAATCTACAAAAATATTTTTCGGTTTTTCTCACTTTTGTGACCAAAATAAGCTTTATGACTGATAGTGGAAAATGTTTATAAAAATATATAGATGGCTACTAGCGAATGAAAGTATCTAGAATGTTGTAGTCTTAGTACTGTGTTTGGGCTTTAGAAAATTCGTAGGCATTAAGGCCATAGATTTACAGCATGAACAGAGCCTTCCGGCCATCCCTAGCCAAATGCGAAAAAAGAGAAATCCAATTGTTAGATCATCTATCTCTTTCCTGTATGACATAGATAATGTCTTTGGTAATGTAAAAGAAATAGATAATCCTAAAATTTTTTCTCTCTTTCTATACAGTACGGTCAATATAAGCAGATAAAGTCATGTCTCAGTCCATGCTCTATGTCTTTGCATACGGCAATATAAACACGTAATCTTCCATATTAAAAGACAGCTGAGCAAATAGCAAAGAAAAACAATAAATTGTACCTAGATATTAAGCGCGCTACACAATAATATAATTGTTACAATAGCTAATACAGTGCTGCAAGGTTATTTTGGCGCGTGGCCATAATCGGAACTAACTGCGCCATCTTGTTTTCGTTAGACGATTTCACAAATATTAACCAACAGCGCCCTCTTGTGAACGCCAAAAGAATTATGCTGCACTATATCTATGTTAAAATTGAATAATAGGAGGAGAGCTACTTAGAGAGTATTTGGGTGTGACGTAATTGTAAATTCTTTAGTAAAATTTAATTTATCTTTAATTGTTGGTTACAAATTAGTTCTGAATTAAATATTTTAGACTGATTTGGAAAGAGTCGATCTTTTTATGCACTGCCACATGTCTTTTGGAAACAGCATTTATCAGAAAGTTGCGGTCAAAAATTTTTATGAGTCACCTGTTTATTTTTCGTAATAAATAATGATGTTAGTCCCATATGTAAAAGTTCACAACCTTAATATGACTACATCTTTTTTTTTAATATACGCTGTAGAAAGAGACAGATGTGGTCCAGTTATTATTACTTACTCGATTGGAAAATTAATGATTCTATCAAATACGAACAATCGCTGTGTCAACAACTAAACATCTACTTTTACCAAAGACATAGAGACTAAGGTATTGCTATCCATTCTCTATATCTATGACTTTTACAACAATAAGGGCCGAAACTGCGTTAAGCGGATGCCCGCGCGGTTCTATACAAAAGTGCTCCGTCGCGGGGACCCATGCGGGCGTCCGTCACGGGGCGGTGCGCCCCGCACACACGCAACGGGGCCCGCATTAGTGCGACGGACGCCCGCGCGGTGCCACGCGCGGTGTCACGCGCTGGCTTTTTCAGTCAATAAGGGTTTCTTGTTGACTACGGAACCCTAATAAAAATCTTCAAATTGAACTAGCGATACTACGTAAATCGGTCTCCGCGACGGGGACCGTCGCGTACCCACGGAGCCCAGCCGCGTGGACACGCGACGGTTGCCCGCGCGGTCGCCCGCTTAACGCAGTTTCAGGCCTAAGAGGGATATTTTTATGGTGGTCACTACAATAACATGTTATCCAAAGTAAAGTCGATGTTGATACGTTCTCGATTAAAATACATATAAATTGGGTAAATATATCGCTTCCATTCCAAATGGAAGCGATATATTTAAAAACCCTACGAAAACTCGTACAAATCTGTTGTAATATAATTAAATTAATTAAAACAAATAACTAGGTCAATTTTTTTGGCTTTGTATAATGGCAAGTTATAGTGATCTTGTTGTTAAACTTCACACTATGTTGGCGGCATAGCCGGCGGGTTATACCGAAATATGTTGTCTTATTGTCATCCATGCCGTCGGCCATGGATAGATATGGCCGTGGTGGCATAGCCAGAAAGTATGCAAGAGTTATAGTTACGTATTAATACTGTAAAAAGACTTTATTACCAATCGTCTAACATCATGATGATTATGATAAATATCCAAAAAAGTACGCCTTTAATTTATCAAATCGTGACGATTATCCACAAGAGACATAGTAGCGCCATGATCTGAAAATTACAGTTTTAATTTTTTTTTCTTATTTAACATTGACCGATACAATATTAAAGAATCGAATTATTTTTCTCTTATTAAATTTTAATAATATGACATGCTGAAGATATAGGAATCTGTAAACTGAGTTTTGTCTGTGATTTATTTATGTACAGAATGTTTTGGGTTATTATTTATTATTATTTGAACATAAATAAGTAATGCTTTTGACGAACTTGCTGTTTCATTTTTAGGCCGCTATCCCACTGGCGTTTTTCGCGTTCAGTGGACGTTAACGTTGACGTCAACGCTCGTAAAACGCCAGTGGGACAGTGGCCTTATACACTACCTACACCAGACTTCCGTCAGCGATGCTAAAAGCAGAGGGTTGTCGCATGCCAAAAAATGTTATTCCATTGACGGCACGGTTAGCGCAGTCTATATACAAATGTACTCTGTGGCAGTGGCTGAGCGATTGGACTGCTGTGTAGCGTGTCGCGGGTTCGATTCAAATATGAATTTCGCGGGCTGGTTGGAGCATTCACCATAATATGAACATGAAAATATTGACGCTAACTACTTGTCGTCCTTTTAGTCGTAGACATTGTTAAAAAGAGACTTAATAAGACTAAGTCACAAAAAAACTTTCAAAATTGTGTATAAAATGAAGTTTCGTAAACAATGAAATGAATCAACCAAATGTCGGTAAAATAGTACAGTTCGTTAACTCCATCTAGTGAATGTTTGAATTTATAAATCTACTAAACTGTTTCAAAAACACAGACGAAATTTAATGCCATCATAGAAGCACAGATGGCGTTAGTGTAATATTATGTAGATAGTATCATAGACTATATACTAGATAGTATTCTTTGGCAGTTCACGTTCCGGGGTCCGGGGTCCGGCAGAACACCAAACATAATGTCGGGGGAGGGTTAAAGATGAAAAATCGGTAATGATTGATTATAAAAAAATCGATTATTAATGAACCGAAGCCTCAACCCTGCTCAACCCTGCAAATAAAAATATTTCAGTCATAGACTTAAGCAAAGACAATCGATGACCAATGTAATTGTCATTCTTAGTATCTCTAAGTAGTCTGTGGTCTGGTCATTCTACTTTATCTCAATTGGCATAAAGGCCTCGAAGCCATGCCAAAAACATTCAAAAAAAAAAAACTTAATCTCAATGTTCTACTTGACGTTGACATTTGACAACATGTCATTTCGTTATCGTCGTGGGGGGGCTGTTGAAATGTGGCTTTATTTTATTGAGATTATACATGATGTTTATTGTTTCAACTCCGTTTATAAATAAAAATTCTTTGTTAACATTCGTTTAAGTAATAAATACAAGTGATTTAAATCAAATGGACTTTCAAACGTCGCTACAGTGTAAGCAATGCTCACTCGTAGTAAATACCACACGAGTAGTTCACTAACTTTTGGACCAAATGGCCAGAAATATTCGATGGAAAAGTGCAGAATATGTTTAGAGGACGGTGAGATACCTATATTCGGCACAAACGATATTTCCGGTGATGTGAAGGAGTTTGGACAAATTATAATTGGCAAAGATGATAACCTACCACAGTATTTATGTGATAATTGCCATAATTTGCTTGAAGCTGCAATCTTGTTCCGAAAAACTGCTAAACAATCGGATGAAATTCTCAGGAGAGTGAATTCTATTGATACAGATGAGTCGGAATGTAAATTAGAAGATGAAACATACATTAAAAAAGAATATCTTGAGATTAATTGTTCAGATTTTGAAGCAGAATCATTAGATCTTAATAAGATGAAACCTAAAAAAGTTAAGACTTTCATTTATAACTCTACATTTTCTGAAGCGTTTAATCAAGACAATGATAGTAACGAAACACAAACGGATTTGTTCCAAGTGAAACAGGAAGATGATGGCTCCGTTAATGAAGCAGACAATGAAACAATAATGATTATTGTTTCTGACAATGATAAACAAAATCATAAGCAAAACGAAGATGATGATGATGACATGGATTTTGATAATGATGACATGAATTTTGATAGTGATGAAGAAATAACAGAGCATGATGAAAAATCTCTCACAAGTAATGCACAACCACATGAAAGAGAATGTCCAGTTTGCCATACCATGGTCCTAAGAAATGAATATAGAAAACATCTAATAGAACACAGAGAAAAATACAAACAAAACTTTGAGAAGCTGTATGGTAAAATAGAGTGTGAATATTGTGGTAAGCAAATAAGCAAAGCATACATGAAAATTCACATGATCAAATTACACGGGACTGCTGAAGAGAAAGCTAAAAGGTTCATAAAATGTACAATTTGTAACAGAATGTTCAACAAGCATTACTACAAATATCATCTTTTGAAAATGCATCCTGGTACACTAGACAAAGATAAATACGAAATAATTCAAACAGAAGAACAACCAACAAACTATAAAAAATGTCCAGTGTGCGACAAGAATGTTAAAGAAAGCGATTTTAAATTACATCTTGAGAAACACAATGGTCCACTGAGACGTTACATTTGTGACAAATGTGGAAAAGTATTCAAACATCCATCTGCTTTCAAAACTCATTGTCTGACACATGGGGGTGAATTAAAATTTAAATGTCAGTTCTGTCCATACAGAGGATTACATCAAGCACTACTCAAAATTCATGTGAGAACACACACTGGAGACTATAATTACAAATGTACTGAATGTCCAGCTCGGTTTATAACAAAAAGTAACTTATCAAAACACTTGAGGAGGCATAACCGTCTTTATAGCTTCAAATGTGAGGAATGTGACAAAGGTTTTTATTCGAAACGGGACCTTGAAAACCATACTAAAACAAATCATATGTCAATTAGAAACCATGTTTGTGAGATTTGTGGTAAAGCATTTGGGAACCGTGACAGCATGTTGAGTCATCAGCTTAGAGTGCACAAGAGAGACAAGGTTCCCAAGGGCCGCACTCCCTCATATTTAAAAGCAGAATAAATCAACTATGAATGTAAAGATATGAAATTGTAATTTTTATTTTTCAAGTAGGTAATAGCAGCTATAGTTGCCTAATATAATATTTTGTATTACAAAAGGACTTTGATTTTAACATTCCAGCGGCTTCGCCCGCTCAGTTCAGTAGGTACTTTCAGAGAATACCCCCCCCCCCCCCCCCCTTTACATTCAAACAAACAGATTTTATCTCTTTATTAGTATAGACTAGCTAGCTGTTGCCAGTGCCTAAAGCCGATATTACACTGTTCAATTAAATTGACAGCAATTCCGTTGAAAAGCATTGAACATTGCACATATTTCCTATTTAAGCCGATATTACACTGTTCAATTAAATTGACAGCAATTCCGTTGAAAAGCATTGAACATTGCACATATTTCCTATTTACACACAAAACATTCAACGAGACATTCAATGTTCATTTGCCTAGCGATGTCGTGTCGTCAAGTCGTGCGTGCGGGTGTTTCATTAATTTGTGAGCTATTTATCTTTAACTTTATATCTGCTTCGGTGACCCCGTCAATATTTAAGTCTTCCTTTAGTGATCTTATAGCATTATCACGCTGGTTTCTATCTTTGTAAGAGTTGGATTTTGTATTCCACAAACACTCATATTTTTGAAAAAGTTCCAGAAAATGCGGAACATGATGGTCACGCCATTTAAAAACCATTTTTAAAATAATAAACAGGCGCGCACGCTAGTAACTACACAATCCTATACGTCCGATTCCTTGATTCCTTCGCTGCCGTTCGCGGACCGGTCACTGTTCAATGTTCGTGTTTACATGTTTCAACCGTCAATTCGATTGATCAATATTGGTTCCATTGCATTGAAAGTTAATTAAAAATCTTAACTTTCAATTATATTAGACAATCAAATTGAAATGTGTTTAGATGCGTCAATGCCATTGAAGCAATGGAATTGAAAGCAATATTGAACCGAAATTGCCCTGTGTAATATCGGCTCTACACACAAAACATTCAACGAGACATTCAATGTTCATTTGCCTAGCGATGTCGCGTCGTCAAGTCGTGCGTGCGGGTGTTTCATTAATTTGTGAGCTATATATCTAGTGCGAATACTTTTTATCTTTAACTTTATATCTTCGGTGACCCCGTCAATATTTAAGTCTTCCTTTAGTGATCTTATAGCATTATCACGCTGGTTTCTATCTTTGTAAGAGTTGGATTTTGTATGCCACAAACACTCATATTTTTGAAAAAGTTCCAGAAAATGCGGAACATGATGGTCACGCCATTTAAAAACCATTTTTAAAATAATAAACAGGCGCGCACGCTAGTAACTACACAATCCTATACGTCCGATTCCTTCGCTGCCGTTCGCGGACTGGTGATTGTTCAATGTTCGTGTTTACATGTTTCAACCGTCAATTCGATTGATCAATATTGGTTCCATTGCATTGAAAGTCAAAAATCAAAAATTAATTAAAAATCTTAACTTTCAATGATATTAGACAATCAAATTGAAATGTGTTTAGATGCGTCAATGCCATTGAAGCAATGGAATTGAAAGCAATATTTAACCGAAATTGCCCTGTGTAATATCGGCTTCATGCAAATCTCCTGCTAAAACAATATTGCTCTCCTCTCTAGCGAGTGTGTGTGGCCACAGAATATATAATAGTACCTAAAGGTACAGAAGCGTTACTCCCAAAAAGAAAACAAACAAATGTAAAATCTATGCACGAGAGAATAGAGTCCATTTTTACTTGCACCCGCATCGCCCACCTACTTTTCTATTAGCCTACCTAAACTTCCCGTGCGCAAGCAAAAATGAACTGAATAGTGACGCGCGAGAGCTCAATAGGGTTGCGACTCGCGAGTTTGGGCACAGTTAGGTAGGAATACGTATTTTATGCATTGTTTAATTACATTATTAATTAAGGTGATTGCTTCGATGTAGCCCGCGAAATTCAAATTTTTTTACGTTTTTTGCAATTTGCAGGCCAGTGACATGTTGTAACTTTATAAATATTTGTGTTGCGCAAATAACAAGCATAATTTTAAATATAAAAAATATCAAAAAACTCGCTCCATCAGCTCTCACATAGAAAAGGTGCATCGTAGTTAGATTTCGGAGATTTTAACATGATGCACCTTTTCTATGTGAGATCTGATGGAGCGAGTTTTTTGATATTTTTTATATTTAAAATTATACTTGTTATTTGCGCAACACAAATATTTATAAAGTTACAACATGTTACTGGCCTGCAAATTGCAAAAAACGTAAAAAAATTTGAATTTCGCGGGCTGGTTGGAGCATCCCCCTTAACATAAATATATATCACTCCTCATTACCTCCTGCTTATGTCCCTCAAGGAATTTTTTTTTTATCATCAGCCTATATCTTTTTCTGTTTCGTCATCGATTACTTCATATTCATATCGATTGGTAGCACAGAATGTTAGCAGTAGGTACCTGCGGCACCTGCGGCACCTTACGTGAGGAATAATATACAGCTTGACATAAAAATGTAGAAAACCGGAAGTCGCCACTGTCTTCGCGCTACCAGCACTTTGAATAGTTTTATTTTATTTTTTTTTCACTTATTACGTTAGTTTTATGGCACAATAATAAATCTAACAAACCTGCGGTCTTTGTTAACATCAAATATCAAAGATTTTAAAACGCTGTCAGAAATAAAAATTTTAGTTCCGCGTCAATCCGTTCTGGCCAAGCTGTATACACCGTGGCTTTTTAGTCGCCTTACGTCCTGTAATACGTCTTACTTATATAAGAAAGTTCTTTAGTTTTATAGGCTCGTTCGCCCACTGAAATATGTATAATTGTATATCGAACATTTTTACACCATATGTAGTTCGATGTTCATTTTTGACCATGGCTCTTGGTCTATAATTTTATTTACAGCTTGACATAAAACTCTAGAAAACCGGAAGTCGCCACTGTCTTCGCGCTACCAGCACATTGAATGATTTTTTTTTTCTGTTAGGTTAGTTTTATGGTTTTCTGGTTAGTTTTATGGCACAATAATAAATCTAACAAACCTGCGGTCTTTGTTTACATCAAATATCAAAGATGTATCAAAGATTTTAAAACGTTGTCAGAAACAAAAAGATTAGTTCCGTTTCAATCCGTTCTGGCCAAGCTGTAGTCATAACTTTAAAGATCGATTGTTATCGTTTACGGCAAAATCTAGGGTAACTAGTCCTTATCATTTCATTCATTTCATTGCAATGATTTTATTTATAATATCATTGTTTCATTGTCACAGGCCCCGTGTTGCGTGTCTTTGTAGGTAAGTAGGTAAAAAAGTCGCGAAGAGAATTACGATCGCTGACCTTGAATGCGTAGTGTAGCCATTTTCTGAGTTTGAACGTGTCTAAACAATAACGTAAACATCTTCCTACTTTCTACCGATCATAATTCGACCTACCTACGTATTCAGCTTAGGTGAGTGAGAGTGATGTCAGGTTTGATATTCGTCTATTTTATTTATCTTGGTCGTCTTGTAGGCCAAATTTGTAACCTACCTAATCATGATTAACTGATCATGATTACTACCCGGTACTTGAATGACATTAATAAGCACACCACAAGCAGGAAGATAATTTTTTGATCATTATTAAATAATGTAATACATAGATAAATATTCACTTTTTTCCTTACCTTTCGAAATCACGCGGTAGTGTGTGAAACGTGAGGCTCCTATCACTGTCATTATTTAAACAACCAAACGTTATGCAGTATTTTTTTTTCTTCATCCTATACAACATGTAACGTAATTAACGCACACCCTCAGACACCCCAATTAGAATATTATGTGATAATCACAATACATAATATTGAATTTTTAATTTAACATGTAAATGCATTGTTATTTAACTAAATTAGTTATTTTGCAGCAAGGTTTATTTTTCTTTTTTTTGTATTGAATGACGGAATTTGTATTAAAACAAATAAAATTGCACTTTTAAGTCTTCTTGCCTTGATTTACGGTCTATCTTAGTTTGTTTTGACTGTACAGAGGTCTAGGGGGAATTTCCGTAGTTTTAATTATTTTTGAAAAAAAAAATTACCTATATTAAAAATGATAGAAATCGATTCAGTAAACGATTCTGAACAAACTATTTTCAGGATGTGTCGCGGCGAGTGGCTCCACAGACGGGACTTCTCGCGCGATGGAATTAGAATATATATGTGGACTTTATACCTGAGTTTCTTAATTGAGATTTGGTTTTCTGAGAAGTATCTTCAATAGTTAGGGAAGTTTGCTTCGCGTTCATCGGTTGCTTGTTCTTATCATTTAGTGTCACGTTCCGTCCGCCATCTGTTGGTTAAATTTAAATTGATTCCCACCATTTTAAACAATTAGTATACACATACATAGAAACATTTCTGGTGTCTCGGTTTTAGATTTAGAGTCACAGCCGTAGACCGAGCAATTCTCAGTCCACGGTCCCGGCACAGCAACGTTACACATATACTGCCAGGATTAATTTTAGTCACACTTGCTACGAGACTCTCTCTCGCAGCATATTAATTATTAAAGCGGAGCCGTAGCACTTAAGCTACTAATTAACTCCCTTGCCATCATATCTGGGTGCACCCCAGATTATCTCTTAATTAACTCTTCTGTATGTACCCATCAATGTTGTACATACGTATCTCCGTTGTAAGTACTCTGATGTGCGTACAACGGCAGATTGCTCTGTGTTGGGACGACTCCGTATTGAAGTACCGAAGGTCTCCCAACTGACTGATCACGGCCTTTCGCCCAGTCTTAATTCCACGAGGTTTCGCATTGCAACATCGAACGACTTGCAACACGAAAGGCTCTCATGTATCCGACTCAAGTCCGAGATCACCATAAACTCTTATATCAATAAAATTAGGAATTTTAGAATCAATATTAGGTGGGGAATCACCGCGCATATTTCAGCGCTACCACTTAGCTTTGTAACTTTCAGGATGAGCCGCTGCCAGGCTGGAAAACTCCCATCAGCACCACTAACTTTTACTTTTCACTATTGAAAGGGTATTAGATTAAATACTCGCGTCTTAGCAAAAGGCGGTAAAAGGGCACAGACTACATAGACATTACGTAAACGTCATAACCATGAATTGTAAGTACTTTATCTGTGGCAATCCCTATGAATTCGGTGTTGCCAGCAAATCACCTCACGTTGATCAGTTTGATACATGTTTCGCTCCGATAATATTAGTTTAATTCTGTTACCTGTTTATTTCGCGGACTGCTCGTCGCGACACTCCCGCCCGAACAGTTTTAAAGCAGGGTTAGTAAGCTACGCGTCCACTCTGCGATTTTCTCCAGAGCTCTTGTGGCCGCGCCTCTTCTTTGTTTAACCTCCTCGTTTACTTGAACTATGTTTTCTGATTCATCCCCGTTCTGACTCAACATTTCCTCTCTGTCCGTGCTTTCTGATACTTTATTAAAGTCTTCCAACACACCCTTTTCGATTGAAGTTATCAAATCACTATTTTCTTCCCCATTTTCTAAATTATCTGATGTATTCTTTGAATCTGTGGTTTTAACTTCTAATGGTAACAATTCGTGGACCGTTATATTCCGGGGTATCTCATTTTCCTTTTCTGATGCGTTCGCATCGTATTCTATTTGTTCATTATCCTCCATTTCCAATGGATACAAATGAGCTAAGGATCTCACAAACTCTTTATTTCCAACATTGACCTTCGCAACTCTGCAAAGTCCGTCAGAACCCTTGACTAACGAAGTAATTTTTCCTACTTTCCATTCTTCTCGATTTTTACTATCTCCTTTTATCTGTACAATTTGTCCTACCTTCGGGATTAATTTTGCCGTGATTCTAGGTTCTTTAACAGAATGTCCGTATCGTTCACGCAAACTTTGCAAATATCGATTTGTGAACATGTCTTTAAATTCATTGAGAATAATTAAACCTCTTTTCCAAGCCTTGATGAGATCGGATTTTGTCGTAGTGCCTTGTACTAAGAAGTCTTCGGGGGAACCTTCCATCGTTATGCATTTTCCCATAGTTAAGAAATCAGACGGTTTTAAAATATGTATTAATTCAGAATCGACACAAGTTAGCGGTCTAGTGTTGACAGTTGCTTCAATTTCTTTTATTAATGTGGACAATTGACTATCTGTCAGCATGTGCTTCTCCAATGTTCTTAGCATACAATTTTTTACTATTCCTATTAATCGTTCATAAAATCCCCCGAACCAGGGAGCTAGTTGGGGTATGAACCTCCAACGAATTTCGTGTTTAATACAATAAGAATTTGTTAATATTTCTGACATAAGCTTAAAATTTGTAGCATTATCTGATGTAATTAACTGTGGCACACCTCTTGTCGATATCATTCTTCTCAAAGCGTGAAGTCCTTCTTCTGCTGTGAGGTCTTTTACAACTTCTAAATGTACTGCCCTAACTGCTAGGCAAGTAAAGAGTGCTATCCAACGTTTACTTGTATCATTTCCATGTTTGATTAGTACGGGGCCCATGTAGTCTAGACCTGTAAATGTAAACGGTGAAGTGTAATTTACTCTTTCAGTGGGTAACGCTGGGGTTGGTGGTAGCTTGAACGGCCCCCCACCGTGTTTCTGACATCTAGGACATTTCTTTATAATCTTCTGGACTTGGCGTTTCCCTTGTGGAATCCAAAAGGTTTGACGAATTATAGCGAGGGTATGGTTAACACCTACATGATGATTGTCGCTGTGAGTCTGGTTGATAATTTTATTAGTGTAGTCGCTATCCTTTGGGATAAGTATTGGGTAACGTTGGTCATACGACCAATCCGTGTTCTTTAAACGTCCTTTGCAACGTAAAAGTCCATCTACGTCCAGAAATAGTCCAAGATTAATTTTTAAGCTTGTTTCTTTACCTTCTAGTTCTCTTGGAAAATGTTCGGCTTGTAATTTCCTAAGTTGCTTAATTTTGTCACCCTTTTCTTCACTTATGTCTACATTCATCTTAGTTTCGTTACTTGTACTGTCTTGATTTCTTGCATCAAATGTATTTTCTGTGTCCATTGTATATTCTTGTATCTCTTTCGGGAGACCCTCCCCCGCGCAAAGAGAAGAAACTTTTTTGGTTCCTGTTGGCCAGGAATCCGGATGTTGTAATATAAACTGAGGGCCAGTCAGCCATTTTAATTTATCTTCCTTGGAGCTGAATGGTCTTGTGGCAACATCCGCTGGATTTAGATCTGATGGGACGTGCCGTATTATTAGGTTTTTATTCCTTTTAATCTCTTCGACTCTTCTGGCTACAAACGGTGTGAGAAGTTTGTCTGACTTGCACCAGTCAATAACAATTTGACTATCAGTCCATAACGTTTGACTTGTGATGTTATACTGCAAAAATTGTGTTACATATTTAATTAGCCTAGTTCCAATTAATACGCCGAGTAATTCCAATCGTGGTATTTTCAGATTGTCTTGATCCTTCAAAGGAACTAGTCTTGACTTCCCTATGACAAACTGTATCTCTTTGTTGTTGACTATGTAGATCACAGCTGCATAGGCCTTCGTAGAAGAGTCTGTGAAGCAGTGAATTTGACATGTACTTATAGTGGCGTCCCTGAAGTAACATCTGGGCAAAGATATGTCTCGAACCTCTTCTAATTCGTTACATATCTCTGACCAATCGGTTTTTAATGTCTCAGAAAATGGCGTATCCCATTTTACCTTATTCTTCCATAGATTTTGTATGAACAGTTTGCTAGACAACAGTGACGGTACCGCAAATCCACATGGATCATAGATTGACGCTATGATTTTTAAGACACCTCTTTTTGTGAATACTGGTTCATTAAAGATCTTATCTTTCAGTTGAAGTGTGTCTTCCTTCAGTTTCCAGTTTAGACCAAGAACCTTGATCTTGTCTTCTTTGCAAGTTTCAGGTACTTGTTTTATAAATTCTTCGGAATTGGAACTCCAATCTCTAAGATTCATGGATAGCTGGTTGAATATCTTCTTAGAATTCTTATAAAGTTGAAGTGCTTCCTTTACTGTTTTTGTTCCGGTTACGACGTTATCAACGTATATGTCCTTAGTTAATTTCTTGACTTGTTCATCATCTGAACTTTGTAGGTGTAATTTAATTGTTGCATTGAGTAAAAATGGGCTTGATATAACGCCAAACGGGACCCTTGTGAATCTTAAATGAAGCAGATTATCTTCTGTAGCAGGCTTCTTTGTATCTTTCAGCCACAGAAATCGAGTTACATCTCTATCCGGTTTATTAAGTGCAATCTGTAGGAACGCCTTCTCGACGTCTGCACATATACCTATTGGTTGACACCTGAACTTTACAAGTAATCCGGTCAAGTCTTCTAACATCATAGGTCCACAATACAAGCATTGATTTAAACTTTTATTGTCCTTTGTTTTAGATGACGCGTCGTAGACAATTCTCATTGGTTTGTCAGGTACTTTTACTCCATGGTGTGGAAGGTAATGAATTGGATGTTTTACTGGTTGATCTCTCCAGTCAGGTGCGACTTCAATTATTCCGTTCATCATTTGGTTCTTCAATGTGTCTTCATATGCCAATAATGTGGATGTATCTAGTCGTTTCAATAAGTTGACGAGGCGACCGTAAGCTAATCCAAAATTCAAATCCAAAGCAGGGGGGTACTCAATCCAGGGCCAGGATACCGAGTACCTATTATCCTCATATTTAGTAGTTTCATTAAATCTTTTTACTGCCTCATCTTCTCGGTCTTCCTTCGGAGAGTCAGTTATGCCAATGGATTCAAGTTCCCACAGACCTTTCATATTAGTCTCGATCAGTGGTAGGTCAGGATCGTTGAATAACGTGTCTATATTGGACTGGAAGTATGTCACCACCGATAGTTCTTGAGTAGGACTGGAATCCATTTTCCCGCTTAGTATCCATCCGAAGTCAGATTGTACCATATACAAATTCTCTCTTAGTTTAATTTTCCGTTCTGAGATGAGTGAAAAGTAATAATCGTTTCCGATCAGGATATCCACTTGGTCTTGGAGAGAACCATCATCAGCTAGTTCTGATATATCTTCCCAGTGGCTGAGGTCCAGATGAGGGTATGGTACCCCATGTGATATCACTGGTACCACGTTAGCAAGCAGAGTGATTGTCTTACCTGCTCTTGTCCTCAACTGTACTCTGACTACGGGACTGTCTATTTCTTGAGGGGTATTTGATCCAAATGTAAATACAGTTAATGTGCTTTCTTCTTCAAATTTTAGATTAAGATCCTTTGCTGATTTCTGTGTGATGTATGTTTTCTGGCTTCCGGAGTCTAAAAGAACTCTGCATGAAAGTTTCTTAGAAGAATTTCCTACTTTATTTGCTGTAACTACCGCTGTTTGGAGAACTGTGAGTCCCTTATCTCTGGTGTGCAGAACATTTGTTGTTGTCGATTTATCCTTTTGTCTATCAGGAAATTTGGTAGGACATAAAGCACGATTATGACCTACTTTATGGCAATGAAAGCATTCCCTTTTCTTTCTACATTCTACAAGGGAATGTCCTATTCTAAAACAACCGTAGCATCTATTTTTTAACAAGGATTTTCTCTCGTTAATTTCTTTGTATTTAGTACATTCTTCGTTGTAGTGTGACTCTTTACAGAAGATACATTGAAATTTAGGCCTCTTTCTAGGTGGTCCCTCCTTCTTTGGGTTTTTCCTAGGATAACTTGCATCATTTGGACCGTTCCTGTTGTTCCTCTGGGAAATGTTCCTCTTATTTTGTGTTGGGTGGTGTCGAGTCATTTCCCTTTTGTTTTCATAGCTGCTCTGCTGGTATTTTCTCTGGTCTTCTTCTTTCTTCTGTTTGGTACGATCATCCTTCCCTGCGGAGTGAAGTGTTTTTACAGTATAATACTCTTTCTCATTTAGGTTTTTCTCATTTGTTAATCTATTTGCATCTTCACGTGCTGAGATGATGATTTCTAAATTTTTCCTTATCTCTTCGATCGATTCTTGTTTTATTTTCAATTTCATTTCATATATTATATCCTCTGGAAACTTCTCCATTACCATAAACCTCAAATGGTTATGGTTGATATTCTCACCCATGGAATCCAAAACTCTCAAATGTTTTTCAATATCAGTTAAAACTCTTCGACAATCTGCTATGGTTTTATTAGCTGGTTTTATTCTGTAGATTGAGGAATAGTGTGCATCAATTACTTGAGTTTGTTTCCCATACCTATCCTTTAAAGATTGTATGGCTATGGAATAATTTTTATTTGTAATATCCAACCCGTCTATCACTCCTTTGGCTTCTCCCTTCAAAGAATTCTTTAGGTATAATAACTTGTCAACGTCTGGTAAATTGCGATTATGAATATTGGAATTAAATTGGTCCCAAAATTGGTGCCATTCAAGAATGTTGCCTTCAAATTGTGATAGCTCTAATTTTGGTAATTTTCCTGTTAGGAAGCGTTCTTCAATTTTGTTGCTATTTGTTGTTGACCTTTCATATTCTTCTAACTTTACTTTAAGTTCGCAGCAAATTTCTTCAGCTTCCAGTTGTACTGCAGAAATGGAAGAGATCTCGTCTACCTGTGGTTCGCTAACGAGTCGAAAATAGTTGTTCAGTTCCCTCTCCAACCGTTGAAGACATGTATGAAGTTTAGAAGATACCACTCTTCCTTCATGTAAGGTCAAGTCATTGATTTCATTAGTGAGTTTGATAATTGTATTTCGAGCACATTCGGACAGAGTTTTTATTTTATCAGACAGGCCGCGAAGAATGAGGAGTATGGATTCCTCCATATTGATGTCCTGTAAGATGACGTTGCACTGTTACAGCTACATATTAAAATATATAAAACAAAATAACGCTTGTTTTAATTTCTGAAATATTTCTGTATTAATTTCATCATTATAGTTAATAATTGTTTGCAAAACTCATAATTTAATTGCAATATATCACACATCAACATAGAGGGTATTTTAAATTTTTTCATTGCCTTTCTGAAAATGGAACTTCAAATTCAATTTTCCCTTAAGGAAAATTTGTTAATATCATGGAAATAAACATTTCTTTTCAGATTTACTTAGGTATCTTGGGTCACCCTTTACAGGTAAGTAAATTTCATTCTAGCACACTCAATCACCAGGTGTACATAATCAATCATAGAATAAATAATATGTACCTGCCCATTAATTTAAAGACATCACCAGTCATAAACGGTGGGCCCTCAACTAACTGACACCGCCATGTACATAATGAGTACAAGAATTTATAATCTCTCTAGAATTATTTATTTGTATGTGTTGACAACACCTCTGCTTAGTCTCTAACACTCTAGCCTAGTCAGTCAAGGAGCTTTCGTTTATTATGAACGAGACAGTATTTATAAGTACTCGTCCATCGTGAAAGTATGAGATTAAAAACTATTACTCACTTCATATGTTATTAATTGTACTTCACTAATTCTATAGGTAGCTGTAGGTAACTTAATTTACTCCCTTTGGTGGTAATTACTTCTCCACTGATCAATTCTGGTCCTGTAAGAAGTGATTGAAAGGATAAGAATTTTTTTTATAATTATTTTTTTTGTTCAGGTAGGTACCTACTTAATTTTCTTTAAAATTTTATTGAATTTTCCCTTTACTTTACACAGGCGATCATATAGTGAAATTTCATGGGTAGAAGTACAATTAGCACAATCCGTGTTTATGACGCCTTCCCTTCAAGCTTTCCCGTCGAAGCGGTCGACGGCGAGTAGCCCCACAGACGGGCTCCATTTACCGGCGCAGGCGTGGTTCATGACCGCCAACATTCAAAGGGATTTCGACGAACGAGAAGGATCTCCCTTCTCTCCTACCTGATTACGTGTGGATCTGAGTATATCAGAGTACCTATTTATCAATTTCACTAAAATCAAATTCGAAATCGTAATCAACACGAACATGTCTGAGCCATACTGACCTTAGTGTTCACTTAAACACACTTATTTTATTCTTTACGTGGGGCAAATAAATAAGTTTCGTTATTTTGTTATCATGACACCGGTAATGTTAACCATTAGCTCTTTGCAGTAATGCAGTAATTATTAAAGCGCAGGAACAGACTGACCGCACAAAATGGCGAATGTCAAGAAAGCACGTAGGTACCTGTCGAAAGTTTTCCGTTTCCGTTTTGCAATGAATATCCGTTTCACATAAATAGACTTGTAACGTCGTATCCTTATGAATTAGTGAAAACTAATGATAAATCCTTCTGATAAATCATGAAACGAATAAACGTATAACATCACTTAGTTTATTTCACAAACAAGAAAGAATCATATCAATCCGAATTATAATTCAACAACGAGTAACGCCATCTATGCGATCCGTCATGCCAACTTATCACCATAAACTTCAACACGCTTAACTAATTACTTGTGATAGTTAATCCTTATATGATTAAATTAACATTAATTATTATCAGAGTCATATCAGCGAAACGTGTATCAAACCTATTCAACATTTTAGCATATTTTCATCAGTCTTTACACTAAGTTTACACAGAGTTCTCACAGATGGCAGCACTAGTAAGAACCTAATCATAGGAACTCAACCATATTTAACCAATTTAATCTCTTTTAAATAATCCTTTGTATTGATTATTCTTCTCAGATCCCAGCATCTCCACCATGTCGCGGCGAGTGGCTCCACAGACGGGACTTCTCGCGCGATGGAATTAGAATATATATGTGGACTTTATACCTGAGTTTCTTAATTGAGATTTGGTTTTCTGAGAAGTATCTTCAATAGTTAGGGAAGTTTGCTTCGCGTTCATCGGTTGCTTGTTCTTATCATTTAGTGTCACGTTCCGTCCGCCATCTGTTGGTTAAATTTAAATTGATTCCCACCATTTTAAACAATTAGTATACACATACATAGAAACATTTCTGGTGTCTCGGTTTTAGATTTAGAGTCACAGCCGTAGACCGAGCAATTCTCAGTCCACGGTCCCGGCACAGCAACGTTACACATATACTGCCAGGATTAATTTTAGTCACACTTGCTACGAGACTCTCTCTCGCAGCATATTAATTATTAAAGCGGAGCCGTAGCACTTAAGCTACTAATTAACTCCCTTGCCATCATATCTGGGTGCACCCCAGATTATCTCTTAATTAACTCTTCTGTATGTACCCATCAATGTTGTACATACGTATCTCCGTTGTAAGTACTCTGATGTGCGTACAACGGCAGATTGCTCTGTGTTGGGACGACTCCGTATTGAAGTACCGAAGGTCTCCCAACTGACTGATCACGGCCTTTCGCCCAGTCTTAATTCCACGAGGTTTCGCATTGCAACATCGAACGACTTGCAACACGAAAGGCTCTCATGTATCCGACTCAAGTCCGAGATCACCATAAACTCTTATATCAATAAAATTAGGAATTTTAGAATCAATATTAGGTGGGGAATCACCGCGCATATTTCAGCGCTACCACTTAGCTTTGTAACTTTCAGGATGAGCCGCTGCCAGGCTGGAAAACTCCCATCAGCACCACTAACTTTTACTTTTCACTATTGAAAGGGTATTAGATTAAATACTCGCGTCTTAGCAAAAGGCGGTAAAAGGGCACAGACTACATAGACATTACGTAAACGTCATAACCATGAATTGTAAGTACTTTATCTGTGGCAATCCCTATGAATTCGGTGTTGCCAGCAAATCACCTCACGTTGATCAGTTTGATACATGTTTCGCTCCGATAATATTAGTTTAATTCTGTTACCTGTTTATTTCGCGGACTGCTCGTCGCGACAGGATGTGCGTTAATTATGTTACATGTTGTATATATTTTTTTAAACTTATGCGTAAATACAACCAAACACCAGACTTATATATTATTTAAGTAAGCGCGTGCTTAGTGGGTGGCACGCGGCAGCCGACTAAATGGCCACTACGAAATGGCCCCCGCCAATGCTTGCAGTTATATACATTTCATTTCATCATTCTTTTTTTCTTCAATCTTTTGGCATCCGTCTGCTGGGCTGCGTTTAAAGGGCCGATTACACTATACGATTCATCGTGCCCTAAGTCCGTAATTTCCGATGGATTGGGTGGTGTGATCGCTGTTAAGGGCCGATTACACGACACGATTCATCGTGCCCTAAGTCCCTAAGTTCCGATGGATTGGGTGGTGTAATCGCTGTTAGGCTGTTAGTTTCCCTAAATCGGGCGATCGACAGTGCTCGACCGCCCTAAGTCCCTAAGTCCCGATAAATCGTGTCGTGTGATCGCGGTTAGTGCGCTCAGTAGCGGCACGGCGTTCGTCATGAAATGACATGTCGTGAAGTGAAAATGGGTACGCAACGCGAAAGAGAGATGAATACTCGTAAATATTCCTTCACCTAACGACTTCTCTTCTTCTTATTTTTAACTATACCCAACGTTGCTGCGAGAGCGATTCCAAGCAGGGTTAGCATGATTAAAACACCTGTTTAAAACATTTTGAAATTAAACAGTGTTTTTTATTACCCTTTTCAACTACTTTTCAAGGCGAATGAATGCTTATAAAATGAAAATAAATAAATATTCAGGAGTCTAAATAGCTTGACATAAAACCATTTGAGTCTATGCCATTGTTTTTCCATATTTTTAACTTTTATTGGCAATACTTAAAAATATTAGATAAAAAACATCACTTTTTTTTTCCATTGATCACTTTTATAACAAGAAATCATTATCACAACTAAGGGCGAATTTGAAAAGATGTAGTCTAGAAATGAAACATAATGGGGATGGCAACTCAAAGCTAATCGTAGATGGCGCTGCGATAGTTGGTCCCCACGTCTACCTTGTACAAAAAAACAAACAAGATTATTTGTTATAAAAATTGAGTATAAATACAAAACAAATATGGAAAATTATTCGTCCATGCAAGTACTATATACTAAAAGAAGAATTAAGACGCCGCGGCGCATCTACAAGAGAAAAAAAGTGATTTAATTGAGTGGTTATACATTTGATTTTACCGTAATAAATCCACAATTACTTGTAGTTGAGGTTTCAATTTTTGAGTTTAGGTATGTTTTACCTGTCCTCTCCTTTATCAAGAATATAATGCTGCTTTTGACTTTCTATTTTGATAAAATATCATAATGTTTTAAGTCAGTAATTTTAACCTTTTTTTCTATTTAGATTCGAGAAATATCACAATATATTTAATTTCTTAACACCACAACTATTACAAAACTCGTTCCAGGTGATAATTCTTCGATTTTCGAGCGATGCAATACTGGTACATAACCTCCAAAAGAAAAGTAGATATTATTTTGAAAAGTGTATTCCATCATTTTTACAGCTTATTACACAACATCTAGTCATTTTACATCAATAAATGTTTTTTTTTCTGAAAATTCCTTTGATTTTACAGTTCTTTGGGGACCAAACTGTCATTTTCACTTTGACACTTGCCTTCCCCATTGATTTATACGTTTAAACAACGACAAACAACGTGGAAAAAATTGAAAAAAACCAGAAACTAAAAAAAAAACATTCTTGAAACATTTTGAACTGTTTATTTTATAAATTTGAAAAAAAAAATGTTTTTTTGTTTTTCAACCCCGACTCCAAGTTTCTGATACTTTGTAAGCGTAGGCGCCATCTTCACTGCTCGACGGTTGGCTGCCAAGTGAGTTAGGGTGGCGATATCGTGTAGTGTGATCTGGGCTGCGTTTAAATCCTTTATCCAGTTTAAATTTATACTGACTAAATGTCAAACACCCCGTATAAGTATACCGCGAGGTGTAAAATGAAGCTAACTAAAATTTAATCTGCCCCGTTTATGGTCGTCCGCTGGTATAAGTTTTTACTAAATGGAATAAATTTTTGCGACCTTTTTACCTCGCAAAATTTTATCCTGCTGTCAGACTGACATTAAGTTTTGTTGTTTTGCTCGATTCGCGCCGTAAAAACGAATATTATTTTTATTTTAGAGATTAAATATCATTTGTGGATTATGGATTTATAATAAACCAGCAAATTGATTATTTGTTCAATAAACTGAGCTGTCAATTGAATTTGACAACTAACATTGACAGAAACTTATGACTCCATTCAGCGAACCCTCGCTAGTTTAATTTTTTCCCGGCGAAACATCGCTGGAAGATTTAAACGCACCCCAGAACGCGGCCCAATCTATCGAGTCCAGGGGTGCGTTTAAATCTTCCAGCGATGTTTCGCCGGAAAAAAATTAAACTAGCGAGGGTTCGCTGAACGGAGTCATATCTTATTGTCAATGTTAGCTGTCAAATTCAATTGACAGCTCCTTTTATTGAACAAATAATCAATTTGCCGGTGTATTAAAAATCCTTAATCCAAAAATAATATTCACTCTCTAAAATAAAAATAATATTCGTTTTTACGGCAAGAGTCGAGCAAAACAACAAAACTTAATGTCAATCTGACAGCAGGATAAAATTTTGCGTGGTAAAAAGGTCGCAAAAATTTCTTCCTTTCAGTAAAAACATACACCAGCGGACGACCGTAAACGGGGCAGATTAAATTTTAATTGGATAAAGGATTTAAACGCAGCCCAGGGCTGCGTTTAAATCCTTTATCCAGTTTAATTTTATACTGACTAAATGTCAAACAGCCCGTTTAAGTACACCGAGAGGTGAAAAATGATACCAATTAAAATTTAATCTGCCCCGTTTACGGTCGTCCGCTGGTCTATGTTTTTACTGAAAGGAATAAATTTTTGCGACCTTTTTACCACGCAAAATTTTATCCTGCTGTCAGATTGACATTAAGTTTTGTTGTTTTGCTCGATTCTTGCCGTAAAAACGAATATTAATTTTATTTTAGAGAGTGAATATTATTTTTGGATTATGGATTTATAATACACCGGCAAATTGATTATTTGTTCAATAAACTGAGCTGTCAATTGAATTTGACAACTAACATTGACAAAAAGATATGACTCCGTTCAGCGAACCCTCGCTAGTTTAATTTTTTTCCGGCGGAACATCACTGGAAGATTTAAACGCACCCCTGGGCTGCGTTTAAATCCTTTAACCAGTTTAAATTTATACTGACTAAATGTCAAACAGCCCGTTTAAGTACACCGAGAGGTGAAAAATAATACCAATTAAAATTTAATCTGCCCCGTTTACGGTCGTCCGCTGGTCTATGTTTTTACTGAAAGGAATAAATTTTTGCGACCTTTTTACCTCGCAAAATTTTATCCTGCTGTCAGATTGACATTATGTTTTGTTGTTTTGCTCGATTCGCGCCGTAAAAACGAATATTTTTATTTAAGAGAGCGAATGTTATTTGTAGATTATGGATTTCATTAATATCACACCGGAAAATTGATTATTTGTATAATAAACTGAGCTGTCAATTGAATTTGACAGCTAACATTGACAGAAACTTATGACTCCGTTCAGAGAACTCTCGCTAGTTTAATTTTTTTCTGGCGAAATGTCGCCGGAAGATTTAAACGCACCCCTGCTCATCGGCCCGATGAATCGTGTCGTGTAATCGGCCCTCTAGGCTGAGGACACTAACAGCCTAACAGCGATCACACCACCCAATCCATCGGAAATTAGGGACTTAGGGCACGATGAATCGTATAGTGTAATCGGCCCTTAAATCTATTATCCATTTTAAATTTAAACTGACTAAATGTCAAACACCTCGTTCAAGCACACCGCGAGGTGTAAAATGAAACTAACTAAAATTAAATCTGCCCCGTTTACGGTCGTCCGCTGGTATAAGTGTTTACTGAATGGAATAAATTTTAGCGACCTTTTTACCCCGCAAAATTTTATCCTGCTGCTGTCAGATTGACATTGAGTTTTGTTGTTTTGCTCGATTCGCGCCGTAAAAACGAATATTTTTATTTTAGAGAGTTCTTAATTCATGGTCTCGGTGAATATTATTATTTGTGGATTATGGATTGAATTGTTATTTGTTCAATAAACTGAGCTGTCAATTGAATTTGACAGCTTACATTGACAGAAACCTATGACTCCGTTCAGCGAATCCTCACTAGTTTAATGTTTTTCCGGCGAAAATTCGCCGTCTGGGGTGCGTTTAAATCTTCCAGCGACGTTTCGCCGGAAAAAAATTAAACTAGCGAGGGTTCGCTGAACGGAGTCATAAGTTTCTGTCAATGTTAGTTGTCAAATTCAATTGACAGCTCAGTTTATTGAACAAATAATCAATTTGCCGGTTTAATATAAATCCATAATCCACAAATAATATTTACTCTCTAAAATAAAAATAATATTCATTTTTACGGCGCGAATCGAGCAAAACAACAAAACTTAATGTCAGTCTGACAGCAGGATAAAATTTTGCGTGGTCAAAAGGTCGCAAAAATTTATTCCATATAAAAACTTATACCAGCGGACGACCGTAAACGGGGCAGATTAAATTTTAGTTAAAAGTGAAGTGAAAAATAAAACTAACTGAAATTTAATCTGCCCCGTTTACGGTCGTCCGCTGGTATAAGTTTTTACTGATTGGAATAAATTTTTGCGACCTTTTTACCTCGCAAAATTTTATCCTGCTGTCAGATTGACATTAAGTTTTGTTGTTTTGCTCGATTCGCGCCGTAAAAACGAATATTTTTATTTTAGAGAGTGAATTTATTTGTGGACTAGCTTCTGCCCGCGACTTCGTACGCGGATCCTGTTGCTTATGCCAGTGACGACGGGGTCGTCAAAATCGAAGATCTGAAACGTCGAATTCTAAGAGCCTGGGGACGGGAAAATAACGGGATGCGCGAGACGATTCCAGACGTTCTAGATCTTTCATTTTTGTAAGTCAACAGGAAATGACCATCAGACTAAACAAATCTTGCTAAGACGTCATTCCTATGTATGTATATTAAGTATAGTGTAGCTGGGCTCTTGGAGCTCCACATCAGGTGTTCCAGATCTCAATTTTCATACGTCAACAGAGAATACTCATTAGGCTGAACAACTCTTGCTAAGACGTCATTCCTGTATATGTTATAGTGTACCTGGGCTCTTGAAGTTCCACATCAGGTGTTCCAGATCTCAATTTTCATACGTCAACAGAGAGTACTCATTAGGCTGGACAACTCTTGCTAAGACGTCATTCCTATATATGTTATAAAGTAGCTGGGCTGTTGGAGTTCCACATCAGGTGTACCAGATCTTCAATTTTTATTGGACAACAGAGGTACGTTGCTCATCAGGCTCAACAACTCTTGCTAAGACGTCTTTACTGTATATGTTATAGTGTTGCTGGGCTCTTGGAGCTCCACATCAGGTGTTCCAGATCTTCAATATTTATACATCAACAAAAGGTGCTCATCAGGCTGAACAACTCTTGCTAAGACGTCATTCCTGTACATGTTATAGTGTAGCTGGGCTCCTGAAGTTCCACATCAGGTGTTCCAGATCTTCAATTTTTATACATCAACAGAAGGTGCTCTTCAGGCTGAACAGCTCTTGCTAAGACGTCATTCCTGTATATGTTATAGTGTAGGTGGGCTCTTGAAGTTCCACATCAGGTGTTCCACATCTTCAATTTTTATACATCAACAGAAGGTGCTCATCAGGCTGAACAACTCTTGCTAAGACGTCATTCCTGTATATGTCATAGTGTAGCTGGGCTCTTGGTGTTCCACATCAGGTGTCCAGGATCTTCAAATTTATTCTCCCAGCAGAAAATGCTCATCACGTGGAACAATTTTTGCTATGGCACCATTTCTGTATCTCTTATAGTTAAGCAGGTCTGTTGCGGTTCTGCATCAGGTGTTCAAGTATCCAAGATAAATTATAGCCTATATGTTAACCGGACTTAATACCTATACAACAAAAAAAAATCATTCAAATCCGTCCAGTAGTTCCGAAGATTAGCGTGCACAAACACACAGACAAACAGACAAAAAAAAAGTTAACTACATTTTCGGGTTCGGCATCGATAAAATAACAACCCCTGCTACTTTTTTTTTGTATATTTCCATTGTACAGACACCAAATTTATTATAAGTATAGATATAGATTATGGATTTAATTAATATTACACCGGCAAATTGATTATTTGTTTAATAAACTGGGCTGCCAATGGGGATGGCAACTCAAAGCTAATCGTAGATGGCGCTGCGATAGTTGGTCCCTACGTCTGCCTTGTACAAAAAAGAAACAAGATTTATTGTTATAAAAATTGAGTTTATATACAAAACAAATATGGCAAATTATTCGTCAATGCAAGTGCATATACTTAAAGAAGAATTAAGACGCCGCGGTGCATCTACAAGAGAAAAAAAGTGATTTAATTGAGTGGTAATACATTTGATTTTACCGTAATAAATCCACAATTACTTGTAGTTGAGGTTTCAATTTTTGAGTTTAGGTATGTTTTACCTGTCCTCTTCTATAACAAGAATATAATGCTGCTTCTGACTTTATATTTTGATAAAATATCATAATGTTTTATGTCAGTAATTTAACCCCTTTTTTCTATTTATATTCGAGAAATATCACAATATATTTAATTTATTAACACCACAACTATCACAAAACTCGTTCCAGGTGATAATTCTTCCGCCAGACGAACCATTTCATGATTTATAGAGCGATGCAATACTGGTACTTAACCTCCAATAGAAAAGTAGATATTATTTTGAAAAGTGTATTCGATTGTTTAGTTATGGTATAATCTTTTTTACAGCATAATACATAACATCTAGTCATTTTACATCAATAAATCGTTTTTTTTTCAGAAAATTCCTTTGATTTGACAGTTGTTTTGGGACCAAACTGTCACTTGTCACTTTGACACTTGCCTTCCCCATTGAATTTGACAGCTAACATTGACAGAAACATATGACTCCGTTCAGCGAACCCTCGCCAGTTTAATTTTTAACAAGCGAAATATCGCCGGCTGATTAGCTTGTAACAATAAATGGCGAAATCGGCACGTTTCGCATAATAACATTTCGGTCATTCGATGTCAATGTCACCAGTCCACAGGAATGTCACTCACTCACAGATGTCAGTATAAAAATAAACAATGTGCCGTGTACGAATTTCTAATCAAAGCAAAGGTTTTTAACAATCCAATTTACTAAAACTAGTAAATAATGGTATCAACGTACCACATTGTAAAACTTTTTAAGAAAGCAACTGCCGAAAGATATCACAAAAGTTTAGAAGATACAGAAACTCCAGTTATTACAACTAGACTTGGAACAATCGAGGAAAAATGCAGAATATGTCTGAAGAAAGGTACTTTACCAATTTTTGATGAGAAAAGACCCGATATTTTCGAAGACATTGTTACATTCGGCGACATCCAATTAAGTGAAGACGACGAACATCCTAAGTTTTTATGTGATTCTTGTTTGAAATTACTAGAGGCTGCTATACTATTCAGAAAAACTGCAAAGACATCTGATCAAATTTTGAGACAAGCTTCGTCCAAAATCAGGAAGCCTTCCAGCCTTCACCAAAACAATGACGGAACAGCAAAAGAAAACACAGATTCAACATCACTGTTACAAAATTTCTTCTCATCCGTTGAGAGTGATAATGAATGTAGTAATAATTCTAAACCCATGAGATACAGGAAGAACATACCTAAAGTACAGTGTAGAATATGCTTTAAAATCATCACAAAAGCTTATTACAAGGAGCATTTTGCTCTCCACAACCAAACTGTGCCCAAATATGTTTGTGATATTTGCGGCAAATCTTTTCGCCAGAGATGTTCTTACAGAAACCATTACTTTACACACAGTTCTGAATTTCCTTACAAATGTACAATATGTCCTTACAGAGGTAGTCATTCAGGGCTTTTAAAAATCCATATGCGTACACATACAGGAGATTATAGGTACATGTGCACAGAATGCCCTGCTAGGTTCTTAACTAAGAGTAATTTGAATAAGCATGCACTTAAACACAAAGAACCAATGTTCAAATGTGATACCTGCCAGAGAGGTTTTCATTCTAAGCTTATTTTGGAAAGACATTTTGAAGCAGACCATCTAGGAATAAAGAATCATATTTGTAATGTTTGTGGGAAAGCATTTGGATATAGAAAGGCAATGATGAGGCATCAGCTTGATGTTCACAAAAGACAAAAGAAATTGAATGGGAGAACACCAGCGTATATAGAGGCTGAAATAAATAAACTAGAAGACCTTTTAGAATCATGTAAATAGATCTATACTGCCTTTTGTTATTGAATTTATATTATAAAAACAAAGACATGTTTTATGTTCACTTGTCTGAGGCTAATCTATTCATTATTTTTTACCCGACTGCGCCAGGAGGGTTATTTATTTTAAGAATTAAATAATTATTTATTTCTATTATGTTACAGTAATAAATAATAATAAATATAACTATTTTGTTACAGTAATAAATCTTAAAAATGTAAATGGTTTGTGTATTTTATTTATTGACCATTAAATCCCGGTATTAGCGATGCTTATAGGAAAGCATAGTCCTGACATCTTATGCTGAATGATGACTATATCTCTGCACTAAACACTTCCTTAGGTGCCTCAATAAGGAGTTTTTACCTGCTGAAGCATAAAAAAGATCAAAGATTTTACCATTAAAAAAGCATGAGGCTTGCAAGGAGAAAAGGAAGGCCTTTGCCCAGTTTTGGGACAGATCAGCGGGCTATTAAAAATACAGAAGTCAGTTATCAGTTTGACCAACACTCTTAAATATCATATCATAATCAGTAGGTTTATATAAAAAAAAGATAAGTGATAAAAATAAATTAGTGTTGTATTAATTAAATTTTATTTTCAACACTTCAAGTAATTACAGAAGTTTTACAATTATTTTGTGCAGCAATGAAATTAATGTAAACCTATCAACATTCGAAAGTGAATTTCTGCTACCATATTTTTATCCACTTTGTTTATACTATGTTTTACTTTTTAATGAGATCATTCCAATTAAATTTTACTATGTATTACACTTATTGTAGTCTTAAAATTTACTATTAGGGCATTGTCCCTAAAATGGCATCGAGAGTCTATATCTAGCACCAACGCATAACAGCACACATCCGGGGTTCTCTTCTTCATCCTGTTTAGGGACAATAATATCAATCATCTTTCAAAAATTGTGCACAGACTTGCCCAGCAGTCTTGCTTGCAGTTGATGTGACTCAGCCAATCCAATTTTAGTCTGGCACCCTTTATGCCATTATCCATGTCCATTTCAGAACACAACATGGTGTTTAAAACATTACAGTTTAACTAACATTACCACTTCTATGTTGAGCTTCTAAATAAGCTGGCATCCGTCCAAACAACAGCTTCTCCCTTTTATGAACATGCCTCTGATGCTTCATCATAGCATTCCTGTATCCAAATGCTTTTCCACAAATATTACAGACATGGTTTTTAATGCCCAAGTGATCGGCCTCGTAATGCCTCTGCAACATCAGTTTTGTGTGAAATGCCCTTTTACAAGCATCGCAGTGAAGCTGAGGCTCTTTGTGCTTCAATGTGTGGCTGTTCAAATTACTCTTAAACAGAAACCTGGCCGGGCATTCAGTACACATATACCTATAGTCTCCGGTGTGGGTTCTCATATGGGTTTTCAGTAACTCAGAGTATCTTCCTTTATATGGACAGAACTGGCATTTGTATGGGAATTCATTGCCATGTCTCAGGCTATGGTTATGGTAAGCACATCTTAGTCTGAATGACTTTCCACAGACATCACAAACATACTTCTTATGGTCAGGGTCGTGCATAGTCATGTGCTCCTTAAAGTAGGATCGGTTTATGATTTTATTACATATATTACAAGTTACTTTTGGTGAATACTTGATTTTTGGTTTCTTTTCGCTTTTTATTAGGCCAACATCTTCAGTTTCCATGTCCCACTTTTCTGGCTGTTTCGTTTCATAGACGCTATTGTCGCTAAAATCCTGATCAAATTGATCATGTTCTTCAATAGTTTCTTCTTTTACCGGCTTTTTAAGGATATCCTCGGTTTTTCTCACTATTTTTCTGAACAGTATAGCTCCTTTGATAAACTCGTGACAAATATCGCACAGAAGCTTTGGGTACTCGTCATCTTCTTTCAACTCTATGTTGGAGAGAACTTGTAATGCTTCTACAATAAAAATAGTGTCTTCGGTACCGAAAATCGGCATACAACCGTCTTGTAAACATACCCGGCATTTAGATAGTAAATCTTCCTTGGTTTTTAAATGTGTATCGGTATTTTCATGTATGGTTTTGTAATATTCGGTAGCACTTAATTTACGTTTTTCTTTTCGCGCTTTTTTCATCAGGTAGTACAATGTCAGCATGGTATTGAAGAATTAAACTTGGGTACGTTAGTGTAAAGTAAAGTATTTTCGTACAATTTAACTTTTTGTTTCAATGTTACAAAAAAAAAATAAACAAATAGACTGAATCCTGAATCACGGAATGCCTGACACTCACACTACCTATGTCTGGGGTGCGTTTAAATCACAGACTACATAGACACTCAGACGACCGACTCCCATACAAGAAAAATGGTCCGTAGAGATTGGAAAAATTGAATTTGACAGTTCATGTTTTTTAATTTTCAAGTGTTGAATCTGTGGCAAAGGCAACCGATTTTTGCCAGATTCAGCCTAGTTGTCCCTGCACCAAAAAGGATTTTAAATTTTTAGTTTGTTTTTTAATCTCGGAGACCAAATGGGGATGGCAACTCAAAGCTAATCGTAGATGGCGCTGCGATAGTTGGTCCCCACGTCTACCTTGTACAAAAAAACAAACAAGATTATTTGTTATAAAAATTGAGTATAAATACAAAACAAATATGGAAAATTATTCGTCCATGCAAGTACTATATACTAAAAGAAGAATTAAGACGCCGCGGCGCATCTACAAGAGAAAAAAAGTGATTTAATTGAGTGGTTATACATTTGATTTTACCGTAATAAATCCACAATTACTTGTAGTTGAGGTTTCAATTTTTGAGTTTAGGTATGTTTTACCTGTCCTCTCCTTTATCAAGAATATAATGCTGCTTTTGACTTTCTATTTTGATAAAATATCATAATGTTTTAAGTCAGTAATTTTAACCTTTTTTTCTATTTAGATTCGAGAAATATCACAATATATTTAATTTCTTAACACCACAACTATTACAAAACTCGTTCCAGGTGATAATTCTTCGATTTTCGAGCGATGCAATACTGGTACATAACCTCCAAAAGAAAAGTAGATATTATTTTGAAAAGTGTATTCCATCATTTTTACAGCTTATTACACAACATCTAGTCATTTTACATCAATAAATGTTTTTTTTTTCTGAAAATTCCTTTGATTTTACAGTTCTTTGGGGACCAAACTGTCATTTTCACTTTGACACTTGCCTTCCCCATTGACAAATGATAATGTTAAAACTGACATAAATGCTGTTGAAATTTGTGTCAGTTTGCCATTTGCACCTGTCAATTCAGTCTCAGAGATTTAAAAAAATGAGAAAAATATAAATGAAACACAGAACATAATTATTTAAAGTTGTTTATTTATGACAAAATAACATTTTACATCATAAATGGCATAAAATACAGGTATTATCAGATGTAAGAATTGCTAGCTTATACAAAACAATATTTAAATTATATAAACATATACAATAATTTAACAAGGTATTAATTACATTTTTAACGTATATTTTAACTCTCGGAGGAAATTTGCAATAATGTGCGTAAGCTAAATTAAATAAGGACCTCATTTCATGTTGCTTGATAAAGTTATAAAAAATAAATGCACCATGCAAAAATTCCTGTTCATCTGCCAGTTACATAGATTATAGCTAAATTATTTTCATGAGTTCTCTAATATTTCTAGGTAATTTATTAACAATAGTACAGTAATAGTTAACATTTAGTAAAAATTGCCACATTATTAGTCCCATAGATTTAAAAGATGAACTGCGCCTTATCTAGCCAACTGACAGATAAAATTGTCCCGTCTAGAAGGAGAGGTAAACAATTACATAGACTTAAAAGTAATCATTTTCTTGTCTTTCTAGAGAGTATGGTCAACGTAAGGCAGCTATTGCTCAGTCCATCCTTTAAGTCTATGATTGGTTGATAGTCCATACATTAAAATTGATCTAAATATTCACAAAAAAAAAACAGCTCATCAGTCACCTATAAAGACAGTCTTTTCTGATACAACACAATATATTTAAATGTATTTTCTTTTAATTTATAATTAGTTCCTTACCAAAATCATTGATGGTGACTTTTGAGTTCTTAATATTATAACTCACACAAGCTCCATTAACTGAGTTGAATATATTATAAGTAGTACCTTTGAGGGTGTGGCTAAAACTTCTCCCATCAGGATATTGAACTGAAACAAATGAAACTTGCATTAAACTTGGTTGATTGCAATTAAGTAAGGTTAATGACGGCTGGTCCGAAGTTGTATTTGAAGACCACTTGGAAAAATGTGGGGTAGCCTTTGTCCAGTAATAGAGGAACATTAAGGGCTATTAAAAAATATATATAGAGATCAGATTCAGGAAACTATGCTTATTCACAATGATAAGATTAATAACTGGTATTAATATAAACTTCTTTGATTTGATTACATCACATGTCATTATTTCAACAAATTGGTCAAATGCTTGTGAGTGATAAAATTACCATTTCTATTTGATGAAAACAGAGAATAAGAAAAAAATATCTGAAAATTAATAAAATACTTACAAAATTATCGTTTCTTAAATAGAGTACATGCAAATGCTTAGCTGAAACTGGACCACAAATTCTTCACCTGAAAAGAAATAATACAATTTATTTTAATAAGTATGATGTACCATTGACCAACTGAAAGATAAAATTGGCCATACTCTAGAATGAGAGCCACTGTAACAGAAAAGATAGGACCCGCTCTACTATTCCTCTTTCTAGTTGAGTGGGATCAATTTTATGTAGCTATTGCGCAGTCCATACTTTAAGTGTATGGTATTTAACATTCTAAATTCTAATGAACAATGTCATCATAATTTTAATTCAAACTGTGGGAGATTGGTGCTTATTCGAAATGATAAGATAAGCAAATATTTATGATTTACATACTAACCTTCGTCAACTTTACAAGATTTTTTTAGGGTAATTTCATCAGCTGAAAACAATGATAATTTGAGCCGATTCTTCCTCTTTTCAAACCTTTTCTGGCACACATATACATTTTTTGATATCTTGTAGTCAACTAGCGCACATATTCACTGAATATAGTACAATAATCCCAGTTTATAAGCGAATTTCAAGTTTTATCTCATTAACACGAAACGAACTCATTTTAACGTCCTTTCGTTTATCATTGTAATGAACCACATAATTCTTGATGCACATGTTGCACTGGAAGGCTAAATATTACCGTATAAACTAGTGAAACTGTTAAATAAGTAAGAAAATATAAAATAGAAACTTTTCGAAGTTTTGTTCAGTCAGACATATTGACATAGACTTTTGTAAATTGTCTTTGGTTTTGGCACCGGGCGAAAGAGGGGGCAGGGAATGAACGAGGGACGCAGGGTACTACCCCCGTTACCCCGCGTCCCTCACTTTAGCGAAGTTTCTGGCCATAGAGCATAAGGTTGAAATTTTTTGTTCTAAGTTTGCCTGCCGTGGTTTAAATCTTCCAGCGATGTTTCGCTGGAAAAAAATTAAACTTTTCAATTGACAATGACAGCTCAGTTTATTGAACAATTATTCAATTTACCGGTGTATTATAAATCCATAATCCAATAATAATATTCACTCTCTAAAATAAAAATAATATTCGTTTTTACGGCAAGAATCGAGCAAAACAACAAAACTTAATGTCAATCTGACAGCAGGATAAAATTTTGCGTGGTAAAAAGGTCGCAAAAATTTATTCCTTTCAGTAAAAACATAGACCAGCGGACGACCGTAAACGGGGCAGATTAAATTTTAATTGGTATCATTTTTCACCTCTCGGTGTACTTAAACGGGATGTTTGACATTTAGTCAGTATAAATTTAAACTGGATACAGGATTTAAACGCAGCCCAGACAGACGACTGTCAAGTCAAGTGTCTTCTTTTGTCACTGTCAGTAGTGTCAATGTCATTTCTGCAGTGTTGCCGTTTTAGCCACTTTGTGGCTAGGGCTGCGTTATCCTTTATCCAGTTTAAATTTATACTGGCTAAATGTCAAACACCCCGTTTAAGTACGACGCGAGGTGAGAAATGAAGCTAGCTAAAATTTAATCTGCCCCGTTTACGGTCGTCCGCTGATATAAGTTTTTACTAAATGGAATAAATTTTTGTGACCTTTTTACCTCGCAAAATTTTATCCTGCTGTCAGACTGACATTAAGTTTTGTTGATTTGCTCGATTCGCGCCGTAAAAACGAATATTATTTTTATTTTAAAGAGTATATATTATTTGTGGATTATGGATTTTTATTAAACCGGCAAATTGATTATTTGTTTAATAAACTCAGCTGTCAATTGAATTTGACAACTAACATTGACAGAAACTTAAGACTCCGTTCAGCAAACCCTCGCTAGTTTAATTTTTTACCGGCGAAACATCGCCGGAAGATTTAAACGCACCCTAGATCTAGCGGATTTTCAACGGTTCTAGCCAAACACAAAACCATTTTAGCCACCAAAATAAATCTAGCCACTTTTGGCTGATTTTTCGATTGTTAAACTTTTACTAAATTACTATTAGAAGTCTACCGATTAATTAAACCAAACTACAAAAAAAACAATTAAAAATATTAAAAAAAGCTTGCCACAATATATTATGTTTTGCCTGCTGAAGTTTTAAACAAAGTAACAAAAACGGTCAAATCGGTCAAACAAATTGAAATACCACCCACATCATCACCCATTGACGAAGAGATTAATGAATCTCCAGATGTCACTGTAGACTTAGGAATTGATTTTTAATTTTAAACCAAATAATTGAGAATATTTTTCACTAGCTGAACGTTTATTAGCTTTTAATAATGTTAAATACTAAGTAGTATTAAAATTGTTTTATTTAACCCATTTATCACCGTGCCGAAATTGTAATACTTATTAATAGTAGGTAATTGGACGGATACCTAACAGTACCTGGCCAAAAGCACTTTAGCCACTTCTAGGCGAATTTTGAAAGAGATTTTTTTGCAAAACTGGCTACTTTTTACTTACATGTAGCCACAAACTACATTGTCCTAACGGCAACACTGCATTTCTGTAAATCAGCTGATTTTGTTTAAAGAAAACGTAAACACCAAATAAAGAAAGATTGATGAAAAATGTCGGGTTCCTACTTTATGTTGCAATTTTTGAAAAAAATAAAGCAGCAGAGGGAATTGCTAAACCATAACACTATGAATCGCCAAGATAGCGACGGGGTAATAATTAAAAGTAACAATAAATGCAGGCTTTGTTTGAGAGAGGGTAAGATAGCGATTTACAATTCGGATAACACTTTCAACATTGCAGAAGCAATACAAACTTTTGTGGACATAGAAGTAAATGAAAATGATGATTACCCTAAGCACTTGTGTACGAAATGCCACGTTTTTCTTCGGAACGCAGTGGCATTTAAGAAATCAGCTCAAGACATTGACAAACAACTTCGTCAGACCCCACCTGAGGACTCTGGAGAAATATATGCAGAGAATGATCCAGACTTTCATAACATGTCACCATTAGTTGAACCTAAAGAACTTGTCCATAAATCCGAGTACAGTTGTAAACTGTGCAAGCTCAATTTCAAGTCTTATGAACAATTAATTGCTCACAAAAGATCAAGCACGCACAAGAAAGTCCGTATTCGATGTCCCTTGTGCTACAGACTGCTTACAGCTCAGTTATACCAGAAACATGTAGCTAGACACCAATCTGCAACTCATCTCATTTGTGATATATGTGGAAAACTCTACCGTAAAGATAATTTGGCCAGGCACCTACAACTTCACAGCTTTGACCTGCCATTCAAATGTCAGATCTGTCCATACAGAGGACGCTTTAAGGATTCACTAAAAATCCACATGAGAACACACACTGGTGACAAACCTTTTTCCTGTGACAAGTGCGAGTTGTGGTTTTTAACAAGAAGCAATCTGAACAGGCATCTATTAACTCATGAGAAGGAAAGACCTTTCAAGTGTCTTGAATGTGGAAGAGGCTTTTATACTAAGCGGGATATGGATGTACATTTTAAAGCTGATCATGTGGGTCTCAGGGAGTTTGGCTGCAAGATGTGTGGCAATAAGTATGGCACTCGGAAGGCACTGATGAGACATGAAGTCAGAGTACATAAGAGAGATAAGAAGGCGAAAGGGCGAATGCCATTGTATCTACAAGTAGGATATCGGAAAGAAGACGAGGTCATGTCCAACATGTTGGTTGCTGTCAAACTGTTGTCTGATACAGCTGCAGTAGTTAGTTAATTTTTTATAAACGACTAAAGCGTTGTCCCTTTTAATTACATACAGTTTAGCCTGTGCGGTTGAACATTTATCCCACAGGAGCATATCCTATGTAATAACCCAGGTCACAGTCTACCTAGTCATCAAATCGGTTTCAACAAAGGTTTAACGACCATTTTTTTTTTGTTAATCTTAAATAAAACAAAATCATGAGTTCATTGCATAAATATTTATTCTCATAACTAGACAATAAGTGTTTATAAAAACAGTTTAATAAAATCTTTAATGCACTTTGAAATTACTTTATATGCTGATTAAATTATAATGTAATGAAAATTTCATTGGACTAGTTTTGTACAGATCATAATATTTAAAGTAAATACACTTTTTGCAATAATTAATATTGGACTATATTTAAGTTTACACAGAAAGACAACACTTAATACATTTTTGTAAATAAAAGTCACACACATTTATATATAGGTAAATCTTTGGTGTAATAAAACTACTGAACAATGGAAGATTTTTTGATAGTAACTATTCAGTATAAATATCTAAATAAAGGCCACATTATCACTTAAGTTACACTTAACGGATGGATACAAACAACAATGGGAAAGGCTTTTATGTTTTTCTAAAATATGTTTCTTATGTTACAATACTGGCCTCAAATACTTATATAAGAGGCATACCCTACACTCCCATTGGCCTTAGTAAAGTCCTTCAACAGTTATTCTAACCTCTAGTACCTATTAAGTTGGCTTACCTGCTGTATCATGACCACCATAGAAACTGGTTTTACAGATGGGAGTTCGACAAAATGACAGATTGATTGAATGATTCCTCTAAAAAGGGGTTGTTCAACCCTTTTTTTACATAAACCTCAGGTGTGTGTGGTACAGGACTGAATTTCATGTTCATGTTGTCACCCTCTCTTCCTCAATCATTTTATGTTGACTAACTTGAGGTTTGTGTCAAAGTCATTCAGGGGTGTGTCTTAAGCCAATCATATTAAGGCACTGCAATGTTATAGGGAGATTTTGGCAGGGTAGGGGGGTGTCAGTGACACTTCTTTACATAGTAATTATAAAGATAGAAGAATAGTTGCAACATTAAATTAATTAAGGTAAAGTTAACATAGAACATGATTTTTTGATGAAACATTCACAGATTGAGTTGACATAAAAAGTGAATTATTGATAATACGAAATTCTTAGAAAACCTGAAAGTATGACTGTAAAATAAAGAAATCTATGGTATGTAGAAATGTTTTATAATGATATAGTAAAATAATGAAAAAATAATTATGTAATTGATACTGACTAGAAATTCAAATATAGAGTAGGTAGTTAACATTTTCAAATATACATGCTTATTATTTTAATTGTATAAGTACCTACCTATTATATTTTGTGTTTTAATATTACACTTGTGATCCAAAATAGTAAATATTTTCAGTCTTGTAATATAAGTAACAAAATATTTCATTTATTTTTAATTCAACTTTTGAAAAAGAAGTAGTAATAAGTATTCAACGTGATTTAAAATGTTTGTGCACAACACAAAAATCATAATGTGTTAAGATTTTTTGTGCTCCACTCTATTTTTCAAACATAGTGTCCCATTTGTACCAAATTCTTTATTCTCTTTTTTATTCCCAATGTATTGAGTTTGACCAATTTATAATTAGAATGCTTGATTTTTAATTATTGTGAATGTAGTTAGGGTAAAAATTACTGTACCTATTAAGAATGTATATGATAATATTGCAGGCCCGAAGCCACCTAACATGCCGATTCCTATCGGCTTGTCTTTCGAAATATAGCAAATACTAGTATCTATTATTTTCATTTATCACAAACAAATTAAGAAAAGAACAATCAAAAAAAAAAAAATAAACGCCTACAATTTTTTTCCGCGCAATTTCAACTCACGCCAAACAGACAAAGTTTGTAAGCCGCAAGGCGAATGCGGAATTCAGTTCATAAAATTCAAAGTTTCTCTTGTAGCGATCGTGAGCTTGAGGCCACATAACACCGCTAGTTTAAGGACGCTCGGAAGCCGAATATTACCGGCTTATGATAAGGATAGAAATATGAAATGCGTACGCCAGAACGAGATGGAATGATACTGGACTTCGTAATTCGTTTAGATAGTATTATTTGGATGACAGATTCACATTAGTTTTGGTTCGCGCTTATTTTTTTTGTATTTATTGTTTTCACCTGTCCATTTGCATTTGATTTGGTATTATTGTTGAAATTTATCAGTTTTGCGTAGTTAGCGCATTAATAACAAAGTTAGTTCAGTTCAATGGTATTGTTTGGTAAGTGTTCAGTGTTCACCGTAATGTTAGTTTCGAAGTTTTAACTAGATGGCGTTGTGCAATTACGTCACGATCCTGAATCGCGGTGTTAAGGTCTGTAGGCGATTAGTATAGGGTTTTGTGAACATGATTTCTATGGAATTTGTTAATAATTGATTAACCGACTACAGAAATTAAGGAGGTTACTCAATTTATTCGTCCATAAAATACAACGTTTATTTTGTTTATTCTTTGTTCGCGGCATAACTAATAACTTCATCGTTTATGAACCGATTTTGATGATTCTTTTTTTGTTGAAAAGAAGATGTTTTAATGGTGGAAACTTGAAAAGGAAATCAGGGTTTGATGATAGAAGACCAGAGAAATCGAGTGAAACTTCGTGAAACAAAAATCGTAGGGGCGACTATTAAGTTTCTAAGTTTTTTCATTAATTTTTGGTCCGGGTTCACTTTCAAGAATATTTACCCTACGCCACTGTAATATTGATTATTTTAATTACATATTGTATATAGGTACATAAGATAATATATGACTAGTCAAATAATAGGACTAAAGCAGTAAATGGCTAAACTACAACACAAAAGCATTAAGTATATACTTAAATTATTATAGCATTTATGTAAATTTTAAAAGATTTAGCCAGTCAGTTATTTTGTCTTAGGCTTACATATTATATTAAAACTATAATAATAAATATTGCATGGCATCCCTTATATTGCCTTTACATAAGGCTTGCATTAGCATTTCACAAAAATATGGATTATTAGTCTATTACACTTATGCCTTGAAAGGACAGTGGACACCAACATTTTGAACATTCCACATTTTCTGGGGAGACAGAGAGAAATAATCTAAAAATCTCACCTACCTGCTTTTCAGTAAATTTAGTTTCCAATATCTTTTTTTGTATGATGTGGCATTTACTAATTTGGCTTATATGACTGAAAAATGTAAATTAAGGGCGGTATAATACTTTATTAATGTATGAATTAAACTATGAATCATAAATTCCTTCATAGATTTCAACTGAACTGCCTTAATGGAATTCAGATAGTGATGTCACAAGACCTTATTTTATAATCTAGTCATGTCTTTGGTCTTACTTTATAAGATTTCTAACAAATTTATCACTATTTAAGATGAGTTGATGGCAAAAATACTTTCTTAATTATTATTTGTCACTGAAAGGCAGTACATTTAGTTTAATAGTAGATAAACAGGAAGTTTTCCTACAGACATTCCATTTTTGAAATTCTATTAAATATTTATTTCTTATAAAAATTTTTTTTAATAACACTGGCCTAAAAATAAGTGCTAAAGGCACTCGGTCCCTTGTAAAAGGTACTCTTTGGTCTTGTACTTTTTAGTCGTAGGAGGGTCCTCGGAAAAGAGATACTATGAACATGGATGCAAATACAAACTCGAGCATCTGAATGGATAGCATTAAGGTGCACCAGATATACTCTATTCTTAACACTACTACCTGGAACCTGAGGAGATAAATCACTCCCATGATAGATGGCAGCGTTAGCAGCACTGAGAATATTACTGGTAAATCTGAAAGAGAAAAATATGCTTTGATGTAGGTACACTAAAAGGTCACACAATTATGTTAGGACACTAAATATTACATTAATAATATGTATTATTAGGAATAGTCTCCCGGGTCGATAGCGCGTTGTGTTGCACTCGCGCCTCAAAGAGTGTCAGCACAGTGACGGGGCCCCTTGGAGGGCCAAAGCCTGCCAGAGACTCAGACTAATGAATACTATGACCATGGAACGTAAAGGACTATTGGAGGACACCATGCATTTTAGGCAGTACAAGTCTGACAGTCCCTCCTGCCTTGCCCCGGGTTGTTGGACTCATTTGACGATTTTACTACTCTATAAAAAGGGCATTAAAAATTACAAATGAAGAGTTTTATTTCCTCGACATTTAGGTATAAGATTAGTTGTGAGTTCAAATTTAGAAAATCTTACCTTTTTCACTCAGACTGCCTTTGCGTCCCAATATAAGGCGGGCCCCTTCAATAATGAACAAGGTAACAAGCACTCCATAATCTCTTCCTATTAACGTTGGATCCTTGTCTACAGTGTACTTCTCAATAATTAAAACTGACTTCAGAACAAGAGTGCCCAGTTCACATGTCGCGAACAGACCAAAATAAAATGAATTTATGTACAGCAAAATTTCATAAGCTAAACTTGAATTAACCATTTTGTCGTCGTTTCTGTTATAAACTATTTAAATAATTTAATAGAAACAAAGGAACTTCCACAAGGCACGTGTAAATACACAAAATTATAACTTTTAATTCATTTCAAATCCTGAATTATTTAAAAATAGAACTCTCTGCACAGGATCGAAGCATGATCGAAGGCAAAAAAAGCACAGACTACTTACGTTTTTGACATTTGTATGTTGACAGTTAAAGTATTGTTGCTAGGATACAAAATGTTTAACTGCCGTCTCTCTTGATTTAAAGTAGGAATATTTTCACAATGTATTAGATTCTTTAACCTGTGTTGTCTTTAATCAAATAATACTGAATTTTTTTAATAAAAATATTCAGTATTATTTGATTTTGTTAATGATAAGGTTAGAGGTTACTATTTTTATATTTGGCAATACAAAATTAAGTGCAACGAACGACGCCAGCGGGGGTGGTTGTGTTGAACGGTTGCACGTGTTTTTGAATTTCATTAAAATGCAGTTATTATGAATAAAAAGTTTAATTTAGCTTTATAAAGTGTCGTATTTCGAATAACAATTTAAAGTTGTAGTTCCCGCAATTTATGTTTTGGTAAGTGTTGAGAGTTAAATGTTATGACGACCACGCGCTCAGTGGGGCACATTTTAAATTGTCTTTTTGGTGTTTATCGGGATGAAATCTAATTTATTTAGATAGAAGTTAGTTGTCAGTGCGGCAGCGTCATATTTCCTAACATGTGAGATGATAAGTGAACGAGTGTTTGCGATTTATTAAGATACAGGTGTATCTTATCACAGTGAGAATGCGGTCCTAGAAGTCAGTAGGTGAGAACTGAGAAGTGAACGGTTCTCTTTTTTCTCCGTGTGGGTCAATGTACACTGATAAAGCTTTGGAAAGTTAGATGCTATTTCTTCTTGGATATCCATTTGATAATTTTGTTTTTGAAGTACACAAGCAGTTTGACTAGGGTTAGAATGATAATGTTTTTAAATTAAATTAACATTTGAAATTCCAGTGTTCTAAAAAAAACAATTTGTTGCAGCAAAATCAAGTAATCTAACCAGCCAGTTTTTCTTTCCAAACATTTTTTTTTATTTATAAAATACTTACTGGTTTATTCTGAAACAACTAGTTCAGGCTGAATTATATGAATAAACCTTTTTAAATAGATAATTCACTTACATAATAAAACTAACTTTACTTTTTAACACTTAATAAAAATAACTTTTAATTATTATCAAGCTAACATTAGCCACTTATTAAGCAAGCATTTCATGGTACCTACCATTTATTTTTTAAAAATGTCATTCTATGTCTAAATGTAAAAAAAACAAGTTTGTTTATAAATGGACAGAGTATTAACCTCTATGAGTCAGAGTATTAATCTATGAGCATAAAAATAAAAACACAAAAAAGAGCATAAAAAATTCATACAGCAGGAAATATTGAAATTACTTTTTTTTAATGCATTGACACAGGCAGTCTCACATCCTGCCTATTATGTTTTACACAAAGAGTGAATAGTGACTCACAGTCATTATTATAATGACTTTCTTTGTAAGTGCAACTCATAAAGAATTATTGAAAGAACATCTTCATTTGCTTTGGCAGTGCCGAATGCATGGAATGAATAAATACTAAGTAGGTCTTTCTGTAAAAGGTGGCTTGATCTGGAGAAGGCCTATGTCAAAGGACAACCTGACTAAAAATAGGCTAAATTAAGTTAAATAAGGATAAATTTAAAATGTACTGTAAAAGGCAGTAAATAAGGGCTATTTTTAATTAAGTTTTATTTTATAAAGTAGGTCTTTGGTAGAATGTAAATTTCCTTAAACTTTTGTTACTATTGCTAAAAGGAAACCACTTTAACGCTATATTTACAATTATTAAATAATATTTAACATACATTTTACTTAAACATGTTAGAGGGCCAACTGTCTGGTTGCATATAATTATATTCTATTTAGTAGAAACAATTCTTTCATATTATTAGGAATTTAAAAAATGAATTTCATGAAAGAAGAATTAGTACCTAATTAGTAAATGAGATTATGAAAACTAAAACTTTTATGAACTATTATTAACCATTGCACAGTATTCACAGAGATTCTGAATTTAAGAATACTTCAGTATACTGTTATCAACAAATATTATTATCAAAATGTAGGTATTGCAACAACATTTCAGTTGAGTAAACACGTGACAGCCTTGAATCTTATCATGAATTAAATAATATTTATAGTATCTCTATCAGAAGTAATTAATCTGAAAGTATTAATAATACCAAAATCAGTATACCGTACCTACTTTTTCTTAGATATTGATCATCAAAACTGCATTGAAGATAAAAAAAATCTAGTAGTACAGTCAGTACAATAATGATGGTATTCCCTTAAATAATTAGCAAATAAACTGTTTTTTTTTAAATAAATAAAATGGGTACTAAAAACAATTTGGTTCTCAAAAAAAGCTTAAAGAATTTTTTTTACCTTGTTTACATTTTGTCCATCATATTTTCTGAGTTTTGTTAGTCATGTAGTTAGTTAGTTCATTTTACCTTTAATTATTTCACTTTTTTGTAATGCCCAATCGCACGAGCAAATGCATTCCGATCAGGGTTGGCATGATTAAAACAAGTTGTTTTAAAACACCTGTTTAAAACAGTTTGAAATTAAACAGTGTTTGTTATTACCCGTTTCAACTACTTTCCAAGTCGGATGAATGCATATAAAATGAAAATAAATGAATATTCAGGAGTCCAAATAGCTTGACATAAAACCATTAGAGTCTATGCCATTGCTATGTCATATATTTTAAATTTTATTGGCATGGTTATGAAATAATTCCTAAAAATATTTGAAAAAAAACATCACATGTTTTTTTTTCAGTTGATAATTTTTCGTAAAAAATTCATTACAAAGGGCGAATTGGAAAAGATGTAGTCTAGAAATGAAACATAATTGATTGATTTATACGTTTAGACATCGACAAATAATGTGGAAAATAAAAATGAAAAAAAGCCAGAAACTAAAAGAAAACAAAAAAAAAACACTTGTTTAAAACATTTTGAACTGTTTGTTGAATTTGATGTACCTGTTTACAAGTCAGCGCTTTTAAAAGGCGGCGTTTTTTTTCGAACTGCATTTGATTAGTGCTGGGCGGTGACAGATAAATTCAATTCACCTTTTTGTTAAAACTCAGCGTTTTTTTAACGCCCAAAAAAAAAGCGCTCGTGCGAATGTTTTTGTTGGATCTTGCATCTGCATAGCCTTTCCCAACTGAATTTATTTTGAGTTGGTTACCTTATCTTATTAAAAAAAACCGGCCAAGTGCGTGTCGTCGGGCCACGCACAGTGTAGGGTTCCGTAGTTGCCCATCAAAATACTTATGCCAACTAACTAAACTGATTCGCTGAATTTAATTTTAAAAAGAAGAATTTTCAAAATCGGTGCAGGAGTTTTTGAGAAATCGGGGAAAACACATAAAAAAAAAGATTACGATGAATTTAGTTAAAAATAGTTGACGATAAAAACCTACCTATCCCCAAAAACATACCGTAAAAACATACCTATTATAGCTGTAAAAATAAAGTTGACAAACTGACATTTGCAGTTGAAGAACATGTTCTCCGATACATTTTGTTTAAGAAAATATGTTATCCAAGTACATTTTATAAGTTGGTCGACTATTACTCGTAAAGTTGTAAAGCTTACTTAGTCATGATAATTTTCTTTTAAACTTCGTTATATATACTACTATTGTGAATTTTTTCACACCCCCAAACATAACGTTACCCCCGTTTAGCTGGTAGAGGGGGGGGACACTCGAGTCGAGCAAAATTTAGCACTTTAAAGCTTAATATTTCACAAACGAATTTTTTTATCAAAAAATTGTTAATGGAAACTATCAATATTTTTTAAAGACCTATTTAATGATACCCCACACTAAGGGGTACGCGAGAAAAAAAACATCCCCACTTTACGTGTACAGGAGGTACCCTAAAAAAATATATTTTACAAGATTTTATTTTACCACTTTTTCGGCACAACAAATTCGTATATTTACACCAAATTACAGCTCTCTAGTACTGTGCGTCTCTGAGCTAAACTGCGGACAGACGGACGGACGGACGGACGGACGGACATGGCGAAACTATAAGGGTTCCTTGTTGACTACGGAACCCTAAAAACAATTCATTATGGCTTCGGCATCATAAGTCAAGGATAGGTCAGTGTCCGAAAGCATAATTATAAGCACAGATAGATAATTATCCAAATGTATGTTATGTAGGTATACATGTATCGCCAGCACGTGAATTTGATTTATTCCACTTTGTTCACCTGAAATTCAAAATTATGTCACCAAACATGAACCTTCTATTTTTGCATTAAAGTTGAAAATCTATTAAGGCGGGCTTACAGTAATTTTTAAGATTTTCAAACGTCTGAAAGTCTCATTAACAATGATATTTTTAATAAAAAAAAATCAAAATATTAAAGTTGAACATATCCTCGAGTGAATGGTAAAGATAGAAACACGAATTGGAATAATTGGCTCGATAGAAAAAAATCTCAAACATGACACTAAATCACAATTTTCAAACATCCACTGCTTAGAGATTTCACATTGAATTTATATGAAACTTATAAAAATAAACACAGCTCATTATTTAGAAGTGCATGGTAAAAGCAAATTTTAAAATTTCGTTATAATTTTTCTCCAAGAAATAAAATACCCAAAATATTGGCATTATTTCGCTCACCGGGCGCTCGCCAGTACCCGCCGAGGCGTGATAGAGGATGGACGTACGTCGTTGCAGCGCAAAAATTCCCCCCGCGCGGTTACGTAAGCAGGCATAGAACTGAACAACTACATGGAAACAAAGTCACACACACAAGCGATTACGTGTTAGTTGCGGGAATAGAATAAAATAGTCAAGTGATCTAATTTTGAAACGATGTAATTTTTTTTTATGGACCACTTATTTTTTAGCTAGGATGCGAACTTGATGGAGTGACCTGAAGGTCTACATCGGTCACTGCCACTGGAACTCGGCGACGGATCGAACTAGATGTGCCGAGTTTGGGCTCGTTTTGTTAGTAATGATGAGATCTTACCACCGGACTTGATGGAGTGACCTGAAGGTCTACATCGGTGACTGCCACTGGAACTCGGCGACGGATCGAACTAGATGTGCCGAGTTTGGGCTCGTTTTGTTAGTTATGATGAGATCTTACCTCCGGACTTGATGGAGTGACCTGAAGGTCTACATCGGTGACTGTCACTGGAACTCGGCGACTGATCGAACTAGATGTGCCGAGTTTGGGCTCGTTTTGTAAGTTATGATGAGATCTTACCACCGGACTTGATGGAGTGACCTGAAGGTCTACATCGGTGACTGCCACTGGAACTCGGCGTCGGATCGAACTAGATGTGCCGAGTTTGGGCTCATTTTGTTAGTTATGATGAGATCTTATGTCCGGACTTGATGGAGTGACCTGAAGGTCTACATCGGTGACTGTCACTGGAACTCGGCGACTGATCGAACTAGATGTGCCGAGTTTGGGCTCGTTTTGTAAGTTATGATGAGATCTTACCACCGGACTTGATGGAGTGACCTGAAGGTCTACATCGGTGACTGCCACTGGAACTCGGCGACGGATCGAACTAGATGTGCCGAGCTTGGGCTCGTTCTGTTAGTTATGATGAGATCTTGCCTCCGGTCTTGACGGAGTGACCTGAAGGTCTACATCGGTGACTGCCACTGGAACTCGGCGACGGATCGAACTAGATGTGCCGAGTTTGGGCTCGTTTTGTTAGTTATGATGAGATCTTGCCTCCGGTCTTGACGGAGTGACCTGAAGGTCTACATCGGTGACTGCCACTGGAACTCGGCGACGGATCGAACTAGATGTGCCGAGTTTGGGCTCGTTTTGTTAGTTATGATGAGATCTTACCTCCGGACTTGATGGAGTGACCTGAAGGTCTACATCGGTGACTGTCACTGGAACTCGGCGACTGATCGAACTAGATGTGCCGAGTTTGGGCTCGTTTTGTAAGTTATGATGAGATCTTACCACCGGACTTGATGGAGTGACCTGAAGGTCTACATCGGTGACTGCCACTGGAACTCGGCGACGGATCGAACTAGATGTGCCGAGTTTGGGCTCGTTTTGTTAGTTATGATGAGATCTTACCTCCGGACTTGATGGAGTGACCTGAAGGTCTACATCGGTGACTGTCACTGGAACTCGGCGACTGATTGAACTAGATGTGCCGAGTTTGGGCTCGTTTTGTAAGTTATGATGAGATCTTACCACCGGACTTGATGGAGTGACCTGAAGGTCTACATCGGTGACTGCCACTGGAACTCGGCGACGGATCGAACTAGATGTGCCGAGCTTGGGCTCGTTCTGTTAGTTATGATGAGATCTTGCCTCCGGTCTTGACGGAGTGACCTGAAGGTCTACATCGGTGACTGCCACTGGAACTCGGCGACGGATCGAACTAGATGTGCCGAGTTTGGGCTCGTTTTGTTAGTTATGATGAGATCTTGCCTCCGGTCTTGACGGAGTGACCTGAAGGTCTACATCGGTGACTGCCACTGGAACTCGGCGACGGATCGAACTAGATGTGCCGAGTTTGGGCTCGTTTTGTTAGTTATGATGAGATCTTACCTCCGGACTTGATGGAGTGACCTGAAGGTCTACATCGGTGACTGTCACTGGAACTCGGCGACTGATCGAACTAGATGTGCCGAGTTTGGGCTCGTTTTGTAAGTTATGATGAGATCTTACCACCGGACTTGATGGAGTGACCTGAAGGTCTACATCGGTGACTGCCACTGGAACTCGGCGACGGATCGAACTAGATGTGCCGAGTTTGGGCTCGTTTTGTTAGTTATGATGAGATCTTACCTCCGGACTTGATGGAGTGACCTGAAGGTCTACATCGGTGACTGTCACTGGAACTCGGCGACTGATTGAACTAGATGTGCCGAGTTTGGGCTCGTTTTGTAAGTTATTATGAGATCTTACCACCGGACTTGATGGAGTGACCTGAAGGTCTACATCGGTGACTGCCACTGGAACTCGGCGTCGGATCGAACTAGATGTGCCGAGTTTGGGCTCATTTTGTAAGTTATGATGAGATCTTACCACCGGACTTGATGGAGTGACCTGAAGGTCTACATCGGTGACTGCCACTGGAACTCGGCGACGGATCGAACTAGATGTGCCGAGTTTGGGCTCGTTTTGTTAGTTATGATGAGATCTTGCCTCCGGTCTTGACGGAGTGACCTGAAGGTCTACATCGGTGACTGTCACTGGAACTCGGCGACTGATCGAACTATTTAGATGTGCCGAGTTTGGGCTCGTTTTGTAAGTTATGATGAGATCTTACCACCGGACTTGATGGAGTGACCTGAAGGTCTACATCGGTGACTGCCACTGGAACTCGGCGTCGGATCGAACTAGATGTGCCGAGTTTGGGCTCATTTTGTTAGTTATGATGAGATCTTATGTCCGGACTTGATGGAGTGACCTGAAGGTCTACATCGGTGACTGTCACTGGAACTCGGCGACTGATCGAACTAGATGTGCCGAGTTTGGGCTCGTTTTGTAAGTTATGATGAGATCTTACCACCGGACTTGATGGAGTGACCTGAAGGTCTACATCGGTGACTGCCACTGGAACTCGGCGACGGATCGAACTAGATGTGCCGAGCTTGGGCTCGTTCTGTTAGTTATGATGAGATCTTGCCTCCGGTCTTGACGGAGTGACCTGAAGGTCTACATCGGTGACTGCCACTGGAACTCGGCGACGGATCGAACTAGATGTGCCGAGTTTGGGCTCGTTTTGTTAGTTATGATGAGATCTTGCCTCCGGTCTTGACGGAGTGACCTGAAGGTCTACATCGGTGACTGCCACTGGAACTCGGCGACGGATCGAACTAGATGTGCCGAGTTTGGGCTCGTTTTGTTAGTTATGATGAGATCTTACCTCCGGACTTGATGGAGTGACCTGAAGGTCTACATCGGTGACTGTCACTGGAACTCGGCGACTGATCGAACTAGATGTGCCGAGTTTGGGCTCGTTTTGTAAGTTATGATGAGATCTTACCACCGGACTTGATGGAGTGACCTGAAGGTCTACATCGGTGACTGCCACTGGAACTCGGCGACGGATCGAACTAGATGTGCCGAGTTTGGGCTCGTTTTGTTAGTTATGATGAGATCTTACCTCCGGACTTGATGGAGTGACCTGAAGGTCTACATCGGTGACTGTCACTGGAACTCGGCGACTGATTGAACTAGATGTGCCGAGTTTGGGCTCGTTTTGTAAGTTATTATGAGATCTTACCACCGGACTTGATGGAGTGACCTGAAGGTCTACATCGGTGACTGCCACTGGAACTCGGCGTCGGATCGAACTAGATGTGCCGAGTTTGGGCTCATTTTGTAAGTTATGATGAGATCTTACCACCGGACTTGATGGAGTGACCTGAAGGTCTACATCGGTGACTGCCACTGGAACTCGGCGACGGATCGAACTAGATGTGCCGAGTTTGGGCTCGTTTTGTTAGTTATGATGAGATCTTGCCTCCGGTCTTGACGGAGTGACCTGAAGGTCTACATCGGTGACTGTCACTGGAACTCGGCGACTGATCGAACTATTTAGATGTGCCGAGTTTGGGCTCGTTTTGTAAGTTATGATGAGATCTTACCACCGGACTTGATGGAGTGACCTGAAGGTCTACATCGGTGACTGCCACTGGAACTCGGCGTCGGATCGAACTAGATGTGCCGAGTTTGGGCTCATTTTGTTAGTTATGATGAGATCTTACCTCCGGACTTGATGGACTGACCTGAAGGTCTACATCGGTGACTGTCACTGGAACTCGGCGACTGATCGAACTAGATGTGCCGAGTTTGGGCTCGTTTTGTTAGTTATGATGAGATCTTACCACCGGACTTGATGGAGTGACCTGAAGGTCTACATCGGTGGCTGTCACTGGAACTCGGCGACGGATCGAACTAGATGTGCCGAGTTTGGGCTCGTTTTGTAAGTTATGATGAGATCTTACCACCGGACTTGATGGAGTGACCTGAAGGTCTACACCGGTGACTGCCACAGGAACTCGGCGACGGATCGAACTAGATGTGCCGAGCTTGGGTTTCGTTCTGTTAGTTATGATGAGATCTGGCCTCCGGTCTTGACGGAGTGACCTGAAGGTCTACATCGGTGACTGCCACTGGAACTCGGCGACGGATCGAACTAGATGTGCCGAGCTTGGGCTCGTTCTGTTAGTTATGATGAGATCATGCCTCCGGTCTTGACGGAGTGACCTGAAGGTCTACATCGGTGACTGCCACTGGAACTCGGCGTCGGATTGAACTAGATGTGCCGAGTTTGGGCTCGTTTTGTAAGTTATGATGAGATCTTACCACCGGACTTGATGGAGTGACCTGAAGGTCTACATCGGTGACTGCCACTGGAACTCGGCGTCGGATCGAACTAGATGTGCCGAGTTTGGGCTCATTTTGTTAGTTATGATGAGATCTTACCTCCGGACTTGATGGACTGACCTGAAGGTCTACATCGGTGACTGTCACTGGAACTCGGCGACTGATCGAACTAGATGTGCCGAGTTTGGGCTCGTTTTGTTAGTTATGATGAGATCTTGCCTCCGGTCTTGACGGAGTGACCTGAAGGTCTACATCGGTGACTGTCACTGGAACTCGGCGACTGATCGAACTATTTAGATGTGCCGAGTTTGGGCTCGTTTTGTAAGTTATGATGAGATCTTACCACCGGACTTGATGGAGTGACCTGAAGGTCTACACCGGTGACTGCCACAGGAACTCGGCGACAGATCGAACTAGATGTGCCGAGCTTGGGTTTCGTTCTGTTAGTTATGATGAGATCTGGCCTCCGGTCTTGACGGAGTGACCTGAAGGTCTACATCGGTGACTGCCACTGGAACTCGGCGACGGATCGAACTAGATGTGCCGAGTTTGGGCTCGTTTTGTTAGTTATGATGAGATCTTACCACCGGACTTGATGGAGTGACCTGAAGGTCTACATCGGTGGCTGTCACTGGAACTCGGCGACGGATCGAACTAGATGTGCTAGTTTGGGCTCGTTTTGTAAGTTATGATGAGATCTTACCACCAGACTTGATGGAGTGACCTGAAGGTCTACATCGGTGACTGCCACTGGCACTCGGCAACGGATCGAACTAGATGTGCCGAGTTTCCGACTCCCCGATGTAAACCTTCAGGTCACTCCATCAAGTTCGGAGGAAAGATCTCATCACAACTAACAAAACGAGCCCAAACTCGGCAAATCTAGTTCAATCCGTCGCCTAGTTCCAGTGGCAGTCACCGATGTAGACCTTCAGGTCACTCCATCAAGTCCGGAGGTAAGATATCATCATAAACAATAAAACGAGCCCAAACCCGGCACATCTAGTTCGATCCGTCGCCGAGTTCCAGTGGCAGTCACCGATGTAGACTTTCAGGTCACTCCATCAAGACCGGAGGTAAGATCTCATCATAACTAATAGAACGAGCCCAAGCTCGGCACATCTAGTTCGATCCGTCGCCGAGTTCCAGTGGCAGTCACCGATGTAGACCTTCAGGTCACTCCATCAAGTCCGGTGGTAAGATCTCATCATAACTAACAAAACGAGCCCAAACTCGGCACATCTAGTTCGATCCGTCGCCGAGTTCCAGTGGCAGTCACCGATGTAGACCTTCAGGTCACTCCATCAAGTCCGGACATAAGATCTCATCATAACTAACAAAATGAGCCCAAACTCGGCACATCTAGTTCGATCCGACGCCGAGTTCCAGTGGCAGTCACCGATGTAGACCTTCAGGTCACTCCATCAAGTCCGGTGGTAAGATCTCATCAAAACTTACAAAACGAGCCCAAACTCGGCACATCTAGTTCGATCAGTCGCCGAGTTCCAGTGACAGTCACCGATGTAGACCTTCAGGTCACTCCATCAAGTCCGGAGGTAAGATCTCATCATAACTAACAAAACGAGCCCAAACTCGGCACATCTAGTTCGATCCGTCGCCGAGTTCCAGTGGCAGTCACCGATGTAGACCTTCAGGTCACTCCGTCAAGACCGGAGGCCAGATCTCATCATAACTAACAGAACGAAACCCAAGCTCGGCACATCTAGTTCGATCCGTCGCCGAGTTCCTGTGGCAGTCACCGGTGTAGACCTTCAGGTCACTCCATCAAGTCCGGAGGTAAGATCTCATCATAACTAACAAAACAAGCCCAAACTCGGCACATCTAGTTCGATCCGTCGTCGAGTTCCAGTGGCAGTCACCGATGTAGACCTTCAGGTCACTCCATCAAGTCCGGTGGTAAGATCTCATCATAACTTACAAAACAAGCCCAAACTCGGCACATCTAGTTCGATCCGTCGCCGAGTTCCAGTGACAGTCACCGATGTAGACCTTCAGGTCACTCCATTAAGTCCGGAGGTAAGATCTCATCATAACTAACAAAACGAGCCCAAACTCGGCACATCTAGTTCGATCCGTCGCCGAGTTCCAGTGACAGTCACCGATGTAGACCTTCAGGTCACTCCATCAAGTCCGGAGGTAAGATGTCATCATAACAAAACGAGCCCAAACTCGGCACATATTAAATATACTGCTGCCTAATAAAGTACTCCTGTATGCACTTTGTAAAATCAAAACTATCTCGACTATCATTTTACGAAAATCTAATCCAGACACACTCGTACGTAATTGACTTACTGCATTACGCTACGCTGTGGCATATACACACACGGTCCCTCCCGCCCGCACCGCTGTCGACTTGCCCCGCCCCTTTGCGGGGGCTGAGGTAGTGTGCTCATAGCTGCGGACTGTACTGGAACCTGGCCTTAATGAAATACAGATTGGCGTAGGTTGATGGCTCGTGTCTGTACTGAGCTTGAACTCTGTGATCTCAGATAATTCTGACGCTCGTTATTTCGTTCAAAAGTTGGCATCAATTCTCTTTTTTACCGACTTCAAAAAAAGGAGATTATCAATTCGACCCGTAGGTATGTATGTAATATTTCCAGAACTGCCCAGTTTTCGGATAATTATGTTAGTCTATATCAGCGTCTGAACAAATGTGCAAAATTTCATAAGTGTATGTATGTATGTTTGTGTTCGCATATCTCCGGAACTACAAGTCCGATTTAAGTCATTCTTTTTGTGTTGTACTAGGTATTGTTCAATTTAGGGAACACTGCAAGTTTCATCAAAATCGGTTCAGTAATTTTTGAGATAGGGAATTTTTTGCCTACTTGGATCGTAGATTTTCAAAGTCGATTGCATGTTTGTTCACGATTGTCTCGCGTTTGTCTGACCTATTTTCATGCGGTTTTCGAAAAGTGTTTGTTACATTCTATGGAAGGTTTTAGTATATATATAACAATAATGGATATCTTGTGACGCTGCCCGCATAGATCTGTATTTGCTGCTCGCTTGGATATAGATTTCTAAAGACGCCAATTATACGGAGTTTTGTTGAATATCTGAACTAACTAAAAAGTAAAATAAAAACTTTTTAAAAAAAAGTACCGACTTCAAAAACAAATACAAAAATGTTTAAAATAACTTTTCTTTCGGAAGTCGGTGGCAATAGTCAATGAAATAAAAAACAAAGCCACTGACTTCCGAAAAAAAGTTATTTTAAACTTGTTTGTAAGTATTTGTTTTTGAAGTCGGTACTTTTAAAAAAAAGTTTTTATGTATTTGCCTCTTTACGCTAGAAAACGCCTATAAAATTATTTATGGCAGGGTGCTATTCATCGCAGTGGCCGTCACAAATTGTCTTAATTGTCTGTGGGGGGTAGTTTTTTACGACACTGTATCTTAATAGTATTAGTTTTATGGTCGTCTTTTAGTTGTATTCTCAAACGCAACTCATCGACTTTGTAACTGTCAGCCAGTAAAAGTAGGCTAGGTATACGGACAGCAACGCAACTCGACGATCTGCGACAAGTACTCCAATGTACTAGCGTCACTTGTTTCATTCGCGGGATTTGTGGAAAGCTCCAAACGTTTTTCTTTCGTTTGTTTTTCCTCAGTCGTTGCCGCATATCGCTTGAACGTGTAACTTGTGGCAAAGAGTTTAGAAATCAGAGATTTGAGTGTTTTGTAATCAAATTTTAATAAAAATACACCAAACGCGATAAAAACGATTACCACAAAACAAAAATTGAATAATGTAACGCGTCGTTAGCATAACATTAATAATATTGTTTCTATTTTGAATACAATAGCCGGATGAGAGGTAGGTACGACATATCGGTCTGCCTTTTAACCGAGACTTATCTTGTTAGGAATTAATAATTACATAATGTAGGTATAATATTGTAATTCGATCATCTAGCTAGACGCAGAGATGGCAGATGGAGTGAGGTTTTGACCGAATCGGTTCAATCGGTAGGTTTGGCCAAAGAAACCAGGACCGCCCAAAAGCCCGTTGGTTAGTCAATATCGTTAAGATCGCGGGGAATAAATGGATGAGAGACGCACAAAACCGAGAGATAATTATTATGCCAAAAAAGGGGGCCTATAGGCCCGGGATCACCAACTGCTGGGTATACCCAGCAGTCGGTGATCCTGGGCTAATATTATGATGATGATTCGATCGTAATTGTGAGGTCTGTGCCTAAGCCACCATGCGCACGAGCGCTTTTTTTATGGGCGTTAAAAAATCGCCAAAATAGAACAAAAATGCATTCCCATTAGGTTAACGATTTTAAAGCGCGGCGCTTTTGTTGACATTTAAGTTCAAATTACCTTTTTGTTCAAACTAATGCCCACTAATAAGCGCTCGTGATGGGGGCTAAAAATCAAGATATCAGCTACATCAATCACTTATGACTCAAGACTAAATTAATGATGACTCAAGACTAGATAAATGAAAATCAAGCCAATGAATGACAAGTCCAAGATACACTTGAGCACAGGTTTACAAATTCAGCTGGCCTCCTAATACAACAGATATTTAAATAAAATAGCCCTATAAAACTACTATTTTACAATTTTTGAACATAGTTTACTAGAAAAATTACCAGTGGATATTAATTCGTAAAGTTCACTCAACCTTGTTATACTCCCTTAATACAATATGCCTAATTACTTTACAAAACTATCCATAATCAAAGTGGTTACTTTACTAAGCTAATAGGAATCTATTACCCATTTATTGCTTTATTTTGGTGTATTGGGAAATATCGAGTGTTTATTTAAAATTTTAAATCATGGCTTAGTAAGTGATTCAGATTATAATAGGTCGTAGTAGGTGAAAAAGATCAAATTAACCACATTAATTTTGAGGTCAATGTGCTAAATCACACAGCAGGTACTTAAAGTTTATAAATAGGTCGAAAAAAAAACAATTATTTTAGATTTGGTTTTACTGATGTTTCGGTATCGATTCACCTAATAAAGTCAAGTGTCGCTACCATATTTGCGCTTTGAAAAAGTTTTAATTTGCGCCATAACAAACACGATAATCAAATCGTGTGAAACGCCCGGTCAACGACCAAACTGTGGATGATTCAATCAACTAAATAACGTGTGCCGTATTCAATTTAATATGCTGATAAATAAATATTTTACAATTGTATTACTAAGCCAAATGACTGCTGTTATTACAATATTAATTTTTATTCGCACAATAAAAACGCTTTGTTGAACCTTTTTGGTGTCGATCATTTGTTTTCATAATACTTACGCAATTTTATTGCGCATCCATGTGTCTGGAAAGGTTAATATAATATTGTTGAAGAAGCCTTATTGAAATATTCAGGGTTTACAAAAGCGTATAATGAATATCAGTCTAAAGAAAACATTGTCTATGTTCATGTTAAATATGTAATTAATTATGTCATCATCATCATCATCATCAGCCTGTATTCGTCCACTGCTGGACATAGGCGAGAGGCCTATGTCCAGCAGTGGACGTAGGCCTCTCCCCAATTAATTATGTGATTACACTTAATTTACATTCCATAATTATGTTTACCTCAATTACCTCTGATAGCAAAAACCCAAAATCAACCTTTTAATAATGGAATTACTGAAATCAGAATTAACTATGAAAGGTCCGTATATTTTAGCCCTTTCCCGTAAACTAAGAACGTGTTGATCAAGAATATAAGCGCGGGAAATTATGAAGTGTAGAAAAATGTAGACAATTCCGTAATACTATGATTAGAGACTTGCAAATTATTCAGAACTCTTCGCTGCAGGTATACTCGCACCAAAATAAAACGTAAATCTGCTGTAGTACAGAATACGAAATGTCTATAAATAGATTGTTTGAATGATGATAGCAAAAAGACGTAAGCTCTGCACATATTATATTATCACCTAGAAAAGGGGTTTTATCGGCACGGTAGAAACTTTTCTACCGTCCTAAGCATGGCCGGTGTTTATAACATAGGAAAAAAAATCTTCAATCTATGTTATCTACGTGCACATACATCAGACGTAAAATGTCTAATTATATAAAAAATACTTTGTATTCTTAGTAGAATAGAGATAGAATTGGTCTACGCCTGCTGAAATGAATGACAGCTGAAAGAGATAGGTCAATCAACATAATACTGAGAATATAACAAATGGCGGAGTATCATTTTCCATAGATAATTCTAAACATCACGTGCAGTGCCACTACCAAAATACTACTACAATATAATCGATAGTACTAACCGCTGTTATTTATAAACACAGCGATAAAGCGGCTAGATTAGACAAAAACATAATTACACAACACACTTGAAGTGTAATGTAGCTTACTTATCTAGTAACTAGCTCCTTGTATTACTGATAAACTTGAGCTGTAATGCTAGCACTCAAGTGTTATCTTTTTAATTGTTTTGGAGAATTTTGTTTAATTGAAGATAAGAAGATTTAACTACTAGGTTTAAAGTCAACAGTAGGCTTATTGCGAGTTTTTATCTCTGACATAATTATACGGGATCGCTTTTCCCACATCTTGGAATGTCAAGCGCTAGACTATCGCTAAATAAATTAAAAAAAAAAATTGCCACCAGTAGTTTTGCTGGTTCCATTAACATACTAATAGTAATAAAAAACTCATACGCAGACCCTCTGAAATCGTTCAAATTGTATTCTTATTTAATTATTTTAACAACGGAAATTCTATTTTCGGCTTAAAGTAACTTACTCTGTTCACAAATTAATTCATACGCACCTACTTGCAAGTCTTGACTCACACGTTTCACAATTTTCGTAGCAAGCTCTTCGCTTATAATTAGATTACATCACCCCGAAAAATCTAGACGAAATATAAAGGAGGGTTCCTTTAGGTACATGAAGATTTGTAGTCTCGGTATTTTCTTCCCATGTAAATTGGCGTCACACATTTAATTTTATCCATGGGTACTTCTGTTATCAACTCTGTGGAGCTGTGCACTTGTTCAGATGGTATCGTATGACATTATCTGCGATAAGTGGCCTCATTAGGAAGATTGATTCGTTATATCATAACAGCCATCAAGTATCCGTATTTAAACTCCAATCCATAATATCAGAGTAAAAAACAAAATGCACATGCACAATTTAAATGCAGAAACACTTGAATATCTTAAGATCCCAGACATGCAGTTCTTCAACGATCTAATTTTGTCTGCAGACGCCGTCGTCGATTGCGCCGACCAAGAACACAGATGCCCGTATCAGTTTTATGATATTTGGAGTGCACCTGTGACTTTGCCATGGAGATGTCACACCAAGGAGGGGCGGAGGGCGAGAGCCTCCTGCGACAGGACAGGGGCGCCGTCGTCATGCCGGGACAGAGAGGACGTGAGTACACAGAATTTAGGAATTACAGCTCTTGATATTCTTCGTGTTGATGATTCGACCAAAATACGGATCTTCTCAGACTCTTTGTGGACGTTATTTAGGTGCCAAAAACTTCGCCAAATTCTAAACGGACTGAATTTAGATTGCTATCAACAAGCTCTATAAGATGGCTCTCGAATCATTTCAGAATTATCTTATTTTGCAATACCTCATAATGCAGATAATTATCCATAATAGCATAGCATGGCATTTAAAACTACAAGATTTTTTGCCAGACTGAACGTATTTTTTCTTTAGAACTTTCTGAATGACTAGAATTCGTGGAAAAATCGACAGCATACTACAAAGCTCCATTTAATTTTGTCTGCCTAATTTTGAACAAAGCGGGACTGGAAGTGTTAACCACTATCATTGCGGAAATATATCCCACTTGATAACCATTGACCATGACCTTATCATGGGAAAACAAGCACTCCTTTATGCTAACGAAGTATTCACAAATGGTAATGGTACCCGTTTTGAACGGCTAGCTTAGTGTGGAGCTTCCACTCAATGCGGAACCACCTTACAACATTAGGTTTGTCACCTAATGTAAGCTGGTTCTGCTGGTTTGTCTTTGCTATTCTTTTCTGATAAATTTCTTTCAGACAGTTACATTTATGTTGTATGGAACTTCCACATTATGTTGTATGGAGCTTCCACATTAAGAGACCAGTTTATTCTATTCTAGATTTATTACCAGTTACCAGAACCACTGACTTGGATGCCCTTTTCTACTCTTCTGCTATTCTTTTGTAATTAATTTCGTTGCGGGATTCAAGCCAGTCGTCAGTCAGACATCGTCAAGCTTCTTTGCCTCAGCGCTTTTCTGGTAGCCACTTTTGATTTTGACGCACAGAAGGTCAGTGATTTGGAAAAGTGTGGTGGGACGTATAATAGCGAAAACTTTAGCAGAAGCTCATAGTTAACAGTGGGTGATTCCTGCTTGAAATGTTGATCATAATGATGACGTACGACCTACTATAATATCATCAACAAACAAGATTTCTTTAAAGGGTGATTCATGCGTTTTATCACACACACACAGCATTCATTTATCATGAACCACATTATGAGCGGTCACACGTCTCGTGATGTTTGCCAAAACACGTGTCGGACATTCAGTACAGGAGTGTCCACAAAATTCGCGGCAAAATGAAATCACGGACGAGTCATCGTTTTAAAAGCAGTTTAAGGTTATTAAACCACAATGCTGTGCTAAATGCGTATCGGTCTGACCTTGACGGTATCATTTGCTTTTCATAATCTGAATTCAAGAACGTTTTAGATTATTTGTTTTATCAGTCATATAGATTCAGACACGTCTCATTAGACTTTGTTTGATCTATTTCATAAGACCAAGCTCCTCAAATTCTACGTGACTAAGTTTTTGGAGTTGACAGAAAGATCTTTTTAGTTGTCTTGAACTCCTCGGATTAATAATGCAATCAGTACAAAGTCTTAAGCTAACGTCATTCTTATCACAAACTTAATTACTAAAAGGGGTCATGAAACGTTCCCAAGCAATTAAATTACAATAATGATTACGAATATTTCATAAACACTACACCAAGTACCAAACACTTTAATGGACCATTTAGAGACACGAGAACTTATTTGCACAACTGCATTGGAGGTAGGGCGTTCACTTTCATTGTTGGAACTTTGAAAGTAGTGGAAGGTAGATAAAAAAAAGTTATAGCCATGACAAAGAAAAGATATCGTATCTAAATTGGAAAGTTACCAAAAACGAACGCACACTGTCGAACAAAAAATTTGGTTATTCTGTACAAAGGGTTTAAATTGCCTACAACTGGGCTGTCCGCTTTCCTAATAGCTCACTGCGTCCATCGAAAAATTGTTGAAAGCATAGCTGTCGCCTGTCTATCGACTACGGGTTTGGAAAGCAAGCACTCACAGTGTTGACACGCTCAGCTGCGGTTAGATTCTTTTGGAAACTATAATTTCTTTTGGAAACATTACTTGTATAGTTGTATTTGGGGAGAGTTGTAAAGAATATGCTGATTCATACAAACCAGTTTGACCCCGTAACGGCCATTTCTATTCTCATTTTGACCCTTTTATTAGCATAAGTATTATAAATGTTGCTTCACTAAAAGCACACCTATGTGCCTATGTCTAATCCTTAGGGGAAATACAGCCATGTTGTTATGATTTTGAGATATAAATCGTCGTATTTCCGCGGAGGTAACGTTCGAAAAGTTTTCAAACTAAAATTGCTACAAATATACTGCAGCAAAATGCAAAATCTATATAAGTTTTCGCATAAAACTACAGTGGAGAAACTTTTTTATTTAATACAGCCATTATTTTCATTGCTTCTTTGAAATCAGTTTTATATTTATTCTAATCTGCAAGTATTCTTTCTGCTATAATGACAGTATTCTTTCTTGACTTGCATCTGGCAGTTCGGCCTTTAGATACGTATAAGGTGTTCTTCTAGGATTGGGTCCTACCTTGACACCAGGCTCTCATTTTCTTCATTTGAGTCCTTGAACAATCCAGAACTCTATGAAAGAACCTACCTGAACCCGCTGATAAATTGAACACAACGTACAGGAAAGAAGGTACCGCATAACATACTCGTACCATAGGTTCGAATGATAGATGCCACATTTTCTTCAAAGCCAGACTTGCTCTAGAACTCGGATATTCCATGTTTACGTTTAAAAGCAACATAAATAAGAAACACAAACCCACGTACAATACTGACAACCGGACTTAGACCCGGTTTGACACTGCTCCGGCGAATAACCGCCTCGTGAACAAGATCGGCTTAGATGAAAATCATAACCATATTATTCAATTGCATTTTCAATACAATCTGTTTGTTATCCAGACTCGTTGAATTCTCACGCTAAATATCTTAAAAAATACTAAGAAATTATTTACTGAATATCTGTATTTATAGCATTTGCAGACGCTCGAGTATTCTATCAGCTATGTTACACGTGTGGTCCGAACAATGGCTCATCATACAAACATGATTTACGAAAGTCTCATATTATTATAACGTACACAATTTCCTTACTTAGCTGAATATTATACTTCAAAGCAACTAGATCTTCAACTACGGTCTAATTTGAGCCACGTATGCACTATGCAGAATTGTTGGTGTACTCGAGTTTGTCGTTCGAAATTGCGCTGTTGCAAGCAAAATAATGTTGTAGAGTGGCTAGCTGGTTAAAATTGGAATACCTCGTGTCGTGATTTTAGGTTGGGGATATTAATTATTTTAGGATGTTAAATGGTTTGTTCATGTTCTTGTGAAAATGCACATAAATATACAACGTTTTGTATGAAAAAGCAAAATATTTTTTTGCGAATTTCCAAAATTCATAGAACAAACATTGTTCAGTAACATAGGCTGAGTTACCCCACGAGAAGTTTTGCGCTATTAACGTTACACGTTGTATAGCAGTGGCAATTTCATCTTCTAAACTTATTCCGCCTTTTGACAGATCAGAATCTTCTAGTCTTTCTTTTGAGTCGAGACCAATGATCCTCCCGGTATTTCCAGAATTCATTAGATAGTGTTTTGGCTTCTTAGCGCGATGTCATGGGATACTTGTAATGCTTAATCCGTGGGTAGTTTTTCCTTTATCGCCGCGGTTGTTTTCCCTTTTTTCGCAATATCTCTTGAAAACAGTAAAACTTTTGGCATCAAGTCGAGAAGATTTTGGCTCTAGCTGTCATCAATTCTCAGTAGGTAATCTCGGTTTGTATTGTACTCTTTATCATGTGCCCAGATTTTACAGATTTTTTAGATTCTCGACTGCCTATCTGCCTGTCGTATAGAACATGGAGACTATTAGAGCTCTTATCAAAATATTAGTTCCTCCACTTATTATTAGGATCCTTTATCTTTACGGCACGGCACGGCTAGCGCAGTAGCTGAGTGATCGACTCCTGCGCAGCGTGTTGCGGGTTCGATCCCCGCACGGAACAAATATTTGTTTGATCTGCAAGTAGTTGTTACGGGTCTTGGTGTATGTGTATGTGAGTTTCTATGTCTATAAACGCACCCACGATACAGGAGAAATTCGGAGTGTGGGCCAACGTTAATCAAGAAAAAAAAACATCTACCACAACTTTTCCACCTAAGTAATTAAAGCACTATTGTCATTAATCAATTTCTCAATCTCTACGTATTACGAGTATCCGTTTTTATCTTTCTACATGGTATAATGTAGAAAGATAAAAACGGTCCACCCAACAGTGTGGTCTGACAGTCCGCCCCACCCAACAGTGTAGTCTGACAGTCCGCCCCACCCAACAGTGTGGTCTGACAGTCCGCCCCACCCATCAGTGTGGTTGTGGTCTGACAGTCCGCCCCACCCAACAGTGTGGTCTGACAGTCCGCCCCTCCCAACAGTGTGGTCTGACAGTCCGCCCCACCGAACAGTGTGGTCTGACAGTCCGCCCCACCCAACAGTGTGGTCTGACAGTCCGCCCCACCCAGCAGTGTGGTCTGGCAGTCCGCCCCACCCAACAGTGTGGTCTGGCAGTCCGCCCCACCCAATAGTGTGGTCTGAATGTCCGCCCCCACCCAAAAGTGTGGTCAAACAGTCCGCCTCACCCAACAGTGTGGTCTGGCAGTCCGCCCCACCCAACAGTGTGGTCTGACAGTCCGCCCCACCCAACAGTGTTGTCTGACAGTCCGCCCCATTCAACAGTGTGGTCTGACAGTCCGCCCCACCCAACGGTTTAGTCTGACCACCCAAGGCTCGAACTCATTCCCCAAATATAAAAGTAAGTAAAATTTTTATTGCTTAGGAGAATATTTTCCTTTTTGTTACTAACTAACCATCCACGATAATCCAATGTCTCCCTAAACATTTAACACAAAGAAAAATGTCCTATTTTCATTTCCACTAGATAAAACTGTCCAAAGAAAGTAATAAGCCTGACTGACAGAAATAAAGTTCCAAAAACATTTATTACAGAGATCAAAATTCATGATGCGCATGACACTTAAATTAAGAGAGGACGCTGCTGAACCTATAATTAAATGTAAAGGTGTATACAGGGGCGTAGCTACCGCCGCATCAGTCGTATCAATGATATGGGGCCCCCAAGTATCAAGGGGCCCCACGTTTGGAATAAAAAAAAGCACCATAAAATGTATTCCATGAATGAAAAATTATCGTGGTCAAAAGTTCCAATTATTGAGCTCGTGACATGTTTTTTTATCGTGGTAAAATCATCAAATGAGTCTTCTCACCTAGGGCAGAGCGTGATTGTCAGACTTGTACTGACTAAAATCCACGGTGTCCTCCAATGGCCTATTACGTTCCGGGGTTACGGTAATTCGTGAGTCCCGCGACCACTGAGCTCGTAACATTTTTTTTTAACGTGGTAAAATCATCAAATGAGACCTCGCACCTCGGGCAGGGTGGGAGGTACTGTCAGACTTGTACTGACTAAAATCCACGGTGTCCTTCAATAGCCCTTTATGTTCCGGGGTCACGGTGATGGAATAAGTCTCGCGACCCCGACTGAGCTCGTAACATAGCTCAATTTTCAATATGGCTAAAAGTAATCATCATAAGATATACGGTACGATCAGTCGAACAGCATTCTCAATTTTCTACTTCTCTTTTAATTTAAATTCTCTTAATGACATCAGTAATAGCATTTTCTAACGAGTCAATATGCTATTTTCTACATTCTATAAAACTGTAGGTACACTTAGATTAGAAGGGCCCCAAATTGGCCCCAAACAAGTTTTGATACGGGGCCCGTTCTAACCTAGCTACGCCACTGGGTGTAGATGTGTCACAATGCAGTACTCGAAGACCTGACCTTCGCAGGTCGATGTTCCGCGTGGGTTGGAGAGTACAGGCTAAGTGGGTTTTGTTCCCGCTATCATATAATATGGGACGTAGGACTAGGTATGCTTTCTTTTATGTCTTGGCCACAACCTATACTTGTCTTGCGACGTCAACAGCGCGGCAGGAAAGCAAATTGTTAAAAGTTTGTCACCCACTAGTTAAGGTGCGATTTAAGAAAATTGCCTGGGTGTTTACTATGAAAGTCCGTCGAAAACACATTATAATGGGCTCGTCAGCATTTCTTTTGGGTTTTATCCTGGGTGGAGCGGAAGGGACTCTCAGATTTCATTGACTAAAAATCAACCTGTTGTTCATTTGTCCGTTCTGTTCAAGACGGCGGGTATCCATAAACAGTCCCGGGATACTGGTAATAGACCCTACACTTTATACATATTTTCGGGTTCCTGAAATTCCAGTTAGCCAATTTAGACAAAGAAAATGGACGGAAATATCAGTCAAAATTCGGTATCCGCTGCCAGACCATCAGGAGTTCTATCCGGTCGATTTGAACGACACAAAGATACGATTTGCCGAAGTAACAGTACTTAAATTAAGGAAACAATTGACGAGCGCGACAACAAGTGTAGCGAGTCGCATCGCCCGAGACCGTGAACAAGATCTAAGTGGCTTTTGTGCGAGATATCATACACATACACGACGTATACATGCTTTCCTTTATGCTAAAGGAATGTGAAGAACTTTGAGTGGCTGTAGGCGTATTAATAATGTGTAGATCAGTTTTACTCCAATAAGATTGCTGAAATTATTACCAGCTTTTGTAAGGTTCTAAGTAATTTAAAATTCGTTTACATAAAATTTTCGCAAACACGGTATAAAATTGGTTGTTTATATTCCAATTCCTGTAGCTAATTTTGAATACGATTTAGATACTGGTAACCGCTTCCGGGAAAAATGTGTGATGCGATAAACATACAGCTCAATTCTTTATTTATTAATACGATGAAATGTGTTGTTTAGCCTGCCTGGTAAAACTATTAAGGCGATAATTAATAAGTATGTACGTAAACTGAATTATTTTCTTATTTTTAGGACATTCATAAACGTGGGTTTTTAGATTTTTTTTAATCTATTAACTAAATTATTTATTATTTTTATCTTTGTTCATCGGGTTTGAAGCTACCCTGAAAATTTCAGCCTGCTAGCTTATCGGGAAGTGCCTCAAAGCCTGTCCACCATCTTGGACGTCCACCATATTAGATTTAAGTCACATGACTATTTTTTTTTGTATTCCAGACAGCAAACCCTTTCATTTGATACCCATATCATGGGGGTGGATTTCAAACAGCCAGTCTGTCATCTTGGACGTCCGTCATATTGGATTTAAGTCACGTGACAATTTTTTTCGTACTCCTGACAGCAAGCCCTTTCATTTGATATCCATATCATAGGGGTGCATTTCAAATAGCCTGTCTGCCATCTTAGACGTCCGCCATATTGTATTTAAGTCACGTGACTATTTTTTTCGTATTCCTAACAGCAAACCCTTTCATTTGATACCCATATCATGGGGGTGGATTTCAAACAGCCAGTCCGCCATCTTGGGGAGGCCGCCATATTGGATTTGTTATGACGTTTCTTAACTAGTCATGTATTGTCATCAGAACTTAGAGCGTGTGCAAAATTTCAGCCTGCTAGCTTATCGAGAAGTGCCTCAAAATTGAGTTGCAAAAGTCCAACCGGAATACAAACAAACAGACAAATAAAAAAACGTGGGAAACAAGAAAAGTGAGTTTTTATATACGTGGGAAAATATACCGACATACAAAAGCTATAGTACCCTTTCAAAAGCTCCATATTCTTCCGAAAGTACTATCTTCAAGCGCCATCTCGAACCACTAGAGTACCTTTTAAACTACCTATTTTTAGTCAATACTGACTCACATACGATCTACAAAAAAAATATCGGCCATACTGCAAGGAAAGGTGTCACAGAAAAGAAACGATTCCAATATCAAAAACATACCCACTTGCTTGAGCTTTTTGAAGATTTTAAACCATTAACCAATTCAAATAAAGACCCCTGAGGATCCCATAAGATAGTTACATAAATATGTACATGGAAAGTGCTTGACGTTTACCACTCCTGAGCAAAGGTCTCTATCGCTTTCGCTCTTGGGCTTGTTCTAGAAGATTCTTTGGAAGGAAGTCATTTCGGCGTATCATTTACTTTTTCTTGCCCAGCCGCAACTCCGTCTAATTAGACTTTTGTATTGAGGTGCAGATTATCATCTTGATCATATCAGCCATAGGCCTCCTCTACAGCTTTCAATAGGACTTGTAGGAAACGCCTTGCACCCAGCTCGATGATGGTCTTTTCCGGATTGCCCATACATCTTGAAGATATCAATCAACTCAGCCCATCGCAGTCTACTGCTGGACATAGGCTCCTTTCGCACCTAACGAAGATATGGGTGATAGTAATCATGGAGAGAAAAAAAGAAGCAATTGCGATGTAGTGAAAATAACTCCACAATTGCTAAGGTCATAGGTTGATCACATCAGTTGAACAATGCAATAATAGAGCAATAAGGTGGCTAGGTGATAAATCAAATGATATGAACAAAGTGACGTTATCAATGAGGCGGAGAGTTATGAACTACATATCTCCTGGTACTACATGTGGCCGAGTTGTTAAATAAACATTTGCTTACTCCGCGTCAGTTGACGGCTTTACTTTATGATGTGAGCATGTGTGGGTGGACGACCTATATTAATAGCATGTAATGTGCACTGTTTACAATTCATTGGTAATATTGCTGGAATCTTCCTTTTAGAGTAGTCCTGCGTCATAGCAGTGGGAAGATTGCAGTCTGATTACTATTACTGAAATCGCAGGATGATTGTGAAAGCACTATAGGTATTTTTTTTTCATGCCCTCTGAAGGAATAGCAGTCTAATATTGACTGAAAATAAACCCTGTTCCTTTAAAATAATGTACAGGGGCACGGTTTACTTTATGTTGTCAACAGCTTTAAGAACTCGTCTTTTAGCAAGGGTGGTGATTGCCCAAGGCTTTCAGAGTCGTACCCACTTGATTATCGTTACTTTTCGAGATAAAGTATTGAGAAAATTATTCTGAAGTCCGACGAGAACTGCCCATCTTCTTAATTGTTCTACTTCCCAAATCTCGCCAGCATTCTTCTTCATCTTCCTGCCCTTATCCCATTCTATTTGGGGTCAACATTCATACTCGACGAAGAGAGTGATTCTCTTCGTCACATGGGTGTCATCCCTCCTCATCACATGTCCATACTAAGACAGACGATTCCCTTTCATTTTCTCCGTAACAGGCGCCACTTTCAAACTTCCCCTTGTAAACTCATTCCTTACTTTATCCATTCTTGTCACTCCACACATCCATCTCAACATTCTCATCTCCGCTACATGCAATCGTTTCTCATCCATCTTTTTCACAGCCCAGCATTCCGATCCATATAATACGACAGGTCTAATCACAGATTTGTAGATTTTCCCCTTTAACTTGAGGGGCATCCGTGAGTCGCAAGTTGTTCCGGTGACCTGTCGCCATTTCATCCATCCCCCGTTGATCCGGTGTGTTATGTCATAATCGTATAAATAATACCTCAGTGACCTCAGAAATATTCCTTTCGTTAAGAAATTCTCGCGTAGTTTTACAAAAAAAAACATTTACTTGTCAATACTTTAGGGCAATGTAGGCTATGGAATACGTGAAAAAATTGCAAAAACAAGTCGTTTTAGCAAATGTCGAAACATGCCATGTTACATGCGTGAGAAATTCGAGGTTATTTGCACTAAGGCTTGGTCGAATACCTGAACAGAAAGGTTAAGGTCGAAAGTCACGTGCTTCAAAATGTTGAACATTCCTACTGCCTGTTTGTGTACCTTCCCATTAGACTTTGGGTCCAAGGATTATGCAAGGCCTTGGATTATAATTTTAGTTGTTCCACATTATTTTGATTTCAAATTCCGTCCCAACCAATGATAATATAAATAAAAAGAGGTAGATATCGCACTGGCACCACAAATTGTTGAGGACAAAGTAAGACAATTGTTGCTCTTTGCTATCTCTTTCTATCTTAATACGTTCCGCATTATCTATCGCTGTCGTAGTTTTAAATTACTATAATAACAACGCAACAATTCTGAACGCCATTCAGTATGAACATGGCGTATCTTTCTTTATAATATCATTGGTCCCAACCCACTCATAGAGAGCCAAAGCCTGTCGGGTCGCGGGACTGTCTCGTCAGGTAACCGTGATCCTGGAACGCAAGGGGCTATTGAAGGATCACTGGATTTTAGTCAATACAAATCTGGCAGTCCCTCCGGTTCTGCAATGGGTTCTAAGACTCATTCGATGTTTTTACCACGATAAAAAAAATAGAGAGCTGTTTAGAATATTTTTTAAACTTCCTTGTCACTTATTTGTTTTGGGTACTTCCTTTCACTCACTTTACAGTGTCTCAGATTCTAAAATGATATGAGCTCTTATAGCCCCTTAGCTCATTCTTTTACTCTCCGATTTCATGATATCATAATTATGAAAGTTCAAAAGAAACAAGTGTACTTGTTTTAATAAATTAGTTTCTGAAGCCGATTGGAGCCTATTAATATCCACAAACAACACAAAAACCGTCTTTCTTTTATCACGATAAGGATTCTATTTAAGTATTCCATGGTAAAATAAAATAAAGAGGAAAGTAAAAATAAAACGCTTAAAATCTTAACTTTCCATGGCTGGAAAATCTTTTGAATAAAGCTGGGATTTATCTATTTTGCTGTCTCAGAAAATAAAATGATAAACTTAAGATTTCTTCTACAAAAAGTCTTATAGCAACACTTGCCGTTATTTCAGGAATGAAAGCCAGCCAAAACCAGAGCGAATAAATCGTTAAAGGTTTTAGGGCGTGGCCCCATGTCTCCGGCGCGGCGCCGTGCCGAGCTACGGTGCCGAGCTACGGCGCCGCCCGCCGGAGAGCGGCGCGGCGCCGTGCCGAGCTACGGCGCCGCGTCGTGTACCGGCACCAAAGAGAATTAAACCACTTGAGAGCTCATAGACCGATTTCGTCTAGGCACACGACTCACCACTGCGGGTCGGGGGACGAAGAAAAAACAGCGGTTGTGATTGGCCGATGCAACAATGTCAGGACGAATGTTCCAAACATAGTGATGCACAAGTCAGTTTTGCTACAATACCAAATATCGATAAAATCGAACATAACGATGTCTGCTTATTCTTTTTTTTTATTAACTAAAGTGATTGGGCGTTAACTGGGTGCAAATAAAATACTTACGTAACTCTGTTTTAACTTTATTTAAATTAATGCTAAAATTAAATCAAGGTTAATAAAATCGTAAAAAAAAATCAAAAGAAAAAACTTTGCGCCTAGGTTGGACGATCCTCCTGTACGAGACAATTATTTTGGAAATTAACTTACAACGAGAATGTCCTCGTTGTAGGAAGAAGTCATAGGAAGTTCCAGGTACGTTATGATCATCAAATTTGCATTTCTGGGAGGGTATTTAATCGTAAGTTTGTCCTATTTATTGATACTAAATCCTGTAATTATACATCAGACATTACATATTGTAACAATGCGGCCTAAGATCACGAATCACGTCGTTAGAATAAATTAACATACTTGTGAGATATTTAGACGGGAAGGCCCGGGTAAATTAGAACCATGTATACATAGATCAGCCGTCTTATTTGGTAAAGCCTGTAAATTATAAAGTTTTTATTTTACACTTCTTATTTTTTTTCCAAAATCATACAAAATTTAACTGAAATACAAATGTAAAATAAAACATACCAAAACAGGCAAAAACAGAGTCCGTGTTGCTATAATAAATAAACGGCGTCGGTTCTTTATGGTTTCAAAGCAATCTTCCGTGAAATGCCTTCAACAAACAACGCTATATTTTTTTGGAAACCAATTTTCCTTGTTGACAGCATTGATCCACTTTTCTTTCACTTCTGGAATATTTCGAAATCTAAAATGTAAACATTAAGTAACGTTACTTTTTTACAGTTAGGGAACATCGTTATTTTTATCGACAATATTTTAAAGACTTAGTTTCGAAGTTGTCACAACACTACAGCAATGCATCTGTCTCTTTCTATTTATGCCTACAGATAGAAAGGGACACACTTATTGAAAATACCTAGTGAGAGTAAGGGACTTTTCAAAAAGACATCAACGCGGTGTACATTTTGTGAGCCTTCAATGTAAACAACCAGTTTAGCTTGAGCCCTGCAATTATTCATAATATTATCAAATTATAAATATATTTTACTTACCGATGAAAAGTTATGCCATCCTTTTTATAGCTGGATGTTCTAGACGATTTCCCACACCATTTAATTGAACAAGAACTCATAATTAATTTGGTATTAAGCAGAAATATTTAAAAATGTTATCAAAATAATCGCGTGTGGAGAGATCCATTAACTGGTCAAAACTAAAATGGTCAGTCACGTTTTCATCTAATATAAGTGCAATTTCATTGATGTGTCGTGAGCCTGAGTCGCCCGTATGAGCAGTCAAGAGGCTTTATTGTCATTGACCGGCACGTACCTTATGTTCAGCAAGTGTATCCAAAGATAAAAATTACAGTTTTGATTTGATATGGACCGCGAAAGGCGTATCCTGGTCCTGTTGCTAGTGTATACATATGTATGTATCTCATATCTCATCATCATACGTATGTCTACATCAAAAAAAAAATTCTATGATAAGAATAAATAACGCCGGAGACATGGGGCCAGGCCCTTACTCAAGTAGGTCAGAGACAACACAGAACTTTTTGAATTTTTTCGCGCATCTCCGTCTGTAGTCGTTGGTTCAACTGTCATATTTTATTGTGATGCCTCGTAAATCTTGGTTTCTCCGTTATAAATATTTGTTTTGTATGTGTTTAGTTATATGTTTGATCGTTATATTGAAAGACGAAGTTAAGCAATTTGTAGAAGCTCACAAGCAGTAAGTTTACAAAATGTAATTTATCACAAAAATCAATCGGAGACAAATCAAGCCGAATGCAAAGGATTTTTGATGTGTTAAAATCACCCAATGCGTCCTCCCACCCAGGGCAGGACGGGAGGGACTTTCAGACTTGTACTGACTAAAATCAACGGTGTCCTTCAATAGCCATTTACGTTCCGGGGCCACGGTTACCTGATTATAGACAGTTACGCGACTGCAAAGGATGATGAGCAAAACTGGTCAAAGAATCATCTTACGTTCAATTGTTGTTTACAAACATTGTAATGGGTAGCTGTATAATTCCATTTAATAAACGACCAGCCCGAGAAATACAAGAACATTAAGCTGGTGCCATGCAGTCTTGCTAATTTAACATCTTCATTTAGACTAGAAAATAGAACAAGCTTGTATAGTCTATTTTAGTCTCGCGTTTACGTTTTATGTCTATGAGTTATACGTTATGGCTCATTGTAATTGTGGTATAGTCCATCGATTGACTACTAAATTGGAGCTTTCGTTTTTCTTCTTCTTTCTTCTCTTCTCTCTTTTCCTCTTAGAGACTACCTGGAGTTCTTAAATACGGCGCAATTTTAGGCATTTCTCTCTCTTGATTGATCCTGTCCGCGCAGCAGACACAATACCTAAACAATAGTCCTGGATCACATGTGGTTCATCGGACAGGGGATGGGTTTAAATGCAACGGCGGTACTCAGAAAGATGATAATTATGTCTCTAGCTAGATAAAGGTGTAATGGCAGACGAACTTTCCCATACGTTTTGCATAGAAGGAGTAGAATTCAGACCACCACGATCATGCAATCAAACCAAACCAGCATCAGTTTCAAAATAAGATGTAGAACATGTTATTCGTTGTTAATGGAAGTTTATAACAATTATATAAAATGTCTTTTTAGTTTATCCTTTACGTACAAATTGTATGTTTTTTTCTATTTGTTATATTAGTTTAGATGTAAAACTTTGAACATGGACCTCTCCCAAAATAAAGAACGTTTGGCGCTACGGTCTCACCTCATACTGCTTAGAAAGCGAAGTCCCGCTTTTTTAAAGCCATTTTTTGTGGTGACATTTTTTTCAATTGAAAGCCCGGTATTTAATATTTGGCTCCAACAGCGCCATAAATATGGCAATACATTTTTATTGGTCGTAACTTAGTTTCTAGGATTTACCGCTGCCGTACGCAGGCACGCAATTTTTTTATTAAATAATAATCAAAATATTTTAATGTCGTTTTTTGACTTTAGTAGCTCTATTATGTTGTAGTTTATTATAATGTTGCGGTAATCTATAAATTATGTATTATGGTGAAAACACTGATCGTTGCTTGATTATAATTTTGTTCATTGACCCAATTTGTGTTACGCGTATCAGTAACGTAGTAAATAAATGAGGTTAAGGTTGGAAGACAGTGTTATCGAACGCCAGATTGTTGAGACTACAGTTTTATTTTGGACTATATCACACTATCTCATGACTATTTGCTCCTGATATAAACATAAATTTTAGAATACCATTTCTTTTCTCAGACTTGTATAAGAACCAAGCTGTTCCTTCATCTTGTGCTTTGCGTTCGTAGACCGTGGTGCCCTTTTTTGTCAGGCCCGCGACCACCTATAGATATCCTGAGCCTAACCATTTGAGTAAGGATTAATTTAATCCCAATCTGTTCAGACGTTAAAGAGTATAATAAACAAACTGTCTTCTACATTTATATTTTTAGTTAAGCTTTGAGCGGGTTAAAGAAAAAGATTTATAAGAGACACGTGCAAGACATTTAATGTAATCACGTTTCGATATCTCAATGTGATGTTGTACTTGTGTGGGTGTCAATGACCCCTGCATCTTAAACAAGGTGTAAGCGACATCGGAGCACAAACGGATAATAATGGTACCAAGTACGGGGTCCGAGACCCCGTATAAACACTTTTTTTAAATGTGAATTAGAATAGCAGATTTGACTTAAGTGCTTTTAACAAATTATTTGCCTATGTTCTTTACAGCTTCGGAGTGGGAAGCGGTCGCCTCCTTCTGCGAAGCAGTAATGCTCGCGAAGGAGGAGGCGCGCCGCGAGCGAGAGAGGACAGAGTCCTCCCTCCGCCCCAACCGCGGTGTAGGACGCCCACGGCGACGGACGTCGCGAGACGATCTCCGGCCACCGTAGGCGCGGGCATGCGGGCAGCGAGTAAAGGGCAACTCGCTGCCCGACCAGGGACCATGCCCGGGTCGACGGCGCGTTGTGTCCCACGCGCGCCTCAAAGAGCGTCAGCATAATGACGGGGCCCCCCTCTCAGAGGGCCAAAGCCTGCCGGGGTCGCGGGATTATTCCCTTACCGTGACCCCGGAACATAACAGGCTATGAAGGACACCGTGGATTTTAGTCAGTAGAAGTCTGACAGTCCCTCCCGCCCTGCCCGGGGTTGGAGGACTCATTTGATGATTTTACCACGCTAAAAAAAAAAAAAAATAATATTCTTTACAGCTTTGTTGTTCCTTTTCTTTCCAAAAGTATCAAATGTTATAATCACCCGATACAAGTCTAGTTTTTGTGTGATAAAGTACAGAACTTCCATCCTCTCGAACTGTCGCATTTATATTTTTATAAAGACCTTCAAGTATACTTTTACAATTCAGTCTGATACAGTCGTTAATCAGATTTCTCTCCGTAATCCTCTATCTCTTTCCTTAATCTGATTACCGAGTCGGACTGGTGGCTCTGATGTAGTCACAATCTTATTTATACAGGATGGTTGAACGACGGACACAGTTTTTTAAGGGATTTTGTTTGGCGTTTTGTAGAGCCCCATATGTCCCTGTAGTAGTGGTCCTACTTGGTATGAATTCGGTGTTCTGTCCACGCGGAGTAGTTCTCCACCGTTTGATCCATCGTGTCCTCCGGACGATCCTCAGTGTGACATCCGCAGTGGTGACACCCAGATGTTTCTTCCTTCCCAATCAGACACAGGAACCTCCCGAAACTTCTTCAATTCATTTCGTTACGAGATCCAATACAGTAAAATAAATAAATAATTTCTTTAGTACTCGTATTTGTCGAGTTTTATTGCCTCGGCGGTTTTCTTCTGTTTAGTCAATATGAATTTTGTTTTCAAATACTAGTTATTGCTTTCAAAAGATACACTCATTGCAATTAGAGATTGTCACTGACGAAATAAAATAAAAACTTTATCATAAAATAAATCAATTGTTGCAAAATTCAAACTCAGCATTACTGAAACCTTTGCTCAACAAATAATACTCCCAGATTTTGAGATCCTATCCCAATGAGTTGGTACATAAAACAAAACCACGCCTCAAACTCCCTGAAGGCCCAACGGAATATGAAATGTAATCTAACACGCACCCTTTATCACAAAACAACCGCGAAACGTACTTAGACTTTCAAAACGGGACAAGTGCCTTCAGATGAGAAAAACAAAGGAGACTGCCTTGAGTCAGTGGATGAATATCTCTCACAAAGTATTGTCACCCGCAGCTATTCAATCTCCTTTATCTCATACCAACTCGTTTCCGCTTTTCCACTGACCTATAATATACGATAAGTAGGGTAAACATTTTTATTAGGCAATTGAGGATAAAAGGGATTCAATATTCATTCATTTTTATTGACTATGGAAATGGTAGGAATAAGAACTGTTGAGTTGTTGTCTTTTTCATTTAATTGGCTACAATTTTTGATCATTTATAAAGAATTAGGTACACAATCGGCGTCAAAAATCAGCACCAAATGAGCGCCTAGTTTAACATTTTGGAGCACTTTTATTGTTGTGTTGATTTATTTACAACTACAGCTTAGTACATGGCCGTAATGTGTAATCTGTGATGTTCTGTCTACATACATACCTGTAAGTTTGAAATTGTATTCTCCACTGAGCTTTGCGATATTTTAAGTAATACTTTTAAGGGAATAGTCTCTTAGTACGCAGGTTTTAATTTTTTAATAGAGATCAAAGGAAACATCATATTCATTAGATTAAAATTTTAATTATTTGCACCAGATCTCATATTATTATTATCACATACGATGCACCAACACTTGCTTACACAGTGACAAAGCAAAACTACATTGAATTTTGTTACATACATAGGTACAACAGAAAAATCCATACAACCATTTCCCCCATATCAAACGCGCCGAACCACCGATTTATTCACAATGTGAAAACGTTAATTAATGAGTCGATAGCTAACTGAACCATGATTACTGTTATTTGGAAAGTAATACCATCATGTGGGCATTATCGGGGTTACGTCAATGCACATACGATTAAATAGCAAAACGTCAACACTACATTACGCCTGTAATTCCCTGAAGGATTAGGCAGAAGTGTTTTTCAGTTGAGGTAAACTTACATTTCGTGAGTTATTTATGTATTTAAGTTTGTAATAATTACCTGATTGAGAAAGAGTGTCCATGGAGTTTCTTGCCCGTTATTTTCCATCAAGAGATCTACATCTACAGTACTTTCACAGTTATTATGTCTTGTCTTGACTGGGACTGTAAAATCATATTTGTGTAGTATTTTATGTCTTCTGAAAATTTAAAAATGCCTTTAACTGGCCTACTCGAAAGAAATGTTTTGATTTAATTTGTTTAAGTAATGCGAGTCTATTGCCATCAACATGGCACAGACAACCTCCAGGCTGATATTGAGAATCCTTGAAGGAGCACCCCTTTTTGTGTCACTGTCCAAGCAGATTACCATGTTCTTGGAATGTAAGGTAGCAGTTGAAGAAAATCAATGATTTTACAGTCCCAGTCAAGACAAGACATAATAACTGACAAAGTACTGTACACTACACAAATATTATTTGTGTAGTATTTTATGTCTTCTGAAAATTTTAAAATGCCTTTAACTGGCCTACTCGAAAGAAATGTTTTCATTTAATTTGTTTAAGTAATGCGAGTCTATTGCCATCAACATGGCACAGATACAACCTCCAGGCTGATATTGAGAATCCTTGAAGGAGCACCCCTTTTTGTGGGACTGTCCAAGCAGATGACCATGTTCTTGGAATGTAAGGTAGCAGTTGAAGGAACATGGAGGATTTTTAGTCAGTAAGAGTGTGATAGTCCCTTCCGCTCCACCCAGGGCGCGAGGACTGGGAATCAAACCCAGAATCTCATTCTCTGCAGCATGTCTGCGATCATTCTTTGCAGTATGTCTCGACCAGGTAGACCAACGAGAGAGTAAAAACCTTCTTCTTTTCCTGTCAAATTTTTCAATACTCTTTTTTTGACAGACCAAAATGTTGGCAACACTATGACCAGTATATGGCACCTGTGTATTTCCTAATACTGGCTCTGTTAACACCCTGAAAGTAGTACAAAGTAATGTTTTTTTTTTATTGGAACATTAAACTGTCATGAAGGCATTATCGAGTCAACGTCAATGCACTTACCTAGGTAGCGTGTGAACTATAAACGGTGCAAGTCATTAAAGTAATTATTACACCGTTGTTGGTGTTGCTAGTATTAAAATAACGAGGGTCTCTACATACAGTGTGAACTTTTCATATGGCGGTATCAAAAAATAAAAAAATATTAGTCAAAGTGAACATGAGATCAATCTAACTGCTCTATGCCCAAACTACTGCAACTCCGGCTAGTATCAATAATGACCACCAGAAAACCGACACAAAGAAGCAAGTCGGAAGTCTCGAAGAATGAATTTAACAGTGTCCCGGCAACGGCAACGAAATTAATCAGAAAAAAAATAGCGGAGGAGTAGGATAATGAGATCAGTTTGTTCTCCCTTTCAAGTTTTATTTAATAATATACAGAACTGGTCCCCAGGGTCTTATTTATCTTTCTACCAAAATTCATAAAAATCAAAGCATTTATTTTCAAGTAGGCCAGTTATTATCAAAATCGGCAATAGTCAGGCATACAAACTAAAAAATTTTTGCATTTAGTATGAACCGCTTGTGTATACCACAACAAACAAGGACAAATAAACACGAATTATTGTCTAATATATTATTTCCTGTAGAAAATTTATCGCCACTGAATAAGTTCATATGCTTTTCTAAAACTATTCCCGAATAACGAAAGTTGAGCATATTTAACGACATATTATAGGAAACTGGGTTCCTAAAACTCCGGACTGGCACAATTCGATGGAATTTCTTGCGGCCCCTAAACTCGGTCAGGCATGGCGCCCGATAACTATATCTAGGGCTGTCCAGTATTCGATTTACTTGTCATTAAAATACGTATTTGCAATTTGTATTTGTCGACCTTCTTAAAATAATATAATTTATATCCAATTGATATATATTCGAAATACTGATGATTTTCTCTATTAGTATTCCTAATATTCGTGACTAAAAACTAAATTTTCCATAGAAAAATTTGTTTAATTTGGCAAATCGGATGCTTGCCAAAATAAACAAAAGTATTGTTTCTGTATTTAGTACGGAAAAATAAAACTAAATGATACTTGTGGTGTGTAAGTTGTCAAGGATCTGATCTTAGATAATGAAAGTTGCATTAAAAAATTGGAGTGTAGTTTTGCCATATTTACTTTTATAAAAAATCGTTTAAAAAAGTTTTATTTAAATTACAAGTCACGTTTTTTTTTGTAAAAATTTCACATTGTAGAAACACCTCAAAAAACTACATATTTTGTGATTCGAATTTTAATAAAACCAAAAGTATTTTGTCCAGCCCTAACTACTTGAACCCACTACATACGCATTGTTTGGCTACTGCATTTACCCGAGATAAGGGCGAGACTAACTAAAGTAATCAGTGTTTAACGATAATAGGAACAGCTTATGTTAATTAACCTTAATAGTTAGTTAAAAATTAACTGGTTATTTTGGAGTTAAACATAATTGTGTAGTTAACTTGTAAGCTGTGTTGGGAAGTGATGGAAATTTGGAAAAAAATGTTTTTGTAAATTGATTTTGGTGAACCGCTTGCCTAAAGAATTTGATTTGTTTGCATAATGGATAAGGTATTTTATGATGTTTACTGATATTTTTTAAGTAGATAGTATGGTAGTAAGTTTTTGCGTGAAAGAGTAACAAACGTCCATCCATCTTTTAAAAGTTTTTATAGTAAACATTGTAAAATAATATTCAAAACATAATATCAATAAATGTTTCAATAAGACAGGTTTTATTACTACTTATGCTCAATGATGTCATGAATCGTCTTAACCGCATAATTTTATATTTGTTTCCTGCATAATAATAAATAATAATAATGTAAGCATCATATTACAGACTGAGACTACACAATATGCAATTCGATCTTTATCATTATTCTTTACTTTCTGATCCTTGCCCATTTCGCTGGGCATTTTGGGGTTAAAAGCTTGAAAAATACTTAAAGACTCAATGTTAAAAAAATTGTGGAACAAATCATAGAATTATACCTATTGTAATCGAAAGAATCGCAATATTTTTTTTTATTAATTGAATTAATAATTATTCAACATACAAAAAATATATCGATCGAGGCTTTTCTGAGTAGAGCAAGTACAAACATCTTGATGCGAGTTGTATTTATTTATTTATTTAACGATAGGTTCGCTTGACCACTGTCTTGCCTAGCATACTTGCCTAGTAGAAATATTTTATAAATCAGATTTTATTCAAAAGAAACTTCTCCGTAGGCAAACTCACCGTTGATGAATAACTTATCACAATCCAAAACATAAGATTGCGTAACTTTACAGAACTACTTTTTTATTGGTGCCGAATTACGAGATTAGGCAACACCCACCTGAGTAGGATTTATTTTATTCTGTGTGTGTATTGGGAAAGACGTGACATCCATAATTTACCTTAGGTTGGTCATACACGGACTGCTTGAAGCAGTCACGACTGCTTCAAGTTACGACTGCTAGAGCAGTTCGTGTATCATTGGCGACTGTTTGCCCCTTCGTACACAACGCGATGCAAGTATCCGCGATGCAAGATACGACTTTGGTATCCAGGCGACTACCGCAATACAATATCCATAGAGGTTCGTACACTTGCACACGTCATTGGATACCAAAGACGTAAGGTATCGGAGACTTGCGTCGCGTTGTGTACGGAGGGCCTTAGGCCCGGACTCCATCAAAGCGGAGACGACACAGCACCTACCGCCCGAAGCAGTTTGACTGCTTGATCAGTCGATACTGACTGCTTCAGCCAGTCCGTCTATAGCTGACCTTAGTGGCTTTCGTTTGCCAAATTCTGAAAATTGAATCAGTAATTTACTCCACTTTTTATAGCCAGTTTCTGGTACTAAACATAAAACCTAGCAAGTTATTGCCTGAGTCATGGAAATCTGACAGTAAAAGTTATATGATGGCGTGCTTAGTATCTTTTTTCCAAACGCAAAAATACTCCATGATAAACTTTGTGTACACACGACTTCACATCAAGCTATGTAAAACCAGTTAATCTTGGCCTCGTGTTACTAGATCTTTTCGTTCAATGAACGATTAGCTTAAACTGGTTTTGTTAAGTTTGATGTGTATGCGTGTGTACGTTGTAAATCGGCGTTCAGTCTCAAATCAATAACATTAGAACGGAGCCTAATTTACATATAATTATAATATAACAGATAACTAATGCTATCAATATCAAATCAGTTATTTATGTAGTTCGTCTTGCGGTTCGTGACTAGAACACGTCAATGTGTGAGACAGTGTTGTGAATATTTAGCGAGATCGTTAATAAATTAAGTAATTTTGTGAACAAATAAACATGGTGGACGACTATGGGACATTTGCTAAGGATAGTGACAAAAGTAAGTGTTTTCATCCCGGTATTTTAAATGGTGGAATACGTCTACGTCACTGTACGTAATTTCTCCTTACAATTTATTACGCAATAAAAGTAATTGGTTCGAATGAATTGTTTTCTATAAATTATTCTTATTTGGTAAAATGCTAGGAAAGTTTTTACTTGAATTTCAAAGTACCTACACTCGGGAACGAAAGAGGAAAATTTGAATTCTACGTGTAAAGTATGATTGGAATTTAAATGACATTCTGTAAGTTCTGTGAACCGTGAATTATGATCGGTGCAGCGGAGGTTATAAAAATACGGAATGTTCCATTAGTATGATTATTTTTTAATTGATTATTTTTAACACATAATATCCGATGTTATTTTTTCCTCAATGTATCACTTTCCTCAAACACTGTGTTTCCCCAAATTTTGTACCCTCTGAAGCAAAAATAACCAAAATAAACCGTTACAAATACAACAAGTATTGTTTCCCTTTTACTAAGTACAAGGAAACTTTTATCTGTTAGTTTTCTTTTGAAACTAACGAGTGCTCTTTGCCCTTGGAACAACCTGTTTAACCAGACCGGTACGGAAACTTGTCAACACTAAAAACCGAACTTGAAAACAACTCCAAGACGACCCTCATAAAATAATAATATTTGACAACTAATCCCGCCTTCAATATTCGATCAAGTTTCACACCAACTTGATTTGAACTTAGTTTGGGAAAGGTCAGATTCAACTGAAATAAAGTCTATAAATAAATTAATACAGCCATAGGGCATGTAGTGACCTTTATAAAGCCGTTCGTGATAGATAAGTAATCTAAAATGATAATGGAAGTCTTTTTTTCGGTGAAATTAAAAGTATGATCGTTAAAGAGTCCATTTTTATACCTAATCAATAGAAGGTCGAATATTGGGGAGTTCGAAAATGGACTGACGATAACGTCAATGACAGGAAACATGGATGAGGGACACGAAGGCTCGGTTTCCATTAAAGCGGTGACATACTAAGCATGCAAGATGGGATCAATAATGGGAGGAATAAGAGTTGCGATGACTGGTAGATTCTCACACGTCTCCTCCCGTACTTAAAATCTTGAAGACAGATCGAAAATAAGCCTTAAAACTAGAAGTCTCATGATTCGAAACTGATAAAGATCAATTTTGTGAAGATCCAAGGCTAAACCCATTTGTTCCTGCAGCGAAACGAATGTAACACTAACGTGAAAACCTATTATTAATTTAATTCATTCACTATGTATTGTGAGTAACCTTGCATTTCTACATCTTGTTAGATTATTTTGTAGTGTATTTTCCTTTACTCATCAAGTATGAGCAAGAGATCCAATCATCTGATTGGTTACCATCAGAACATTCTCTTGGTTAAAGCCGAAGGTTGTTTACAAGATAAATATTTGTATGGCGTACAATTGTTTGCTTAGTGTTCGAATATTTGCGCATATGATTTGCAAGTTAATGTTAAGATCACACAGGAAAATTTATTAAGATAATGAGAGAAATTCAAGCAACTAACTGGGTTCAGTAATTCTGAGTTTTGGTAGTAAATAACTGAGTCTCACCTGATTCTGGTAAAAATGTAAAGTACCAAGTAACACGGGACAATTTTGAAGTTGCCTGATAAAATTATGTTAATCTGAAAACTTTGGTGACATGGTCTTGTAATTGCTTTTTCATAAGTTGTTTTTTTGCAAGTATGATGTCCTGCAAACACTTCCTTCTGAAGAATCTTTGCTCTCTTCTTCATCATCTTCTCCAAATCTTTTCGGATGGTTCAGCACGTTTTCTTTATCCATACTTCACTAATTACTCATCATCTTAGCATTTACCTCCTTACCAGCCATATCCTTCACAAAATCCATCATTACAATCCCCCTAATCAATTTAAAAATCTAATCAATTGAATGCTGTACGCACCAGTACACATCTGCGATAAAAAAATGAGAAAAGTTTATTACTACGACTGCATTATCGCTGGCATTGTTTATCGATGCATTCAAAACCGTAGCTAGGGCACCTCTAGTTGCCTTTATAACAGTTTCGTGCATAGTGAGGAAATTAGTGCCGCAGTGTGTTTAAAAACTGTTTTTATTTTGCAAAACGTTCGGTAAATGCTTTAACATAATAACTTGTAATAAGTTAGTGACCTACTTGTTGATTGCTTGAAAGTTCACGTTGTGGTTAGGTTTAATAAGCAAGGGGATGAGTGTGTTAAGCTTGGTTTGTGGAAGCCCGGATTTGTGGTGGAAAGTTCTGCTACTGAGGTTTTCATTATCAGGATTGAGTTTGTTAGAAGTATCTGGATTTTTATAAAGCTTTAGTTAGCCTACGCTAGAAAGTGTTCCTATGTCGTGAAAGGCGTTAGCACTGTATTTGGGCAAGCCGCTTCTAACTGGTCCTATTGGAAATATATAAGGGAGGACTATGTTCAACAGTGGACGTCCTACGGCTACGTCCGAAATGATGACACAAAAAGCTAGACCCGCAACACGCTCTTCACTTGATCTGACAAGGGTGTTTAAAATCCATTGTTTAGCCTGCTAAATGGTATAAGTAATGGGTTTTCATCTTTTTCAAGGTTTTCTTTTGCTCCCAGAAAGTATAAAATCATAATCATAACAGTAAAATCCGTGTAAGCTGCATAATTTATTTTTCATTCTTCTTTCAACAGACAGGCGTGAAATTAGCAAAACGTGTAATTTTAGGAAAAGTGGGAATGCTATATGAGCAAATTTATTACTGTATCTTCATTTGCGCTAGTGATTTCAATCATCACCTTCCTGACCTTATCCCATTCCACTTGGAGTGTAACACGATTTTTTTTCGGTTCTCCTTCATCAAACGTCAATGGCATCATTTATTCCTTTTTTAATATTATGTACCTTATCTTCCTGTTCTTCTCCATCTATCCATATCATACCCATCACTCTCTTAGTCACATGCCTGTCATTCAACATCATCACATGCAGTAGTAATTCTCTCAATCTTCTACAATAATGCTCTGTTCAGTACTAATTCTGATCAGAATCTATTTATTTCACTATCGCCACGCAAAAAATACCAAAAATCTTGGCAAGAACAAAAATCTGACATCAAAGTCAAGTGTCGTGTCGTCTCATACAATTTGTATTCCTCCAATAAGATTTACATCTTTGCCTTCAAGTCTCAACATTTTCTTTTTATTAAGCCCCTCATTTTAAATAGGGCGATTTAAAAACGTTGTTTCGCTAAGCGCCTCTCGTGTCGAGAGGGTGGTACAAACGACCACACGGCTCCCTCCACGTTGAGACTCGAGTGTCGTAAATAGCACGCGCTCCCGTAGTTTTTAAATGCTTGTTGTATTAACTACATGCGGTTTACTTTGTTGTAATGGGGGAGTTTTTAAATGACGCAGTTTGTAGAGCTTTTTATTCAGGAACAGCACTTGAGCCTGATTTACCAAACTCAAATAAACGTTCCTGTCTTTTTTTTTCAACACAAAACCATCATATTACTTGCTGCTGATCTCAATCTGTTTCATCTGTAGTTTCGTTATACATATATATTCTAAATTACAGAATAACATTTTGTCTAAAGCGCTTTCGCGTAATGATTGTCTTATTTCGTTATGAAGTAGCATCCACTTATTTCTGTACGAATTATTCACTCGCTCGATTTTCCGTATCTGAAAATCTGTGTCCCATGTGATTTCGACACCAAAACCGTTCGTGGTCCATCGATAAACAGATAGATAGCCCTTGTGTCCACTAGAAACTTTAACACGGTTCCCGTAAGCGGCACTATTTATGTATGTCGTGTTGTTTGTCCCGAGGCTTCCAGCCGTAACTTTTAGTGCAAACAACTTTGTGCCAGACATGAAGATCTATTGGATTACAAGGGTCTAAGTTCTAGGCTTTGTCCCTGAATCTTAGTCAACGACTTGTCTGTCTAGGTTCGTGATTGGTTTATTTTTTATGTACCATGGATTTGCTCTTGACCTTAGTCTAGGTCAGCGGACAAAGACAAGGTCGACGATGGAGTGAGCTTACCCAGATGAAGGTTGTTCACCCTAACTCCGAAGAGATTAAGGTTGTATGCGTTCATAAAACAAAAGGTGTTTTATCACATGTGAATTCTCTTCTGCTTTGGCAAAAGAAATATATTTGTTTAATTCGTCAAAAAGTCATCTCTCATCCTTGTCGTCACTAGGCAGCCTTGTTCCAGACACGGCTTAGTATAGACTTCCTCTCTATTGTGCGTTGCTTCCCTTGTCTGTACGAGTCTTATCCGCGGTCTGCTAACGGACTATTTTTATCAACAAACTAGTTTTAGTTTATTTAGGTAGGACCATAAAACGTCTTCAAAATAAATAATATCCTTATCAGCGGAAATCAGAAACTCTTTTTTTTCAGAGGTAGAGATTATTTCGAAATGCCAGATTATCCTGGCTGTAAAGCCTTAACCAAAACGTTTTGACTTGATGCCGTGTAAAAGCCAGCCACCTCAATTTCTATTATTAGAGAAAAACAAGTCCTCTATCGATTATAATAAAGAAATTGTTAGGTTGCTAGGCAGCCATACATACTTATCTGTCTTTAGAGAGCTCCCTGGAAATCCTTTGACGTAAAGTTTTCTTTAGCTTTTATTTTTGCCACAAAAGATAATTCTTTAAAACTTAAAGAAAGTGCTTTGTGAAGTGTAAACGGTTGGTTTCTTGGAAATTCTTTAAATGCCTTACTTGACATTTGAATAAGAAAAAATATTTTAAAATTGCAAATACTTAAATACTGTCCAAAGTAAAGGAAAGTTTTATAAATGTACAATCAACAAAGTGGAATCATGACCCATTTTGACAATAAATCGTTTGAATCCGTCAAATTGACAAAGATCAAAGTCGTTACCATGGATATGTATGTTTACGCGTATCTGGACCTAATTGTATTTGAATGTCTGTAGGAAAATAAGTTTATGGTGGATCATAATTCCAATTTGTCGATTGTACATAACCAAGACTTATCTTCGTTCCTTTTCAATTATCATAATTATTTATTTTCCTTACCTTCTAGGCACTGCAAGGCTGCAGGCCTTTTGACCTCAACATTACTGTTTACTGTCGCCTTCATCAAGAATCTACCATAACCTATGTATAAAGTGCTGTAAATAATAAACCCAGCTACGTTTCATTTGTATTATAGCAACGTAATGCAAGATGGATGTTCCGCGGTACGTGAGCAGTGTTCCCAATAATATCAGGGAGTAATGTAGGCATTCAGTATTTATGTTTGAGTGTTTATTTATGGCAATTTAATTGACTTCTCTTTGGTTAGTTCGTGTGTATGGCTTTTGTCTTTGTATCTCAGTTATGGATTTTGAAACGTTAATCGCTCTGAATGTAAATACTTGTCATTGTCATAAACCTATTTAATAGTGATTGTTATGATATTTTAAAGTCCAATTAATAATAGCTGAAAAACATCCATCGCTGGTCATAGGTGTTCCACAAGGGTCAACACATGGGTCAAACAATTACACAAGTGTAATTGTTTTCCATGTTGATTGTTGATGATTCATGAGATTGTGTTAAAATAACAACCTTTATTTCACTTCATTTATTCCTGCCACGAAAGAGGAAGCCGGGAAACATTAAATTACGTTTCTTTAAGTACTGTAGTGAGTTTTCTCAAGTTTCAAAGTGTGCAAGACTATTAAAGCTACAGAAAAGAACAAAACGTCAAGGTTCGCAACTACGTCCTGCATTTCGCCTTCCGAATATTTTCATTTAAGTAAATTCATAGTAATCCAATTTTGAACGACCACCTTTCTCCTAGCCTTGTCCTTTTCGGCTTAGCATCTGTCTGTCATCGTGTTATTTTTTATCCTCTTTATTGAAAGAATTTAGTTCCTCACTACTTTCATCGTTTCTTTGGTCCCAGAGGCATCCAGATCTAACATTTTCAAGACTCTCTTCTCATAACTTTCATTATTACTCATATCAGGATAATGCAAATGCAATGGCACAGGCAAATCTTCAAACATGATTCCTGATCAAAAGATCGTTAAAATTTTCCTCACACGTTATCTTGACCATTGATTTTAATAGTTCACAGATCAAGAGGGGTTATTTTACGAGTGGGTCTATTGTTTGCTTGATAAATGTTATTGAAGCGTCATACGAGGCAATTGCAATAGCGTGAATCACGTAGTCCACTACTACGCATTTGTGCACACGGCCACACATCTAGCCATACAAAACCAGCTTATTGTGGTCTCACTTTGTATGATATTTCCGTTCATTCATCGGTCAGCTTATATTGTTTTGCATAGCTTGATGTCTAGCTGACTGTACATCCAAACCACAACCACACATTATACCATTATGCCAGCTTACCTTAGAAATTTTAGGCAAAGCTGACCTAATAGTACCGAAATTCATATATTTTTAACGGTTTTATGGACGTATATGGTAGGCAGATAATTTACTTGTGCTCTTTTCACTAATAGAAAAATAAGACTTCAATTTTGTTTGACACATAACCGATGGTTAACGATCCTTTTATTGACCAGACTTGCTCCAATGTTTTTTTACAATGAAAGGTATAACTGGGTGTATCATATATCAGTAGTTTCTTTTTAATGACAAGAACGGGCGATTTCTAACTAGTGGCTCTAGGCCTCCCTAAAGAGCATAATCTCTAGAAGTTGACATGGGAAAATATCATAGCACTCATTATGAAGCTGCCCCATGTTCATTTCTTGCTCCAAGTATAATTTGGCAGACGGCAAACAAAAAATGTTGCTTTTTTTTTCGTGCTAATATCATCAACCACCTCCGTCCGTCCGTCCTCTCACCCAGGGCGAGACGGGACAGACTGTCGTACTTGTACTGACTCAAATCCACGGTGATCCTTTAATAGCCCTTAACGTTCCAGCGATGATGATGATTGATGGGACAGTCCCGCCACCCATCATGTACACACCCGCCATCCGTCATGTACTATATCGGCAGGCTTTGGCCCTTTAAGCGGGGTCCGTCAGATTGAGGAATTTTGCTTAATGTGGCCGTAGACCCCCAGTTCATCATCCTCTCAGTGCATCTGATCTGATCCATGTTTTTCCTTGTCCTCAGGTTGGGAGGCGGCGGACGAGAAGGCGCCTTTCCTCCGCAACGAGCCGGTGAAGCTCACGCCCGCCTGGGAGGGCAACAACTTGCCAAATGACACCCTTAACTTGAAAGGTAAGATGTTACTGCTTCTTCAAACATTGTATTATTGTTAGTTGAACTACTACAGCATGAACAGTCTCCTTCTTCAAATTGTCGGTGGTTTCGTTGGCTTGATAGTATCCATACTTTGTTGCCAAGAAGTTCGTAAGCTCAGAGTTCGAATTCGTAATACCGCAAAGCGCTCCAAAACTGGAATTACTCATGTGGGCAATAAATACTGCCAGGTTGAAGGGAAATTGGGCGGCAATGCATAGGAATCGATGAGCTAGAGTCGTTACGCAGTGGTTGTCGGAAAGGCGTCGTTGCTGAGGAAGGCGCTGACATGTCGATTTATGAGAGATTGGCAGGAGAAAGCCGTACAAAGGGAAGAGTGGAAGGTTATGGGGGAGACCTTTGATCAGTAGTGGGACTTCCCGGCATTATCGGTATCACTTCACACACCACACGCTTAGGAGGTGCAGCTTACCTTGCGACACTGTTGATATGACGCATGCTGCTGATCAAGTTGTCATTATGTTTATTGGATTAAAATTCTGCCACATTGCAAAAATTTACAGTAGCTTCGGACTATTGTCTGCCACTCTGCGGGGCTAGAGAAACGATATCCTCGACATCTCACTCTTTGTTCAAACTCATCTGCACTTTTTAGTGCTGGTCTCGTATGACATGGAAAGTTGACGATATTCCGTCAGGTCTTCAGAAAGCTTAAATAAAAAACTTTTTTTAAAAAAGGGAACCGACTTCAAAACCAAACACAAAAAACTATAAAATAACTTTTCTTTCGGAAGTCGGTGGCTTTGTTTTTTTTATTTTGTTGAGATATGGCCACCGAATTCCGAAAGAAAAGTTATTTTATAGTTTTTTGTGTTTGGTTTTGAAGTCGGTTCCCTTTTTTAAAAAAAGTTTTTTATTTTTCCCTTTTTAGTTGAGATATTCCACAAAAAAAATCTTCATAAAACGGGGTCTTTGAAAATCTACAATCCTATTAAGCAACAAAAACGGATCTATGCGAGCAACTTCACGAGATATCCATTATTGTTATATACTAAAACCTTCCCCAGAATGTAACAAACACTTTTCTGAAAACTGCATCAAAATCGGTTCAGCCAAACGCGAGATATTCGCGGACTAACATGCAATCGTCCCTGAAAATCTACGATCCAAGTAAGGAAAACGGATCCACGCGGGCAACGTCACGGGATATCTATTAGTGTTATATACTAAAACCTTCTCCAGAATGTAATGAACACTTTCCTGAAAACTGCATCAAAATCGGTTCAGCCAAACGCGAGATAATCGCGGACTAACATGCAATCGTCCCTGAAAATCTACGACCCAAGTAAGGAAAACGGATCCACGCGGGCAACGTCACGAGATATCTATTAGTGTTATATACTAAAACCTTCTCCAGAAAGTAGTGAACACTTTCCTGAAAACTGCATCAAAATCCGTTCAGCCAAACGCGAGATAATCGCGGACAAACATACATACATACATACATACATACATACATACATACATACATACATACATACATACATACATACAGGTCGAACTGAGAACCTACTTTTTTTTTTGAAGTCGGTTAAATATGTTTTAGCTTCCACACCCCCTGACTAATGTAACCAGAGAATCACACTCAGACATTTAACTTGAATTAAAAGTCACGAATAATAAACGAAACGAATTTTGGTTTGTCATTTCCATTAATGCTGGCCTTGGGCTTTTCAAATGCTCCAACTTCAATGGTTAGTAGAAAATTACTGGTGTGGCTAAAATACCTACCTCTGACATTATCAGAAGTTTCCATCTTGAATGAAGCACTGGGGATGTGATTAAATGTCCAATTTTACGCTCAACTTAAAGGTAATCTGCTGTTAACGCGACCAGATTTGTGTCGCACCGTGTTATGGAAAAATGTTCAAGCTGTTTACCAATAAAAAGCTATCATGCCAGAGGCGACATACATGATTTTCGGGTCGATTTGATTCGGCACAGCCTGGCGGCAAATTCGATTTCGTTCGGGAAAAAGTCGTTTGCAGCAGAGGGGGATAATGTCGAATAGACTACCGCCGATCGGTACATCTAAATAGAACTTATATTGAAAATATTTCGGGTCGGCTAAGTATGATAAAAATACTGCGTAATTGAATGTGCCGAGCTGAACAAGTGAGTAGGATCCGTAATTGAGTAAGGGTCCTCTGATTGGATGTCAAATTGACATGCTCGATTTGATAGGTTGTTAATAAGAGGGGGAAATTCAACCTTCGCTTCTTGTCAAGTGGAAAAATCTGTTTTAATTTTATAAAGCTCTAGTCTAGGAGCTTGGTTTAGTCTGCCTTTTATAGATATTTGTGTGAAATAAATATTTTATTTTTTGATATTCCACTAAATAAATTAATGAGATCATTAATTAACAAGCCATGAAAGCTAAACATAGGAATAGCCAGGTTTGCCTACACACTACTTGAAACTGGGTGTCAATAACCGGCCGATTTTGCACCATGTTTGACTGTTTGTTCAAAATCTATTATAAAAACTAGTGCAAAAGCCCGAAAAAAGAACATTAATAAATATTGGTACTACTAAGTACTTTATTATTCAAATGATCTAAATGCATGCTAATTTGAAACTTGATAATTAATTTAAATAATTATTCATGCCAATAGTGCTATTTAATAAACAATCAAATGAATCTAGTATTATTTAATTTTCCTCTCGAGTTTTCAACTTTCCACCAAACCACTCCATCTAGCGGAGTATAACGTAAACATCGGGTTCTAAATCGCGCAAGTAGAGTTCTCATGGCTGTTAGCATAGGATGACTAAATTCGACCGTGTCTACACTTGTCAGGTTTGCCCATGTAGCAACGCAGTGGCATCGGTTTCCATAACCGTTTGTCATAATAACAATTCAGTGGGTAGAGAAAAGCTAACTAAAACACACGCAATTTCCTATGAGATTGGGTGCACCTAAGTATTGCGACATTTCTTTTTCGACTAAAAATCGGAAAACTTTCTTAATAAAATATCTAGAAAACCTTTCGACTATTTCTAAGTGAAAATTAGTGGTAACAAGCTTATATTAATGCTTGAAATTAAACATATAAACGAATTTTGAATGTACAAAAAGAGCTTTTGTAACTTGGATTCGAACTTACGACGTTTTTCCCTCCACAGCCAATAAAATTGGTTGTGAGTTCGAACCTCAGAACCGGAAAAGCTTTTTGTATGTTTTTGTTTAGTTGTTGAAATACTTTACGATGAATGCTAAATAAATAGCAAATTTTTGAGTGTTTATGTAATAATAAATTGACCATAATTTCTTGAATTTTTTTCTTACAATTTTTCGTCTTTTTAACCGACTTTCAAAAGGAGGAGGTTCTCATTATAAAAAAAGTCAGCATTTTTTTATCTGACTTCAAAACAAACTACATACAAAATAACGTTTCTTTCGGAAGTCGGTGGCAAAAATGTAATAAATGAAATAAAAAAAACAAAGCCACCGACTTCCGAAAGAAAATTTATTCTGTAGGTAATTTTTTACCCCTTTTTGTGGTTGTTTTTGAAGTCGGTTGCATTTTTTTAAGTCAAACTTTTTTTTCTTATCGATTTTTTTAATACAACTAATTCGTCACCCCTATTCCAGGTATAGCAATGGAACTACAAGCTCCCAAAGACAAATGGAACATAATATTCTTGACGTTGCTGCTTCACGGGCTGGGCGCCCTGACTGCGTGGAACATGTTCATCACGGCCAAAGACTACTTCGTGAAGTACAAGTTGGCGAATGCTCCCGTATATTCAGAACATTACCTGGCCTATGTGGGCTGGGCCAGTCAGATACCAAACCTCCTGTTCAGCTGGTGCAATGTTTTTATCAAGACCAAGTAGGTATTTTTTTTCTTCTTTTTGTCTTGTTTTTTTTTTTTTTTTTTTATCTTGGGAAAATTATCAAATGTATCCTCCCACCCTTACTGTCAGACTTATACTGACTAAAATCCACGGTGTCCTTCAATAGCCCTTTACGTTTCGGGGTCACGGTAATTCTTGAGTCCCGCGACCAAAACCAGAGCTAGATAAACTATTTCTGTCTCTATCTTTAGTTAGGCAAAACCAGAGATAGAATAAAAATTGGGAACACCCGTAAAAGATTTCGACCAATCTGTGTTATTACAGGTCTAAAGTTTTTAATTAACTGCTCTCGAGTTATGTGTACTTAACCGTGGACCGGCGTCGACGAAATTTTAATTGGTTCCGCAAATAGCTTGGGCCTCGTAGACTGTTCAAACTTGAATGTAGAGGAGCTATACTCAAAACTGAGTATTACTCAGATTAATAAGCGTTTTTATGTTGGGATAGGACCTAAATTTAAAATAATACAAATATGAGAAATGAGATGGGGGTCCTTTTGGCCTCATACAGGACCAAACTTATTACTTAGTTTTATTATTTCTCATCTTTTCTCTTTCTTATATTGTTTGTTTTGCTTAGTTTTATGTTGTTGTTCTGTCCTGTGTGTGTCCATAAAAACCTTTGTTTCTGTTTGCCTCGAACTGTTAGACAAAATAGGTAGGGATGATCCTACGGGGCCCTCTTAGAGGGTCAAAGCCTGCCGGGATCGCGGGACTGACGAGCTACCGTGACTCGAGCATAAAGAGCTATTGAAGGACACCGTGGATTTTAGTCAGTAATAGTCTAACAGTCCCTTCTGCCCTGCCCTGGGTGGGAGGACTCATTTGATGATATTACCAAGCCAAGAAAAAAAGAAAGCGGCTTCGCGTGTTGATAGGTGATAAACTTGAATTGTATTCGTACATCAATACTGGTGTATTGATGTATTGATATACCTACATATTGCTGAGTTTCCAAACTCATGTTAGTTGCGCCTCTGCTCTGCTTAAATATCTTGCCTTATATGTCTTTAGATCAAAGAGTATTTGAACGGTGGGTGGAAAGAACGAGCTTAAAGTATGTATAAAAAATAATTAGTAATCCAGTTATTTGGAAACTTCCCAAGCATACTTCATTCCAGAGGCTTATAAATCAAAGTTAACGCAAGCTTAAACATAGTTGGGAGTACCAGTTAGGTAGGCTGGCTTGCCGTAGGGTTACCAGGTCTTAAGACCGAAAAGTCGGACAGACCAGTCAGCTGAGCCGGACGTTTGGGTGAATAGACTGGACACCTTTGTTTCAAAACTTTTTTTTTAAAGAAACATAAGATTCGATTCAACAAGGTTCCCCCTTGCCGTACAACAGCCGGTTAGAGCCAGTTCACTTGCTTGAAAGAAGGCAGAGTGGAAACCAAAACAAGAATTCTCGCGCGCGCGCGGACCCGTATGGACGTGTTACGTATCGTGTGTGCTACTATAAATCAAAAAATATTTATTTTACATTTGAAAGTTTTAAATGGAATCGAAGTGTAGCGGCTGCGATGCGGTCGTTAGTGACTCACAGTTCATGCAGTGCTCGCGAGTACAGTGTAAGAAGAAATTCCATCTTACCTGTCTGGCCTTAACGATGGAAGATGTGGAAGTTTTTACGCCTGAATACAGGAGTCTATGGATATGTCCCGAGTGCACATGCACAATGCCGAAAAGGGGAAATACAGATACACCTGTCCGAGGAACTACGGTCACCAGCAAAGCGTTTTCACCGAGCAACCATGTGAACACCGCCGAGAGAGGCAGTCGACGGAATACAAGCGAAGTAATTGATACGGATAGCTTGCTTCTAGACGAGATACGGGAGTTTCGAGCGGAGGTGAAGTTTTATTTAGAGGAGCAGCGGAAAGAATATATAATAATGCAAAATAGATTTATCAATACGGAAACAGAGTTAAAAGAATTTAAAAAAATGTTGGGGGTATTACAGCAAAAAGCGAATAAAGTTGATATACTTGAAGCAAGAATTAAAACTTTAATGGATAGAAATGAGACCTTAGAAGCCAGTCTAAAGAAAAGTCAAGCAAAAGTGTCAAGTAATAGTGAGGAAGGCTCTACAAGGCTTACACCGTCTTTTGCAAAAATCGTCAAAGATAAACAGAAGCAGGTAGTGGGCAATAAAGTGCCAGCAAAGGAATTTGTGGCCACGAAAGCAGCGAAAGTAGTATCGAAGGAAGAACAGATGCCAGTGGTAAATAATGAGAGGTCTGGGAATGTTTTGGTCGAGGAAAAGGAAGATCTAGAAAAAGAGGCAAATTGGACTACTGTGGCAAGGAAAAAAACAAGGCACTCGAACAGTGAAGTTAAAAAAGGCGGAAATACGAGTGCAATTGACATACAAGGAACGGAAAAGAAAAGATACTTGCACGTATGGCGTTTACAAAAACAAACAACAGAAGAAAGTTTAGAAAAATATGTAAGGAACATTTATGACGAAGAAGTACCAATAAAAGTAGAGAAAATAAAACATAGAACTGAGAGGGATTATGCATCATTCATCATTGGAGTTCCGGAGAGCAAATATGGAAAGTTATGTCAGCCTGAAAGCTGGGCCGTTAACATAGAATTTGCGGAATGGGTGTGGTTTCGTAGACCAATCAACCGCCCCAGAAACCCTGAGTAACTCTGTCGAAATATTTTACCAGAACGTGCGTGGTCTTCGGACAAAGTTGGAAGAATGTTACAACAATATTTCAATGGCAAATGCAGACTTGTTCGCCATTACGGAAACCGGCTGCAATGACTCCATCCACGATGCAGAATTATGTCCACCTGGATTTACTATTTTGCGGTGTGACCGAGCAGATGGGCGGAAACAAGGCGGCGCGTGTCTAGTGGCCACACCGCGTTTTGAGTTGCGACGAGTGTCATTACCCGATGACGTCAACGTGGACGATCATATGTTCGAACTGGTTTGTGCTACTGTTTACCTACGCAACAGATTTTTGTTTTTGCTTTGTGTCCTGTATATTCCACCTGGTAGTAGTGATAGTGAATATATGATAATGTTTAACATCATAGAACAATTATGTAATAAGTACAGAAATATACTAGTTTTAGGTGATTTTAACTTGTATTCGTGTTCTGTAGCCACAAAGAATTATTATGAATACTTCGAAACTTTCTGTGAATTCACTCAGTGTAACGTAGTGAAAAATTGTAATGGTCGTCATTTGGATTTGGTGCTAAGTACACTCACGGAGGGAGGGAGTGTGAGCGTGCGCGCGGCTGAGGCGCCGCTCGTACCGGTAGACGCGTACCACCCACCGCTTGACATCTCGGTCAGTACACACACGCGCCTGCGCCGGCACCCTAGCTCAGCAGGCTCAGCGACACCTGATAGTAACGCATGTGTACTAGACGGATGGAACTTTAATAAAGCCGACTTTTTGTCATTATACTCATTAATTACAGCCGTGGATTGGACTCCATTGTATGACATGGACTTAGAAGTAGGTTTAAATTATTTTTATTACGTTATTAATTCTATTATAGATGACTGTGTACCCAAAAAAAAGCGACGTCGTGTAAACTCAAGATACATTTATCCTGAGTGGTACACTGTTGAAATAATTCGCAACATAAAGTTGAAAGCTGCTCGGCATAAGCAATACAAGGTAAGCGGATCAAGGGTCGATTACGAAGCATTTGCTCGATGTAGAACTAACATCAAAAATATGTTAATAATAGCAGAGGAACAATATCGCAGCCGTGTTCAAGAGCAGATGCTGAGTGATCCTAAATCCTTTTGGAATTATGCCAAGTCCAAAAAGGTAGGAGAAGTCCGCAAGCAATCTTGAAAGACGGCGTGCCATTATCTGGGCAACGGTCTGTGGAAGAGTTTGCGGCTTACTTCTATTCTGTGTATAGGGCTGAACGACCAGAGTTGGATGTAGACGCGGCTGTAGCCAGCGCGGGTAGCGGAAACGGAGCAGCGCGGGTGCACTTGGACCAATTACAGTTAGGAGATGTGAGTCATGCGCTCCGAGATCTTAAACCAAAACGCTCCACAGGGCCTGACGGCATCCCGCCTTACATATTCAGGGATTGTCGAGTAGCGCTGGCAAAGCCGTTACTTTATATATATAACCTGTGCCTCAAAGCGGCTGTGTTTCCGGAAAAATGGAAAGTGACCCGCGTTGTTCCGGTTCCGAAGGCAGGGTCAGCAGAATCGGTGGATGGGTACAGACCAGTTGCAGTATTGTCTACGCCAGCGAAAGTATTGGAGACTGCCATATACAAAAGTATATATCTTCAGGGTAGCGCACAATTGTCAGACGCTCAACATGGGTTCCGACCGGGAAGAAGCACCACCAGTAATCTGCTCTGTCACATGGCTCATCTGGTGCCGACAGTGGATAGTGGGGGACAGACTGACGCTGCTTACTTTGACTTTCGTAAAGCATTCGATCTTGTCGATAATGACTTATTGCTTAAAAAGTTTGCAGGCGTCGGTTTTACCCCTCATTCACTCCGGTTTTTTGCTAGTTATTTGAGGGATAGGCAGCAATATGTGGAATATGCGGGACACGTGTCAGATCCATATTTCACGAGGTCCGGGGTGAGTCAAGGGAGTAATCTTGGCCCGTTGGGCTTTCTTTTTGTGGTTAACGACCTGCCGGGGGTGGTCCTAGACGCATCTTGTCTGTTGTTTGCCGACGACCTAAAATTGTCCCTTGAGATAAAGAGCGTCGATGACTGTGTTAGGCTACAAAGGGATATAGATAGGGTAGTGAAATGGAGCAAGGAAAATCTATTACAATTTAATAGCTCGAAGTGTGTCATCATCTCATTTTCTCGCGCACACAATCCCATTTTACATACCTACTATATTGACGGGTTGCCTATGGAACGGGTCACAGAAGTAAAGGACTTAGGCGTAGCATTTAACACTGGCTTGACTTTTCGAGAACACATCATGCGGAACTGTAAAAAAGCATATAGAAATTTAGGTTTCATGCTGCGTACAGTACGAGGGCTTACTAATGTGAAAGCTATTATAGCATTATATAATGCATTGGTGAGAAGCCAGTTAGAATGTAATGCAGTCATCTGGGCTCCGCATGAAACTAAATATAGTCTCATGCTGGAGAAGGTACAAAATAAATTTATAAGATATTTGTATAAGCGTTATTACGGAGTCTATCCCTTTTACCCATTAATGTATCCCACCTTATTTATTTTAGGTATGGTTGGATACAATGAGCTAAGGGTTAGAAGGGATCTTGCATTAGCTTTATATATATTTAAATTGCTGAGAGGGAAAGTGCATAATGCAGTTATTTTAAGCCGGGTGAGTCTATGTGTTCCGGACAGGTACGTGTGGCGACGACGACAGCCACGACTGCTGGTGGAACCGCGTTCTCGGACTAACCTTCTAAAGGAGGCCCCGCTGACGCGTACGCTCCGCACTCTCAACCTCATAGCGAGTGAGACGGACTTATTCTACTGTTCTCTGAGTGAATTCACACGGAACGCTTTGTTTGTAATTAGTTATAAGTAATGAGTAAGTTAGGATTAAATAGTTCGCATTTATCGCATTAGGTCATCCTGTAATGGTAAATGTAAGTAAGTAAATAAATAAATAAATAAATAAATAAAGAAAAATAAAAAGGACTTGCTATTCTTCGTGGTTTAACCCCCGCTGCTTAACTCCTATAAGTTGTAGAGTGATGTTATATAGCCTTTCTCGGTAAATTGACTATCCAACACATCAAAAAACTAGTCGTTCCTGAGATTAGCGCGTACAACTAACTCTTCAGCTTTAAACACAGACTAGCTGACCGGGCAAACTTCGTACCGCCTCAAAATCACCTTTTAATTCTTCCCTGGACTTCCAAAAATAATTCAAAACAAAAATTAGCCAAATCGGTCCAGCCGTTTTCGAGTTTAACGAGACTAACGAACAGCAATTGATTTTTATATTATAAATTATCAAATTCAAAAAGCCTAACAAAAACTAGACTGGCCGGACACGGTATTTTTTTTTTGTTTGTTTTACAACTGTCACACAACGTCATCTAGTCCCAAGCTAAGCAGAGCTTGTGTTATGGCTACTAGACAATTGATAAACATACTTATATATTTCTAATAACATACATATTATAGATAAATTACACCCACCAAATTTGACCGGACACGCAACCAAAAGCCTGTGTCCGATTTTATCCGGAAGCCTGGCTACGTTACTTGCCAGAATATTTTTCAGCAAATTTGCATAAGTTACAAGCGCGAACGTGAGGCTGCGGGATTAAAATGATCATAAACTATGCACATGAACAATTTTGCTATGAACGGAGCGAAGTTACGGGTATTAAGTTTAAAAATAGTAGTGGAATTTTCGCCTTGTTAGTAAACTGTGAGAATTTTAAAATTAAGTTATTGTTGAATTTCTTCTGAAATAGTCAAAAAGATTGTTCACTGGTAATATGTCAAAGACCTTTGGTCGCAAAAAGGTTACCGCTGTCTTGGAACTCATAATTATAATAGCCTTTCATTTCCGAATTTCATTTCTTTTTTTTTAACCTATCTTGTCCCACTGCTGGGCAAAGGTCTCCCCATAACCTTCCAATCTGTCCTGTGAGCGGCTTTCTCCGGCCAATCCGAATTTCACTTACAGTAAAATTTTATATATTTTGTTATAGTACCTATGTCACGAAGTTCGGTGTGCCTCTTGGCATAGGCCTCCTCCAACCCCTTCCATTGCGCTCTGTCCAGTGCCACTCTAGTCCAGAGCGGTCCCACCGTTAGCTTTACATCATCTTCCCATCTTCTTACTGGGCGTCTCGGTTTTATGGTGCCATCTCTTGGATACCAGAGGGTGACTTGTTTGCTCCACTTGTTCTTCTGGCAACGCTTCATGTGTACTCGTACTTGGAACTCATAGGACAATTTAAGGCAGGTTGGTTTTTAGGCAGTCACAGTTGAAAATGACATTTCTTTCCTCTCCATTCATTGCGGTTGAAAATTTGAACGCGTGCTAGAATGAAGAAGTCCGCCAGTAGATCATAAAATGATTTATATCTCGCTAGCAAAAATATGGAATCACTTTCTTGAGTAATTAATAACTAGTAAAGAATAATAAAAACGTTACCATTTTAAAGACTCAACTGTTAACTTTAAATTGATACCAAATTCATTCGAATCACGCCATTATTTAAAGAGCTATCCCATAAAAATTCCAAGTAAGCGTTTCCATACTTTTGCTCGCTAGTGTATCTCATACCCACTACCCAACGCAGTGATATTCGGCATTCAATCTGATTGATCACATTATAAAAGTGGGCAAATTAAAGCTTTACTAAAACACATGCAAGTTTCTTTCCATAAACTTGTGTGCACCTAAGTCTAGCTACAAATATATTATCCTTACTAGTCCTTACTAATGTTACAAGTGCGTAATTTTATGAGGATTGATTGATAGATGTCTGTACAGTGCGTAATTTTATGAGGATTGATTGATGGATGTCTGGGTGCCGGTTCCCGCCGGAGAACGCGACTGGAGACCGCGACAGTACCTACTTAACATTAGGTAATGTAGGTATGAGCGGCAGTTCGCGAGCGAGACACAGACAGGAGACAGATACTGATTTCTGTCTCGGTCTCCTGTCGCTGTTTTCTGTCTCGGTCTCCTGTCGCTGTTTTCTGTCTCGGTCTCCTGTCGCTGTTTTCTGTCTCGGTCTCCTGTCGCTGTTTTCTGTCTCGGTCTCCTGTCGCTGTTTTCTGTCTCGGTCTCCTGTCGCTGTTTTATGTCTTGGTCTCCTGTCGCGGTTTTCTGTCTCAGTCTCCTGTCGCGGTCTCCTGTCGCGGTCTCCTGTCGCGGTCTCCTGTCGCGGTCTCCGGCGCGAACCGCCACTTTTACACAAAAACCACTTTTAAAGAATGTAGGTTCTCTGGTCAATAAGTTACAGTCTAGAATAACACTGTATAGGGTAAGTTTTATCCCAGTATTACGTTCCCGTGGTATAATTTTTGATATAAACGCGTGCGAAGCTGCTGGCAATAGCATTTTTTTTTTGAGACAATCCCACCGCACTATTCCCAAACTAGGGATGTCGATCTGAGATCGATTAATCGAAGAATCGATTTTTGGAGCCAAAAAGATCGATTTTTTAAATCGATATGTAGTACTGAATCGATTCAGTGAATCGATACTTTACCCCTGAAAATCGACATTCGATTTTATTTTTTTGGTATAAGTAAACCAAAATAGTATTTACAGTTAATTGAATGTACCCGTATTATAAGAGTGCTTCAAAAACATCGCAAGCGATGAGCAATACCTCCTGTTGAATCCCTGTAGACTTGACAGACTGTTGTTTTGTTGTTTTTAAAAAGTTTAGATAATGAAGCATTGGGAACTATATGCTATATTATCTATTTCCTTAACTTTGTAAACGAACACATGTCATTTAAAAATTAATGCCTTGTTTTATACCTAATCTGATGTTTCGTTATGGTAATAATAAAAATATCTTATAACATTGAATTACTTACCAGATTTTACTGAAAAAAGATCGTTAAATTAAAATATTTTATCTTCTTTTTAATAAAATATATATATATATATTTAGATATATATATATATATATATATATATATATATATATATATATATATATATATATATATATATGGTACATTATTTATAAAATAGATTTAATTAAGAAACAAAAACTTGAAAAAAGATCGATTTTTCAGAGATCTATCTTTTTGGCCTCGATTTTTTTGTGGATCGATTCATTAGGTCACGATTCGAAACGATTCAAAAACGATCTTTTTTTCAAGCTTTTGTTTTTTAATGTTATAGAGGCCATATAAAACATTAAAAACAAAAGCTTGAAAAAAAGATCGATTTTTCAGAAATCGATCTTTTTGGCCTCTATAACATTAAAAAACAAAAGCTTGAAAAAAAGATCGATTTTTCAGAAATCGATCTTTTTGGCCTCTATAACATTAAAAAACAAAAGATGGAAAAAAACATCGATTTTTCAGAAATCGATCTTTTTGGCCTCGATTTTTTTGTGGATCGATTCATTAGGTCACGATTCGAATCGATTCAAAAATCGATCTTTTTCGGAAAGAATCGACATCCCTATCCCAAACCATCGCAACTCCTGACAGCCAGAGTCTTGAGTGGCAACCACCAGAAAAGTGCTGACACAATGAAGCTCGACGACTGGAGAATGAATTTACCTGTCTTGGCTCCTACTACGAAATTAATCAGAAAATAATAGTGGAGGAGTAGAAAAATATGTATTTTCCCCTTCCCTACATACCCACGGCAACGGCTAGTAGATTATAACTTAATCGCATACAATAATATTATGTTTATATTATCAAAATATCGTTCACGTAACACTATGTATCATTCCCCGTCCCGATACGGAATCCCTTGGGCATTCATAATTTATAAACTCTAATGGGTTTTCCGACCGAAGCTAAGTCATTATGTTGCCGTTTCATTGGAATAATTATTGGCATGGGGATTTGTTCGTAAACCAACCGATTTGAAACTGCTATGGCTACTTTGTCTTCTGCAATAATTTTTGATCCTGACTTAACATGCGTGTACTGAAATCTCCCTTAAATCCATAAAGACACCCGAAATTCCCGAAGGGTTAGGTTTAGATTCGCAAGACTGTCTAGACTGGGTATCGCGGACCTAGAACGCGAATGAACAGTGGTTTTTGTCAGTAAAAGTTTGTCAGGACCTTTCGTTCTGCCCAAGGCGGGAGATCTCATAATATGATGATATTCCCTCCCAAAAAGGATTAGATTAAGACACAAAAAAATATATAATCTTTGCTTTATTTATGCCTCTACATTATCTTAACCAAAAAAATCCTCCCTTGTACAATTAATTTATAAATATAATTAATTTGTTTCAGAGGTAACCTAACAGTTCGCATCGTGTGGTCACTGGTACTAGAAGTGTTCATCTTCGTGTGTAACATTACCCTGGCTATGCTGGACACATCGGACTGGCCTGGCGGCTTCTTCTGGCTCACCATGATATCTGTGTTCTGCTTAAATGGTGAGTTCTACTCATCATAATCTTTCTGCCCTTATCCCAATATACTTGGGGTCAGCGCAACATTTTTTTTTTCTTCCATTCTCCGCTATCAGACTTCACAGTATCATTTACTCCTTTTTCTTTCATATCATTCCTTATACAATAAATCCATCTTTTCTTTGGCCTTCCTCTTCCTCTCCATCCATCAATATTCATACTCATCATATCCGGTGAGTTTTAAACCCCTTCTACACGGTCAGGCGGTCAGGCCTGACAGAGGTGACCTTGGTCCGGTGTGCGACCAAATATGGGCGGAGTCAGTCGGGAGCGCAGCCGTCCCGACAGGCTGCGTCCGCGGTGGGACCCGACCGTCAGCCGACAGCGTTCCAGACGGTCGGGTACTGTTGACACGACCAAGTTCACCTCTGTCAGGCGGTCAGGTCTGACCGTGTAGAAGGGGTTTTACTATACAACATTATTTTTTGTTTATGTGAAACCCGATACACCTCTAGTATTTTTGTGTGAAACATCTATGCACTTTCAAAAACTGTATAATGAAACATCGCAATTATATAAACATAATATCGGAATAAAAGGTATCCTATGTTTTAATCCGAGTTATGAACTATTTGCGTGCATTTTATCCAAAGTGTATAAGCCCTTTTTGCGTAAAAGAGTAACAAATATCAGTCCATTCTCTCAGACTCTAAAAAATACATAGGTATAAGATTTTTCTGCTGCCTGCGACTTCAGTCGTGTTATAGGCAGTGTCTATAAACATTATATAAAAAAAGTAGGTCTATTTGTACTTGCTATTACCCACTACGCAACAGAGGATACATTCAATATGTTTCTTACTTTTTTAAGTGGGTACAGTAACGCATTACAAAGTAACATGCAAATTTCAATTTAATATGTGTGTATTGTGTTCTGCTACATTGTTATTATTTAATTATTTATAATAACTGTTCGTGGCTATAAAACTGTATATTTAATTAACTCGAACGAACAACCATTCATTCATAAATAAGGTAAATTTTTCATCAAAATCAAAATCAAATCAAAATCCGAAGAAAATCCTTCAGGAAATTAGCACTCTCCTTAAGTTTGCCGTAAATCATAACTTCCCAGAATTTGATCCTCATTATCGACACTAGAATGGTGGTAATAATACAGGGTGTATTTTTTTTCTGAAATCAGCTTTTTCGTGTCCTGGCCAGGATTATTGATTTTTCTAAAATCCGAAGATGTAGTTTTAGTTTTCGTCAAAATCGGTCTCGAGACTCCTTTCAATGTTTTACGATATTCCTCACAGTTTCGGATATAGCCATCCACGCCCAGTTGAAAAATTCACCCTGTATAACAGGATTCGAACTTATTTTGAAAAACACAGCATTTTTAGTTTGAATTTAGTTTTCTGTGTAAATATTTAATTTATAGATTTAGAGTAAAGTGTTCAAATCTTTGTATCATTTAAATGATAGCCCAGCGGGTTCATCGACCTTGTTACATCAAGTAATTATAAATTTCATGTCCGTATAGAGAGCTCAGATTTTGTCCGATCATTGAGTCCGACGACTGAATTTAAACGAAGTACAAGCATTCCTCTTACGTACGTTTCAATTGTGATCGATCAGTTATTCAATGACTTTAAAATTTTGAAATTTCGTTCTATTGGTACAGTAAAAAATTAAGACTGGCAGGCGGCATTATCCAATGTAAATTACAGAAACAGTCGATTGGTTTAGTTTAAAATGTGCCGCCCGAAACGAACATGATTCAGAGATGGTAGGTGCTCATAGAAAACCGAATATGAGTAGAAGAGTAGGTGTTTCGGATCGCCTTTATTGTTCTGCAAAAAAATCGGGTCGAATGTAGCAAAAAAAAATGTCTATTTATAATAATATATCTGTCGCCTTCTTCTCGAAATAAACATTTTATTTATTTATGTACATAGAACACATAACTACAAGAAATGACATAAAGATAAAAGAGCAGAAAGGTATCTACTGCTTATTTCATCATGAGATCTCGACCAGCAGACCAACGACAGATGTAAGATAGACAACTAAACGAAAGACCGTTCAAAAATTAAACAAAAGTTAACTTGGTATATTTTCTACCGGATTCCCATTAAAATTCCACGTTAATCCATTTAGGACAAACTCAAATTAGACATGAAATCCGCATCTAATTTATATTGTTTAAATAATTCAGCTCCAACTATTTACAGATCCATTGACATAGTTTCGCCTCGCTTCTGTTTAGGTCAATTCAATTTCGTTGCGCTATTTCAGTTTTAGTTCGACACCTGAAATTTATATCAGCAGTTCCAAGTAATATTGTTGAAATCGTGGAATATTACTAAATAATTGTACATTGCAGTGGTGGCCGGTATTGGCCTCAACTTACGAGTTGTAGGTCATGGGTTAAATTCGAACCCAGCCAGGCGCATTACTTTGTGTAATTTATTTCATCACCACTGCTCTCAAAATGGTGAAGGAAAACATCGTGCGGAAACCGGCATGTCCTAGAACCAAAAATTTGAAAACATGTGACATCTACCAATCCGCACTGGGTCCGCGTGGTGGATTATGGCCCACTTCCTCTCACAGAGAGGGCCTGTGTCCCAGCAGTGGGAACATTTATAGGCTGATGATGATGAATTGTACATGCTTTTTGTTATCAAAGTAAAATCATCCCATGAGTCCTCTCACCCAGGGCGGGATGGGAGGGACTAACAGAATGACTAAAATCCACGGTGATCCGTCAAAAGCCCTTTATGTTCCAGGGTCACGGTTACCTGATGAGACAGTCCCGCGAAATTGTACCTACAGGGGCCGTATTATGACGTCTTAGAACCAGGATTGTTCCAGTGAGTGAACGAGATGGCGCTAGACGACTTGTATAGCTGTCTCTTTCACTCACTGGAACAAGCCTGGTTTTTAAGACGTCATAATACGGCTGTAGGTCGGTTTTTGGATGGGTGATAATTTATAACATAATAGCTGTTCCCTTGTTTTCTTCCCCGTTGCTCGTCTCCTATTCAACGTAGCTTGATGTTTTTCATAGATAAATGGACAATCCAACGCAAAAAAACATAATTCGAACCAGCAGTTCCTGAGGTTAGCGCGTTCAACGAAACAAACAAAGTGTTTAGCACAACAAACAAATCAATGCCACTTTTCGTTGTAATTTTATAACTCAAGAACGGGCTGACCTATGCAAAAAAAATAGGCTTTGTTCGGACTATTTACTAGATGGCTTAAGTGAAGTTTGCACAAAATCGGTAGAGCAGTTCTTCATTTATCATTTTTTTTGTAACAATTGAATTCAATAAATGGCGGATCATTTTATCAATGGGGATTTTGCTGTTAAAGTAACGAAGCACTTACCGGGCCGGTAGTATTAGCATTAGTATAGATTTAACGAATAGGTATGATGAAAGAATCAATAAATTGGAAATCTTATTGGGTCCGTTATTTAGGGTATTGAAAATGAAATGGACACGTAATTATTTGTAACTTAAAATCATTTGGACGGCTCATAAAAGAATGTCAGTTGATTGTTGATGTCAACTATTCAATTATAATATTGAAAGGTTAATTAAAGTTGGTTATGTTATCTGTTTAGGTAATATATCAGACAAATGTCAAGGCTTTTGGTCTTATCAGCAATAAATCACGTTTTGTTTATGTTTTTGGGTGGTCTACTAATATTCTTTCTACTGTCCATCTAGTTTGGATAGATGAATATTTGTTACTCAAAAACAATGACTGTAAGGATCTTGATAAAATAAGGTAATATAGGTTATAATCTGGAATAACATAGGACTACTAACGCACACAGAAATTCTAGAAATGTTTGGCGCTCAGTTCAGTGAAAATGTTCGCACTAAAATGTGCTGCACTGTGCGCGAACAAAAGTAACGCACAGTTTTGCTCGTGGACACAGAGGCTAAAGCCTAAACGTGTTACCGTCTTAGTACGCGCACTTCTGAAGTGCTGCAAAAAATGTTTGCGAAAAAATGTGCCGCACATAATTTTGGTGCAATCGTACTATTCCTACATACATCTGGCCATATTACGCCTTTCTGAAAAACCCATAAAAGCTATAAAATTTTGTTTCAGGATTCAACGCGATCTTCCAGAACTCAGTATACGGCGTAGCAGCGTGTCTGCCGCCCAGCTACACAGGCGCGGTTGTGCTCGGCGGCAACCTTTGTGGTCTACTCATCGTGGGCTTGAACTGGCTGTCGGTAATCTTTGATAATCCGCGCACGGCTGCCATCTACTACTTCATAGGCGGCATGTTTGTGCTGCTCATCTGTATTGATACATACTTCGCTTTGCCTTTGAATGTGAGTATCTATTTTGGTAATAACTGCAGGTTTGAAATCTTTGCAGGAAATATTTGTCACCAAATATGACGAACATAATGACGCTTTTAAAATTCGGAATACGTCACACCGTTGTATAATATTTAGTACGCGCTATATAGGGCGCAAAACGTAGATCTCTCGAGTTTTGATATTTATTAATATTTAATTATGTACTTATAAAATACGTGTCCAGTTTTCCCGCCGTTTTCCCGCATTTTTGACGCAGTATTTAATGGTCTTAAAAGATATGCAATTTATTGGTGTTTTCAACATGCCTTCTGCAACACTATAGCATATAAAAGCTAACAAAGGCGAGCTTCGTTTGAAATACAAGATTTTAAGTTCTTAAATATTACTGCTATTCCCACTACGCAACAGAGGATACATTAGATATGTTTCTTACTTTTTTAAGTGGGTACAGTAACGCATTACAAAGTAACATGCATATTTAAATGTAATATGTGTGTATTGTGTTCTGCTACATTCTTATTTTACTCATAACACGTGTACTGTAACCGTAGCTGGAACCGTGGAACGTGAAAGGCAACTGAAGGAATAAAGAGGATTATAGTCCTGCATGGTTCTCATATAACTTTACCAATACAAAATTGTCTGGAGTTTAAAAGAGACTGTGACCTCTGAGTTTGTTTCCGATGTTTCTTCTCAGATTTGACAGGTACGAAACACCGGCCTCATCTAGTATTGAAATAGTGTCTTTTTGACGTGTAAAAGAGTTTGCTAAAACCAATTTGCGAAATAAAGATCATTTTTATCATTTGTCACAAAGTGTATGAAAATCGGCTCTACCCAGGGCGGGAGTCATTTCAGCCATTTGATTATTTTACCATACACAAACTAACAACTTTAAATAATTCTTTTTTTTTTCTCCCCAGAAATTCTACCGCTACCACGACCAGTTGAATCAGCAGCGCACGTCAGTCCACGGCCCCGCTAAAGCCAGCACCACGTCACGCGTCACCATCTTCAAGCAGGCGTTCATTCAGCTGTACAATGTCTTCATCATCTTCTTCGTCACGCTGGCCGTGTTTCCCTCCGTTATATCAGGTCCGTACATCATAAGCGTCATCATCAACCATAAATATTCCCAATTCAATTCAAATTATTTATTGCTGCTGGAATAAATTCCTCCTGCGCCAATAAATACATTCCAAGTTGTTAGATCTCTAGTCCAGATATGTACGAAGGAAAGTAAAAAATAAAAACCGTAAAAGCATTGACACTTCACCTTAATGTCTCACTGTATTTCCAATGGTTCCGATAAATAACAAACACTTTTTCTTTTTTTGCCAGATGTTGCGCCGGTAAATCCAGAATTTCTGGGCGATAACTTCGTGCGCATCACTTGCTTCCTGACATTCAATCTCACTGCTACCCTCGGTAACATCACTGCGAGCACGTGGCAGATTGTAAGTACACCTATTCTAGAACGATTTTTTTAAGGTTTAGGTGAATTATATTTTCAAGATTTGTGTAAATTTATTGAAATGATTATTACGATAAAATAACGGAAAAGTCTAGTTGCCTAGGAGATTTAATAGTAAACGCTGTCTAATCTTTTGAGATCTATCTAAACATGTTTGATTCCCACTACGCAACAGTGGAAACATTAAATATGTTTCCTACTTTTTTAAGTGGGTACAATAACGCATTACAAAGTAACATGCATATTTATATTTAATATGTGTGTATTGTGTTCTGCTACATTTAAGTTTTTTTTTTTTCTGGGAAGTATCTAAAGCATTACTTGAGAAACAAAGCAGCTTAAAAATATGAGTTATAAAACTTGATATTAATTTCCATTTCAATTTCTAACACACAATAAATGTAAGACAAAACGTATTAAAATTCGTGATGTCAGAATCACGTAAAAACTGTACTTGCTTATGACGTACTGACAATTTTTAAAGCGTCGTGTTGAGGCGCTTGGCGTTCCTCGGTGTAGTAATGATGCTACTTAGTTATAGCTGTAGTTAATAGATACTTGCCTTCAACAAAAACAGTTGCCAAATACATTTGTAGTGGAACACACGTCTTTTTCTTCCAAAAATCACGACAAGCTAAAGTAAACCCTATCATCATTAACATATGGTCGCAATCGAGCCGAACGCAGCACCTACGGAGCAATTAACATCGAGCCGCTTGGACAAAAGAACCGCATTCCACAGCGATAAGGATTCGTAGAAAAAACGTCTCGTTGTTATGGATAGTTATGAATATGATTGAAACTAAGTAATTAGCACTACTACGGACTATAAACAAGTTTTACGAACATTTTGATTTCTATTGAGTGAAGTGCAATTAAAGTGAAATAACCATGAACACTAGTAAAGAACAACAACAATATCTCGCTGTATTGGAAGATGGCGCAAATTTGCTTCGAAAGACGCAAACAAACTTGAAAAAGTGTCCAAAAGGAAGACTGACAAAAGGTTATATTGAAGCACGTGTGAAGATTATTGACGAGTATTGGATGTCATTCAAGAATGCACATGACGGGTTAATAAAGATAACACCCAAAGAACAAAAGGGAGTTTTGCCATATTTTTTAAACGAAGAGTTCTTTATTTATGAAGAATTATACAACTCATTACAAGGAGATTTAAAAGATATGCTTTCGTCATTATCAGAATCGACTTCAATGGATTCGAGAAACGCAAGTAGCATGAATGTATCATATGCATCGCAAAATATAGTGCATTTACCGAAAATAGAATTGCCTAAATTTAATGGGAGTTATGAAAGATGGCCGACTTTCAAAGATTTGTTTCTTTCTTTGGTGCATGAAAATAATAACCTCAGTGATGTACAGAAACTACATTATTTAAAAACGAGTGTGAGTGGAGAAGCTGAAGCATTATTAACCCATATACAAGTGACATCCAGTAATTACGCAACTGCATGGAATGTTTTAAAGAAGAGGTATGGTAACAGACGCATAATATTAAACTGTATCATGAAGAGATTATTTTATCAGAGGAAAATGACTTCGCAATCAGCCGTCCAATTAAAAGGCTTGTTAGATACATCTACCGAATGCCTAAATAACCTGGAAAACTTAAAAATAACCACCGACTCTTGGGATCAAGTAATAATATTTCTGCTCGTTCAGAAGTTAGATCCAGAGACACATAAAGGCTGGGAAGAGTACGCATATAAAGATGACAACGAAGCATTGCCTGGTTGGAGTGAATTAAAGAACTTCATGGAGTCCAAGTTCCGCACCTTGGAGTTAGTTACAGGCGTTACAGCTACTAATAATACAAAAGAAAAACAAGTTAAAGAACGTTCCTATCATGTTGCTACACCAAGTACAGAGAAGACATGCATCATGTGCAAAGAAAATCACACGTTGTGCCACTGCAAGAAATTTATTGATATGAAATTAGATGAGCGAACCGAATACATCAAGAACAAACATTTATGTTTTAACTGTCTAGCACCTGGACACTCGGTGAAGAAATGTAAATTACCAGTGTCCTGTCAGAAAAATGTCACCGACGTCATCATTCTTTACTACATGAGACTAAGAGCACAGAACCAGCGGCTACACCGAGCACCTCACAACCGTTGGCTTCACAGCATGTAGTAGAAGAGAAGGAAGCAGTTCAAGTGAACACAGTGATCGCGTCACATCATACAACTAGACATGGAGTAGCACTATTAGCGACTGCTGTAGTAGAAGCAATAAATGCAGAGGGTCGAATCATTTCTCTACGCGCGCTGATAGACCAGGGTTCTCAAGCTACATTTATAAGCGAGAAAGCAACTCAAATATTGAAACTCAAGCGACAACCATTCAAAGGAAGTGTTTTAGGAGTGGGATCTACGAGAACAGAGATCAAACACGTGGTACAGCTTAACATAAGATCACAATGGGACCATAATTATAAGTTACCAATTCAAGCCTATGTGATGTCGAAACAACTGACCACTAAGATACCCACCAAAACAATTGTCAATCAGTCATGGCCTCACATCGACGGGCTTACCTTGGCTGATCCTAGTTACTTAACACCTGGTTCTATAGATCTGCTATTAGGAGTTAAGGAATACGCACAGATTATTCAACCAGATTTAATAAAGGGTCCACCAGGCACTCCAACTGCACAAAAAACTAACCTGGGTTGGATTATTTTCGGAGATATCTTTGAAAAATCACAAAACGATACTTACCTTGTGATGCATCATCAAATCGACGTAGACGAAATATTAAAATCAATATGGGAAATAGAGATTGACAAGGACAGACATTTAACAAAAGAAGATAAGATTTGTGAAGATATCTACGAGAAAACAACAACTAGAAATCCGGAAGGAAGGTACATAGTCAAATTACCTTTCAAAACGTACAGTCCACAACTAAATGAAACCAGTACGAGTACAATGTTACAGTCACCTGAAGGAAACACAAGGGAGATAGCCAAACAAAGATTCTTGCAACTTGAGCGAAAGTTTAAGAAGTCATCAGACCTGAAAAAAGAATACACAAAAGTTATAAACGATTACATAGATCAAGGACATATGGAAAAGATACCTGAAACAGAAAGGGAAAAAAGATCAGTATACTTACCTCACCACGCTGTAGTTCGTACTGACAAGGAGACGTCTCGAACACGCGTTGTCTTTGATGCTTCCTGTAAAGGCACAAACAATATTTCACTAAATGATGAATTATTAGTAGGTCCGCAGCTGCAAGATGATTTGAGATACCTTCTTATGAAATGGAGAATGAAGCGTGTCTGCTTTATGGCTGATATTACACAGATGTATCGCCAAATATTCGTGAAGCGTGAAGACGCAGACTTCCAACGAGTTATCTGGAGACCTGATGAGAGCGAAGATTTCCAAGAATACCGTTTGCTAAGGGTCACATTCGGTACAGCATCAGCACCGTACTTAGCTGTTAGAACACTCCATCAAACAGCCGATGATGAAGGAAAGAATGAACCACTCGCTGTACAATCCATTAAAGGTAATTTTTTCATGGATGACTGGCTGGACGGAGCTGACGACACCGATACTGCTATATCTCTAGCCAAAGGTGTCACTAACATCCTACAAAGGGGCGGATTTCAACTCATAAAATGGTCATCAAACGATATCAATTTTCTAAAATCTATAGATGAAGAAAAGAGATCAACAAACGCACATATAGACATGAATCTTGATGGAAAAGTCAAAGCATTGGGCATCGTGTGGAACCTCAAAACAGACACATTTCAATACAACTTAACTTTCCCAACACCTGAAACTACTTATGTAACAAAACGAAGCATTTTATCTGACATACAAAGGCTTTTCGATCCACTTGGTTGGATTGCACCGAGCACAGTAATGGCAAAAATACTGTTACAGAAACTATGGCTTGAAAAGTTGAATTGGGATCAGAACGTAAGTGAAACGTTACGTGAAGAATGGAATCAGATAAGATCGGATTTTGCTAATGTGAACGATGTACAAGTGGACAGATGGCTTGGTACAACAAATACAAACAAAACTCATAGACAAATACATGGATACAGCGACGCTTCGACGCGAGCTTACGCAGCAGTAGTATACATTAGAACTGAAACAAATGGCAAGGTTGAAATAAAACTCATTGCTGCTAAAACAAGAGTAGCACCCCTGAAAACAATATCCTTACCAAGACTAGAGTTGTGTGGTGCACTACTCCTCTCCAAGCTTATGAAACATATTGGTCTAGCAATGAAAATTCCAACTTCAGATATGTATGCATGGACGGATTCCTCTATAGTTATAGCATGGCTATACGGTGATCCCAATCGATGGAAAACATTTGTTGCCAATCGCGTCGTCGAAATTGTAGAAAACCTAAATAACAAGCGCTGGTATCATGTACAATCAAGTGATAATCCCGCAGACTTGGCCTCTCGAGGAATGTTGCTGTCCCAACTAACAAAATGTGACTTGTGGTGGAGAGGACCACGTTGGTTATCTGAAAAGAAAATAAAAATTAGTAAATAGGAACTTAATTAACATTTTTGTTTGATTTACACTCTTTAAATTTGATTTGTTAAAATGATATACTTAAGTATTCATGTTGTTAGTAGATTTTTTTATGCATGTTAAATATAAATATCACAAGCCCCCGCCTACAGATTTATATAAAGATTTAGTGACTTAGTGGCAATCATTTTGATAATTATGTAATTTCAATTAATTTTTCTTAAAAGCCCTACAGGCCTTTTGGTGGGCGGTATGTTGAGGCGCTTTGCGTTCCTCGGTGTAGTAATGATGCTACTTAGTTATAGCTGTAGTTAATAGATACTTGCCTTCAACAAAAACAGTTGCCAAATACATTTGTAGTGGAACACACGTCTTTTTCTTCCAAAAATCACGACAAGCTAAAGTAAACCCTATCATCATTACCACGTCGTATCTTCGGCAATTTTGGTTTTCATAACAAAATAAAAAATACGTGTCAAATTAAATGTAATGAAAAATATCTAGTTTAAATTCCGCGACAAAAATCCAGGCTTGGATGCAGGATGCTGTCCCACCCTCCCTCCCGCTCTCATGCATTAAGCCGCATTTACATTACGAAAGTAGTGTCATGCATGATAAAACTACTTTCGTGAAACTAGTTTCAGCACATGTGAAAGTACTTTCGTTTAAATTTTAGTGTCGTGAAATTACCAGTATCGCGGAGATACTGGCCCTGTCAAGATCAAAGCTGTATTTCATTTATGATGCAAAACGTCGTTGTAGAAAATGATAAAATAAAAAATATATATAAAATTTATCTCGGAAAAAAGACGTTGATAAATCCACAAACGTCTTTAGTTCCATTGTCTAGTCCCATTATGGAATTACTCGAGGCAAAAACTTGAAAAAAAGCATCTGGGTGCAGTACAGTTAATCTCTGAATTAGCAGATGATCCTAAAAGCTATGTAAATTACTTTCGAATGGGTAAAAATCATTTTAATTTCAAATACCACACGTCCTCTCAGCGCAGGTGCTGTCGCGACAGTACTTTCGCGTCGTATTTACATGATGAAAGTAGTTGCATGAAACTAGTTTCACAAAAAATATGCGCATAGCACGAAAGTAATTCAGTGTCACGAAAGTAATGCATGCATTGTAAAACTGAACGTTTACACGTGAAATTAATGGTGAAAGTAGTGTCATGAAAGTACTTTCATGCAACTAGTTTCGTAATGTAAATCCGGCTTTATGTACATCAGGAAAGGAATGGAATGAGGGCACATATTTAGGGCTCCTGTACACGATGCCGCCGCCTCACCGCCACCTCGCCGCCATTCGCTAGTTTTTGGTAGTGGCGGCGCGGCGCGGCGGCGGCATCGTGTACAAGAGTCCTTAATGTCATGGATTTCCGCAATGTAACGCCTGATTCTATATTTTATGTGTCAAATATTTTTTTGATAATTAGATGTTTTCAGTCAAATACCCTATTCAGCATTAATAAAAATCCTCTTTCTTTCACAGCCCGGTCCCCGCTGGCTAGTGATCTTCACGACGGTCCGTCTGCTGTTCATCCCGTTCTTCCTGTTGTGCAACTACAAGCCTCTGGACCGCACCATGCCGGTGTTGGTGACCAACGACTGGGTGTTCTGGATCGCGATAGCTCTCCTCGGCTGGAGCTCCGGACATGGTAGCTCGCTTGCCATGATGTATATTGGAGGGTAAGTCACTAATCATTCTTTTTGGAACGAAGTTCCTTATCGCGCGTTGCGAAAGGGGGCTAGACGGAAAAAATTAAGACGAAAAGTTGTAACGACACTTTTTGCTGAGGTCGGCGGCCGCGCGGCGGCGGCTCGTCCTTCACCACGCCCCGCACCCCGCGCCTGCATCCCGCGCCCCGTACCCCTCACCCAATCCCCAAGGCATGCGCATGTTTCTCTGTCTGTCTCTCTCTCTCTTATAGAAAGCAAGCCAGATATTTTTGTTTCGTCTTTCTATTTCGCATTGAACAGTGTGGTGTCGTGACGATTATTTTTGTTGAGTGTAAACAGTAACTTTGTTCCATCCGGGTGTCCCTTGACACCTCTCAATTTTTTTTATTATTAAAAATGGGTTTTTTGTTAGTCAAAGTAAATATAATCAACAATCCTTCCATGTTGTTTTCGGCTACGGCGACCGTTTTATTACTAACCTACTGGCGTCTATCATGAGCTCTCATGTGGCTAGAAAAACCGCCTTTGTTTACAATTTTCTTGTACAGAGTGGACACGTGAGAGCACTATTAACTTAATGGGGATGGCAACTGGGGAACTAATGGCGCTAGTATAGCTTGTTCCAAGCATCGTCATTGGTTCAAATCAGTTCAAATCTTAAAGGTACTTCCAAGTAGTACTACCTCATTGGTCGGATTAGGACTTAGCTATGGTGGCGCCATCTACAATTAGCTTTGACTTGCCTTCCCCATTGTAATTGATTGCCGCTGGTGGTCGGGCTTTTAGGTCTCGCTTAGAATCTTATTTTGAAAGCCGAAGAGTCTCCAAGTCAGAAACTTTCTGGTGTACCAGTGACCTCCACTATCTGCGGTGAGACGCAAGTTTTTTTTATAAAATCTCTTTATAAAATCTTTATATTGTCTTTGTTTATTTATTTATTTCGGGAAAACAAACAGAAACACAAGTTTCTCTTTTTTTCTTTGTTTCCCACTACGCAACAGAGGATACATTTAATATGTTTCTTTCTTTTTTAAGTGGGTACAGTAACGCATTACAAAGTAACATGCATATTTTAACTTAATATGTGTGTATTGTGTTCTGCTACAATACTTCTAAACATATTATTAAAAAACGTCAAATTGTAGGTATATGAATAAACATCTTAAAAAAAATCTCGAAAAAAAAAGATATATACAATTAAGTCACACTAAGAGAAGAACTGAGTCCTGTCTGTGATGTCACACTAAATGAAGAACTGAGTCCTGTGGAAAAGGCGGTACTGTGGGGCAGTGGCTGAGCGATTGTTTGTTAAGGCGGCGCTAGTCGCGAGCTCGAACTCACTGGCAGGCATGGTTAAAAACCATGATATTTCACTGGAAATCGAGCCATATTGTTCATGTGTGTGCGAGCGTCATCCCCCCGTGGAGAAAACAGGGGAAGTCATTATTCAGTGAGATGCACGATCATTCAGAGTAAAAGGCGCGCGTAAAAAAATACGAAAAAGCCTTTGGAAGAAGGGGTTTTATGAAAAATCTACTGCACCAATTAATTTCAAATAAAATTTATTAAATTCTTCGATAAATTGGCTGTGTCGGTACGGACTTCGTTTTGGAAATTTGATGCTTCTTTAGCTTCTAATTTACACCTAAAGTTGTGTTAAAATTAGCAAAAAAAAACGAATCTTTAGAAGCTCGTAACTTTTTAATATCTTCATATTTTACAATTCTGCTTCCGTACAGACAAAATTAATAATGAGACAAAACGATAGCTTGTTTAATTTTGGATGTACCTTGTCAAATAGTGGAGTAAAACCCCAACGAAGTTTCTATGGAAAAAATGTTGACTTGTTTGACCTTAAGCTGCGTTTCGTGTGTTTGATTCTTGCATGAAACACATATTCATATGATCTACATTCTATTTGTTCCGGGTCTGGGTATTAGCATATGTTAAACAGCCAAGATACAGAAAAACTCTTACCAAATAGTCCTTTTTTATCGGAGTTAAATCATGAAATGAGTCCTCTCGCCCATGGCGGGACGGGAGGGAAAATCCACGGTGTCCTTCAATAGCCCTTTACGTTCCAGGGTCACGTTTATCTGATAAGACAGTCCCGCCACGCTAAACTAATACAACCATATTAATTGTAACATTTTCTCTTTTCCAGTACCGTAGCCCCACAAGACGCGAGCCCGGCCGGCATGCTGGGCGGTGCAGTCCTGGTGACGGGGCTGGTGATCGGCATCACATTCACCCGCCTGTGCCCGCTCATCGTGCAGGCCGACATGTGGCGGAGCGCCTAGCGGTCACTACACTACGTCTCCACGGCCTGGGACGTGCTCACGCGCAGACTGGGACAGTGAACAAAGTGACGTGATTGTGAAAGACAGTGAAACTGTGTGTAGAGTGTTAAGCTTTGTGTTCAGTGGGTGGGCCGGGTTGGGAATCAGTGTGGTAGTGTTCCCACTACTGGGATATACACCTCTCTGTGAAACGGGGCGGGCCATTATGAGGCGCAGGTCGCAGTCTAAAACCTTGAGGGGTTCACATAGCCAGGAATTTTGTTTGAGGACGAAAAATTCTTCAGGTAGGTCTCCTGGGTTGGACATTGCTGTATTTTATATCCATTTCACTGTTTAGTTAGACGTTTTAACATTTGATTAGTATGATACAGAGAGGGGTTACCTATCCTGAGAGCGTATCTGGCCATAATTATACCATGGCAGGCCCAAGGAGGATTTGTAACTGTGCAAAAAATCTCCATTTTATTATATTACCAAAAAAGTTAATGGAATCTTGCATTACGCCCCATCTTGGCTTGTCTCTGAATGCAAGCTTATATTGTGTAAAATAAGTGACAACATCATAAATAAGAGAAAAGAGATTAAATATATATCGTGAAATGTATGTGACATTGAAAATTGGCAGTCCAGTGCGAGCTACGAGAGAGGAGCCTGGAATATTTATAGATATAGTGATAAAAGGATTGTGACATTCGACAAAATGTGTTCTTAAGCTATATATATGTATATTATATGCAAGTTATATCACTTTTATGTTGTGCAGTAGGTTGTTGATTCAGTAATTAAGGAGATATGAGATACAGTTTGCCAAAAACTAATAGTTTTATCAGTTCATCATTAGTTTTGTGCCTTTAATTTATTTGCTGTAAGGTTTATATTGCTTTGAAGTTGCAAATATTCATGATTTTAACTTGCAGAGATGGGAAAATTGTATTAACAGCACTACAAAGGCATGCGCAGGCGCATGTGATGGGTTTAACTGACGTCAGATTGGTGGATAACACTGGTATGCAAGTAACTTGCTAAAAAGCTACTTGCATGAGTATAAACATGCTTAAGGCCCATAACACATATTGTATGCCAGCAATATGAACAAAACCATTTTATTTGCATGCCATATGTCTGTAACAACTTTTGATTGGTGAATGACACAGTGGCATGCCTGATAAGGCCCATTTACATGCTGCATGCAAGTTTGATTACATTGCAACAGCTAAATTCATTGTCCATTAACAGTCCACAATGAAGTCGAACTTGCATGAAAGTACTTGCATTGTCTAAATGAGACTTTACTTGCATATTTTTGTACAATTGTTCTGTCTTAATCTGGCATTCGTTTATCATGCATAAGCAAACACGTCTGTTTTCAAGATTTTAATGCATTTATTAGTATTCCATCTTTAGATAAAGGTAGCAAATTAAGTTAATACCAAAAATTTAAGTTTCCTCAAAGTACTCCGAACTTTAATGTCTCAGCATTGCAGTTCATTTTAAATTGTCAAATATTACGACCTACAAAATAAGTTATTTTGGTGCTTATTATAAATAATATCAATTGTTTGATCCTATCCAATCCATATATGTTATTGAAATTGACATGCATAGGGGCTAATATGGTATTAGAATATTATAATGTAGAGTAAGACATATTGTTTTTGTTATAACTCCGCCTTGAGGCTATTTTAATGACGAAATTCAAACAAAACTACCAGACGAAATAGCTGAAATTAAATATCTGAATAAAGGCAAAAATTAACACAAGAAAAACTAAACATTTTTATTAAAATAATGCTAATATATAAATATAGATAACATATAAATACGCTATATAAAATTATAAATGTAAAGTTAAAGTTTGTAAGTGCATAAAATATATTTAATAGGTAGTACAATGCAGTTGAGATGTATGAAGTTATTATATTTGTTAGCATTATATTATATTACTTTAGTTGCTCTGTTAATAATGTTATGTATTTCTTAACTGAATTAATATGTCCTAGAAATGGGGATGAACTTGCCTTTAAAGTGTGTAAAAACCCCTGATTTATCAAAACCCCTGTTTTATCCCCTTCTGGGGGTCAAATGTGTTCTATTAAGTCCGCCATACATGAACTACTTGAAGCAGTCACTATCTATGGCTTTAATATATCAGTAGCAAATTACAGTCTTCTGCATTCACAGAAACACTTGAGCAGTTGAACTCTTCAAGAGTAGTTGATACTGACTGCTGGAGTAGTTGAAATTGACTGCCTGAGCAGTTGAATTTGACTGCTTGAGTAGAAGAATTTGACTGCTTGAGCAGATGAGTTCAACTGCTTGAGCAGTCTGTGTATGTGGATCACTGGCTAACTGCTCGAGCAGTCCATGTAAGGATGGCTTTAGTTTTGACTAAATATTAATCCAAAGTGCTTGTAAATTTTTTGACTTAAATTAAGTAGTTTATTTTTTGTACCCACATTTTGTCTTAGCACAAAATTTCTGAATGAAATGCCGTGGATGACTTTATATGATAATGAAATAGTAGGTTGTTGTTCCTTGTGCCTCGATCAAACATCGTTTTTATACTTTGTGTTTTTGTTAGTGTGTGTAAAGTTTCAGCTAAAAGTTCCTCGTTTTGAGAGAGTAATTGTGGTTTTAGCTAAATGTCATTCACATATTTATTATAGATAAATTCTAACAATTATAATTATGGATGTTTTACAGACTGAACCACTAACAATCATTTGATTTTAGATATTTGTAAGACTTAGCTCATCGTGTTTTTTTTTAACAATGCTAGGTTTTTATGAAAGTTTTGTATAGCATAAAATAATGAGAGTAAACATTATTTTATGCAATACAAATAGTAAATATAACTAGTTGTTGTGTCTATGCAACATTTAAGTCACGCCCTTGATATTATTTTAAACTTTTTGTGTTCATTGCCAAATAATTTATAGTTTAAAGTAGAACAAAATGCTTTTTGCCAAACTTTGTGGTCGCTTTGAGCTTCTCACGTATCTCACGTTAAACAAAGTCGAATCTGAAATTTCTGCAGACAAAGCCAATCTAAATTGGGTGCATGCAGTAGACATTTTGACAGCATCGATAAATTGCAAATATAAATTAGTCCTTCATTTTTGCAGTTTTGAAAAATAATGGATGCATATTTATGTCTTTGTCAAATCAATGAATATTTACAGAGAATATGATATTTATAGTTTGATAAAAAAAACATATTGAATTGTTTTTCCAGGAGTTGCATTGCTTTGGAAGTTTTCTAGTGTTTTCTAGTCTACGTTAGTTTATGCATCGAGCTAGGTTTTTAGTGGCAGGATTAACCAAAATAAAAAAATTAACCTTTACTTCAGTTTTTGGTAAATAAATAATTAACATCAGAGCAGCCACAAAAATATTGACTCGAGTTTAACCTGGTTTTATGTTTTCTATTCCTAGCATGACAGTGTTAGTCCTATTTATTTGAAAGTAAAATGTTATTTTTTAAATTTTTGTTTTTTATTTTCTGTTCACCCCCATAGAAAAATATTTATAATCATTCAAAATAATATCGTGAGTTAAAAGTAGTTATGAACGTATATATTTATGATGGTGTAGTCGAATAATTTTTGGTAATCTGTGTATCAAGAATATCGAATATTTTATTATATAGTAAAAACTAAATAAAGCCCTTGTAGAGTTCGAATCAAAAAAATAGTTAAAGTAAGTACCTATCCATATAAAAAATTATAAAGTGCCAATATTTCCAGTACTGTCGAGTTTTGATACACAGTTTCCCAAAAATTCTTTTAATAAGTACAAACAAAAAAATATTAACCATGAGGACGAACATTTCGGTTTTGATAAGGCTCTGACATAAGGTGAAGCACGTGTTCAATAGTTATCGCATGGAAATAAAACTATTTCCGATCGCCTTGTATTGTCCTCTTTCAAAGGAGACCAAATCCCATGCGATGGTTTGGTCTCCGTCAAATATTCTTCATTTGTCGAAATTTTTCTTGCCGACACCACATAATAGCATGCGGTGTCCGCAAGAGGATTGGCGCACATGTACGGATTTCGTATTCGTTTCTAATAGTAGAATTCCGATTCGGAAACCTGACTGCACACATTTCATACAAAGTGTTGTACTTTGCGCACACGTTCGTATATTATCCAAATAGAAAACATCTAACGTTCGTTTCGAAACTCAGCCGCGCTAATACAAAATCCAAAAAAAAACCTAATATCTGCGCTAGCCTAACGGAATTTCGAATCGGAATTCTACATAGGAAAACGAATACGGAAAACGTGTGTATGTGGCCAGCCTAAAGGGCCACTTCTGTATTATGGTCCATGCTCAGCCCAAACTGACAGCAAGGCATTTTACAATTTTTTGATCGGCAGCATAAAGTTCAAAATTCAGTTTAAATCTTGGATTTGGAGATAGTTTATTGTCTTTGATTAATTGGAGATTGCTAAACCTTTTGTATAAAGAAATAAAGCTTAGATTGGTGTTGTAATACCCTGGTGCCTTATACATCTTCCATTGGTTTGTAACACCGCGTAGATTAAGAACAAAATCATTATTTTGTCTACACAAACAGCAGTATTTATTTGTAGAAAAAGGAATTGTATTGTTAATGAGCTACAGTCCAGTAAGTCGTACATTATCATTATGTATCATGAAAATAATTATGGTAATAAAGGTGTCGTGATGGTTAGCCCGTTGAAGCAAGGAAGGTCAAATTGAATGAACTAGCAGAACTCCGTAGACTTGACAGATATCGATATTTAGAGGCTTTCATGACCTGCGGAATTCGAGGTACTAAGTACATGTTTATGTGAATACACAGAAATAAAAAATAAAAAGATTTAAACAAATAGAACAAATAAATACCTAATACAATTTTACAAATAAAATAATACAAATAAAAATAGTTTTTTTTGTGATCAGCGGTCTCTTGGTTGCTTATAGCCTAGATGAGAAAAACCACGTCTTTTAACCGATTTCAAAAAGGTGGTGTTCTCATTATTCAATCAATCAAACATTTATTGTGGATTTTTATTCTATCAAGTTAACAATACTTATCCATCACGTCCATGGAGTTTAGCTGAGTACCTAATTTAATTTGACCTTAAAGAGAGTAGCAGTTTTTTATGGTACAGTCAACATCAAAAGATAAAATATAAAATAACAGTTTTTTTTTCCAAGAGTATGGCTGTGCTTCCACTGAGGCGTAGCGGAGACGAGTTGTGCCGCGATTCACCAATCACAATGGATGATGCACAGCAGGCACATGTGGATTTCAAGCCATGTGATTGGTGAATCGCGGCACAGCAACCTCTGCTCCGCTCCGCCTCAGTGGAATCGCAGCCTAAATAGCTATCAATGGAGTAATAAACGTTTGCTAAATCGTTTTTTTGTCGATTGTACCAGGTACCAGCTCAAAAGCTAAAATAATCCTAACTGCTGATTACGACAGCTTTATTACATCGAGTACCTTTTGTTACAAAACAATCTGATGACAATAAAGGGGATTATTGAAAATTGCCATAAATATAGAATTAGGAAAAAGTTACCAGAGAAATATTTAATAGTAGGTTTTAAAGAACAAAAATATTATTATTATTAAATGTTAGAGCTGATTTTATCACTTCAGATTAATTAAAGGCAAAATATGTTTGTTTCAGTGAATTACCTATAGTTAACATACCTAACAATAGAGATTCTGAATGACCGTTTTCACGAACACTAAGTCAGGGCGCAAACATTGTTTATTAGCAGATACAAGTTACCTCATCTTTCTATATCTTTTGCCTCTAATAAACGTCAGAAGTGGTGAATTAAATTTATTAATGCACTTGTAATACTTCCACTTGACTTCCTATAACTTAATCCATCTTCGACATGCTATCACTAATCTATACCTACTCGTTTAGAAACTTACAAGATGCTCATAAAGGATCATAATAATCTACCTACTTAATAATATAAATATTTATAATCTATTTATTTATAATTTTACGCAGTGCCGTATTATCCATAAGGCACTTTAGGCCAGTGCCTAGGGGCCCACTATGACCAGGGGCCCAGCACTCCCAATAAAAAAATGAAAAAAGGGGACTGTGTCGTTTTATGTATGTATGTTTTATGAAACCACGGTAAAAGTGAAACTTTTTTTCACATTATAAGGTAAAATTATTGACACTATAAGAGTGACGGTGAATGTCTGAATTTTTTAATTGAATTGAAATTGATCTATTTATTACCTAGACACTTTCAATAATTTATTGATCTGTACAATTTATTTTTTAATGTTTATGTTAGTTTTATAAAAATATGCAAGATTTTCCTATTCTTTGTTTCATTTTTAAATGACAGAGTCATACTTCATACTTCGTCCTGTAGATTGTGGTGAAAGTCTTTTCACTTGAAGGAAGGCGTATACCTTTGCAATGTGATAACTGAAATCTGTTTCGTGATGTAGACAGTAAAAATTTCCAAATTGCGTTGTTGTCGGGCACGCCGCAATCGCGGCGGTAAGACCCCTCTTTGAGGAGTGGCTGGCGAAAGACGTCACGGCGTCCTGACCTACCGCCTCACCAGACACGGAAAATTCGGGAGGTACCTGCGTCGGATAGGGAGGGAAGAAACGCCTGGGTGTCACCACTGCGAAGATCACCGGGAGGATACAGTGGAGCATACGGTGCAGGACTGCCCCGCTTGGGCAGAGCACTGCCGTGTCCTCAAGACGGCGATAGGCGGAGACCTCTTGCGCCCGGCATTAATGGTCGAGGCCATGCTGCGGGGCGAGACGGAGTGGGAAGTGGTCGGTCGCCACCTTCTGCGAAGCAGTTATGCTCGCGAAGGAGGAGGCGGGCCGGCCGTGAGAGAGAGTGGACAGTGTCCTCCCTCCTCCGCCCCAGCCGCAGTGGTAGACGCCCACTGCGTCGGACGTCGCAAGACGATCTCCGGCGGCCGTAGGCGCGGGCATGCGGGCGGCGAGTAATGGGCAACTCGTCGCCTGACCATGGACCATGCCCGGGTCGACGGTTCGTTGTGTTCCACGCGCGCCTCAAAGAGCGTCAGCAAGATGACGGGGCCCCCCTCTAGAGGGCCAAAGCCTGCCGGGGTCGCGGGACTTATTCCATTACCGTGACCCTGAAACGTAAAGGGCTAATGAAGGACACTGCGGATTTTAGTCAGTTCAAGTCTGACAGTCCCTCCCGCCCTGCCCTGGGTGGGAGGACTCATTTGACGATTTCACCACGTAAAAATAGTTATTTGTTATGCAAGGCTGCAAAGTTGATTTTTGGCGCGAGTACTTGAATTGAAAACTGAGCGAGCGAAGGATTCTAAGATTGAACCGCGAGAGAAACGAGCGGTTCAAATATAGAATCCTGAGCGATGCGAAGTTTTCAAAGGTACGAGACGCAGAAAAACTTTGCTGCCGAGTGCAACACACAACTTTTCACCTCACACAGCGAGGAAATGAAGTGGGGGCGGACCGCCTGCCAGTGCAGAAAAGTAGAAAACAATTGAATAGGTACAAGACGTGTTCGAATTTTAAACAACACTTTGTGCTCTAGAGCACAAAATGGAGTTTTGCGTTCAGATTTTGAATTAGAAATAGAATCTTTCCGAGCGGGTGAGGTGAAAAAATAATTGCGTAGTTGTGGTATGAAAAAGGGAGGGCCCGAAACGAGCTGTGCCTAGGGGCCCCGAGATGGTTAATCCGGCCCTGATTTTACGTAATCCAGGAAAATATGAGAGGAGTATTTTACGAAATTAAGTTGGGACTTAGTGGCTTACCATGACGTCTCAAAGCGTGAGTAGCGCATTGCGGCGTGTGCATGTTTCTCTGTCTGTCTCTCTCTCTCTCTCTCTCTCTCTTATAGAAAGCAAGCCAGATATTTTCGTTTCATCTTTCTATTTCGCATTGAACAGTGTGGTGTCGCGACGATTATTTTTGTCGAGTGTATACAGTAACTTCGTTCCATCCGGGTATCCCTTGACACCTCTCAAGTTTTATAGCGCTGTCGCTTTCCCTCAGTGGAACTACTTACGCTTTAAGACATCATGGTAGGCCACCTTTCTCAGTACCTGACCTTCAAAAAAGTAAGGATTTTTTATAGCCGAATCATTGGCCTTTAATCTACATAGTCCGCGCCAAGACTCAAGTCCTGCGAAAAATTCGTGGTAAGGCCTACTCCAATTTTTAAAATGCATTTTATATAATGTTTCTGGAATGGTTTCTAGGCCTCAATGCCAATTTTTTTAAATATGCAATTTGATGTATTAACAGCAACATAGACACTATTAGCGCCGCATCAAAAGGACTTCATTCGTGGCGCGGACTCTTGAGGCATTGATCAGGCTGCCGATGGATGTCAAAATTTATTTTTTAAATAGAAGATGTTGTTGTTATACGCACAATCAAGCGCACAATACATAAAATGTTTTAAGTTTTTTTCACTACTTTTAACTTGTTAGTTGCTATGTACAGACGCCAGCAGGTCAATCTACTCGAATCTGTCAAGTTTTACCAATCGAATATTAATAATCCACTATTGTGATAAGGTTGAAAATCTGTGTAAAAGAAATTGTCAGATTGAGGTAGGTTGATGTGCTGACGTCTGTACCTTTACTTTGCTTGTTATTTTGCAGATTTCAAAGTTATGTTGACATCGCCCTAATAATAAGTCTGCAAAATTTGAAGTAAATCTACATAATATCTACATAACTCTAAATTAATAAACAACACTCGCATAAATGTCAATGATTTAATTTTAAATAGTTCGACAAGCCCATGATGTACTGGGAAATGTCACTCATTTTCATATGAGATGTAAGATATGATTTCCAGCGTGAGTGAGCGAGACTTGACCATTTAAATGTCACTGTCAGTCAACTCAACTGACAAGTGAAATTTTTCCACGCGGTAAATCTGACTATTTAAATCTGTAACAAATATATCTATGTAAAAAAACCTTTTAAAATCTTTTCTCTTCTGTCTGTAAACTTATTAAAGAGTACCTTACGAAGCACCTCTTAGTCAAAGGCTGTGAAATATATAGCTTTAACCTACCATTGTAGATATCACGAGCATTGAGTTCTGTTCAGATGAAAAATTATCTATGTAAAAATGTTCCTACAAATCTACAATTATTAATTACCTTACCTATAGGTAATAGCCGGGCCACACTAACGGCATTTCCCGTCGATATTCCCGAAAATAGTCTTTTAATGTTCATAAAAACGTCCATTAACGCGATAACCAACGGCGTTTCACGTCAGTGTGGCCCAAGTGTAATTGTGTTTTCTTTTACGAGGGCAAAATTGTGCAGTCAAAAATTGAAAAGGACTTTTTGACTATACAATTTTGCATTATTAAAAAACTAACATTTAGATGTTAGTTTTTTTAATGCAGAGGCTGCCCATCTCACCTATCTGACTTCAACAACCCAGATACTGGTTACTGGCTATCTACAGTAACCAAATAACACACCAAATAAATTTGTTGACTGTACAAGAGTACATTTTTGATTAAATGTAACTAAATTCTTATGTAGTTTAGGATGTGTATAAAAATATAAATAATGCCTTCAAAATTATGTAAATGCTTAAATTTTTCATCTGAACAGTTAAATTTCCTCCTTCATCATTCACCTGTTTTATAACTTGTACAAATAACATTTTGTTTATATTAATCCATTAATATTATGTACTTCATATTCTTCTAGTATGGTAAAGTTTTTATGTAAGGTCAGCAAAAGAGAGGAATATAGGCAGCAAATTTTAAACATTTTTCCCGTATACCACATGCAAGCTATATGCTGTATGTATACACTTTTTGGCGGTATTCTGTATGCAGTTAAAGTTTTTGTAATCCAAGCTCTTATTACATAACAAAACGCCGTTTATAACTTGCTGTCTGCATACTAAACTCTTTTGCTGACTGTACCTATTGTATGTAGCGCAGTGCCGGATTTATGTTTTTTATGAGTGTAGGCTACTTTATTTCCGCCGCCCCATGTACTTACATACCTTTCTAAAATAATAATTTTCCATTTTTAGTAAAGAAGGCCTTACAGTTAAATAAAATTAGAATTAGTCATTAAGAAGGAGCGTAATGAAATAAAAATCAAGATATAAATTTTTTTACGGGCCTTTTTAATAGCAAAATCATTAACATCATAGTTTATGGTGTACATTATCTCGGCTTCTAAGTAGAGAAGAGCTAGAGAATTAATTTTTTCTTGAGACAATGAAGACCTTTGATAATTCTTTACGCGTTTTAAACAGGAAAAACTCCTTTCCCCAGAACAATTTGTAGCAGGAGTGGAAAGTGCAATGCGGAGAGCTATATCCAAGTTAGGGTATACATTAGACAGACTTTGATTCTTCAAAAAAGTTGAGAGACTGAGTAGTGAGTTTGATTCAGGCTTCACTGCACACTCTGCAGTTTTATCAGAGGAAATGTGACTTTGAAAATGCACACATTCTTGAATCAAATCGTCCTCTAAATCATTGGTATAATATTTTACGAGAGACTGAGCTTTTTCTGTAACTGTTTGTGTTGAAAGTTCAGTCATTTTTGTTAAAAATGAAAATTTGTCTTTAAAGTTTAAGTAAGCATTATGCCTTCTCTGTATTTCAGCTCTCAGTCTATCAAGGAAAAGGTATTCACTCGGAAATAATCTCTAGAGCTAGTGGGTATTTCAGGTTCTTCATCCGTTGTTTCATCCGTCATCTTTTTCTTTTAGGTTGTCTTTTCATTTTACCTTGATATTCCTTAAGTGTGCTCATCTCCATTGCTTTTTCTTCGAAATAGTCAAAGTTTTCTCGTTCTGCTATTATAAACTCTACTAGAGATCCATAGAGATCAGATACCGTCAATACATCTACAGTGATGAGCTCTGAATCTGAATGCTCACTTTATTTAACCTTTCCAAAATAACATTCCAAAATAAGACCATGAACGCAGTTTCAAGTTTTTCTAATTTGATGCGAATTCCCTTTGCCTCATTTCGCGGGACCGGTTTCTTTGTACTGTTATTTTCAATCATTTTTAAAACTGTAATTACTCATCCCAGGAATGTTTTAAACTTTTATAGGCATCTGCTCTAGCCGACCAACGAGTGAGGTTCACTCTCTTGAGTGTTTTTCCTCTTCCTATCTCATTTGTTAATTTTTTCCAACGTTCAGTTGACTTCACGAAGAAAGTATATACCTCCTCGAGCAACATAAAAAAGTGGCAGGCCTCTGTACAAGACTCAGTACTTATAAAAACCATGAGAAAATCAGTGGACGTGTTTGACTTTTATCATCTTAAATCGAGTGACCGTCCTCTGAAATCTGCCGCCCCTAGAACGCTGCCGCCCCTAGGCCGCGGCCTATGCGGCCTATTTATAAATCCAGGACTGATGTAGCGTCCTTGTATATATTATAAATCTAGTGCATTTGTACCGTATTTATATACCCACTGTAGTATATGCACTACTGTTTCTTAAAATTTCGTACTTGTGAAAGTTATTGCTATTGAAAAACTTAATTTCTGATAAGTTAAGAGTGTAATAAATACGTTTTTACGACGGTACGTTTTGGCTTTACTGTAGCTGACCAAAACTATCATGAAAATTAGTACGTTCAAAGACGCTAACCGCCTTACCTCAAAAAAATAAACGTCTGTCGAATGTCTTTGATTGAATTGAACGCTTGTCTTAAAAAAAGTGCAATGCAAAACGACCCTTATATCAACGTGAAACGTTTTGAAGTTGACAGTTTTTTTAGACAAGTGTTCAACAAATGTTTAACTTACTTGTGGTGATACGACGGATAGAGTTTAAACTGCGTTGTCAATCTATTTTTTGTCTCTTTCAATAGCGCGATATGAATATCTTCAGACTGGTGTTCGTACGGAAAAACGAACCTCGTAGCTCGACGAACTCAAAAACAATATGGATAGCATTATGTAGTTCGAGCACACATTTTATCGAGCTAACATTTTTACTTACGAAAAGATAGTTTATCATGGTACGGTCGTATAAAACGTGTTCTATACGAAATGAAAGAAAGTAAAATTCAAAGTAATTTTAGCTGGCTAGCCTAGACTAATATTATTTAAGAGTGGTTAATTTGTTAACCTACTCTGTCTAATTTTCTGACGATTTTTTCCTAGGACATATTTTCTTTTTTTCTCGGCGGAAAATCTTATTTCTGTTTACTTACGAACAATCATAATAAATTGTATTTATTACACTCTTACTTACAACTATGAATAATGAATAAGTACATATATTATATCAAAAATACCTAAAAAAAACTATTGTTATACCTAAAAAAATACAATTTCAATATTTAAATTTTTTATATAAATCCATAAATTTAGATTTCCCTCACAAAAAAACAAAAAAAACTATGAATTTATCGTAACGAAAACCATACATTTGTGACAATAATACTACGAACTTAATGCAATCTTTGTAACCCCCTACCTGCCTATTTTTCCACTTTTCCACACGTTTAATAAATGAAACTTTCTCACTTCCAATCTTTTACCTGGTAATGTGCTAATCGAGTTATTAAAATGAATACAATAATGAAAAAAATATTATTGAAAGGACGCCTTTTATTTTATTAGAGGACATTTTAGTTTACCCTTTTACGATTAATGTTTTTATTAATTTTACCTATATTATTATTGGAACGAAGTTCCTTAACGCGCGTTGTGAAAGGGGGCTGGACGGAAAAAAATCTTAAAAGTTGTCACGACACTTTTTCCGACTGCGCGACGCAAAAGGAGGGTAATGTGTTTATTACCATGGAATGGAATGGAGTGGAGTGGAGTGGAGTAGAGCGGAGTGGAGTGGATCGGATCGGATAGGACCGGATCGGATCGGATCGGACCGGATCGGATCGGGTCGGATCGGATCGGGTTGGATCGGATCGGATCGGATCGGATCGGATCGGAGTGGAGTGGAGTCGCGACGATTATTTTTGTTGAGTGTATATAGTAACTTCGTTCCATCCGGGTGTCCCTTGACACCTCTCAAGTTTTTTTTTCACTAACTCTCGACATCAGTAAATCTTTAGGTTTGTGAATTTTTCTTCTTTTTTTAATTATAACGACACACCCACGACACAGGATGAATTCCTAGTGTGGGGCAACCCACACTAGAAATTTATCCTGTGTCGTGGGTTCGTTTAAAAACAGAAACTCACATAGTTATACATCCAGACACGAAAACAACTAATTGTAGGTTATTACAAGTTGTTCCGTGCGGGAATCAAACCCGCGATACGCTGCGCAGCTGTTCAATTGGTCAGCCTTTAGATAATAGGCCTTGAGATATTCGTCAATATTTTTGATGTCATTTAATCAACGACGATATAATACTAGACTCCTAATAACAGGCGACCGATGTCTGCCAACACATTAGTCAAAAAAGTCTTATATCCGTCTCATTTCGACCACTCCTGTGAACCGTAAACATACGTTGAGACAGAAAAGACCTTGAGTTAGCCAATCACAACGCAGTACCCCGTCCCCCTCGCTTACGTAGTACCTCAGCGAGTTGACAGAATAGTTTTTGTTCCTTTGATCGTGCATGCGGAGTCTAGTATTATATCGTCGTTGCATTTAATTATACGTAGATACACTAAAATCATCACTGGTTACACGGTTGGCGCAGAGGTTGACCGATCGACCGCTTCGCTACGTGTTACGGATACTTCTCCCGCCTATGTGCAATATGTGGTCAGACCCATTAACTATTCCTTTTTTGGATGGAAAATCATCAAATGAGGACTCATTTTGATGATTTCCACACAGGGCTGAAGGACTCCAGCCCTGTGTGGAAAGGAAGGAACTTTCAGACCTTCAACTGCCCTTTGTGTTCCAGAGCTACGGTAATTTCAGATAAGTATTCTAGGAGTAAGTTGTCCCGTATGTAAAATAACTCTCGTTTCATACACATACAATAATTTTAGCTAGCAAGTGCAACAGTACCTACAAATCTGTTTAAAGACCGATAATGTACCTCTACCTATATACCTGTTTATTTACATAACGAAAGTTCTAGGTACCTATTAAGTAAGGGAGAAGGCGTTGACTCGTGATCAATTTAATCATCCTGTTGTGTCTACTGAGTTGAATAAACATGGAGTGTGTTCACCTCAGAACGTGTTTACTACAAGGTCCAGATTAGATTTGGCTAACTTAGAAAAGTTTATCGGGGTCAAAATCCTCATTTCCAGAAAAGTCATTAGCTAAATCATAGAATCAGGCGTTACTTTGCGGAAATCCATGACATTATATTAAAGCTAAGAAAAATATCTAGTTTTAATTCCGCGACAAAAATCCAGGCTTGGACAGGATGCAATCCCACCCTCCCGCCTTCATGCATATGCACATGCAGGAAAGCTTATAAATAGATATTTTTCATAACATTTAATGTCATTGGCTATTCTTCTATTATTCATTCACGAAGTGAATCATTAAGAATATTGCTAAGAGGCCGCTTTAGACCCGCTTTGGTGATAAGATCTCTCTTTGAGTATTTTCTTTAGGCATTTGTCTTTGAAAATGTGGTTAGAAGTGGTTACAAACGTACGCTGTTTGATTATTTATCTAAGAACTGACACCAATGCTTAACCTAACCCAACCTGTTCTTTCAGTTCACCCTAAGGCCGCGGTAACTTTGTAAGGCAATCCCACAATACCGGCAGTCATTGAGCCCCGTCAGTTTGTCTGATAACTCTTTGAGGCGCGTGTGGAGCCTCTAGCAGACGGCGATTATCGATTACTCACCGAACCTTACGGTCATTTGAATTTCAAAGCATTTCGTTTTACTACGACAACTTTCAACATGATGGAAATAGCTACGCGAAAAGCTTACGTCAATTTCATACATTTTTAGTTTTACGCTTTTACGTCATCGTTTTCACTTAGGTATGTAATGTCGAAGACATTGCAGATTAATTCTATTGACTTGTATAATTGTCTGTTACTCTTATGGTCATACAGCTTTTCTATGTTAAGCCTCAATAAAATACATACCCATTTAGCCTAATATGTCACCCGCCCCAAATACGGTTGACCTGTCCATCATAAGCATGTCAGGAAAAGCAGGACAACCATTACTGCATTGTTTAATATAAGTAATGGTTATTGGTGAAAGTTTATAGGAATGCAGAACACATGCATAAAGGTTTAAATGGGGCTCACGGGGCGGACGCTATTAAAGCCCTAGGGAATTTTTATGGGGCAATAGAATGGTTTTCCATTTCCTTTTTTTGAAAATATGACCCGGTTTTCGCCCTTCCATAAGGAATTATGGGTGCTTTAACTTTAGTCTTTCTATGCTAATGAATGGGAAGTGTTTAAATAATCAACCAGCAGTAAAACGACAGTTTCTTTATTGTTTTTCAATAAATAATAATAAATTAAATCGTCAATAAATAACTCTTCTAGACCCTAGCCGTTTCATTTGTGCGTGCGTTAAAACACTATGTACAATGCGTTTCCCGTGCGTATTTACATGAGGTAGTATTCGTTTAGTTAGATGAAGAGCCTGATGCTGATGAGGATACGGAAGACACGCTGGAGTAGCTCGGAGACTGGTTGGAGGCTGCTGACGAGCTGGAGTCACCAGGGTAGTATGAGCTGTAGGCAAGCTGCGAGGGGTCCCAAACTCTGGCGTATGGGCCACCGCTAGCTGGCTCCCAAGCAGGGTTGTAAGAGTCCTGAGGCGCGGATGGTGCAGGAGTTGAAGGAGGTCCGTACTGATTGGCCGGGGGACCGTATTGGGGTGCGGGAGGGGCGGCATCTGCAGGCGGCATCATCATGGGCATGGCTGGCAACAAAAAAGAACAAAACGTTATTTATCTTCAAAATTCAAATTCTAGTAATAGACTAGAAGATTTATCCATCGTTTGATATCTAACCTCCTTTCTTCATGATCAAGTTGTATATCAGGAATCCGAGGACAAGAGTGATGGCCAGTTTGCTGAGGATCAGGGCCTTTATGGACTTAATGCCGATGAGGGCGACGAGGATGGGCATCAGAGCCTTCATCTTCAGCTTCAGGAGTAGCAGGACTGGGAGCAGCAGCTTCTTCTTCAAGATGCCTCGAGCTAGAATAAAAAATGAATTAAGTTTCACGTTTAATCTTTATGTTCGTTTCTCAGTTTTTGGTCGTTCAATACCTTCACCATTTTCACTGTCAGTCTTAGGGAATTCCACATCCAGACCCCTGTCAGCTCTGTAGGAAACCTCAGCACTGTCGAAGAGGAACTCAGGCAGCTGGAACTTAACTTCATGGTTGCTCAGGTACCGGCCGACGCGGTCGAAGATCACTTTGTCAATGTTCTTCTCTTCAAAAGCCCTCGCAGATTCCGAGTTCACTCCAAGTTTGGTATCCAGGAACGAGAGAACTTTCACTTTGAGGCATGAGATGGGAGCTTCAGCTTCAAAACAATCACTGATCACACTCTTGAGCAACTCATCACTAGTTCCTAACCGCGCCGTTTCAATCTCATTGTCCTTGATGCTGTAACCACGAACGATTGCGACGGAAGCCAGGAGTAAACACAAACACTTCATTTTGTTTTTTTTTTCACTTTGTCATTAGATTTGATTAATTAAACGTTCGGCCCGGCCGGTTAATGGAGCAACAATGATTTAATTTTTCGATGGGCTTGGTTTTTATACCGTGATCCTTTGCACGGCAAGGCACGCGGTCTTCGCGCGTTGTCTGAATGTCAATCGCTTTCATACTTGGCAAACTATTTATTTTCATTTAAAGAAAGTCCTGGTGGTGAGAGTGATGTATTTTGGTGATGATAATTCAAAATATTAATATCTAACTATATTTTTGGAATGATTTGTTATTCTATTCAGGAATGTCAGGTCTTCTTCATGATGCATAGTTCTTACATAACGTAACAATAAAATTTTGTGTACATAATATTAATAAGGAGTTAGTGTTAATTTGTAAATTTCTTAACTTCATTTTTTCATATGCCATCTATTACTTTCTTACGATCTCTGCCCTAAAATTTTCTCCATTCCTTCCCTCTTTTTGAACCAAACAAGACATCATGAGGTACCTATTGAGGATACAAGATATATTCATTCAATCCTATTAGGTACCATCAATTCTCTGTTGTTTATTTCTAGTTCTACTCTTAGTAGTAAACAAACATGTATTGTATTTTATTGTCCTCTTCATGAGGTTATAACCTTTCTTGTCACGTCCATTTTACAACAGATTTTTACGTAATGTTAATACTATAATGGCCTATTGCAGGCTAGTGAGCGTCTGTAAAATCCTCATAGTCATGTTTAGGTGTTTTGCTCTACATTTCAAAAGTGTCAATCGCTCAAAGCATTTATTAATATAGAGGCATTCATAAAGATATTTTAGAAACTAAAATGGCTCAAACTTGATGTAGACTTTTATCTAACCTAAAACAAAAGAGGTAGGGACTCAATTCGTGTTTTCTTTTCTAAATTTTAATGAAGGAGTAAAGAAAAGAAATAATAATAATATTCCACAACTATCACACACCGCCATCTAGCCCCAAGCTAAGCAGAGCTTGTGTTATGGGTACTAGACAACTGATAAACATACTTATATATTTCTAAATACATACATTTTATAGATAAAATTACACCCAGACATAGAACAAATGATCGTGCTCATCACACAAACATTTTTCCTGGGTGGGAATCGAACCCACGACCTCTGGCATAGCAGTCAGGGTCACTAACCACTAGACCAACAGGTCTGTCAAAATATCTTATATGAATCAGAAGCTCATGCCAGAGGATAGTGTAGCAGCTTGGTTTGTAAGTATAACAGTTCCCTATAATAACGAGTAGAGGGTTAGAATTGCCTTTTGCTTATTATATCTTTAGGAATTTCTGACAGCAGACCCTCTAAGAAAAAAGAAATGAAAAAGAAATGTAGACAATTATAGTGATTACAATAATAATATAGAATAGTGACAATTACTTCGTCTGATTCCAGAATGTTAGTTGTAACATAATCAATTTTCTTTTAAACTTTTTGAGAATATCTTCACGGGGATTCAACTGGGGAGAGCAGGGTTATGTCGTACTCGACTAAAATCCACTGTGGCTACAAGTATCATTGGTAGAGGGTCCGGGAACTACGAATACATTCGCTCGTGCACCCAACTGGTATTGGCCCGCAACTGCGGTCATCCAGCAAGCGCAAGTTCTCCTGATTTTCTGAGGGCCTACACAAAGGACATTCCTTCTCATGTAGAAAGAACAGTGATGGACATGTAGTTTTATTTTCAAAATGTCTTTTTTTACGTGTTAAAATCAACAAATGTGTCATACCATCAAGGGCAGACTTGCACTGACCAAAATCTTCGCTGTCCTTCAATAGCCCTTCACGTTCCGGTGCTACGGTTACGACAACACAGTCCCACGACCCCGGGTCAAAAAATTGTCTTTTTGTGATTTTTGTACTTTCTGCCTGTATGGAAGAAGTTGAAAACTGTTCCATGGGAAAATACGGTTTAATGGATAGTATCCTGTGACCGGATCATATTATATTCGTGTGCTAAATCCGTTTGTTCTTCTAAGGGGTGAGAAGGTTGATGACGGGGCCCTCTAGCGGACTAAAGCCTGCCGGGGTCGCGTGACTTATAGCATTACCGTGACCTTGGAAACGTAAAGGGCTATTGAAGGACACTGTGGATTTTAGTCAGTACGAGTCTTACAGTAAGGGTGAGAGGACTCATTTGATGATTTTACCACGTAAAAAAAAGGGTGTGGTCCTCTGCGGCCGGACCACAGTTTAGTACTCAGATGCTATAGTTCGAAATAAAAGCTACCTAAAGTCTACTTTCATCGGAATATAAATATATTTTCAGTACCTCAATAGATATCTTTTTAATTAACAATTTATGTGGTCCGGCCGCCAAGCAGTGCTCTCTGGCCGCGCCACCTCAAATTCAATAGAGTATAATGAACTATTAATAAATCAATATCCCTAAAAAAAGCTACCTAAAGAGTACCTTGCATACGACAAATATGGTCCAATAAATCCCTTTAGATAAGAAGTTATTGGTCGTAGGGTGTGGTCCGGCTGGGAGGTATACTCTGCAGCAAGTCAATTTTGCAAAAGTTAATATTAACTATCCGTAAATCAATTGATATAATGGTACCTTTTTTCTACTCTTCGGTGATACTTTTTTCTTTCAAGAAACTATTCATTTTGATTAATTAATCTTTAAAGTATGTGGCGCGGCTAGGGAGGATTACTTTCAGCAAATATAACGAAATATGCTTTATTTCTTTATGCCAATGATAACAGCATAATAAGTACTTTATAAAAAGACCTGGACTGAAAAAAAATGCACTTTTTGGTTTTTCTTTACGACATATCTACCCTATGTTCAGCAGTGGACGTCCTATGGCTGAGATGATGATGATGATATCTACCCAAGAATAGGGAGCTAATTTGACGAAGTAAATGATAATTTATTTTGGTTTAAAATAAACAATAAGTAAACGAAAAACAAATATATTTACATAATAAAAAAAATGTAAATCAACCCGTGAGGGTCGCGGGCAGCCGATGGATGCAAGTGGCGAATTGTCGTTCGGCGTGGATGGCGGTCTAAGGGGGAGGCCTATGTTCAGCAGTGGACGTCTTCCGGCTGATGATGGTGAATAAAAAAATTACAATTGTTTATGCAAGGTATTGTAACTGACGGAAAAGTGTTTTATTTATCAAACTAAAATCAATAGATTAAAGGAGAACATTCAGGCTCCATACATTTTTGGGCCTTTTCTGAAAGTGCCGGCCAACGAAAAAAAATGGTAGGTACCTATGGGTAGTACTAGTCATTCGGAGCAAAAGTTACTATGGCACAAAAGTTGTAGGATTGCTCTCGGCCAAGTTATACAAGTTCGAAGATTCGTAAATCTCATACATTTTTTAATTTCTGAAAGTGCCGAGAATCACCAAAAATGATAAGTATTGCTAGAACTAGCGACCTCAAGTAATTTAACATAACGCCTGTAATCCCTGAGGGGTTGGGCAGAGGTGTACCGAATAAAAATGAATAACAATCTGTTTATTTTTTGTGAAAAGTAATAAAAACATTTTAAAATATACAAATCTGCTGGTGGGACCAGCATTGGGAACAGAACAGAGGTTGCCTGTAGTTAGGGGTCTTGGGAGAGGAATCTCATTAGTGAATCTCCTTGCCTGCAACTCTTTAGAGAATTTGGTTGCTATGGATTGTTGACTGTCAATATTATTACTTGTACAAAGGAGATGGCCCATTTTCTTAGGGCACTCTGCCTAGCATATAAAAAATCATGTACAGTAACCAATTTTGGTTTATTTTAAACATAATATGCTGTAAAATTAACTGTGAAAGTTACATAATCCAGTAACTTCAGATTTCTTAGTAATTAACAAAAAGCATCAATTGGTCATGAACCTAGTCGGGCTCTTACCTCAATATTATCCAGATTATTTTGCGTGGATATAAAGAGACCCTTGTCACTGGATGGATATCCATTATATTCTACAGTTTAAACCCAGTATTACCAAGTATAGAGTGTGTGTATAGTATGTTTTATTTGTAGGTTTTCATAATAAGTTTTAAGTACATGCCTGAATTGTTAGCAATTGCACAAGCATCGTTTGGAAAGGCATGTCTAACGAAGATACAACATGTTTTCTTAGCCGTCCCGTAGCTATACCGCAGTTAATACACCTCTCGTATTATTGTTGACAGTGTCCAAAACGTAAGCACAATCAAATCCGTATGAAAAGCACTAGATAATCGTTGGGCAATGGAATCAGTCCGTGTAGAATAGCAATGGTCGGTATAGAGAAAAGATAATCGCACAGTTTACAAACAAAAATAAGCCCCCGCACAAGCTGCGAACACAAATGAAAAAAATATTAGGAATGTCAAACAAAAAATATGACGGATGTCAAGCGATTGTCGAACCTGTCATGTCGTTTCGTTTCGTTGTTGCAGGAAAAAGTTATTATTTTAGTACATATTTTAAAATAGGTAAATATTTCATAGCATTCGAATAACTCACAAAAATGTTTTTATTATAATTGCAAAAGTGAATAATCATTTTAAGTCAGAATAATGTTAAATATTAGTCTGACAAGGCATTCATATTATAGCTTAACAGGGAATGGAACGTTTATCCGAAATAGCGTGCTGCCCCGATACGCCGGAAACGTAAAACAACTATTTATGTCGAAATATTTTTTCGGAAGTTGTACGGGAACGTAAATCATTTAGTTATTTATATTTTTATTTTTTATGTATTTATAACTAAACATGTAAAATGTACATGTCACTGAGTAACTAGGCAGAAACTGGCCATGTCATTTATGCTGAATAAAGCCAATTTCATGGTTATTATAGTATTTTAATATTTAACAATCTCCTAACAATACGATAGGCGGAGACCTCTTGCGCCCGGCATTGGTCGAGGTTATGCTGCGGGGCGAGACGGAATGGGAAGCGGTCGCCTCCTTCTGCGAAGCAGTCATGCTCGCGAAGGAGGAGCCGGGCCGCGTGAGGGAGAGGAGAGCGTCCTTCCTCCACCCCAGCCGCAGTGGTAGACGCCCACGGCGACGGACGTCGCCAGACGATCTCCGGCCACCGTAGGCGCGGGCATGCGGACGGCGAGTAATGGGCGACTCGCTGTCCGACCATGGACCATGCCCCGGTCGAAGGCGTGTTGTGTTCCACGCGCGCCTCAAAGAGTTTCAGCATAATGACGAAGCCCCCCTTTAGAGGGCCAAGCCTGCCGGGGTCGCGGGGTCGCAGGACTCACGAATTACCGTCACCCCGGAACGCAAAGGGCTATTGAAAGACACCGTGGATTTCAGTACGAGTCTGACAGTCCTTCCCGCGGTCCCGCCCTGCCCTGGGTGGGAGGACTCATTAGATGATTTATAAAACCTATTGTTTTAGCCATTTTTTATTGTTTATATTTGATTATGAAAATATATTTGTTATTCGTATACTTATTGTTTATTTTAAACCAAAATTATCATTTACTTCGTCAAATTAGCTCCCTATTCTTGGGTAGATAGGTAGGTAAAGAAAAACCGAAAAGTGCATTTTTTTTTCAAAATAATTGTTAGTAAAAAAAATGTTTAAAGATGAAGTCCAGGTCTTTTTATAAAGTACTTATTATGCTGTTATCATTGGCATAAAGAAATAAAGCATATTTCGTTATATTTGCTGAAAGTAATCCTCCCTAGCCGCGCCACATACTTTAAAGATTAATTAATCAAAATGAATAGTTTCTTGAAAGAAAAAAGTATCACCGAAGAGTAGAGAAAAGGTACCATTATATCAATTGATTTACGGATAGTTAATATTAATTTTTGCAAAATTGACTTGCTGCAGAGTATACCTCCCAGCCGGACCACACCCTACGACCAATAACTTCTTATCTAAAGGGATTTATTGGACCATATTTGTCGTATGCAAGGTACTCTTTAGGTAGCTTTTTTTAGGGATATTGATTTATTAATAGTTCATTATACTCTATTGAATTTGAGGTGGCGCGGCCAGAGAGCACTGCTTGGCGGCCGGACCACATAAATTGTTAATTAAAAAGATATCTATTGAGGTACTGAAAATATATTTATATTCCGATGAAAGTAGACTTTAGGTAGCTTTTATTTCGAACTATAGCATCTGAGTACTAAACTGTGGTCCGGCCGCAGAGGACCACACAAAAAAAGGGGGTGAAAAGATAACGGATGAAAAAATAAACTCTCATTTTAGATGAACAGAGTAAAAAACTACGGTCATATCTAAATATAATATTAATAAGGATTAACTACCTATTTGGTGTTTCTTTTGAAAGTATCAAGACAACGAATATCCACTCCTCATCAATTAAAATACAGTGTTGCAAGTTCCGTCTTTAACGAATTCCACTAATTTCTCCAGACATTGGTATTAACATCGTAAATCATGCGGAAACAGTAGCCAAAATATACTGTCGGAAAACAATCGAATATGTAAAACACAATACATTCTTTAACACTTCACGAAGATAGACGTAACATCGAAACATGTTCGATGTCTTTAACCTTCTTGTCGAATTGTTGGACATACAGTCTGACTAGACTTGCAACACTATACCACACTCAGCGACTAAAATGTTGCTGGCGTGTGAGCGTAATAACATTGGGTCTACTAAAGGTTGCTTTGCAGCCCAAAAGGAGAGAGGCATGAGGCAGAGTCATAAGGGAAATATTGGGCACTGCTAGAAATGAGCTTCATTATCATAAAACACCATCCACAGCCCAAGGGAAGGTGTATTTTTAGCAGCAGGTGAAATGTTGCCCAATGCTGGCTATTCAACTCTATGCTTAAATGAGACTGATGTAAAATGGTGAACAAGTCGGCAGGCCATCTGGTGAAGTATATAGGTATAAAATGCTCATGGACACCTAAGTCATGTGTTCTTTCAATAGCCCGTTACGTTCTGATAAGACCAGTTGCACCGACCCGACAGAATTTAAATCAGTCTGGCAGTAGAAGTACGTCAAGTGGTAGTTCAACAGGTCAGTACTCAGTAGATTTACAATTTATATTGGACACACGCTTATAGTAAACTATACAGACTGCCTTATTATTCATATTCCTGTATCAATTAACAGACATCTAATCGGAACTACAACTTTTTGAAACAAGCCCAGTGATATTGTTGCCACTATATTGTGGCCCGTCTGCTCAACTCACAGTCAATCAGCGTGTTTGTCATGCAGTGTCGGACTATGCTCTCACCAGCGGCGTGCACATACCAATCAAGCAAGCAAAGCGCTTTTGTAATGTCATTCATTTGCAGCGCATTTCGTTAACGCTGTGAGACTCAATGGGTCTGTGCGATTTTGATTTGTATGTCTGTCCGTGGTTTCGAACACGGCCAGTTGCATTACTTTGCGTAATTTTATCATCACTGCGCTCAAAACGGTGAAGGAAAACATCGTGAGGAAACCGGCATGTCATAGAACCAAAAATTGTGAAATCTACCAACACACACTGGGCCCGCTTGATGGATTATGGCCCACTCACTCTCACAGAGAGGAGGCCTGTGTCCCAGCAGTGATAAGCTTTTATAAACACTTTTTTTTAACTATTAATATAAACATTATCTGTGGCTAACTTGTACAGTATTTTATTTTTAAATTGTTACTCGTGCGAAGTTGAGACCCAGGTGCTAGTTTAATAATCTCATGTCTCCAATTAGCGATATGAAATAAATCTGTAGTCCATTGAGTCTAGGTGTTAAATTAAGCTTTCCTATTTAAGGTAAGAGCTAGGATAAAAATGACGGCTGTAGAATATAATATAAATGCGTTTTGTGGGTCAAATGTGAAGAAAATTAGGTCAGGTGCAGTCGCGTTGAATACAAAACGGACATTAAAGAATTATTCCAATCGTAGCACGGTTCGACAATGTTCATACAATACTTGTAATATTCCATAGCCATACGGGTTGGCCGCACCGACTACGTACGGGTGTATCAATAAAATAAATAAAACAGTACCTACGTACTTTATAGGGAATGATTTTTACTTGGCCTTAAAATTTATCAAACATTGCTGTAGACAAATCCGAATTACGTAAGAAATAGCTTGACTTTCTTGCCTATTAAAAAGTTTTGCTCAAAATGGTACTTGCAAAAAGTTCAAATTTTTATTGAGTTACTTTTTCTAACCGGAAAGTTTCGACTAAATATATATTTTCATTTGTATTCCTCTTTTATTCGAAGAAAATAGTACATTTATTTGCTCGCATTAGCACAAACTTACACCATGTTATAAAATAGTTACGTAAAAAGCTGCTGCTCCTGCATAGTTTTACAACAAAAGTGAAACTGCTCCGCTTTAGCAAAATGTTCGCGCACATCTTCATTATGCAATAAGGGTTGACATTGCGAATGCAACTCGTGCGCACATTACCATACGCCGCCATGTCCGGATTGTGAAATTGCTGTTTCACTTCCGTTCTTAATGTTGGGCTATAAATCTCAGAATTGGTGCCGATTTAATGATACTTTATGATTGATGAATTGGTGCCGATTTAGCTGTGAGCCATTTTAGGCTAATGGTCATTCGTCATCAACTTTTTGGCATAATCATCATATTCCCGCTGATGGGGTGTCTGTGAAAGGGACTATTTTTATAGGGCAGGGCAGGGCAGAAGGGGCTGTTAGACTTGTACGACTAAAATCCACGGTGTCCTTCAATAGCCCCCTTTACATTCCGGGGTCACGGTAATTCGTTTTTCCCGCGACTCTGTAAAAGGGACTGGGTTATAATCTACCACACAGCTTTGTTGAGTTTTGCAGATGTCACTTAAAACATGTTTATGTAAACGAAGCATGTCTTCTGCTTTTAACAAGGTTTCATTTCAGTATTTAACATCTTTCTAATCATATAATTTTGTCAATCTGTCGCCAGCTTGTAACCATAGGTACTCGTTCATCTTTTAAATGATTAAACCAATAAATAATAAGAAATTGTGTGCACGGCAATTAATAACACTTTTGGGATACTTAATAGACAGTTATTTTAACACTAACACTGCTTTAATTTGCAATAAGAAAGTAAGTAAACAATCTATGCCGTCCGTATTAGGTAACAGTCATCCACATAACACTATCCACTTACAAACATTTCGCTCGTGACAAACATACAAATAGGCCCGAATCCCCATCATCTACTTCTTCATACAAATGGACAAATTAACCTTTGCCATCCTAGAAACATTATCCATGCGATTCTGAACCCTATTCAATTGATATACTGAAAATATTGATGTCTCTGGAAGAGTTTGGATTTGTCAGGAGCGTTTGATAAGGTGTGTATGCTATAAGGACCTCAAAATAGCCGAGTTATGGTTTTGAATCCGTGCTAATGTGTGCCCAGTGGGTCAGCGGGGTAAAGCAGGTATGTCGGGCGTCGGCCTGCCGTATCCTGCGTGAGGACTGTGCATTATAATGAAGAGTGCCGCAGGGCTCCCGTCTCGGCCCCCCTAATTATGTCGTTGATTTAGTTCAAGTTATCAATGTTAATGCGATTTCTTGGATTTGATATTTGGATTGATTGAACAAGAATTTTGAATGCCATAAATATAATAACTTAAAGGCATGGCAATACAGTTTTGAAGCAGCCAGGGTTGTTTCATACTTACTCGGATAGACTTTCTTCTCTAGTGATTTAATATTCTATAATTAATTCGTAGATTATACCTAACTACAATAAAATATTGACTTACTTTTATTCAGTTCAGTTTTTTGAACGTTGTTCAGAAGGTACTTTTACCTAGAGTGTACTTTAAAACAGGATATACCTTTTGGGCCCCCGATTAGTACGAACCCGATTCTAGTAAAAGAAAATTCATGAGGAATGTTACATTAAAGGTCGAAACGTCGCGTTATATTAAAATAATATTAAAATTGGGTTCCAACTCTGAAAAAAAATGGTAGGTAGACAGATGATGGAAAGTAAATTCTATTTTTAAGTGAGAAGAATTCCAGGTGGTATTGACGTCATTAGCATAGTCTGTCGTCTGGAATAGTAACTAACTTGTTGTTTTAATTGAACACTGTTTTACATGAATGATAGGTAGCCATTTAAATATGGAACATACCGACCCAGTTTTCTAGATTCCTTGAAATACGGATATCTTGTAAAAGCTCCTAATTTGAACTCATGATAAGCAACACTTGGAACGAACAGCTTTTTCCAAAAGAAAATACCTATATTCGTTATATTGGCCCGCCAGGCCCTACCGCATCGTGCTGAATTATTATGAAGCACTGTAGTGATAAATATGACGAACGATGAAAATTAAAAGCTTGCTCCTAGAAATCTTGTGTGGCTGAAATAATACAGAAACAGTTTTTCAAACCATTGCGAAGGTAGTGAGATACGTGAGTAATAGCATTTCAGGTACAGTCACATGTAAACACTTAACAAAATTCAAATGCAATTTACTCGTAAAATACTGGTCCCCACTTTGAAATAAGACCTTTTTTCATTATAGTATGGCTTACAAACAAGAAGTCTAATGAAAAAATCAGAAGTTTAATCAATATGGTAGCAGAACATCGCTTTTGAATACTGCTTAGTGTTTACATACTATTGCTCGTGACTGTACGAATATAACCCTTCAACGACGATATAATACTAGACTACTCATTGCACGATCTAACGAACAAAATTATTCTGCCAACTCGCTGAGGTACTACGTAAGCGAGGGAGGCGGGGTACTGCGTTGTGATTGGCTAACTCAAGGTCTGTTCTGTCTCAACGTATGTTTACGGCTCACAGGATTGGTCGGAATGAGACGGATATAAGACTTTTTTGCCTAATGTGTTGGCAGACATCGGTCGCCTGTTATTACGAGTCTAGTATTATATCGTCGTTGTAACCCTTGCACTATAGTTTTCCTGATTACAAACTTGAAAGTCTTTTTAGGATGCAGAGACGTTTAAGAAGTGTACGACTACTAAAGCAACACTTACGACACCCGAATTTTGAATATTAACAGTTGGAGAACTGTGAAGACTGCGTGAGAAATATTAACAGTTGGAAAAATTGACTAGGTTGGCATTGATGACGAAGACGAAGCACAGGGTGGCACAGTTGGAGATGCCTGTTGTCAAAAGTGAGCTATGATAGTGTTCTTTTATGAATCATTGATCACCAATCTTAAATCACTAACCATACCTTACTGCGTGAACATGACGCATATCCTCGCTATTTGATCTTCATGTATGTTTATTTTATCTTTGATCCAGGCTATTTCTTTCTTCCTAACTGCTTTAATTTTGCAAATACATAACATTAAGCTCATTCGAATACAACTTTTAAAACGAACTGCTCCAGATCCCAATAAATAAATACAAATCCATCAATTAGCTGACTCAAATCCTATCACCGGATCAAAGTAAAACATCAGACGTGACATTGATGGCATCTACGTGATCCTCATGGCAGATGAGCGCAAGTGTCAGTAGAAAGCGATTGGCACTCGTATGGAAACTTAATGTGTTGCAAATGCTACATCGTATCGAAATTTTCTTCCCTTAAAGAGAAAGTATTAAATTACTCGTATGTCCTGCTTTTATTCACCTACCTACATACTTTGAATTTTCTTGCGTTTCAATTTTCGTGTGTATGTGGTCTAATTTCTCTGGATTGATGTATGCGGGTGTTTGAATGACCTGTTTTTATTTATGTTTTTACTCAATTCTTCATTTTATTGAATTTCATACTTCAAGTGTGTTTTTAAATATAATTTGTAAGAAACTTCTGATATCTGATGCATCATTGAAATACATTTTTTGACTGATAAGCTTCTTTGTATCATTCATGTATTGGTTACAGCTGACGTTAACAGCTTATCGAAATAGTTCCAGAAAAAGCTAATTGACATTTTTGATTTCGTTATTTTGATTGAGTTTTGTTTTTTAAATAATTTAAAATATTGTATTTTAACGACATGTAGACTTGTATTACTGACCTTAGACTTGTATTAATTATCTATTTCGGTTAATTAGACACAATTATATTATGACCTAAATAAAAACAACTGATTAAAAGTTCATCGTATCTTTATTGCAAGATGGAGAAGGGAATACAAATAAAATAACAGTTGTAACTCTTCAAAGATTTATTATTAAATAAAAATAAATAACATCAGTCATACATCACAATCACACGCTCTCAAGCACAATATTTTAATAAATAAGTTGCATTACATAGTATTTACACGGTCTCGATTTCTCGACGAAATCATTTATTTGGTCTATGTTATCTGTGCCCGTCAACCAGCTGTCAAAAAACGGCGGGAAAAACGGAGTTCGGATACAGGTCGTTGAGGTGGGGTTACGTTCGTGTTGCTTAGTGGTAAGCGTTGTAGGCGAGTTCCTGGGCTTGCTCCTGGGGCTCGGCGTCTCTCCTGCGGCGGGTGGCTGCGTAGGCGGCGTCCCAGGGACCGTGAGCTGCGATCTGGGGGTGCGAGTTGTCCGCCGCAATCTGGGTAAACTACAATGTTAGGCGTATGGATAGTAGAGTTGTGAAAGAAGGTTAGTACACAATAACACTTCGTTAAAAACTCAGTGTCGGGTTAAAATATAAAGTTAATTGTGCAAATCAAGTTCAAATGGTGCCAATAGATCGTAAAAGTTGTGCCAAAGGTGCAAATAGTATTTAGGAAAGTGCTGTGCTTTCAAAATAAGTCAGTGCTACTTTAAAGATTTTGCATTACTACTCATGAGATGACTACATTGTTTTTATAAAGGCAAAGCTTCAACTCACCTTTTTGCAAAGCTGGAAGATGGCGAGGGCAACGGAAACCACGAAGGAGAAGAAGGACAGCTGCAGCGCGTTCCAGGCCTTCAGACCGAGGACACCGATGGCCAGGGGGATGAGGGTCATAGCCTTGAGGAGCACGAACACTAGGATGGGGACGATGATCTTCTTGAGCTTGGCCTTGCGAGCCTCACCGACGGAGCGGGCACCCTCCTTGTTGAACTTAACGTTTACGGACAGCTCATCATTGTCAAGGTTCCTCGGGCTGACAGTGATTTTGGTGTCAGCAATGGGCAGCATGAAGGTCACATCGTGAGACTGGATGAAGTTCTCAATGCTATCGAAGAAATCGCCAGTAGAGCGACCAGTGACATCGTTGGCAGCACCATTCTTCGTCACTTCAACGGCGTCGGAGATCTGGGGAGAAAGCAATTAATGGGTTAAAACTTTCGATTGATTGGAAAGTAGAAATTAAAAGAGAAGTGTAGAAAGTCGGATACCTGGAAGGTGTCCTTCTTGAAAATGGAGTCCAATAACGACATGACCTTGTACTTGATGCAGGCGGTGGGGTCTGATCCTTCAGCACATCCTGATCTCATCTCCTCCACCATGCCGTCCATGGGTGTTCCTTTCCAGAAGGCTTCCTTTGCGGGCTGTGCAGCCGCGCTTCCGAAGAGGGCCAGAGCCAACAAGCACACTACTTTACTGGACACCATTTTGCTGAGCTCCTCGTGGTGTTCACTGACTGAAGGTTGGATTGTTTGTGATAGTTTCGACAAGGACCCCGCGGTTTTTATACAGCTATTTCAAATTCAGCACGTAGTGTGCAGTTCCGGTACGCATTGTCTTTCAACGTACGAGTCGACGTGCACATGCGACCTTCTGGCACGGAGGGGACTCAAGTGTAAGGGAAAGCTATCTGATACGAATCCTCGTAGAGATATGGAATACAAAACGTCCTAAGTTCTAACATTGTTAGTCGTTTATCGTACATTTTAGAATAGTTATTCGTTTGTATGAAGCGCCTTTTCTGTTGTTTGTGACACCGTACCCTGAATCAGAGAGCCATGATCCAGTTCTTGGGTTTCTTTCTATCTTATGGGTTTTGGAGTGGGTGTGAGCGAGAGGTGCGACTGGTCAAGTAGCGAGGTGTTTGATATGGGGGAGCAGATGCGCGCACGCACGTCTGTGCATACGTAATGGGGTTTAAGTGGATATCATTGAACTTGTATGTCTAGGAGATAATGACATTGTTGATCGAAGGATCATCGTTTTGTTCTTGAACTTCAGAAAGGTTTACGACCTGAAACATATGACAGAAATCATGTTTTTTAGGAGAATTTTCAGCATTTTTTTCCTTGAAATCTGGATCGTTTTGCATTCAGTTTACAGAGTTGGTCAAAACAGATTGAAAGTGAAAATGGATAAAAAGTGAAAAGCTTTCTTGAAATGTGGTTCAAGACTTTTACTGTCAAGGATATTTTCGTTAAACTCTCTTTTTCATATTAAGGGCAGCGGCAGCTTCGTCCCTTTTTTCTTCATGTTGTATGTGTGAAGTGGAGCGGATGATTATGGCCAACTCCTGTTTTAGACTATGACTGTTTATAAAATTATTAATTTAGTTCATATCATGATTGGTTAACTATGTTTATATAATTATTGGTTCTGGGACATTTGGAACGTGTCCCCGATTTTCAGAGAGCATTACTAATGTCTAACAAAGTTGTTCGAATTTTACCCTGTTTTGTAATCAATGGGATTGCGTTTACGCACAATTTGACCTAATGTTAAATCAAACAGCGATGATTACTACATTTCATACCGCATCTACATACTTAGGGCATACGGACGGCGAGTAATAGGCAACTCAGTGTCTGATCATGGACCATGCCCGGGTCGACGAGCAAACAGCTGTCAGCAATATGACGGGTGTCCCGTAGAAGGCCAAAGCCTGCCAGGGTCGCGGGACTATCAGGTAACCGTGACCCTGGAACGTTAAGGGCTATTGAAGGACACAGTGGATTTTAGTCAGTACAAGTCTGACAGTTCCTCTCGTCCTGTCCTGGGTGAGAGGATATATTTGATAATTTTACCACGATAAAAAAAATACATACCAGTACGGAACACAAAAATGCACGCAGTAACCTTGACTTGGATTATTTAAATCTGTTTGATGCAAACAGTGAGTCAAGTGGATTAATAGTAATGTTTGCACTAGAACAGACGAAGGGACGGGCAGATATTTTTATGTACGGTATGATTTATCCATATTAAATCGTGTCTCCAAGATAGTGAACCCTAAGCACACTCTGAAAGTTCTGAAACTATGTAGGTATGTACCCCTTGGCCGTGGTGTTAAGTTCAGTTCTACGGGTAAGACTGCATAACTGAGGCCTTGGAAGTTCTAAGACTACAGATTAGCCACCGTGCTATTGGATTTTTCAATAAGGAATTCCTCAGGAGCTGCTGAATTTTGTGTTGAATTACAACCTTTAGTACATCTTCTTAAATTCTTCGGGGATTGCAGATGCGATGCTTTTTATAGAGTTTCGAAATAAATGGCTCCTACATAAAATGAGTGTCTAGTATTGACATTTATTGATGTAATGAAGTCTTTCATATCACCCTATGGGAGCGATTTCTTGAAATGTTTTAGAAGTGGAACAGGATTAATCAAATCAAATATTGATTTGACCAATCCTTTTCTATTTAATAGCGGGCGCGGTACTTACCTTTCTAGCTATTAGAACATCAGTTTTTGACAGCGAAGTAAAATGAACTGATGATTCGTCAAATGACCGCAATTCTTGCCGAGGTCTCAGATGAGTTGTCAGATGTTACATTTATACGACAACTGTGAGGCTTGCTTGTATATTAGGTATGTATTTTTTGTTTGTTGTATCTGTGCAATGTGCTGAATGCACATTTAATCATTGCATAGCAGGTAAAGACAGTCGTGTCATGTCTGATGATTGTTGATTGGTTTGCAATGATCTGACAGTCATACGAAATAAGAGAAAAGTTCTTGGAAAACACATTTCTTGGAACATGGAAAAGGTACAAAAAATTTTGAGAGGAAACAATCGCTAACACGTTTGACAAGGAAGACAAAAGCGTAAAACTTTATACTATAACACAATCATATACAATGTACACTGGAACAGATACATATAATTTCTTGTCATTTTACTAATTGATCCCGAAGTTTTTAGAAAGAATCGTCGTCGAGACACAGAAAGCTACTGGCGGAGTTAGTGTATACCAAATTGTAGCTTTGACGCGGGGGCAGCATTGCACACAAGGCATGAGATTAATCGCTGAAACTGTTTCATTCTTGGAAGTTAGTCCGTTTCAAACTCGTCGCAGAGTCTTATAGATGCGGGCATGCGGGCCGCGGGCGGCGCGTAATGGGCGACTCGCTGTTTGACCATGGACCTAGTCCGGATCGACGGCGCGTTGTGTTCCACACTTTTTTATTTTTTTTTTCTTTTAATTCACATTGTAAGTGAAAAAGAAAAAAAGTGTTCATGAATAATCATCTGCCTAGCCTTTTCCCAACTATATTGGGGTCGGTTTCCAGTCGAACCAGATGCAGCTGAATATCAGTTTTTACATGGAGCGACTGCCTGTCGGACCTCCACAACCCAGTAACTGGGCAATACAATACCCCATTGTAAGACTGGTTGCCAGACTTTACAGCTTCTGACTAACAGCAACGACTGTCAAAGATCTACAAATGACAGCCGGGACCAACGGCTTTACGTGCTTTCCGAGGCACGAGGGAAACTATTTAATTTTATGACAGATGATCACCCATCCGCAGACCAACCTGGGGAAGTGATTTAATGATTTAAAAAAAATGTTCATGAATGAATAAATAATTTTGAATAAGTAATCCAATAACTGACACAAATACTTGTCCATAAGTTAACGGGTGATATCCAATTATTATTGTTGATCCGGCGTTGTGTGGCCACACTGCATACCAATGGGGTGACCATTTGTGTCCCATAGTTCCGCCATTGTGAAAGTGAATAACGAACTAATAATTATATTAATGAGTTACGAATTTTCGAAGTTGCGAAGTAATTTGTGATTGGGGCTTAAAACCGATGAGGTTTAAATGGTGGGTGTTAGTTTGGGAAGTGACATGATGGTGACAACTGCTTGTGGTCGTTTTGTAGAATAGTTAAAATGTAGTTTCAAAACTTATCGTGGCCATAAAGCTTCAATTGACAGGCCTGTTGGTCTAGTGGTTAGTGACCCTGACTGCTATGCCGGAGGTCGTGGGCTCGATTCCCACCCAGGACAAATGTTTGTGTGATGAGCATGATCATTTGTTCTGTGTCTGGATGTAATTTATCTATAATATGTATGTATTTAGAAATATATAAGTACCTATGTTTATCAGTTGTCTAGTACCCTTAACACAAGCTCTGCTTAGCTTGGGACTAGATGGGCGTTGTGTGATAGTTGTAGAATATTATTATTATTTTATTATTATTAATTATCGAACTACTAACATAGCTCAATTTTCAAAAAGGCTTTAAGTAATTAGTAACGATCAGTCAATCAGCATTCTCAATTTTCCAGCTCCCTTCAAAATTCTCTTAATGACATCAGAACCTTAAGCCCTAACAAAGTAAGCTTCCATGGTATTTTCTCTTTTAGGTAAGGATATAATATTCTTCACACGCGTTTGATAACATCTATAATGTAGCGATGCATTGTGAATGACGACTGTTACCGTCACACCTGCACCTGTCCATCATGTGCAAATGGCCTTATGTAGCATACGAATTGATATATTCATTGATATGTTAGTGTAGGCGGCGAGTAATGGAAGACTCGCTGTCCGATCATGGACCATGCCCGGGTGGACGGCGCGTTGAGTTTCACGCGCGCCTCAAAGAGTGTCAGCACAATTACGGGGCCCCCCATATAGTAGCCATACACCATCCTGCCTATCGACGATCGATTTGACGCTTGCAATTGTTTTGTTGTATTTGATGGCATGACATGCCAATTTGATAGGTCATCAAATCGATTTGACACTTCGTCAAATCGGCAGCAGTGATGCATTTGGCTATTATTCGGTGACGACAGCTACAACTTTATAAATTTGTGGCTATCGGTCACCGAATAATAGCTAGATCCAACTTAGCAACTTTATAGCTAACTAGCTTCCGCCCGCGGCTTCGCCCGCGTGGTGTTTTGATAGCCTATGTTCTTTCTCAGGTTCTAAAGATTGTCTGTGCCAAATTTCATCAAAATCGGTTGAGAGGTTTAAGCGGCAGAGCGTAACAGACAGACAGACAGACAGAGTTACTTTCGCATTTATAATATTAGTTTGGATAAAGTTGCTAAGTTGGCATCGCTGCTGCAGATTTGACGTTGTGTCAAATCGGTCGTACGATAGGCAGTATGGTGTATGGTGTATATGGACGAACTGCCAATTTGAAACAATTGCAAGCGTCATACGATAGGCAGGATGGTGTATGGCTACCATTATAGGGCCAAAGCCTGTCGGGGTCGCGGGACTAAAAAGCTGTCTTGACCCCGGAACGCAAAAGGCTTTTGAAGGACACCGTGGATAGTCGTCAACTGTACAAGTCTGACAGCCCTGGGTGGGAGGACTCATTTGATTTTACCACAGTAAAAAAGTACCTAAGATGAGCTTTATTTTTAAGAAATAGTAGTTCCTGCGGCTGTCTCTGATTTTGTTTGTTAGAAAATTCGAAGAGAACGGATCAAGTTAGAAACCACACTGTGCTTCATTAAAAAAGCTGCTGATGTATGATTAAAAACAGCCAGGATTTTTATCATCAAATGTGACCTAGGGCGGAACGAGAGACTATCAGACTTGTACTGACTAAAATCCATGGTGATCCTTCAATAGCCCTTTACGTTCTAGGATCACGGTCAATTACCTGATAAGACAGTCCCGCGACCCCGGCAGGCTTTGGCCCTCTAAGGCCAGATTGACTGGCCCGTTGGTCTAGTGGTTAGTGACCCTGACTGCTATGCCGGGGGTCGTGGGTTCGATTCCCACCCAGGACAAATGTTTGTGTGATGAGCATGATCATTTGTTCTGTGTCTGGGTGTAATTTATCTATAATATGTATGTATTTAGAAATATATAAGTATGTTTATCAGTTGTCTAGTACCCATAACACAAGCTCTGCTTAGCTTGGGACTAGATGGCGTTGTGTGATAGTTGTGGAATATTATTATTATTATTATTGCTGACAGCTCTTTGAGGCGTGCGTGGAACACGACGCGCCGTCGACCCGGGCATGGTCCATGATCGAACGGCGAGTCGTCTATTACTCACCATCCACATGCCCGTACTGTACCCACCTGAAGTCCTGACACTGCTGTACCTCGATTTTAAAAGCTTAAGTAAACTTAAAAATCGTGTTAATAACCTCCGTTATTATGCTTTGCTTAGGGGTGCCCTCTATCTGGCAGGGGTAAGTAATATATGATATAACTACAAAATCTCTAAAATTTACAAGAGATAACAACTGAATATATAATTTTATTTGATATAACGATCTGTTGATATAATAAACGATTGACATAATTTTTGAATGACTAATTTCTATAGGCATAACAATCAATGAATATAAAATCGTTTTGTATAACACTCAAAAGACATAAAACTTATTTGGTCTAATTTTTTTTCTTCCTGGCAAGTAATCTAACACTGATGTTTCAAGTACTAGTACCACCTGCCATGATTGATTGACGGAGCCCCGCTTCGCGGGGCTCCTATTTCTGTGTACAGGGTTTAAAGTAACCTAACACGAAGGGGATGGCGGGGTCTTTCAGACCCCGCCATCCCCTTCGAACCTAACCTGTCCGTGTCGGGGTGCCCCAAGTCCCGAGCTCGCTTCGCTCGCTCTTGGATCTTAGGTCAAATAACTGATTACTACCTGTCATGCTGGCTCGACGGAGCCCCGCTTCGCGGGGCTCCTATTTCTGGGTGCAAGGTTTAAAGTAACCTAACACGAAGGGGATGGCGGGGTCTTTCAGACCCCGCCATCCCCTTCGAACCTAACCTGTCCGTGTCGGGGTGCCCCAAGTCCCGAGCTCGCTTCGCTCGCTCTTGGATACTTATTTTTTCTAATAACAATAGCAATCGGGAAGGCAAACAATCAAAGTTCAAAGGATAAGCCAAAGTCATCAAAGAAAATAGTTTAAACGTTCAATTATATGTTTCAAACGTTAAATGTAATGAATTTCGCTTAAATAAACGTTATATCAAATGAAATTATATGAAATGAGTTTTAGAGTAACACAAACAGTATGTGTAAAGAAATTATATCAACCGTTGGTATATCTCACGTTGATTATATCATGTGAACGTTATTGAAATGAAAATATATCAAATAACTTTATATGAAATGAGACGCACCCATCTGGCAGAAACTTGTTGCTCCGAAACCTATTTGGCAGAACTCACTTGGCAGAAACTTTTTTAAACGAACATTGTTATGGTATAAAAAATATTTAATATAATTGTTTTTTGGCCTAATGTTTTGATGTCCGAATTTAAATTGGGATACTTTTAAGATGGCAGAATTGTATTGGGCATAAAATAATTACCTTTGTCAGAGTTACAATTTTGCATATTTTCATTTAGCATAACGTTTATTTAGAGCGCCGATTATTTGGAATAATTTGACTTAGTATACTTCGAAGATCACAGAATTTCAGAATAGAAATAATTTAATAGTCATAATAAAAAATAATAAAATTGTTTTATAAAATCAATATGGTGTGCAGTGTGCTACAAAAGTTAGTGACAGAAATGAATCGCTGCAAAACCGACTTCACGTAGTCTTGTCTGCCCTACCCCTAGAGTGTAATTTATAATCGCGTAGGCGCGGAGGGGCGAGGCGGCCCGCGAGCTGAGGAGCAGGTGGTTTTAACGCACACCGCCGCGGCTGAGGCTGGCCGGCTTGCCGGCCAGTAAGCCGAAGCTGCGGTGGTGGGCGTAAAATCATCTGCGACGATTAGCTCGCGTGGGACCGCCGGAGACCCGCAGCGCCGGAGCCGTGACAGAAGCCATGCCTGCTGCATGTTGCATGCTTGCATGCTGCATGCTTGTATGCTGAATGCTTGCTGCATGCTTACTGCATCATCTTACTGTCTGGGAAATAAAAACCACACAATTATGCAAAAGATGATTCTGGATCTGAATTTTCTACGATATGATGGTTATACTTATTGATTATTATGGAAATGAAATTTATGCCTAAAGATGATTCTGACTTACAAAATTATGGGTTTCGGTGTTATGGTAAATGAGTGTATGCCAAACGATTTTCTGCGAAAAGAGGTTTATGCTATCCGTTGCTATGCAAAATAAAATTATGACGTAAAAGGTTCTGCTATAAAGGGTGGACCCTTTGCTTAGGTCAACCTAATTAATTCAGTTTACCTAGTTGGTTAGATCAGATATTGACATTCTCAAGTACCGCTTGTAAGTCGTGACATAATTCAAATATTCCATCATATATTCTGGTTGATCTGGTGTGGGTTTTAAAGCTTGATTTGTTCATTGTCAGAAGCCGATCTGGTTTTGTATTACTTACTTCTTATCTTTTGGGCAGACATAGCTAGATCACTTTTTAACCGACTTCAAAAAAAGGAGGTTATCAATTCGACTGTATTTTTTTATGTTTGTTACCTCATAACTTGCGGCCGGGATATCTCCGGAGCTGCAAGTCTGATTTAAGTAATTCTTTTTGTTGTTGTACTAGGTATCGTTCAACTTAGGGAATACTGCTTTCATCAAAATCGGTTCAGTAGTTTTTCAGATAGGGAATGAATGAAAGAGATGTTAACGATGTTATTACCGGTGCTACGGATAGCAAAATTCTAGTGCACATGTAAGAAAATGATGTATTTGACAAGAATTGTGGTTGAATAATTAAACTAAAAAGAGTATAATAAAAACTTTTTCAAAAAAAATGTGACCGCCTTCAAAAACAACCACAAAAAAGGATAAAATAACCTACAAAACTTTTCTTTCGGAAGTCGTTGGCAAAAGAGACAGTGAAATTAATAAAAAAAGTCACCGACTTCCTAAAGAAAAGTTTTGTAGGTTATTTTATCCTTTTTTGTGGTTGTTTTTGAAGGCGGTCACATTTTTTTTGAAAAAGTTTTTATTGGTTTCAGTCCCACAGTAGGAATTTCTCCCGTATCTTGGATGCGTTTGCATAAACTCAAGGTACAAAAACAGCCAGACCTAGAACAGCTATCTGTAGGGCATACAAATATTAAATCCGCGCGAATGCCAACCCGTGACCTGAAATGTGGCAGGCAATCGCTCAATCTCTGTACCAAAGCGCCATCCAAAAAAATTAAGGAGATTGCAGCCTCCTGCGTCCCATTTCATAGATATAACACAACAAAATCGAGAGTGGGGTCTCACGAAGTCAGAAGTAAGTCATATAGTACATTACTGCCGCGGTCTATAATGACTACTTTGCTGATCGGGCTGACGATGGCCGACAGCGCAGCTCCAGGCAGACACAGCGCGGTCAGCGTGCAGCACTTGATGGACGAGCTAAGATAAAGGCCGAGGCCGTAGGTCGAGGCCTTTACAGCGAGGACAGCAAGGGCTAGCTGGAGGCAATCATAGCGTGACCAGCGCAGCAGTCATAGTGGGCCAAGGCTTGTATAGTGCTTTACTCAAAAATGCAAGTACCTAACCTAAATAAAACCAGCAAGTAATTTAAATAAAATACACTTCTCATCAAAAAAATCGAAACACTTTCGTTTTTATTGTTTTTGTCCTAATTTTTTACAAAAGAGAATTAATTCCATGAAAAAAAAACATTACTGTGTAGCTGGCAGTTTGGTCATTACAGTAAGAAGAAAAAAATCAAAATTCGAAATAATTTCATTTGTTTATCCTATAAATGAAATTAATCACTGTTTTGAGACAAATGTGTATTTAGGGTTGGAGTACGTTTCTCGTTTAAAAACTAAAAATTAGCGCTTGTCTTTAAACTTTCTGTTTCTTATTTCATTTACTGTGACTTTGGGACGTCTGAAAAAACTTTTTTTTCTAAAACATATGGATACTTCGCCCGCAGAAGCCGCCCAAGTGGTGGCATTGCTGGATTCTGGACTTAGTCAGCGTGTTGTGGCTGCAAGATTGCATCTAAGCTTATCATCTGTTCATAGAGTCTACAAACGCTATCGGGAGACTGGTTCGTTCACGCGCCGTTCAGGATCTGGCAGGAATCGGGTCACTTCTGAGCGAGATGATCGATTTATTGTAACAACTTCTTTACGAAATCGACGCCTTAACGCTTTTCAACTGCAGCAGCAGCTTCGCGTTGTACGAAGAGTAGCTGTAAGTGACTCTACAATAAGAAGAAGGTTGAAGGAACGCGGATTGGCACCGCATAAGCCAGCGAATGGGCCGAAATTAACTGCAGACCATCGAAGAGCGCGCCTTAACTTTGCACGCGAGCACCTAACTTGGTCATACCTTCAGTGGAGCAAAGTACTGTTTTCTGATGAGTGTAAAATTATGCTGTATGGTAACGACGGAAGGAACAAGGTCTACAGAAGAGATGGAGAACGCTTTGCACAATGCTGCATTGAAGAAAAGGTCAGCTATGGTGGCGGTTCGTGGACGGTTTGGGGAGGAATCAGCGCCGACGGTAAGACAGAACTTGCCTTTGTGTCTGGGCCACGGCTGCCTGCACTAAACTCTCATCGGTACATCGAACAGTGTCTTGAACCTCATGTGATGCCCTATGCACATTTTATTGGCAACGACTTCATATTCATGCACGACAATGCTAGAGCTCACACCGCGGGCGTCGTACGAGATTATCTTACCGAAGTCGGTATCTCCATTATGGTATGGCCAGCAAGAAGCCCGGACATGAATCCCATTGAACATCTATGGGATGAATTAAAGAGACGAATTCGAGCAAGAGATCCAGCCCCAGAAACACTTAGCCAGCTGCAAAATGCAATCCAAGAGGAATGGGATAATATACCACAACATGTGATCGTGACTCTCATCCGATCGATGAAGAACCGTATGGAAGCAGTAATAAGAGCTCGCGGAGGGAATACAAGTTATTAAATAAACGTTTCTTACATTTTTTTTTCATTTACGCGTGTTGTTTTACCCATTTCCTTCATATTCCATACAGGGTAAAAATTACTCATTATACAAAATACGAAACCTATGAAGACTTAATTTGAATTTAGAACATTAACATTAGGATTTAAAAACCTCATACTACTCACTATTAAATGACATTTTACATTTATTCCTAAATATACACATTTTTCTGATAATCCTTATCAAATCATAAACTGCGAGGTGTTTCGATTTTTTTGATGAGAAGTGTATATATTAAAAGCTGTGGTGGCCCAGTGGTATCGGTCCCGGCTTACGAGTTGTAGGTCGTGGGTTCGAACCCCGCCAGGCGCATTACTTTGTGTAATTTATTTCATCACCACTGCTCTCAAAACGGTGAAGGAAAACATCGTGGCAACTGGCATGTCCTAGAACCAAAAATTCTAAGACATGTGACATCTACCAACACGCACTGGGCCCGTGTGGTGGATTATGGCCCACTCCCTCTCACAGAGAGGAGGCCTGTGTCCCAGCAGTGGTTACATTATAGGCTGATGATGATTATGATACCTATATTAAAACGTTAAAACGTCAAAATAGCGGCCGGTAATGTTTTGCCGGCCTGTTAGAGCGACCAGCAAAACTTTGCCGGCCGCTACTTGAAACAGAACGGCAAGGTCGACTTTGTTCAAACAAGGTTGTCAAAATAATGACCACATTACATGCATTTTTGAGTAAAAACCTGTACTTGCTTGTGACGTATTGGTAATTTTTAATATGTCGTATCTTCGTTCATTTTGGTTTATGTTATATAAGTATTATATTTATGAAAAGGAATATTGTATTGCTTTATTAAATTATTTTTATTAGGTATATTACTTATTGATTTCTAAGCCATATGGGCTGTGCACACATCTTTCATTTTAACAGATCCTATAGATAAAAATTGCATTAAAAAGAAAACTAGAAGGAATTTTTAAGAGACTACGTATGTTTTTGAAGAAGACGAGACGAGACATTTTTCGTCACTTTCACCAAAACCAAACCATCAGCAAATTAATCATAACTACCGTTAACTTTATCTCAAACGTTTGCTAAAACGTAGTAATGTCAATATTACAATGCAAACTGCATTAAGACCCACGCCAGCCAATCAATACTGCTTATAATAAATTCATAGCCACGCCTAGGAAGCGCTGACAAACCAAAAGTAAGGAGCGAAGCCCACACTTGGCGCGGTGAGGCCAACCGTTCAACATTTCATATGACCGCTCATTTAGTACCATGATCGTCATCACAGTGGACACAAGCGTTAGTGAAAAAATCCAGTTCAGTGATACGGATTTTCATCGCCATATTTAAACACACACCATAAATAGACATAGCTAGACATGTCTAAGCTGACAGTGACAAATTTCACCAAGAGAACTGGAAGCCCCTTCCAGAAAGGCAGGGAGACTCCTGAGGATATTAAGGTCGTTCACGAAGAAGTCATCGAGAAGAGCACTTTTGAAAAACAGAAGGAGAAGCAAAGTGAATTGATGCAGAAGGTGAATAAGAAAGCAGCGGAGTACCAGTCTAACAAGCCAAGTTCTGGTGTGTTTACTGAAGTGGTTTCTCATGGTGCTTTTTCAACAAAAAAGGGGAATACAAGCAATTCTAGTACTCCAAAAGTAGAAAGTCCGACTCCACCAAAGTCTAATGGATCAAATGGCTCGAAATCCTTGCTCGGATTCCCATCATCAGCTAACGATTTGGCTTTATTAGCAAAAACGGATCTAGAATCAGATGCAAACATATCAAATGTGGTTAAAGACAAAGTGATTGAGAAACTATTTGCTCTAGTCTCGATGGTACAACACACGTACGAGTCGAAAGTGAGAATTATGACGGAGTTCGAGAAATATAAAGACACACACATGAAGAATGAGATGAGAAGAGAAAAGGAACATTCGGAACAATTGTATAAACTTAATATGAATTTCCAAAATGAAGTTGTTCAAGCAATACAAAGATTAAAAAGTGAATTGGATATTTCAAGAAATGTTACTAAAAATATTGCAGAATGCAACAGCAGTGCTAGTTTAAAAGATACTTCTGTAGATTTTAATACTTTCGATGAAGTACAGGAACTTGATTTGAATGACAAAGGAGATGACACCGTTGATGAAACAGCCAGCATTGCTGAGAGACTTGAAGATGAGAATTCAAACAGTGATGTAACTAAGAATGAGTAATATTGTAATGTATGCCTAAGAATTAATTTATATACCATTAGTCACTAATAAAAATAAATCGTGGCTCTTTTTTGGTGTTTGTTTTTGAATGTTATGGACTAACTGTGTTTAACGACGACTATGTAGATGGTCAATAAATTATGCGTAATGAATGATTTCTAAGTAATTTTCCTAAGGACATTGGTGTTTGGCAGAAAGCCAAAGGGCGACCGTATTAGATCCTAGTTACTAGAAACTTAACTATCCATTCTTAAGATTGATACTACAATATTACAAGATAATAGCAGTATAATATTATAGCCAATAGATTTAATAGGTCAAGGTTGAATACTGTTAATGAGTATTTCATGAGTAGGCGTCAGTGGGAAGCATACTTAACACTTAGGAATGTACGCACTAAGCTAGGAGTCAAGCATTGATGAAATTGTTAATAGAATTGTGAACAGAGCCATCTAGTATATTTAGTAAGAATTAACAGCTGATGTTGATGTTAGCATGTATTAAATTCGCTTTGTAGTGGTTATCAATACCATTGTCAGATGGAGTAAAACTGGTTTCTTCTATAAATAGACAGATGTTTTGTTTGTTTGTTTTCGTAATTTATGTAAATATTCAAGGCTAATCGTTTAAATTGTTTTAAGCACGTCAGGTGTTCCGCAAGGATCGCATTTGGGTCCTACTCCTTTCTATACTTTTCAAAATGGTTCTTGTAAAAAATTGTCGTGCCATCATTATAAGTTTATTTAATTGACGTGCCAATTTACTCTAGGGAGTAGTATAGTTCAGACTTCAAAAATGTTTTGATTAATCAAAGCCTGTGCTTTATGAAGAATTAGGACATTCACCAAAATTATCATTCACGACATTTCACGACCACGAGTGACAACGACATAGGGTAAAGTACCCAACTGCTGACCTCCCACCAACTATTGACCGCATAACAGTTTTTATCAAAAATAATAATAAATCTTCTTGCAGTGCTGCATAAAGAATACAAAAAATGGAATGTAATTTATCTTGTAATATATTGGCGTCACAGAAAATTTAAATAAAGCAATATTGCGTCCGTAAACCTATGATAACAAAATACCCTCCTAAAATCATCAAGAAATTTAACAATTTGCTAAGGTGACGGTTGTTTTCAATGTCATTTTATTTCAGTTTTACACGATAGATTCCTTAGAGTTTGATATTTTTTCGTTATTTAAGACAGACACAATGCTTTTCCACATGATTTTCAAGTTTTAATGAGCCTTAACTTGTTAAAATGATGAGGTCAATATCTGGTACACTCAAATGTATATGAACAACCATTTTTTTAACATGGCATGTCAATAGCTGGTAATTAACCAAATGTACGAGTATACCAGTTACTCACACCACGGTTTGTACGTATAGTTTATTTTTAATGGGGAGGTAGCTTAACTTTAATGCATCTGTATTACGCCCATGGGCGTTGGCACTCCTAAAGGTGTGTATCTGCATAATCACAAACATAAAAAATACCTTACGTAGTAACCTGAGAACGTAGCATAATTTGAGTGAGGTACTTAAATTTTCGGTCTACTGTCTGTTACATTCTGGATCCTCCTGAATATTTTAGACTTACTAATATTATAGGAAAAGTGAACGGCTGAATGGATTTTGACACAATTTGGCAAGCAGATTATTTTAAAACCTGGTTAAGTGGGTGTACCTGGATGCAGGATACTTTTTATGCCGGTATATGATCCCGTGGGACAATTGCAGAATATAACACGAGCAATACCTCAGCCACAAATATACCCCAACTTGCATGTTTGAACAAACTGACTTAAATCATGTCCGAGGCAAAGTGTGAGCTAGTTTTTTATTTGTATCTATGTTCTCTTCATTTGTGAGGTCTTCTACATAAGTTTAAAAAGTTAAAACCGTCTTACGTAATTAGAAAAATATTAATTCAAAGATTTTTAAACTCACTTTGTAGAACTAAAGCCGTATTCTTTCAATTTGTTTTGCCGGCGAGCATTTTTATATCTGCTGCATAATACAGAACAGTGAAATAACTACTAATGAAGAGGAAAAATTGGACAAAAAGTGATAAAAACTACAACAAAAAGTGATAAAAACTACAAAATTTCAAAAATAAGTGCAAGAATATTATTGACCGCGTTTGAAGACTGAATACCTAAATAGTGTGAAAAAAGAAAATGAGAAGGGCTATAAGACTAGCTTTGTTTGTTTTTTATCAAATAAAGCCTCCTATCTCATTCATAATAAATAATATTTGAGTTTATTCTTACACTATAGGAGGTCAAAAAATTGGTCATTTGCATGACGAAAATTTGGTACAAGCATGTTGATAACTGGTCAAATGGCCTGTTCTTGCTAAACTCGAGAAAAAAAACACTTTTTACCTGACTATGACTGTTAATGATGTTTTAGTTACATTCTCCAATGTTTATTTTATCTTCCAAAAACATTCATTTCCACTTGCAACTCGTACATTAGTTTATTTTGCGAAAGAAGCAAGGAAAACTGCTTAAAGGGTCAATAGTTGGGTGTTTTACCCTACATACTTTTGATTCTTGGTGTTCCCCGGAGACTGCGTCTTGTCAGTTGAATTAGAAATTATGTAATCTATCCTTGTATCTGATGGACTTATTTTCTTTTTCAAGACTATTCTATTTCATTATTTTTTTGTGATACTATTGTATTGTGATACCTTCTTATAATTTCATTATTTTTGTGATAAACAAATATAGAGCATACGAAGTCATGAATTGTACGTCCGTTTATTAAATTATTACTTAAATAAATATTCTACTTAGTCACCCCTTTTTAGACTAGAATAACCCAACCAATTAACAGTTTTTGTACAATTCTTAGGAACCGTGGCACAGTAATCTATAGATGTGGTTTTACAATGACATGAGAAATATACAGGTATCTACTAAACGAGGAACTAATTTACCTACCCAATTACTGAAAATAGATGAATTGTAGGTCATACACTAAATTCCCCATATACAAAATGGCGAGTTTTTCATCTTCCATCGGCTTTTGAATATCCTTCCTCATCTATCATTGTTCACTTTAGCTTGTGTATAACAATACGTGTCTTGAATCTATGTGAGGTGAAGAGTTAGAGCCTATGCACATCACGTTTGTTAAACGCGCCAGTGCAGCGCGTTTGACGCGATGCAGACGCGATACGCACGCAAGTCAGACGCACCCTAAAACAAATGACAAGAAATTGCTCTGATGGTCTTAAAGATTAGGTAAATTATGATATAAATAAAAAAATAACAGGAATATAGACAAAAAATAAAACATTCAAAGGTCATTGCTGTCAACGGAAACAGTGCCCAGTAACGCTGGCAGCATTGCCACTTTGTATGGTTACGCTGATTCGTTTGCCTAGGAATACGCCAGCCCTCTGGTAACGGAAACAGTTGACTAGTCGCCTGGCGATATCTTTAAAAACTTTGTCAGAACTCGGATCCTATGGCCTTTGTTTTTCAACCACAAACGGCTCAAACACATAGCTACTAGCTTAGCTAAGCCAAAGTTTGATTCCGTTGTTTGGAGTTTTTGGCACCTGCAGCTGCAGCGCCAGCACAACACTCTGAACTAGAGACCTGGGTGTCGAGTCTGCTAATTGTTTTTCAGAATGGCGCCACAATGGCGTTTCAATTTTCGAACCATTTTTTACTCAGCAGTAAAAAATGGTTCGAATAAGCACTACAATTGAAACGCCATTGTGGCGCCATTCTGACTATTAATTAGCAGACTCGACACCCTGTGATGGTGAAAGGCGCATGCTTCAAATATGATAGATATACATATAGCAGTAAGATTTCTATCTTACTACAATCCCTATATAGCAAATGCGAAAGTTTCTGGGGATGGACGAATGTTTAAATGAATGGGTGGATGTCTTTAATTGAATGGATACAGCCATTTGGCAAACAGTTTATCACCTGGGTTAAAACATAATATGGCATTATTTCGATAGCAAGATCCCGAGGAACAGTAACCGAACTACATGCGGGCGGAGATAAGGTTGAAGCTAGTCTTGACTCTTGATAATTATTATTATAAATGCGAAAGATTCGACGTTTCTACGGATGGATGGATACTCAATTTGGCTGAATGGATCTTGATAAAGGCTCAAGAAATAGGTTATTTAACGAACAACACATGAAACCGTTCATTCCTGTATGTTCCGGGATGTACGAGAAATAATTTTCGAGTTACGCGGGCAAAACTGCTGCCTACAGTAAGTAATATAATAAGTTAATGAGGTCATTACCCCATGATTTACCTACACGCTAAGTTACGTTGCTAAGTGGTGATAACTCTTTTAATATCCCACGCGAAGTTATCCATAAAATGCACGAATGGACTTCAACATCTAATTGTAAATTCCTTGTAAGTGAATGAATGAAACAAGGAAAAACCAGACCACAAGAAATATCAAGAGGTACAACATGACACTAACTTCATTTTACTCTTCAAGACCGGCTTTGGTGCACGCGAATCGTTCTTAAACTTATTATCTATATTGTTTGTTAATTATTTCGACCATTTATTGAAGACGAGCGTTGATATTTTACTTTATTTTGTGTAAAATGAGTTGATAACCTTTGTGTCAAGTGAATAGTACGGATTTTGTGATACTGGCCGACACTGGCCGTGAAACTGAAGATTCACGGAATTTGAGAGGTAAATATAGATGTGTTTTTTGGGACATTTTACGTCTTATTGTTCGTTTTTAGTCAGAAATCAGTGAATAAAATAAAGTCAAAGTCAAAGTCAAAGTTTTTTAAACAGTAGAAGTATTTAAACAAAACATTTTATTTGACCTCGTTAATGGAGTTAGAATAATAAAGAGCAAACAAAAGATATACATAGTTATCACTGTCATGGCAGCTAAAATGATAAACAAAACAGGTTTTACAGAAATACAAATAATATAAAAGTGTAATAAAAATAATTTCTGTGATTCCAGATATGGCTGCACTAAGAAATGCTCTAATTGCTCTTCTAACACTACTAGTCATCGTGGAAGCAAAACCTAAATGTAAGACTTTTAATGAGAAAGATGTCGTATGTACTGCAGGAAAGTCTGATTATAAACTAGTCAGAGGTCTTATTTCAGACAATAATAAAACTACAGGGATTACTTTGAGAGGCTGCAGGATATCTGACGTAGACTTCGAATCATTCAATGATCTCAACTCACTTACTTATCTAGATTTGTCTTTAAACAAAATACAGAATTTGAAACTTGGTGTTATAGATGAACCCAAGAAACTAACATATCTAAATCTGTCTTACAATCAACTCACAGACTTCCCTCTGGGTCTATTTGATCAGCTAACCAACCTGGACCTCATAGATTTGAGAGGAAACAAGATAAACAAACTAGAACTGGGAATTTTTGATCCATTGACCAAGTTGAATTTTGTAGATCTATCAAGCAATGCTCTTGTAGGAAAAGACCTAAATCCTTACATATTTGATCAGAGTCCTCATATAACATTTATGGATTACTCCAGAAACAATATGGAAGGCGCTCCAGACAATTTATTAAACGCATTTCAGTCTTTGCAAATTTTAAACCTGGATAGATGTTTTTTAACAGAAGTTCCTGCATTTGCAACGAAACCTAATTTGGGAACTTTGAAACATATGATTTTGTCTACTAATCAAATATCGTCACTTGATAATCCTGCTACTTTTGTAAATCTAGATAGCTTGGAACAACTGGATTTAACTGCTAATGTTATAGAGACCATTAATGACAATATTCTATCACCGTTAAAGAATCTTATCAAGGTTGATTTGAAGCATAACAGGATCAAAGTCATACCAGATAATCTATTCAAAAATATGCCCAATTTGATAACAGTTGATTTATATGGAAATAAAATTGAAAATGTACCGGTGAATGCTTTTAGAGGAAGTCCTTTGAAGAATCTAAATCTATCCAGTAATAAAATAACGTATTTGCCTGATAACTTTTGCCTCGAATTGAGAAACTCTGGAGGTAAAATAAAGAAATTGTTGATGGACCCAAACCCATGGCAATGTGCATGTCTGAATGACTTGCTAAAAGAATTGAAAAGCCTTGGAATTGAATATAATAGCAACAAGTATGATGGAAGTCGTCCTGTTTGTGTAACAACTACTGAATTCAATTGCAAAAGGCAACCAAACTTTAATGAAATGTATATTGAGATGTTTAATGAAGTAAAGGACGTTCGATTCCGAAACGCAAGAGCAGCATAACGCCATCTGTCGATAACACTTCGAACTACAATGAAATATGGCTACTGAGCGATAAAGTAGCGCCATCTATCGTGATCGATACGAACAATGGACTCCTAGCTTCTCGGTTTTTCTGTAAGATGTCTCTGATTAAAGACTGAGTTTTTAAGTATTTTTTTTAAACTAAACCCATGATATAATGAGGGTTAATTAAGCCGCCACTGGGAACACCATAAGCCTCTTACATGGCTTTGAACTTTCCACAAGTTTCCTTACGATATTTTGCATCACTGATGGATGTCAGAAATTACGGTAGCGGTGCTCTGTCCAAACGGGGCAGTCCTGCACCGTTTGCTCCAGCGTGTTCTCAGTGGTGATACCTAGGCTTTTCTTCCTTCCCAATCAGACCAAGGAACCAAAACTTCCGTGTCTGGTGAGGACGCGTATAGCGGAAGGTGAGGACGTAACGTCTCTTCAGCCACTCCTCAAAGAGGGGTCCTACCTACCACAGCGATCGCGGCGTGCCCGAAAATTAAGTGCTAAATTATAGTCCCTCAATATTATTCCACTAATGGTCAAAACTTAAATTAATACGCACTTCAAAAGTTTTAAATTACGACATTTTAAAACTCAATTTAGCAAATGAACTAATAATCGTAAACAATGTTTCGCGGCCATCATTATTGTAGATCGTTTTGTAATTAAGTACCTAAGCCTATTTTATATTTTTGGTCGATTTCATAGGTTTGAGGACCGCACATTTGAGTTTGAAAAAAAAAAGTGTGTGAGATCGCTCGTGTGTGCAATAGGGTTCTGCCTATACAATTTTATATCTAAACTGTAGGCAGGTAAGTTAGTTATGAGGATGCTAAGATGGATGTGTAGAGTGACAAGAATGGATAAAGTAAGGAATGAGTTTATAAGGCCAAGGGAAAGATTGAAAGTGTCGCCTGTTACAGAAAAAATGAAAGGGAATCTTGGTATGGACATGTGATGAGGAGGGATGACACTCATGTGACTAAGAGAGTGATGAGTATGAATGTTGATGGATGGAGAGGAAGAGGAAGGCCAAAGAAAAGGTGGATGGATTGTATAAGGAAAAAGGAGTAAATGATACCATAGCCATATACCATTTACTTCTTTTTTCAGACGTCATTACATCTGATATGAAAATGGAAAAAAAAAACGTGTTGCGCCGACCCCAAGTGAAATGGGATAAGGGCGGGAAGATGATGATGGTCAGGTACTTTTTTTTTTTTAGGTGGTAAAATCATCAAATGAGTCCTCCCGCCCTGGCGGAAGGGACTGACAGTCCCTTCCACTCTTATTGACTAAAATCCGCCCGTGTTCCTTCGGATGCCCTTTACGTTCCGGGGCCACGGTATCCTGGGTTAAGAAAAACCCGCGACCCCAGCAGGCATTTGGCGCGAAACACGACGCGCCACCGACCCGGGCTTGGTCTTGGTCGGACGGCGAGCTACCCATTACTCATCGTCCGCGTTTCCTGTCTTAGCACCCAATGGTTAGTTACTTAGTAGGGCTATAAAAGGACTACGTGGATTTTATTCAGTACAAGTCTGACAGGATACTGCCCTGCCCTACTCATTTGAACTAATTAAAATCTAAAGTAGGAAGACCAACTTAATAACCAAAGAACCCTAAAATATCAAAACACGTGCAAGAAATTTATAAAACCAACATCTGCGAAATCGTATTTTTTTTCTAGAATTTCTTTCGAAGTTTAGATAAAAAACCCGGGCTCTGCTGTTTTTTAGCGCTTACAACACATATCCGATAGATTCGGTGCACGTATGTGACGGGCCTCTATATACGGCGTGATGCATTTTTGAAAAACGAATGATAAAATCGTGGAAAACGTCAATGATCAGCATCTGTCAACTGTCATTCAAAAATTATGTTTGTCACACTACTAGCTAACTAATTTTCAATTACAATAGGGGCTCGTTTTTCAATAGTCAGATAACCGTTAACTGAGGAATAAAAATGGCGGTTTGACAGCTTATCTATGGAAAATATGTCATACCGCCATTTTTATTCCTCAGTTAACGGTTATCTGACTATCGAAAAACCAGCCCTTAATGTAATTATTATTAATTTGGTGCTAATTAATTTTCTATCATAATTATTTTTGGTTTTGTCTATGGCGACATCATAGTTTTGTACATACCGTGTAGTCTGGTGAAGTCGTATATTAGTTGGTGATTTTAGACGCCTCGTCTAGCAATAATAACAAAAGAAGGGTTACAACCACAGAATATATAATAGTACTGGTACAACTATAAATCTTTTAAATTGGAATATTTATTGTATTTTTTGGCCTAAATATTGTTTGATGAAGTTGATAGTAAAACCGCATAAGCACCAGTCTAAATCGTATAGATCTTCATTTACTTGAATAAAGATAAAAATGAAAGCTACATGTTCTGTGATGAAATCTCTGCAGTCTGTCATTTTAAAACGATGGAATCAAATCTGGACAAAAAAAAAACACAAATTCATATTTAAAATCTGCTGAAAGAAGGTAAAACTTGCCGAAATATCTCAAAAATATAATCCGATCTTCATTTGTCGACATCAACTGAATTGCCTATATCAATTAAGTAATAAAAAGTTTTTTACTTATTTATTGAATCGTTAGTTATTTATCAAATAATATAAAAAAGCAATGATTTTTCTTTCTACAAATAACATAATTTCCGCAGGCGTTAATGCGTGTAAAAATAAAAAAAAACAGACTTAAACAAAATGATAAAACAGCCGCCTGTACACACAGAATTTAGACGACTCAGGTAAAAAACGTTTTTTCGTAATAAATACCTCAAAAGCCTTAATTATCTAGCACGAGATCGCACAGTTTTTTTTAAGTTTTTTTTTTTAATTCTTGGCGCAACGTTCCGCGCCATTTGGCTGCACGTCACATTATTGCTATCAAACTTAATCTGTTGTTATAACTTTAATCTGTATGAAATTGATGCTGTTTAAGATATTTTTGAACAAAGACCTACTGTTTTGATGGAATTTATCTTGATTTAGCTAGGTATGTTTAGGGTCCATTAAAATTTGTACCACTAATATAATAATTAGCTGCATTCGAAAAGTTTTCAACCATAATACTAGGTAGGATACCTCTGCCATTTTTAAACAACTGAAAAAAAAAAACAAAGTTAAAATAAAAAAAAACAGTAGTTCCATAAATGAAAAGGCGAGGATGATACAACTAAACATAAAGTTTACAGAAATTGTAGGTTTGTGGATTCGCCTTGTGCCTTTACAATTTTATGTAACTTGTTGATTACAATTCTGAATTTGTAGATACAATTTTGTCATCAAAATCTACAGCCCCCCGCCGTTGATTTTACGACGTCATTGGTTCCATCAAGTTCAAACTAAGAACAGCTGTCACGATCAGGGACTGTCAGACTTCTACTGACTAAAATCCACGGTGTCCTTCAATAGCCCTTTCTGTTCCAGGGTCACGGTAAGGAAATAATCCCGCGACCCCGGCAGGCTTTGGCCCTCGGAGAGGGGGGCCCCGTCATTATGCTGACGCTCTTTGAGGCGCGCGTGGGACACAACGCGCCGTCGACCCGGGCATGGTCCTTGGTCGGGCAGCGAGTTGCCCTTTACTCGCTGCCCGCATGCCCGCGCCTACGGTGGCCGGAGATCGTTCGCGACGTCCGTCGCCGTGGGCGTGCACCACTGCGGGTGGGGCGGAGGGAGGACACTGTCCTCTCTCGCTCGCGGCCCGCCTCCTCCTTAGCGAGCATTACTGCTTCGCAGAAGGAGACGACCGCTTCCCACTCCGTCTCGCCCCGCAGCATGGCCGCGACCAATGCTGGGCGCGAGAGGTCTCCGCCTATCGCAGCCGTGAGGACGCGTCGGTGCCCTGCCCAAGCTGGGCAGTCTTGCACCGTATGCTCCACCGTGTCCTCCGGGCGATCTTGGCAGTGGTGACACCCAGGCGTTTCCTCCTTTCGCATCAGACACAGGTACCTCCCGAAACTTCTGTGTCCGGTGAGGACCTGCGTCAAGCGGTAGGTCAGGACGCCATGACTTCTCTCCAGCCACTCCTCAAAGAGGGGTCTTACCGCCGCAATTGCGGCGTGCCCGGCCTTCGGTCGCGACAGTGGGACGTGATGCCCTAAGCCATTGCTTAATTTGCTTATAACAGTCCGGAACTGATCACCATGTAAACTCCTTTTTTAACCGACGAAAAAAAAAAGGAGGAGGTTCTCAATTCGACATGTATATTTTTTTTTATGTTTTTTTTTTTTTCCATACCGTTTCTCACACAATCCATTCATTATTTTCCCTTCCTTTTCCTCTAAATAAGTCTAGAAACTCTACTCATTAAATATTTAACGAACATCCCAATTTCTAACAACAGTTTTCATCTAGCACAGATGTTAACATCGACATCTATAATGAACACTTTCTATGCGAAAACGCGCCGCGAAATCGTAAAGAAAGCAAAAGTATGTCGAAGCAGCTGACGTGGCACGAGCTTCATCCGACTTAATTGTTGGCAAAATGATAAAAAACAACCAAAAAACTTTGATAAAAAGGTACAATTTGGCAAGGAAGTTAAAAGACAGGAAGAGGCGGCCATACTGCGGCTACTTCCGCGGTTTTGATGCGACGATAGATTAGTGTGGATATTCCTTTGCTAACAAAAATGAAGAATCATGTTTTACTGGTTTTCTCTGCCGCTTATGGGAATTGCAATATTAGTCAAGCTACATTCATAAGCCGTGTTAGGTGCAATAAAAGTATCTAGCACGTTCTTTTTTGCAATTTAAAAACCAATAAAGATACACTTTTTTATATGGTGGGGCGCGGCGTCAGTCTTTGATGATCAAAGACTTTTCTAACGACATGCCTGAAGAGTTTACATTTTCATTTAATGTGCAATATCGTTCACCTGCCAACTAATAATGACACTAGCCTGGAAAGTATGAAGTTCTTCCTTCAGGCCATTCATTTGAAAAGAGAAAATAATAGCTAGGTGGCGTAAAGAGTTTAAGGCTTATTTGATAAAAGGGGTCTCCTCTCTATAATTTACAAGGTTTACTTGTTAAAACAATATTCTTTTACATTGGTATCATAACGCCTCCCCCAAGTATTTGGCAGAAATGCACAGTATGCACACTTGGTTTTTTATGCAATTATGAAGTATCTCTTAACAAAGGATGATAATTTTACCCAAGTACGTGTGCTCCTTCTATGGATTAAGGGTTCGGGTAGAAGGGGCAATTTAATACCTATTGACAAAATAGTCTAACAATTTTACAATTGTATTATTATATTTTCATGAAAACAAGTTTAGTGCTCATGAAGGTTATTATTTCAATTTTCCATAGCAAAATCCATACGCAAATCTTAATTGTGATCTTTCAGAATCATTATACTTTCAAATAGCTTTATTTTATCAGGTAAGTGATTTCATCTTACACAATTAACTAATATTTAGCAAAATAAAGACACCATATTTTTAATTTACCTACTTAAATATATTTAATATTTAAAATTGTGAAAACTGAAACGTTTACGCTTGTTACTGCGTTTTGCAATACCGTCTTATCCATATTATGTTTGTCGCACAATAAGGGACCTTAACTTTTTTCTTAATTTGATCAACAATTGTTCAGATCATAATAACACACACTCTAGCCGTAGCCAGAGAGCAGAATTAAAAAAAAACGTGGCTCGTGCTTATGCAACCTTTTTTTTTCCTTGTTTTCGGGCACAGACTAATGCCATTCGCTTTTTTATTTCTTTGTGTTTTCGTGCAATGTAGTGAAATTAATTTTGGAAGCATGTGTTTATGACAAGACGAATAGTTCGACAGATGCAAAAGTAAATTTTTGGTCTGCTATTGCAGAAAAAAGTTAAAATTGAGAGTTGTTATTTTCTTAAATGATTTATTGGTTAAATTGAATTGTTAGTACTTACTCGTTTTTAATTAGTAAAATTAAATGTTTTTAAAACTAGGTACGCTAATGTTCTATTAACGTTTATAGTTGCACTTAAACTGAGACAATTAACATTTTATAAAATTACGAGACTATAATTAAGACATAATTATACTAAGTCAGTAGGGAAAAGAGCAGTAATTAATAAAATTTTAATGGTTATTTAAATTATTCAGTTAACTGGTTTAATAAAGACATAAATGCCTATTTGTAAACAATAATTAAGTAATTAATAACTCTTGTCGATAAATTGGTTTCCATTTTAGAATGTTACTGTGGTCAAAAATAAAAATAGTACGGTTATGGCGCGACTGCATAATATCCAAACATAAGTAGTATGTGTACTTATAGGGTTTTTTTACAAGTTTGTTCTAAAATAACGATGGTCAAAGAGCGTAAGAAACCAACAATAAAGCACAAAAAATATTAGCTGAAGTGTACATTATCGTCCATTAAAAATAAATAACATTAAAAAATTAAGCATTACGCCGAACAGCGGAAGTTTGGCACATGCCGCGATCAAAAAACGGCAGCATTGCCAGCTTGAAAAAACCATAGTCTTATTTAAACTTTTTTTTTTGTAAACCGCGCGCTTTTTAGCAAGTATTTTTTATCTGTGGGCACAAAATGTTTTTATATTGACCAGATGTCGTATGCAGATGACAATTTTTTATTTCTTAGTGCGATTTTTAGTGGTTTGTCGGTAGATCGGAGTTTTTTGAAGGCAGATGGTTTGCATATTTATATTTTTTGTTTAATAGGCTGTGTGGCTGAAAAAAAAAACGCGCGTGCTCTATCAGCTGCTAGTAATGGAATTTGCATAGGTAATAATGTTAATGTAGGTGATGAATATCGAACATGTAGTCTTTAAACTAAATTATATAGTGATGAGTTATTTTTTATTTGTTTTACTAAAGTCATGTTAATGCGCACTAACCACAATGTTGTCCATCACGTTATTTAAAAGGATAAATTGGGTTCTTGTAAGTTTAAAAAGCATTGAATATTTTGCTACACTACACTACACAATAAATTATATGACGTAAGCGAACTTCTAACACAAGCGTAACAATGATTACAAAATTGCGCAATAAGCGCAACAAGATTATTATTCCCGATAAAAATATTAGAAAAATCTAAACAAGATGGAGTCGCGTGCCACAAAGCTGTACAAGCACAAATCGCTTAGTTTATGATAATCACGCAATTATCTTATGAAAATGTTGCTTTTTGTTGCTAACCGAGACGGAATTCGCGGAAATTAGACATTAAGGGATCATGCGAGATACTTTTATAATAAAATAAAATATAATTGCCATTCAAAAACAAATAAGTCGTGTGCCTGCCTGCGGCATGGCCGACAATCAGAAGATTCTTGATTTGAATAAATCAATCCCTTATAGAAATGCATCGATATACAGGAGATGTCGGTTTGATGGTGGCTCAAGGGCAGGGTTTCGAATAAGACTGGCAGGTTTACGATTTGTGGTTACCTTAAGATAAGAGGCAATTAATAGTTTTCATAGACTCTTCATTCAAATACGCGCTTCTACAATGTAAAATAGTAAATAGAGAGAAGCAATTGATTAGTTAAGAAAATGATCGATCCAAACTTCAGGCCAAATATAACCATATTTTTTTTTACTTATGGTTTTTATTGAATATGACTTCAGAAATGTAGTAAACTTTAGTCTAGAATGTATTTAATTGATTTTGGCAAAATAAGTACCTACCTAATGCACGCACATTTTCTAATAGGATTACTAAAAATATTTGTCTCTCGTAATGTATTTTATGGTAATCGCGTATGTATTAATTGCCAAAGAAAAGATGGATGGTTTGTGTATGGAATGATATGAAAGAAAAAGTAGTAATGATACTGTGACGTCTGATGAGATGGAAGAAAAAAACGTGTTTCGCCGACCCCAAGTAATATGGGATAAGGGCAGGTAGATAATGAGTATGTATTAATTAAAAATGTGACAGCATAGTGAAGCATAGCAAATTCGTTTGGTGCAATTGCAACCCCAAAATTCCAACTGATTCCTATTCCAAAATTCAAATAAGATCGGATGTCACATAGACAAAAAACACTTTTTTTATCTTCGTTAAAATTTTTCACATCTCATCGCGTAAATAATCCTGAAGTGCGACACCCTGTATCGGGGCACTTTTTCCTAACGTTTAGAGGTCGCTTTTTGAAAGGTTTTTTCTCAATTTCGATGCCAATTATGCACATTTTTGCCGACGCGGTTCGTTTGGCGGACGATCGTTCGCCCTCTTCGCATCTCATACTTGCTTGGACGGAATCCTTCAAATAAAAATCGGGTAGGACCCTTTTTGTGACGGTTTTTGTCCGTATATTGATGAGTGTTCCAGATTTTGAAGGAATTCCTGAGAGGGCGTCGAGGGCAGACGCTATTGTGTCGTAGAACCTGATCTCTGTAAGTTCTGCAGTCCTGTAACTTAAATATGTTAGGTAGGTAGCGATTGTGTCAATTTGGGACTTTGTGGAGTTAGATTGAAAGATTTTGAAAGTAGTGACCGACCGAAATTTCGGTTTCGGTTTCTGCCGGTTTCGGCCAAAAAATCTAGTTTCGGCCTTAGTTTCGGTTTCGGCCAAAATATAGCCGAAACTTTCGGCCCCACCGAAACTCAAGTGTTCGTTTATTTCGTCGTTCGGTAAAATTCGCAGCTAACATATGCCTGCTCTCCGGTGGGGCCCCGGCTCAGTTCGCCACCGTTCATTTAATCGTGAGCTGAGGTTATGTTTTTGAGTTTACTGCCAAGAGTAAGTCATGTCATGATAAAATATATTTGTTACGTACGTTAATGATTAAAAATTTATCAATCGTCAAGGCAGTTACTGTATTCGAAACGTTATTAAGTTACCGGTTCCTTCTTTGAAAGAATGCTTTTTTTTTCAAGTCAGTAATTTCGTATTACTTAATATAGTGCGATTATTGAGACTTCAAATCCAGCGAAACATTGAAAACACAGAATTTTTATAATTTCAAATAGAATAAGGCTCAGAACAAGTTAAATAACATAGAAGAATAGCAATTCCTTAAAAATCGGCTATTTCCATAAGTTTGCCGTATTTAATTACTTCCCAGAATTTGATCCTTATTACTAACACTATCGAATGCTGTAATAATACAGGGTGTGATTTTTTTTCCAAAATCAGCGGTTTTGGTTTCTGGACAGGATTATTGATTTTTCTAAAATCCAATGATGAAGCTTTAGTTTTCGTCAAAACCGGTCTCAAGGTTTTTCGATATTCCTCATAGTTAAGGATATAGCCATCCACGCCCAGTTGAAAAATTCACCATGTATATATAACACTTTTTCAAATGTAAAAAAAAAATTGAAAATTTTAAATGTTTTAAAAAGTTTCGGTTTCGGTTTCGGTTTCGGCCGAAACTGAGAGCAAGGCCGAAAGTTCGGTTTCGGTTTCGGTTTCGGCTGAAAAACCAGTTTCGGTCGGACACTATTTGAAAGATAAAGCATTAAAAGTGACTCGGTAAAGAAGCGTCATTTTATTTAAATGGCAATGTCTGTGAAATTCTTGAAACTACTTGTAGAAGACTTCGAAAAAACATGGATTTATTGACAAATTATGTATTTTGAGCACTGCCTAGCTGTTGTTGACGCCCCATAACGAGCCGTTAACTCGACACTTTTTTAGGTCCATAAATCATTTAAATGGCGTAGATAGTTCAGTACAGAAGAATTTATAATGCACTTAACATATTTTTCAGTTAGTTTAATTCCTACTTGTCAATAAAATGATCAATTTCTTAACAACTTAGAAAAAACTAGGGTACTCAAAGACGCTGACAGCCAGACCAATTTCCAGAAACACACATTTTACAGCGCCAATAAATTCGCTATTACTACCCATTAATTTACAGTTTTGCATAGAACGTGCTCGGTATTGCCAACTTTAAAAAAAAGTACCACATAGGCAAAAAACTTCATAGTTTCGTTGCACAGGTATGCACGCAGTAATCCTATGTGACAATGCCAGTCCACCTGTCAAAACAAGACTGGCCTACAGGTGGACTCACACCTGACAAGGGATGGAACCAGGGGGGAGGGGGGGAGGGTTATGACCAGGTGACCAATACTGTATTGAAATAATCCATTAATGGACCGCACTCGCGGTATGATCTATCATTTAAACACACATTTGTGCTTATTTCTTTAAATAGAATTTTCTCGAGTGACCCAGTGGGAAAATTGGATACTGCATTTAGGTCGAAGTGTTGCCACGTAATAAATGAGAGCTTATTTATACATGTTTTAGTTTTTTGCTGCTCGATATCGGTGTTAAGGCTTATATGGCGGAGTTGAATTTAAATTGAGGAGTATTTATTTACTTGTGTTAAGGACTACTGCTTAACATACTGCAAAAAAGTTTATTATTTGACTTTGACTTCGTTATGGGCAGTTGTTGTCATTGATATGTGGACACAGGTTAGTTTTTTCTTAAGTTGGTACTATATACGGCATAGACTTTTAGATACTTCAAATAAACCACCTGAAATTCTCTTTTGTTATTGGAATAACCATCTAAACCACTTTTGAGTTTCTCAAAAGTGGTTTATTATTTTTATTAAACATATTTATTTATTTTTATTATATGTACAGTGGCGATCAAAATTCCATGCGTACGCTATCAAAGAAATTGCTTAACGTTTAGTGTGACTTATGACCTTCTACTTTCGAGATACACAATAATCCTTCAACTATTAAGTTCATAATTTCAACGCCTAAATATGAGTCCAGTTGGCTCAGTGATTTTGGCATTTAGGACATACATGCGTTAGTCGAAAGAGGTGCGAGTTCAAATATCACGCAGCAGTTGATAGACTTTTTGTGGGTTTTTACTCGATTGTTAAAAATTATAATTTTTAACACACAAATTTTATTGCGTTTGTTTGGAATTTCCGTGTGTTTTTTCTTGTATTTGTTGGTTAGTGTCGTGTGATTTAATATAATTATAACGGTATTGTTAAATATTCTCAAAATGCAAGCAAAAATTAATATAAACACAAAAATAATACTTAATTCAATAACTATTATATAACTTATTTAAAAATAAATAAGCGTTAAAACAAAATAAAAATAAATAAGTTATTTATTAAAAATATTATCATAAAATCAACTAACATTTCAAAAGTTAAGATTCGAACTCAAACTTCATTGATCGTGAACCCACGCTATCGGCACAATCATAATATTGTTAGATCAATACTAATGAAAGCAATGCAATGGTCACCATCTGTTTTTGTTAATCAAATATTTTTACTCGTTTCGTTAGTCTAGTACTACTTATTGTCATTTTATTTCGTTTTCAATTTTTACTAATGATGATAATTTATTACCTACAGGGTTTTTAATAAAAAAAACATGTAATAACAATATTAATATATTTTAGTTGAAATTATTATAATTCTATGTTTAAAGTTATAAAACTGCTAAAATTATGAATATTATTACTCGAACTGGATATAATGTGAAATAGATGTCGAAAATCATAGATGCATTTTTTATTAATTAAACAAAATTATGAAATTATTAAAATTAATTTATGTAATACAAAACAATAAATAAGAAAATTTAAAAATTCAAAATAAAAACATTATTATTCTCTTCAAATTAAAATAAGTGGTTTTAACAAGGGTATACTTACGTATTATTATAAGCTAATTAGCAATTACAGGGTATTTTTATACATTGCGGACATTTTTAACAAAGTTATCATTACTAAAGCCGTTTATTTGGAAACAGCCAAGGCATCGCGGCCATGAAACGCAAAGGGCCAGTTGCCTTTTTGCGTTCCAGTGCCGCAAAACCGAGGAAGGCGAGCTCGCTATTTGGGTCATCCCGACTCGGACATGTTAGGTAGGCCCTGGAACACAAAAGAGCAGTTGCCTTTTGCCTTCCAGGTCCGCAAGAACGAGCGAAGTGAGCTCGTGACTTGGGTTATTCTGACTCAGACAGATTATCTTAGGCCCTGGAATGCAAAGGGCCAATTGACCTTTACGCTCAAGACACATTTCCATAATATAACTTTTTTTCACTAAATTGAATTTGGTGAAACTGAAGAAACTTGTTATGCTCAATAACAAAATTTTTTTGACACCGCGGTACTGGAACGCAAAGGGCAACTGGCCCTTTGCGCTCCAGGGCTGCTATGCTAAAAGGCGATTATTTTGTAACAGTAACGGGGCATAGCGGCCCTGGAACGCAAAGGGCCAGTTGCCTTTTGCGTTCCAGTAACGCGGTGTAAGTTTCTTCAGTTTCACCAAATTCGATTTAGTGAAATAAAGTTATGGAAATGTGTTCTACTTCTGAAATAGAACCACGGAAAAAAATATCCAAACAACATAAAAAAAATACCCTGTTACCAGTTATTGAGGTAAGTTTAAGGATCGTTTTCTTTACGAAAAGATGTTTGAAACCATACCTCAATTCTTAATCCTTGAATAATAAGTTATCAAATAATGATGTTTACGTTTTCAATCTATTTACAATAAATAAACAAAATTAATATCAATAAAAGGTCCTCGAGACAATCTTAACGTTTTTTTTTTATTCCTTTAAACATAACAGTTTTTAGTTGATAGTCGTTGATGCCTTCAATGTTGAGTACACGATGAACGGTTATTAATTTTGTGTTAAATTAGTTATATGGAAACCATTTTCCTTCGTATTCATTCAACATTCCCGGACGTCCCTGACGTCCCTGTTTATTCTTAACAACTCATCTCATCATCATGCCATATCTCATCCCACAGACTCATAGTATTTCGTCACTGGAACAAAACATAGAATACTATTATATTATTTATGCAAAAAAGCTGTTGATCTATTTTACTACTAAGAAAAAACTTTAAAACCACATACTAAGTTACAATCACTTTTTTTACTTTTAAACAAATACTTTTGAATAGGGAACCTTATTTATAAAAATATAATTACTAACATGTGGAATGATCAAAATTTAAATGTTAATACTCACACTTAGTCTGGTTTCATTTGATATTTGTTTTAAGTTTAATCCACATATTTATGCAGGGCTTTAATGTTCGCCCTCAATATTTATATAAATCCAATTGTTAATATTTCACTGCAAAACCACAGGACAGTGTAACACTTATATGCTGTTTACATAGTCACACAAAATAACCAAGAATCAACAACGTTCAATTATGAGACTCAAAACGGGATAACATAGTTATGCCTACCGCACAAATCGAAATAATTCACTTTTTTTTTTCTACGATCTACCTACAAAACTTTATTAAACTTAACCATAGATATAGATAGACCTATATCTGTGATTATAACCAGGGACCGAAACCGGTATGATCAATACGGGTATTTTTTCGGTAACAAACTTTTTTTCTTTTACAGGTAATTTTAAAGATTACCTTTATTATTAAAAGTGAATACATAACCAGTATTAATACCGGTTACCGAAATAAAAATTACCCCTATCTTGCACACTTCACACGTGCCGTCGGCAATAGTCACAGGGCGCGCATCGCATGTGTGTGTGACAAAGAGTCGTTATCTTTAGTTAACCGGTATTAAAACGGTAACCTGAATAGAGGTTACATTTTTCTTCGGTCTGGTTACCCAGATAGCGGTTACCTAAGTCTGAAAAATAACCAAAATTCTTCAATACCGGTACCGTAATTTATAAAGGTTTTCGGTCCCTGATTATAACGAACGACCCACAACACTAATGACTTATATTAGTAGTTACACAAAAATCAATTTTAATTATCAAATTCCTACTAAAAAAATTATTAAAAATAACAAAAAGAATAAAGTAATTATTAAAAATTAAATTAAATAAAGTATTTGGGAAAAAAAAGTGGGATTCGATCCTCCGCAATCGAACGAACAGAAGTTCTATCCGAGCACGATTACCATTGCGCCAGCATTACTTGTAGATCAATAGTTGAAATTATGAACTACACACATCAAAAGTGTCTAGGGATCAACATATATTTTTGCAATAACTTTTCTCCTGATTGATATTAATTAAAATGTTCTTTAAGGATTCATCAAATAAAGTGTTATCGTTTGTCACAGTAACGATAAACCAAGTCACCTTTGCATTCATAAAGAAATTTGCCATTTTCCTAATAAAGGGATTTTTGACATTTGAACCACTAACATTAAAGTTCGAAAAAAAGACTGAAATAACAGTTTTCTTTAAAATTTTATTGGGTAACTTAAACAATTAATAATCCGTGTTTCTACCGCGAACACTAACAACACAAGAACATCGGTTTGGCATACTCAAAATGAGTTCATCCAAATCACGCTGTGGAATGGCCGCCCATGTTCGTTGCAACAACAAAAAAAGGTCTTCTTGCGACTGGATACCCTCCATATTCGGCAGAGCTCTTCTCTGTAGCATATCCCATGCATGCTCAATCGGGTTCAAGTCTGGCGACTGAGCAGGCCAGGGCAGGACATTGATGTTAGCTGCGGCGAGAGTCTGTCTTACAACTCTTGCGGTGTGCGGTCGTGCATTATCATGCATTAACTGAAATAAGGGACCGATTTGCACTTGTAGAGGAACGATGACGTCTGATACAATCGTCTCAGCATAAATTTGAGCGTTGAGGTTGCCTCTGATCCAAATCAACTCAGTTCTTCCGCCGATCCAAATACCCGCCCATACCATGATGGTTCCACCACTATAAGGATGGACTTCCTGGCAGGATTTTAATCGCTGTTGGCGTCCAGGGGTTCTCCAGTGTCGTATACGTCTTGTATCCGGTCTCATACCAAAACGAGACTCATCAGAAAAGCACACGAAACGCCATTGTTCTTCTGCCCAATTTCTGTGTTCAAGAGCCCATTGATATCGAATCCTACGATTGTGCATTGCTATAGGTGGTACCCGTAGCGGTCTTCGGGAATGAAGGTTCACTTCATGCAAGCGGTTTCTGACTGTTTGGTCGCTAATTAAGTTCCCTGAAGAGTGATGAAGCCTCACGGCTAACATCATGGCGGTTATTGTTGGAGCTCTTCGAGTTAAGATTTGAATGTATCGGTCTTGTCTCCGTGTGGTGCAGCGATACCGTCCTCCATGGCGCTCAGCCACGGTACCAGTGCTTCGGTAACGTGTCCAAAGTCGACTGATAACACTCTGACTTGTATTCAGAGCTAAAGCCACAGTACGTTGCCGGGAACCAGCTTCTATCATTCCCACGGCTCTGAGCATTTCTTCCCTGCTTAAATGACGTCGCCGCTCCATAATAACGTTGGTTTTAATCAGTAGTAGGGAAACAGTAGCACTAATAATGTCTTCAATGCGTTGTATGTTTTTATAGGGAAAATATTGACAGCTGATTTTCATCTTTTACTCGAATTTGATTTACAGTTCCTGATTCAAATTATGAAATGCACCAAAAAGGATCCATATAAATGTATAAAATCATAAATTTATTACAAAGCCACATCTCAATCTCAAGAAATCCGCATAAAAATGCTTGATCCCTAGACACTTTTGATGTGTGTATATCAAAAGTTAATTTGATATGTATAGTAATAAAACAACTTATATCAAAAGGTCGTAAGTCAAAGTGAAGCGTCAGTCTATTGCTTTGAGAAGTTTATAATTCAGTTTTGAACCTGACTGTACCTATTCATCAAATTTCCAATTTAAATTTAGTCACAGTTATTAAAAACATCAGTATCATAATTGAAAATAGAGACTACAATTACTTCACTCCCAAATGCTGAGTTGGTAACACTTTTGGTGTGGACATGCTCAGCAAAATTGTAATTGTATTTTTATTTTATTGTTGTTGTGTGTGTCAAATATCAAATAAATGTTGTTATATTCTATTTTTATTCTATAAATATGCAAAAAAATGTTTTTTTTATTATTATGAAATTCAACTGCACCAAAAGAGTATTATCTATAGTATGTACCATTTAACATGGCAATAGAGGTCATTCACTCCCTCCTACCAAGTTTTTCATCACTAAGCGATAATGACACTTATTGTTACCTAAAACTACTAATAAGCGATAGTTGCTTCTATCGCTACAGTATCGTGGTACCAGCCTGCTTGACATACAGGGGTTGTGAATCTTGTGTTGCTCTAATTCAAAATGATTATTTTTTATTTCTAGAAATCAAATTGTGTGCTTATAAATTTACGCGTGACGTAAAAAATGTTCCACTGTGTGTGACGGATTTAATGGATGTAGTGATAGGTAACGGCCCTTTTCCCGTCATATGTATTTTCGTCCGCGCGCGGATCATAGTAGATTTTCAAAGTCGATTGTATGTTTGTTCACGATTATCTCGCGTTTGTCTGAACCGATTTTCATGCGGTTTACGGAAAAATGTTTATTACAGTCTAGGGAAGGTTTTAACATACAATAGGTAATAATGGATGTCTTGTGACGTTGCCCGCATAGATCCGTTTTTGTTGCTCGCTTGGATATAAATTTCTAAAGTTGCCGATTATACGAAGATTTTTGTTGAATGTCTGAACTAAAAAGGGTAAAATAAAAACTTTTTTAAAAAAAGTACCGACTTCAAAAACAAATACAAAAAAGTGTAAAATAACTTTTCTTTCGGAAGTCGGTGGCAATAGTCAATGACATAAAAAAAGCCACCGACTTCCGAAAGAAAAGTTATTTTACACTTTTTTGTATTTGTTTTTGAAGTCGGTACTTTAAAAAAAAAAGTTTTATTAATACTAAGGGTACAACGGCGGTCTTATCGCTAATATCGATATCTTCCAGACAATTATGATGGACTTGAAGAACCTTAAAAAAAAATGAGGGTAGACAGTGATGCACATCAAATAATAGATAACCGATAATATAAATACAATACACACAAACATTAATAATAAAATAAAATACACATACATACATAAATATAAATATGTAGGTATTATTAGAGAGAAAGGAAATGATTTAAGACTAAGCTTTTAAAAGAAACCAGTGACTTTGGCTTGTCTTACTGATACAAGCAATGCATTCCACAAACGACAGCCTGGACTGTGAAAGAATCATCATAAAAAAATGTGAAAATAATCAAATGTATATAATTATGTATATACAACGTGTAACGTTAATAGCGCAAAACCTCTCGTGGAGTAACTCAGCCCATGTTACTGAACAATGTTTGTTCAAAAACTTTTGGAAAAAAAAAATGATTTTTCATACTGCTCGATCATTTTCTCATTTTTTATGAAAAATCTTTTTTTTTTTTCCAAAAGTTTTAGTAATTGCCGATTTATCAAAATCATCAACTTTTTGGAGAACTTTTGGTCTACTCCTTTTACCTTCAGGTTGCGTTATTTTATGAGTATTTCTGTATTCACGTAATACCCGATATATCGATCTCTCACTCACCCCACATATTTCTGACGTACGTTTGACAAGATCATGGTTAGTTAAATATTTATCCTCGGGCTTTGTGTTTTGGACATATTTAAAAATATTAATAATCATAAGACGTTCTCCGCTGGTGAGAATCGTCTTCTATCTTTTTGCTGGCGGCGATGTGAACGGTATCGATTCCGAACCTTCTTGAGGTTGGAATATGTTTGGACGACGACGGCGTTTACTGGTTTCACCAGTAGATGTTCCAGCTTCTGGTTCCATGCTTCTTTACAAGCAACAAATAAAGTAACAATAACAACACAGAACACAAAAACAAAACTGTAACAAACTCAACAACGATAGAAATTATAGCACAGACCCAAAGAGATTTAAAAGAACCTATAGAGCGGGCATTGGGAAAATTGTCATACAAAATTATGACCCAAAGAGATTTAAAAGAACCTATAGAGCGGGCATTGGGAAAATTGTCATACAAAATTATTGATGCCGTGTGTCAGTAGCACAATCTAGCGTTGTTGCATAGCAACGCGACTACTAGACTGAGCGACTTTCTTCGTGATGTCCCGTCTATTGCTCGTATTTAGTTTAATGTCTTTGCACAGACCGAACGCAAGCGAACTTCCACACGGAATGTTAAATCTAAATGGCGGCTGCTGCCGGGGGTGCTGCACCCCTGACGCGATGACCTCGTAAAACAAAAACGACATAAGATCAAAATTAGCATTTTCTGTGATGAAATAGTTTTTGTAATTTATTTTAGGAAAAATAAGGTGTTTTTACCATCCTGATATCAAAAGAATATTAATACACTTATATCTATACAATATGCACTAACTTTATATTTACTCAGTATTGTATTATAGGTTAATGCAAAATTATATGATGCGTAATAATATATTTACTTTTGTTAAATTGTCTCAGTGTGATAAACTTGTGTAAAAACGAAAATACAATATTTAAAAAAAAATATTTCGTAGGGTACGTTTGCTAGATTTTCTATTATTTTGGGTTGTGCATTGTGTTGTTTTTGTGGTAATTTTTTATGTATTATGAGACTCAAGCAATGTCAGTTTTGCGACTGTTTGCGACAGATTTGTACGGGTGAAGAGGAAGTATCGCTAATATTGAGATATCGGGATGAAAGTCGGAGCAATGACCGCTTTTGCCGTGTTAAATGGCACATACTATACCTCTGTTGTTGCAGGCCATAGGCTTTGTTTTCAACGTGGTAAAATCATCAAAAGAGTCCTCCTACCCAGGGCAGGACGGGAGGGACTGTCAGACTCATACTGACTAAAATCCACGGTGTCTTTCAATAGCCCATTACGTTCCGGGGTTACGGTATTTGTTAGTCCCGCGACCCCGGGGGGGCCCCGTCATTGTGCTGACACTCTTTGAGGCGCGCGTGGAACACAACGCGCCGTCGTCGACCCGGGTATGGTCCATGGTCGGACAGCGATAGCCCATTACTCGCTGCCATCTTTTCTGTATTTCAAAAACACACTTCTGCTTTTGGTGATATCATGACTTGAGAGGCACCTGTTTGGCTATATTTATACTATGAAGTAACCCTCAAGGGACAGATGCTCGGCTCCAGTTAGGTAGATGTAAATATTTAAGATAATATGTTAACTGCCTTCTATTATTATTACAATATTATTGCAAAACTTAAGCATCTACTATGGTATTGGTATGTATGCAAAGAAGATTAAGTAAAAAAATGGCAAAATCCATATAAAAAAATAAGCAAAGTTGCTATCCAAGTATCCACTGCAAAGTTTTACAGTAATTAACCATTACAAACGTCGCGAAACTGTTTAAACAGGGCACTAAGGTCCTAGAATGCAAAGGGCAATTGAATGAAAAGGTTGGATTTTTAGTCAGTACCTACGATTCTGACACTTCTAAGCTACACCCAGGGGTGGGAGAAAGCATTTGATGATTGAAAAATCACCCAAAAATAAAACCACTATACAAGATTTTTCTTCCGTTCTAGCTAAGGAAAACAAAATTTAAACATCTCTAGATACTCAAAGATTGATGTAAGTATTATAGACGCTAAATAATTTCAAAATTAGAATCTTCCAGCTGTAATAAAACAAAAAAACAATAATTCGCGTTTGTTAAAAGGGTTAAAAACAAAACAAATAATGCATTGTCAATGGTCTGAGTACTTATGAGCACATGCCACTATACTTTTTGCAAACACATTTGATCGGATTGTTGAAACCGTTGCAAAGTAAATAATATAACTAAAGTGATGTAAAAAGAGACATTGAACATACCAAGTACTAAAAAATCAAGTTTAACAGTTTCTAGCGTTTATTGCCCGTTGTACTACCAGTAGTACTACGGTAAAAAAAAATTACCCGCGGTACTACCAAGAGATCTAGTAGTACCACGGGAAATTTTAATTTACCTGTGTTAATACTCGTTTACTATGCCGGTGTCGCGGGACTGTCTACACTGTTAACCATGACCCTGGAATGAAAATGGCAATTGAAGGAACACGGTAGATTTTAGTCAATACGAGTCCGACATTCTTTTCCACACGGGGCGCGAGAGTACTCATAAATGACGATTTTAAAAACTACAAAATAAAAACTAGTGCAAAGCAAGAACGAGATGGTATTCGGAAGATTATACAGAGAACTTTGAATAATTAAACTATTATAAAATAAGTGAGTAGTACCACGGGTAAATTAAAATTTCCCGTGGTACTACTAGATTGCTTGGTAATACCACGGGTATTTTTTTTCCCGTGGTACTACTGGTAGAACAACGGGTAGTGCCACGGGCAATAAACGGTTTCTAGTCATAATGGTTTTTTTATAGTGGTAAAATCATCAAATTAGTTCTCCCCTCCCACCCATCTTAGACTCCACTTCGTTCCTAATTGTTTCTTTTCATGTTCTATATAGTCACGGTTATCCATTTGAACACTTCGGCGACCCCGGAAAGGTATAGATCTTGCCCTAGGTTAGACCACTTTTATCTCTGGAGCACATGATCTCCGACCACCACACGAAAAACACCGCGGGCATAACGTCAGTACGTAGTAACTTAAATAAAGTAACATTTTTAAAAAGGTTACTTAAAAATTTAAAATGCACTAGCAGTAAAATAAGAAACATAATGACAAAAAGGTACCTAATGAAAAAGTATGTAACTAAAACAATATCAATATAGATGCTTAGCCATGTTACGCAGTCTTTATGCCAGTCTAGCCAGTATTATAGTCATGTATAACTTTATAGAACTAGTTAGGAGCCCTGTCTATAATAGACCAATTGAGTCTAGAGAGCTTTTAGATTAGTCTAATGCGTTACTTCCTCCTTACAAGCAGCACTTATAATTTAACCGTTTATACTCCATTTTGCTTTATCTATAACAAACTTAGATTTGTTGTAAGGGCTTTTCGCAATATAATATGGCTATTTCATACTAGCTGACTCTGCAAACTTCGTACCGCCTATTTGATTTCTGAACGACTTTTGAATTTAATTGTTTTCTGAACGAAGGGACGAACATTAAATATTTGACAGGTAGGAATAGTTTCTAAGGGAAAACAAAAACCAAAATTAGCCAAATCGGTCCAGCCGTTCTAGAGTTTTAACAAAAATAAAGAATGTCAAAAATATAATCACCTTATGAAGTTTTCGAGGAGTCTTCCACCTGGCCGCAAAACTCGCATTTACTACCAATTTTAAAAGAATAAAAACTATGGAAACTGGTGACTCTATACTTTATTTTTTATCATCTGATAACTTGTCTACGTTCAATAATATATCTACGAAAGGTGTTCGCTGAAATATTAATTGGATTTTTTTAATGATTCAATTCAAGGATACGGAATTTAATAAAAAAGTTGTAAAACCCTTTTATTACATCACAGCATGTGTTGAGAACAGAATAGAAACGTAAGTGACGGGTACAATAGACTCGTGCCGATTTTTTTTTCACGGAAGACGATAGGCGAAAGCAAACATTTGACAGCCACAAAAGACTGGCACACTCCACACTCAAGATCGAGTTTCTTGAAAAAAAAAAAGAAAAAAAAAGATAGCACATGCCGAAATCTGATTACACCACCATATTTGATCAAAGGGTTGCCGTTTTGCCAAACATTGTTGATCACAAAAACTATCGGAACGTAGCGTAGGTACCTTTTTGCACCCGCTTGTTTTTTGTGGAAAAAAATGCAAAATCGATTTCGGCAGATGTCCACAAATAGAAAGGGTTTGATGGGCTTTTTTAATGAAAAAAAATGGCGGACGCATCGACTGTAGACAATGGATGGACCGTTATGGATCGACTGTCAAAATTCGCCATTATTATAGCTAAAGAGTTATTTTTGTTGAATCATTAAACTGATGTGTTAAATAGCTGTTTTGTGATCCATATTGCGTAATTATTTTTTTATAGTAAACGGAAAAGGATGTATGGTTTTTATTTTTTTCTGGGCTGTTAGTAATCGTTTAGACCTATCTGTATCGGTTCAAATAGTGTATTCGCTACTTAATGGTTATAACAGATGATTTTGTAATAAAATAAGGATTTAGTATGTTGTAGCTTCCTGTAGTCTTCTAAATATGTAATACCTGCTGGTTGGCAATTATTTCTCTGGTGATGGAAACTATGTGACCACAGAAAAATCTGGCCATTATACCTACATGTTTTTAGTTTTCAATATTATGATTATTTTTCATTTATGTTTTACTCATTATTTTGTATTTTTTAACTTACGTAACATTTAGAAATATGAATAGTAGGGGACTGCCGATGCCGGTGTCAAAAGCAAGAGTCGAAATGGTTTCGATCCATTTTCGATGCTTTTTTTACATAAATGTTTTGAAATTATATGCAAATGTGGTAAATACAGGCATTGAAGAATTGTTCTTTGGCACTTTATTGTTTAATTCAAATATTGGAATATCGTTATAATTTTCCAAGGATAACTTATTTTATTTAAGCTGATCTGGTTTACATTATATTATTTATAAAATCTGCATATTATGGAGTAGCAATTATTTAAAATTAATTACATTTTTTGATAGGACAGGTATAATTGTTATAATTACAGCGATGTCATATTAAACGTTTATTATTTCGTTTGTAATTGATTATGTTTCCGTAAAAAAAATCTGTTTAACTTGACATCAAAAAAGAGTTTCCATGGAGTTTCTTGTCTGTTCTTCTCCCTAGAGATCTACTCCTTGGATTGGGCATCTTCAGTACTTTCATAGTCAATAAATAACTCTTGTGTCTGGGGCTAGTGTAGCACCATAAGTTTTGGTATTATTTTTTTCTTTTTTATCTTTGGCAATTCTAAAGTGCCTATAACTGGCCTACTTGCATTAAATGCTTTGATTTTGATTTTTTGGCGTGATTTTTCTTTAAAAGGCAGACATATTCTGACTAAAATTCACGTTGTCCTTCAATAGCCATTTACGTTCCGGGGTCACGGTAATTCGTTTGTCCCGCGACCACACTGCGCGAACTTAAAGCTAGATACGTATACTTATATATTTTAGAACTTAGCAATAGTACCTATGTTATTATACCTATTTATTATCGTATAGTCAATGATATATCTACTAAAGATATGTTATACACTTACAAAACAACAGAAAAAACTGTTCCGCGCCGAGCGGCAGCACACATACACACTTTTTTATTCACACATTACATTTCACTACAAGTAAAAAGGATAGCTTGATAAAACGCAATAAGAAAAAAAGTGACAGCTAGATAAACAAACAGCGCCACGCGTCATCAATCCCCCCGCACGTCGGCATCATAGACTAGCAAATTGTCCCACGTACTTAGGACATTTTCTGGTCTTCACGATTTGCGCGCTCATAACATATTCTGTTTACTTAAATATAATTGCGTATAGTTAATAAATTTGAATAAACACATCGCATTCAGAATATGGCCGCAGTTTTTTCTGTGGCCTGCCTAATGCCTAAAATGGTCTGACGCCAAGCTTCATTGGGATTCAAGCTAAGTAGCTTAGACAGAGTTAGACTTAGTGTACACGGTGTTGTCGGCTTTCTAAGTGCCACCGCACACTATGATTATAAAACTTTTTTCAAAAAAATGGGTATTTGATTGTCATATTTTTAGGGTTACGTAGTCAACAAGGAACCCTTATAGTTTCGCCATGTCCGTCCGTCCGTCCGTCCGTCTGTCCGCAGCTTAGCTCAGAGACGCCCAGTACTAGAAAGCTGTAATTTGGTATATATATACGGATTTGTTACGCCGATAAAGTGGTAAAATAAAAACTTGTAAAATAATTTTTTGTCGCGTACCCCGTAGTGTGGGGTATCATTAAATAGGCTTTTAAAAAATATTGATAGTTTACATTGACAATTTTTTGATAAAAAGATTCCTTTGTGAAATATTAAGCTTTAAAGTGCTAATTTTTGCTCGACTCGAGTGTCCCCCCCCCTCTACCAGCTAAACGGTTATATTTGGGGGTGTGAAAAAATTCACAATAGCGGTATATATATATAACGAAGTTTAAAAGAAAATTATCATGATTATGTAGGCTTTACAAGTTTACGAGTAATAGTCGACCTACTTATAAAACGTACTTGGATAACATACTTTCCTAAACAAAATGTATCGGAGAACATGTTCTTCATCTGCAAATGTAAGTTTGTCAACTTTATTTTTACAGCTATAATAGGTGGGTATATTTTGGGGATAGGTAGGTTTTTATTGTCAACTATTTTTAATGTACAGACGGTACATCAACCTAACACAATCTGTCAAATTTCTTTAATAGATTTTCAACTTTAACACAAAAGCAAAAGATTCATTTTCGATTGGGAAAATTTGACAGATTGGGGTAGGTTGATGTGCTGGCGTCTGTATGTAAATTAAATTAAAATCAAATTCAGCGAATCAGTTTAGTTAGTTCGCATAAGTATTTTGAGGGGCAACTACGGAACCCTACACTGTGCGTGGCCCGACACGCACTTGGCCGGTTTTTTCTTTTGATAAGTAAGCCAAAATAGACAAAGATTACTGGTAATTTATAAGACACTTTGAAATTGCCAGTACGTCACAAGCAAGTAAAGTTTCTAGTTGTTTATGACGAGAGTTTAATTTCGAGAGTGGGGACTCTCGAAATTAAAAATAGGCAAAAAAAGTTTTTTTCCGGTTTTTGAGATGAGATGTAATTGTTTTTTTAAGATTTTGCCATATTGTCTCACGTCTTTGCGTTGAACCACAGATTCTATATAGATATGAAAGCCTTTTCGATACAAAATCGTACGATGAAAAATTAGAACCATATAGTAATGGACTTTGAAGCCAACAGCCCTATTATCGAGTTTAAGAAGAAATTTCCTTCTCACTACAAAAACTGATCAAAACCTTCGTAGGTACGTTTGGTCGACGATCCCGACCAGAAACGAAAGACCCATCTGAAGAAAGTAATTTCCAATACAGAACTTTATCATCAGAGCTATAAGGTCCTTGATGGACAAGTACAGTTCTCAGAAAGTTCAGGGTGTCTGGTAATTCTTTACTATGGAACGCGACGTAAATTCTATCAAGAGGGTTACCTTGTATGGAGATGAAAGGGAAAGCCCTCGGCATCGAAATAAACGTATCGGTATTTTTGAGAAAAAAGCTGCGTCTATGGTTTGTTTTAAAATTTAGAATGCCACTGTGGAAAATGCAAGCATTTCCCGCTGACGCATCGCGAGTGTTCTCAGGAATGTAAAATTAAAATGGTTGAAAAAAAAAATAAGAAAAAAAAGAATTGAAGAACATTCCGTCAATCTTAGTCACCAATGGTCCCTTCCAAAGTTTCAACCGCCCCAGAAAATACCTAATAAATCACAAACTACCCATATAGAAATCCAGAATAAAATCGTCAATATACATTTCAAATCCCTATTGTATTTTAAGCGGTTCGTTTCAAAATAAAGGTATGTAACGTTGAGCCTTGCCGTCGCCGCGTCGTGCGTTCAAAAATGCATTGGCAGGATGTGAGGAATCTTTGCCTTACCCTTATATAGAGGGAGCTTAGACTAACAAGGCCGGGACAGAACGATGTGCAAAATCGATTAAAGCATTCGAATTAATCGGTTAATTCGAATCGTTGCAGTTGGCTGGTTACATAGCTGGTTAGAATTATTTGAATGTAGAACATTATTCATGTTAATTATCAATTATGGTTAATTCGATGCGGCGTTTGTTTTCAATCTTTCTTTTTTTATTATTATTTTGAAAGTAGTTTATGTCAGCAACCTACTCCTTACGGTTCATAAAATGTTTTCCACTCAGTAATAATAATACAGTTTTCCATTATGCCTCAATCAGATTATTTATGTATTTTATAGAAACTTATACTTGACCACTACGTAATATTAGTAATATGTACCTACATCGTAATCTTGTACCAAAATAGAAAATTATAGACATTATAGTGTGGAAATAAAAGTGCCTGGAACACATTGCAATGCATAATAATGTAGCTAAATTAGTAACAGTTAACTTTTTAATAGAATACAAAGTCAATAAATCTATACTAATGATAAAAAGAGGTAAAATTTGTTTTCACACCACTTGCTCGTAAATGTCACATTATATGTCATGCAAACCGGCCGTAAAGCAAGTCATTGTTCCCCACACTCAAACCGGGGAATAATATTGTACTGAATTTCATTATTCCCGTGGGAATAATGTGATTTGAATTTGGAACCTCAAACAAAACATAGTATGAAAACTTTGAACGAAGGAATTGAAGCAGCGGCGGCTGCCCCCCGGCAGTCCCCACTGCAACAGCTGATCGCTTGCTGAGGTGGGCACCACAGCATGCTCACGTTCGAAGGTTGTCGTACCACATCAAATTTCAAAATTCGAATTTATTTCCTCGCAGGTGGTGTGAAAAGCAGAGTACTCACCTCAGGAATAAAGCTGCCTTTGTCTTGGGCTAACTTAAATTCCTCGCTACACTAAGGATTCTTATCTTAATTCCCTCGTTTCACTCGGGAATTAACACTTGAACCTCCTCGCTGCGCTCCGGAGGTTCACCCCCAGAATCCTTAGTGTCGCTTCGGGATTCAATACGCCCGTGACGTAAGGCACTGCTTTATTCCCTTGGTGCGTAAACTACTATTTCACACCACTTGCTCGTAAATGTCACATTATATGTCATGCAAACCGGCCGTAAAGCATGTCATTGTTCCCCACACTCAAACCGGGGAATAATATTGTACTGAATTTCATTATTCCCGTGGGAATAATGTGATTTGAATTTGGAACCTCAAACAAAACAGTATGAAAACTTTGAACGAAGGAATTGAAGCAGCGGCGGCTGCCCCCCGGCAGTCCCCACTGCAACAGCTGATCGCTTGCTGAGGTGGGCACCACAGCAAGCTCACGTTCGAAGGTTGTCGTGCCACATCAAATTTCAAAATTCGAATTTATTTCCTCGCAAGTGGTGTGAAAAGCAGAGTACTCACCTCAGGAATAAAGCTGCCTTTGTCTTGGGCTAACTTAAATCCCTCGCTACACTAAGGATTCTTATCTTAATTCCCTCGTTTCACTCGGGAATTAACACTTGAACCTCCTCGCTGCGCTCCGGAGGTTCACCCCCAGAATCCTTAGTGTCGCTTCGGGATTCAATACGCCCGTGACGTAAGGCACTGCTTTATTCCCTTGGTGCGTAATCTACTATTATTTGTATGTAGGGGGTAATTTCCGGAAGTAATGAACCGATTTTAAAAATTGTTTCACTTGTCGATAGCTACATTTATTCGTGAGTGCTATGGGCTATAAATCTATACCTATAATAAAATTGGAGTGTCTGTTTGTAATATTGAAATAACCGTTTTTTTCAACTTGCATATGAATATATTACACCAAAACAACATTTTTTAAAATGTTTGTCTGTCTGTCTGTCTGTTTGTCTGTCTGTTTGTATCGGCTAATCTTTGGAATGGCTGGACTGGTTTTGACGGGACTTTTACTGGCAGGCAGCTGATGTAATAAGGCGTAACATAGGCTACTTTTATTTTAGAAAAATCTTTTATTTTAGAAAAAAAATAGGATTATGTGCACTTGGTATCACAACTTCACATAACATTCTGAAATGGCTGGACCGATTTTGACGGGACTTTTAATGGCAGGTAGCTGGATGTAACAAGGAATAACTTAAGCTACTTTTATTTTAGAAAAATCTTTTATTTTAGAAAAAAAAAATAGGATTATGTGCACTTGGTATCACAACTTCACGTAACATTCTGAAATGGCTGGACCGATTTTGATGGGACTTTTATTGGCAGGTAGCTGATGTAATAAGGAGTAACTTAGCCTACTTTTATTTTAGAAAAAATCTTTTATTTTAGAAAAACTTATTGGGATTATGTGCAATTGGTATCACAACTTCACGTCACATTTATACGCAACAATTTGTGAGTAAATTACATTAAACTTACATTAAGTTTTTAATTTAATAGTAATCAGTTCACATCTTATAACAAAATGTAAATTAATAAAAATTATAATAGTGTGTCCGAATATAGAACCAGCGCCATCTCTCGCCATTACTCGATCAACTGCGTGCTTATTCGTTTTAGCAAAGATAATAGGTTTTAGGGTCTATACGGTCCAACCGTACAATTATTCATAATATTGTATCTTTTTACGTTAATCAAGCAGTTTTGTACCGCGTGCGCAATATACCTCAGTTCGCGTTCGGTCACCGCCGCGTGTACTCACAGTTGTCAATTGGTACAATTTTAATACAATCAGTGTTCAGTACCAAACCATCTTTTATTCTCTTCCACCGTCATCTAATCGTTAATGTACGATCCAGCAAGGGATCATACAGGGTCAGTTCAGACCGAGACGCGAAGCGACGCGACGATGCGTGAAGAGGCCTGAGGTTTCGCGCTGCGCCGCGCTGCACCTCGCTGCGCCATGATGAGCCGCGCTGTGCCGCGATACTCATCGCGACGTCGTGAGGCGCATCCAGACTTCACGAAGCTGGGCTGCGTAGTGAGGAGTGGCTGGATAGGCGTTGCAGGTCCACACCGGACACGGATTTTTCGGGAGGTACGAGTACCTGTGTCTAATGAGGAAGGAGGAAACGTCTGGGAGTCACCACTGCGAGGATCGCCCGGAGGACACGGTGGAGCATACGGTGCAGGACTGCCTCGCTTGGGCAGAGCACCGCCGTGTCCTGACGACGACGATAGGCGGAGACCTCTCGCGCTTGGCATTGCAATGCTGCAGGGAGAGACGGAGTGGGAAGCGGTCGCCTCCTTCTGCGAAAGGCCAAAGCCTGCCGGGGTCACGGAACTAATGAGATAAGTTCCGTGACCCCGGCAGGCTTTGGCCCCGTCATCTTGCTGATGACCTTTGAGGCGCGCGTGGAACACAACGCGCCGTCGACCCGGGCTTGGTCCATGGTCGGGCGGCGAGTTGCCCATTACTCGCCACCCGCAGCCGGAGATAGCCTTGCGACGTCCTTAGCCTTGGGCGTCTACCACTGCAGCTGGGGCGGAGGGAGGACTCTGTCTCTGTCGTCTCCCTCTCTCGGCCCGCCTCCTCCTTCGCGAGCATGACTGCTTCGCAGAAGGAGGCGACCGCTTCCCACTCCGTCTCTCCCTGCAGCATTGCAATGCCAAGCGCGAGAGGTCTCCGCCTATCGTCGTCGTCAGGACACGGCGGTGCTCTGCCCAAGCGAGGCAGTCCTGCACCGTATGCTCCACCGTGTCCTCCGGGCGATCCTCGCAGTGGTGACTCCCAGACGTTTCCTCCTTCCTCATTAGACACAGGTACTCGTACCTCCCGAAAAATCCGTGTCCGGTGTGGACCTGCAACGCCTATCCAGCCACTCCTCACTACGCAGCCCAGCTTCGTGAAGTCTGGATGCGCCTCACGACGTCGCGATGAGTATCGCGGCACAGCGCGGCTCATCATGGCGCAGCGAGGTGCAGTGCGGCGCAGCGCGAAATCTCAGGCCTCTTCACGCATCGTCGCGTCGCTTCGCGTCTCGGTCTGAACTTACCCTGTATGATCCCTTGCTGGATCGTACATTAACGATTAGATGACGGTGGAAGAGAATAAAAGATGGTTTGGTACTGAACACTGATTGTATTAAAATTGTACCAATTGACAACTGTGAGTACACGCGGCGGTGACCGAACGCGAACTGAGGTATATTGCGCACGCGGTACAAAACTGCTTGATTAACGTAAAAAGATACAATATTATGAATAATTGTACGGTTGGACCGTATAGACCCTAAAACCTATTATCTTTGCTAAAACGAATAAGCACGCAGTTGATCGAGTAATGGCGAGAGATGGCGCTGGTTCTATATTCGGACACACTATTATAATTTTTATTAATTTACATTTTGTTATAAGATGTGAACTGATTACTATTAAATTAAAAACTTAATGTAAGTTTAATGTAATTTACTCACAAATTGTTGCGTATAAATGTGACGTGGAGTTGTGATACCAATTGCACATAATCCCAATAAGTTTTTCTAAAATAAAAGATTTTTTCTAAAATAAAAGTAGGCTAAGTTACTCCTTATTACATCAGCTACCTGCCAATAAAAGTCCCATCAAAATCGGTCCAGCCATTTCAGAATGTTACGTGAAGTTGTGATACCTAGTGCACATAATCCTATTTTTTTTTCTAAAATAAAAGATTTTTCTAAAATAAAAGTAGCCTATGTTACGCCTTATTACATCAGCTGCCTGCCAGTAAAAGTCCCGTCAAAACCAGTCCAGCCATTCCAAAGATTAGCCGATACAAACAGACAGACAAACAGATAGACAGACAGACAAACATTTTAAAAAATGTTGTTTTGGTGTATGTATCGTATATGACGGCGCGCGATGATTTAGTTGATTTATTGTAACATTTTTTATAAGTTGTAGTCGATTATTTTTTACTCTGTGGTGTAAGAATTATTTCTTTATTGGTACTTTTAATTTAGAGCGGGTAACACCGAATGGAGTTGTAAGTGTCATGGCGGCGGTGACGCGCACTTTGGAGGCGACGGTCAGCCGAGCTACCATGAACAAACCCATTGGCTCTAAAGTTTAATTATTTTCTCTCCGTTATTTAATCAGTAATTATTATTGTAATCATTAGTTATTTTGGTGAAGTTTTGTTGAAATATTAAAAGTTAAATTAAGTGAGATATGTTGTGAATATTATTTTTCAACTACCTGCAACTACACGCCCATAATGAAGGACGAACTGATGACGGAGAAACAGCGACACGTGGTGTCTCAGCCGCTCGACCCTCCGTCATCAGAAGTGGGATTACATGGATCGTCGCAGGAACAGTCCACAGGTCAGAATATTGATTCGTTTCCAAGTGCTAGTGAAAATTAATAACCGTTGAAAATTGTTATTTGAAATGCAACAAAGCCAAATGAGAGAATTGATTCGCGCGGTTATAAAACCTAGTTCAGAAGATTTTATGCTAGCACTACCTGAATTTGATCCCGAGTCTCAAGATAGTGATGCCCATGCATAGTGCAATACCGTCGATTTATGCTTGCAAGAAAAACAAATTTCTAGCCGTGGGCTGATTATTACAATGAGTTAAGCCCTCCAGGGCTCGGCAGCTTCATGTCTAGCTCAAAATACTTTTCCTGGAATAGCGTGGCCTCAATGAAGTTTATTAATTAACGAAAATTAGTAAAATGAATTAGCGTTGAAACTCTTGCTGCAATATTATGCAGGCTGTTTAGTGAAAGTCCTGAGGAAGGAGAATGCTTGTCAAACCGATTTCTGAGCACTTTACTTATTCAGTGGAACAACTATTCAACTGAAAACAAAGCAATCGCTGTAACTATGGCATGCAACAAAAATAGAGCCACGGCTTCAACGGTTGGCTTTTACTGAGGGGATTGATACTGGAGTTAAACTACAACAAGAACTGATGGCTTTTACGTACTGAAAAAGAGGACCTCCAATGCAGGACAAATTAAATTCATTCAAGGAAGCAAAGTTTGACCAATCAAGAAGATGCTACAGCTGTGGATAATCGGGTCATGTGGAAAATGAACGCTTTACTATACTTGCTCTTGCGATCCTTCTGCTAACCTTCAATCTTAGTTTTCAGGAAATAATGGATCGCAACCAGCCAAAGATAATGTCTCAAGGAAGCTGAGAGACCTGCTTCTTCTGTGGCGAACCTGGTCACATCGCCACGTGCTGTCCAAAGAAGGTGACCGACTTCGGGAACAGGAGAGTTGAGAAGCGAGTGTATATCTACACCATATAGCCAGCTACAGAGCTACTCTCTACCGAATCCGGTGAGTCGTTTTCATTTTGTTTTGATTCCGGTGCTGTGTGCTCTTTGATCCGGGAAAGTTTAGCTAGTAGTTTCCCTGATAAACGACAGCAAAATACTGTTACGTTTTTAGGCATAGACCAATCTAGTTTATAATGCAATTTTAAAATACTGTCCACAGTTATGATCCAGGGTTACTCGTTACAGTTATTATTTCATGTCTTACCTGAATATTGTATTTCCACTGCCGTCATGATAGGATAGGACTTACTAGCGTTGGGATTTTCAGTTGAAATTTCTGAAACATCTTTGTTGCTTATTGAATAAAATTAAAATAGGTGCTATATTTGATGTAGGCTCTAAAGTAAATGACTTAGTGTGAATAGTGATATCCCCGATGGAAATAGAGAATAATTAACTTTTCTACTCGAAAATTACGAACATTTTTTTGTAGAAGGCACTCTTATAAGTAGGGTTAGTACAGTAAAATTAGAAATAAGATTGATTGGTCCCAACCGCACTCTACAACGCCGTCCATACCGGCGTAGTTGTGATGAAAGACTAGTAGTGCACTCTAAGATCAAAAAAACTTCTAAATGCTGTTGTCATTCGTGAAAGTTTCTCACTTTTTTTACTCCCTATCTTTCTGGTCAAAAAGAGAGACGAATCTGACTGTCTTTGCATAGACTACCGTGAGCTTAACAGTAACACAGTTCCCGATCGTTATCCATTGCCTTTAACATCTGATCAAATACATCCTTTGGTAGGAGCAAATTATTCCTCATTTCTTGATAATATGGTTAGTGGTTTCCACCAAATTAAATAAAGCAAACCAAATAAAAGAAAAGTCAGTGGAGCGTGCTGTTTTCGTGAGGACGAAACAAGTGGTAATTTGAATATTTGGCAATGCTTTTCTTCTAACGCCTGAACTCTTGGATACGCGATATGCTCTGGTAGAGACTAGCCTAGAGACCATACAGTTGTGTCGATCTGGTCATTCTTTAGTAATGTGGTCAAACAAACTGAGGTTTGTTTGTGAGGCTAAATATTAGCTACAGGACATGAATAAAACTCCAGCTTTTGGATTATTAGATTTTTGGTTAATGATAATTGGATTGAATAATTGATTGGTTATTTGTTTAATCTAACGCTCATCTTTTGATCTGGAACTCAATACTTACGGCTATATTCGTAAAGAAATAACGAAAGGTCATTACGATCAGCTTTATTTTTGGTTTATTCATCCGCCCCATCGGTGTACCACTGTACCAACATGCGATAAATAAAAGCTCTAGGAGTCTTGACGGAGTCATTTGCTGTACCTATTATAATTAGATGGCGTCATAATCCCTTCTTGTAGTGTAGATAAGGGTATTGATCGCTACCGTTAGATCTTGAAAGCATTAACAGACGCTGGTTTCTCTTTCAACATAGAGAAATGAACTTTTCTCAAAACTGAAGTAGAGTTCTTAGGGTATCGCGTAGCCGCTGGCGAAATACGATCAAATCCGCGAAAAATTAGAGCACTGACAGTACTAGCACCTCCCCAAACGGGTACTCAACTACGTCAATTTATAGGCTTAGCTTCGTACTTTTGATAATTTGTACCATGTTTCTCTCAAAACACCTGCCCTCTTTATAGATTTACTTCACGTAAAGGCAAAATACAGTGGAAAACAGCTTTTGAAACAATAAGAAAATAAATTATTGCGACACTTACCAACAAACCCGTTCTAACTCTATTTTCGACCCAAACCAGACAATAGAGTTGCATATGGACGCCAGCGCTGAAGGTTATAGTGCCATATTTAAAAGTTAACGGAAAATTACATGTTATCGAATTTTATAGTCGCCGAAACTCTAGCGCTGAGTCACGGTATCACTCATATGAGTTAGAGTCACTAGCAGTAGTGATTAGCATAAAACATTTTCATCATTACTTACAAGGTCAAAAGTTCACAGTAATTACTTATTGCAATGCAGTCAAGGCGTCTAAGTCTCAAGTAGACCTTACCCCTCGTGTCCACAGATAATGGGTGTTTCCTTCAATCTTTTGAATTTGACATTGAATATCATCATGGCAAAAAAAGGGATAGGTAGACTTCTTATCGCGAAACCTTCTACATAGAAAGTTAGGTTTGACAAAAACAAAGCCAAAGTAAATAAATTAAAAGTAGGAGATTATGTCCTATTAGAAAATCGTGAGCGCAATAAAACATAGTTAGAGCCAAAATATAAAGGCCTTATCAAGTGGCTGAGCTGCTTGATGTTGACAGATATTTGCTTAGGGTAGGTATTGAACTCAAACTCACATGATCGTATACGACCTATGCCTGAGTGTTTCGTTTGACCTTAAAAGTAGAGTTTGTTGTTGGGCTGGAAACGCCAACTAACAGTGTAGAGTCAGAATGTGCCGATGACGGCCATGGTGAGTGTGTAATTACATTTCCTTTCAATTGTATTTTTGATCAAAATCAAAGCATTCATTTCAAGTAGGCCAGTTACAGGCACTTTTGAATTGTCATAGACAATCAAAGGAATATTATTAAACACTACAAGTTATGGTGCTACAGTCCCAGTCATGACATGATGCATGTGACATTGACTATTAACTGCCTGTGTGGCAATGACTAGCCTGTGTGGCAATGACTGGCCTGTGTGGCAATGACTGGCCTGTGTGGCAATGACTAGCCTGTGTGGCAATGACTGGCCTGTGTGGCAATGACTAGCCTGTGTGGCAATGACTGGCCTGTGTGGCAATGACTGGCCTGTGTGGCAACGACTAGCCTGTGTGGCAACGACTAGCCTGTGTGGCAACGACTAACTTTGACTTTGACTTTGACTGTGCACCCGTGAGCCTGTGTGGCACCCGCGAGCCTGTGTGGCACCCGTGAGCCTGTGTGGCACCCATGAGCCTGTGTGGCACTTGTTAGTTGAAATGAAATGAAATGGTACACTTTCAGTTCTAGTAATGTTTTGGGTCTTAGTGACAATTAAGCTTCTATTTATTTCGAGTAGACGTGTCAAGATTTGATAATATTCTTGAAAATGTTATTGTGGTCAGAATGACCGAGCTTTGAATATGTCACCGACTAGTTGTTGTTGTTGTGTTTTGTTCACAGATATTGAAAAAAAAATCTGGAGACTGTTGTAGCGGATAGGTTCTCATCCCCACTTTGGAGGTCATTTGTGAGGAGGAAAGTACACACGAGGACGTGTGACGATGCAGGACGGCCGTGACGGCGCGCGATGATTTAGTTGATTTATTGTAACATTTTTTATAAGTTGTAGTCGATTATTTTTTACTCTGTGGTGTAAGAATTATTTCTTTATTGGTACTTTTAATTTAGAGCGGGTAACACCGAATGGAGTTGTAAGTGTCATGGCGGCGGTGACGCGCACTTTGGAGGCGACGGTCAGCCGAGCTACCATGAACAAACCCATTGGCTCTAAAGTTTAATTATTTTCTCTCCGTTATTTAATCAGTAATTATTATTGTAATCATTAGTTATTTTGGTGAAGTTTTGTTGAAATATTAAAAGTTAAATTAAGTGAGATATGTTGTGAATATTATTTTTCAACTACCTGCAACTACACGCCCATAATGAAGGACGAACTGATGACGGAGAAACAGCGACACGTGGTGTCTCAGCCGCTCGACCCTCCGTCATATATATATGCAAGTTGAAAAAAACGGTTATTTCAATATTACAAACAGACACTCCAATTTTATTATAGGTATAGATAAGTCAGCATTGACTTGTCTTGATTTAAATTCACGTTTCCTAGTACATTCGGCTACACAATAGTTTTCATTTGTTTTATTTTTTGAAGCGCCTTATGGTAGCCATACACCATCCTGCCTATCGTATGACGCTTGCAATTGTTTCAAATTGGCAGTTCGTCCATATACACCATACTGCCTATCGTACGATCGATTTGACACAACTTCAAATCTGCAGCAGCGATGCCAACTTAGCAACTTTATAGCTAGATCTAGCTATTATTCAGTGACCGATAGCTACAAATTTATAAAATTGTAGCTGTCGTCACCGAATAATAGCCAAATGCATTACTGCTGCCGATTTGACGTTGTGTCAAATCGATTTGATGACCTATCAAATTGGCATGTCATGCCATCAAATACAACAAAACAATTGCAAGCGTCAAATCGATCGTCGATAGGCAGGATGGTGTATGGCTACTATAAGTTTATCAAATTAGTCAATAACTTATCAAAGAATTAGGGTCATTTATTTGATCATTACGTAGTGAAGCAAACTATGTTTTTGTTAAAATCGTACGCATTTTTTAACCATTTGTAACAATGCATAGGAATTAGCGAATATAAGAACTACGAGTATTGATCATACAAAGTTTTAAAATAATGCACGACAAAAATTAAACATGTCACACCCTAGTTAAAACTTTCTTATTTTATATTATATCAAGCCAACTGGGTGGTAAAGATTTTGGCAAATAGTAAAATCATCGTTGTAGTACACAAAAAATCCTGACCACCTGAAATCAATCAGAAAATTCGCAAGATTATCACAATCATAATTGGAGCCAATACAGTTCCTTGAGTAACTCCAAATGATATCTTCAGGTTCACAAAAATATATAATTGTAAACTATTGCAGCTCTCATGGCAATGGATTTGTATAGAAAATTCAATAAATGGACGGTAAAATAATCAAATTGGGTATGCTTCCCTCATTTATTACTAAACAATAGCCAAAACATCTCAATCAAAAGCTTTAGATTGTTTTTTTAGTTAGAGCCGTGAAAAACATTGAAATTAAGTCTTACGAACTCGATAACGTCTCTTATTGTAGCAAAATAAGTCATATCACATGAGTATTGTTTTAACTAATTATAAAGTGTAATGCGTATGTACAATGAAATATAGAAACAGAAAAGTCAGAAAATTGTGTTAAGAGTTTATTGGAAATAATATTGTATTTTTGACTGATTGACCCGCAATTCCAGTTTCAATGGGTGACATAATATTTCATCTGACATTTAGCTTAATTTTTAATTATTTTAATATAAAAACTTTGTTATTGTGAAACATATTCTCGGCTTTATCGACTGGTCATAAATCAAGTTCGTCTGGACACAATATTGATTTTAAAATACTAACGTCTACTTGGACCATATTTAAAAAACATTCTACATTCAAACAAGAGACAGAGACAAAACAATACTTTTAAATTCACTTGGCACTGGCACGATGCGTGTTTAAATATTTTTGGCGATCTTTTTTTTCTTTTTTCAAATTGGTTGAAACTGTGGGAAATTAGAGCCATTTTATAAAATAATGTAAAGCAATGCTAAATGGAACGTTTGCGCTGTTATCTCGTGTGCTTTGTAGTGTAAAGTTGAACAGCCTGTAATCGGTAAGAACTAGCGAATAAATCGAAAAAAAAACCTATTTAAAATCGGTTCACTGACTTCTTACAATGCGTTGTTACTTTTCATGTGTTACTTTTTGTTTTCTGATAATAATATTTCTAATTAAGTTCATGTAGTTTCGTAACTATTTATTAAACTTCTTCAAGAAAATACAGGAAACTGTTAATTCACAAGAGACAACATTTGGTCTCCTCTTATTTCTGTGCGCTTATTCAATGGCAAATCAATACAAAAGAAAATTCGTCTTCCTACTAAGACACTGAAATTCATGAATAAAATAATTAAATTTTTTAATATTATATGTAAGCAGGCCACATACAGCACGCAGAACTAATGGCCAATGGACCCGTAAGATTCTCAATGGTCGGGAGGTTCCTCTGTCGTATTGGAAAGGAAGAAACGCCTGGGTGTCACCACTGCGAGGATGGCCCGGAGGACACGGTGGAGCATACGGAACAGGACTGCCCCGCTTGGGCAGAGCACCGCCGTGTCCTCACGGAGGCGATTGGCAGCGACCTCTCGCGCCCGGCACTTGTCTAGGCCATGCTGCGGAGCGAGTCGGAATGGGAAGCGGCCTCCTTCTGCGAAGCAGTCATGCTAGCAAACGAGGAGGCGGGATGCGTGAGGGAGAGGACAGCGTCCACCTCACGACCCAGCCGCCGCGGGAGACGATCTCCGGCCACCGTAGGCGAGCATTTGCTGATTTTACTACGATAAAAAAAAAGGTTCTCAAATGGAGACCAAGAACCAGCAAGCGCGTGAGACGTCCAACTACAACGTGGCCAGACAATCTGATGAAGATCGCGCTAGATGCGCGCTGCTTCCAACTGATCCTATTGGAAATCTTCTTGGGAGAGGCCTATATTCAACAGTAGACGTCCTACGGCTGATATGATGATAATGATGATGAAACGTTTAATAAACAAATTACCTAATTCCGAATTAGAAACTATTTTATGAAGATCTGCGATGATGATGAAATTGATCAAGAGTGTTTTCAAGACATTAAAAAACAGTTACAAGTTGTTCAATCTCAAGAATATTGGTCAACTCCTAACGTTCGTGCTGTAACAAAAACAACTAGTTACCTGACTTATCAATATGAACCAAAACGAACTTCCGTCAATTGTTACAGATATCAATGTTGAATTTCCTCTAGTCTCTTGATTACTCTAGATAAAGTTTCTTTAAACGTTAGGCTATTAAAATCTACTTTTGTAGCGTTTTGGAGACTTATGTCACAAACAAATATTTGCTGAAATATGTTAGTAACTTCAAACCATCATGCCATGATTAACTTTCTCCTTATTCTTCTTTTCAACTTTTGGCCACCCATTTCTGAGTGTTGGATTTTGTATCATGGCTATCTAGTTTCTTTTGTCCATCTAGTCGGTTGACTTCTCACAACTCTCTGTCGTCTGTGGTCTCCACTCCAACTCTTCAATAAGAACAATAGGCCTATAAAATTCTTACTGCTAGGACACAGGTCTTATCCTTGAAGCCAGTAATGGGTCGTTATAAACCTTCTGGACCGGTTGCGACACCAACATTTTGCTGAATATTGTTAATTCTGTGTTCTTGCGCCGGTTACCTATCATAAGATCGAAAATCGTTTGACCGAATTTCATTTGACCGAAAACTTTTCAACTATTTTCATTTGGTTTTTTTTTACTTCATCGAAGTCACGTTTGCCACTGTTTCAGTTAACCTATTATCTATTCGTTTTTTTTCGTTACTCCAACACTTCATTTGGCCGAAAAACTTTTTACAGATGTTTTGGTCGAAGTATTATGTTTCCGAATATTCAGTATACCACTGTTTTAATTGCCATATTTTCATTTCACCATACGCTTAGAAATTAGTGCACACTAATTATTGCTGATACATTTTTTGCAGGCGCCATTGAAATGTAGGTAGACAATACAAAATAATTGTGCAAATGTCATCGATAATATAACTCTGACGGGTATTGTATTATCATTAATGACATTTGCTGTTAATTACATAGTTGGACTATTAGGGATGTTCTGGCTAGCACGTGTGTTTCGAATCTTGTTGCGCGTTTAGTGTGATTCTTGATACTCTTTTGTGACTTGTTATTGTATATTGTATTGTTCTTGTGTTTGTAAAAAGGTTTGTATTGTGATACACTTACATACAACATACAAACAGACATGTAACATGCAAACAAGCACCACAAAAACATGCAAGCAAGCATGCAGCATGCAAGCAAGCAAGCAAGCATGTTGCATGCAATCAAGCATGCAACAAGCACGCAGCATGCAAGATGCAGCAAACACGCAGCCAAGCAAGCATGCAACATGCATCAAGCATTGTTTCTGTCATGGCTCCGGCGCTGCGGGGTTTTGGGTGGCCCCATGCGAGCTTATCGTCGCAGATGATTTGAACGCTCACCACCGCAGCCTCAGCCGCGGCGGTGGCCGTTCTAACCACCTGCTCCTCAGCTCGCGGGCCACCCCACCCCTCCGCGCCTACGCGATTTTAAATTACACTCTAGGGGTAGGGCAGACAAGACTACGTAAAGTCGGCTTTCCAGCATTTCTTTTCCGCCACAATGTTTTGTAGCAGAATATATTGAATTTTTATGACAGTAATTTAATTTTTCAGTAAAATGTTGTTTCGGTATGGTGAAAATATGGCAAATAAATCATATGGCAACTGAAAAAAGTTTAAAAGAGGCTTCGGTCAATAGTAAAAAGTTATTTTGTTAATCGGCGGAACATACTTCGGTAAAATAATACTTATGGCTAATGAAACTTCGATGATCTGAAAATATGTCAAATAATGCATATAGCAAAAGAGATGTCGGTCAATAGTTTTCGGTGTAATGAAATTCGAACAAACAAAATTCGGTAAATTGATCGGTTCCCTCTTGCGCCATCTTCGTTTTTGGGACTAGGTACTGAGACACATGCTTTAAACTAGCATACTAAAAGAGCATGCTTATTAGCATGCTTATAGTTTACAATTAAGGTCTTGAAGCCAGTAATGGGTCGTTATAAACCTTCTAGACCGGTTGCGACACCAACATTTTGTTGAATATTATTAATTCTGTGTTCTTGCGCCATCTTCGTTTTTGGGACTAGGTACTGAGACACATGCTTTAAACTAGCATACTAAAAGAGCATGCTTATTAGCATGCTTATAGTTTACAATTATATTAGCATGCGCATTATTAGCAAATGGTTTCGATACACATGCTACGAGTACTAAGTAGCATTTGATTAATAGTAGTAGTGCTTTAGCATGCTAGTTTAAAGCGGGTAAGTAATTTAAGATATAACTACAAAATCTCTAAAATTTACAAGAGATACCAACTGAATATATAATTTTATTTGATATAACGATCTGTTAATATAATAAACGATTGACATAATTTTTTAATGACTAATTTCTATAAGCATAACAATCAATGAATGTAAAATCGTTTTGTATACCGCTCAAAAGACAAAACTTATTTGGTCAAATTTTGTTTTCTTCCTGGCAAGTAATCTAACACTGATATACCTAGTAATAGTACCACCTGCTATGAACTTCGACGGAGCCCCGCTTCGGGATGGCGGGGTCTTTCAGACCCCGCCATCCCCTTCAAACCTAACCAGTCCGTGTCGGGGTGCCCCAAGTCCCGAGCTCGCTCTTGCATCCTAGGTCAAATAACTGATTACTACCTGTCGTGCTGGCTCGACGGAGCCCCGCTTCGCGGGGCTCCTATTTCTGCGTACAGGGTTTAAAGTAACCTAACACGAAGGGGATGGCGGGGTCTTTCAGACCCCGCCATCCCCTTCAAACCTAACCAGTCCGTGTCGGGGTGCCCCAAGTCCCGAGCTCGCTCTTGCATCCTAGGTCAAATAACTGATTACTACCTGTCGTGCTGGCTCGACGGAGCCCCGCTTCGCGGGGCTCCTATTTCTGGGTGCAAGGTTTAAAGTAACCTAACACGAAGGGGATGGCGGGGTCTTTCAGACCCCGCCATCCCCTTCGAACCTAACCTGTCCGTGTCGGGGTGTCCAAAGTCCCGAGCTCGCTTCGCTCGCTCTTGGATACAAAATTTTTCTAATAACAATAGCAATCCTGAAGGCAAACAATCAAAGTTCATAGGATAAGCCAAAGTCAGGCTAAGCCGCGCGTGCCGAGGTTGGTCTGTGGATGATGACCATCTGTCATAGCGAGTTTCATCCGTGCATCGGAAAGCTCGTAAAGCCGTTGGTCCCGGCTGTCATTTGTAGATCTTTGACAGTCGTTACTGTTAGTCAGAAGCTGTAAAATCTGACAACCAGTCTTACCATGGGGTATCGTATTACCCAGTGACTGGGTTGTAGAGGTCCGATAGGCAATCAATCCATGTAAAATACTGATATTCAACTGCATCTTGTTCGACTGGAAGCCGACCCCAATGTAGTTGGGAAAAGGCTAGGCAGATGATGATAAGTTACTGACAGCACAGTTTTCTGCTATCTCAAAAACATGTGACTAAAAGGTGTGTAAAACTCCTCACAGCTTCACCGCCACTTGACTGTCCCCATCTTTGTTTTAACGACCTCATATCCTATCATTAATAGCTTTAATTAATACAAATTCTTTAATGTAATAATTGTATTTTTTATTACTGAACCGCTGCTGTCTTCGAGATTACTATGAAATAAGGTTATGGATATATTTCGTCGCAAGTTACTGACGCCTGTGTAAACTGCATCGCAAATGTCACGGTCAACTTTATCACCGTATTATGAATATTACGATTACTTACTGAATGTTAATTCATTATCATGTTCCAGCTGTAATTTTAAAGTTTATGGTTTGGTAAGTCGAACGCCTTTGACAGTTCAAAAATTTCGGGAAGTATGTTTTTTTGATCAGATTTTGTTATAAGATCAATTTTACGATGTAATTTTGTTGTACTGAACGGCTGAACGCGTCTTAACACGGTCGTTCCCATTTTTCTGTCTTCTTCTCAACCATTACTTTATTTCTTTACTAGTTCTTCAGTCAAGTTATTAAACACTTTATTCAGGGAATCGTTCTCATTATCGAAATCGATTTGATATGTTAATTAAGTACCTGTTCCACTCCTTACAACACTAAGACTTCATAAGACACAATATTCGTTCATTAATTTGCACAGGTGATCTAGTATCCGGCTACTTTTTGTGGTAACAACTTTATTATGACAAAAGATAAGTAAAAATGGACCTTATGTCAAAAGAGGGAAGATTGAAGCTATGTGTATAAAGATTGCAAGCATATGGCTAGTAGTTCTGCAATTATTGAAGAACATATGCTTAAAGGCACGTGCCGAGCAGAACAGGAATGGACAGCTATTGAGCCATTTTTTTATTCCAAAAAGGTTTGCTTGTTTTTTCTTATTTTTTTTTTTTGAGATGACAAAGGAATTATTTTTTGCAGTAAATATAAATGAGGGTTATTGCTATGGTGATTCGGGATATTTTGTGCAAAGTGTCGATCAAATTATTTGTGCTATAAATTAAACGTAGACGTAGTGTAGTAATCTCTAGTGTAAATACTACGGAATTGAAAAAATTTGGTTTTCTGGTAGTTTTACATCTTTTCTGACTCATTGCGTCTTTTTATCATGAATTAAGAGCAGCAGTGGTGGCCCGACTTAAACAGCCTGCTAGGTCGTGGGTTCGAACTCAGCCAGGTGAATGTGTAATTTATGTCACCTTTGTGTCATTTATGTCAACACCACAGCTCTCAAATAGGTAAAGGTAAACATCGTGAGGAAACCAAAAATTTGAAGACATAGTGACATCTACCAATCCGCACTGGGCCCGCGTGGTGGATTATGGCCCACTTCCTCTTATAGATAGGAGGCCTGTGTCCCAGCAGTGGGAACATTATAGGCTGATGATGATGATGGAGTCTAGTATCATGAGCTGAATTTGTCATAAAAAATTGTGCTTTGATTACCTTACATAGGTATCCATTTTTATATTAGTTCTTTCACAATAAACGGTCTATAGTATGCATCATGTGTAGTACCATGTAAATTAAAGTACGATTATTAATTCGAGTCAGTAAAATGACAGGGCAACTGTCACTGATACAAAGAAATTTAGTACATTTCATTCATGTTTTAGTACATTTCATTCATGTACAAATGTCATTTTACTGACTGGAATTAATAATCGTACTTTAATTTACATGGCACTTATTTATCTTTAATCTAACTGGGTATTAAAAATAAAATTAAATTTAAGACTTCGATAAAAAATAATGAGAAATGTAATGAAAAACAGTCAATCAAATTAACTTTTACGCCTATAAAAAGTATAACATTTTTAATTGCAATTTATACCTAAATGCATTAAATAGGAACATAAAATCTTCGTTGCTATGTAAGTTAGGTAAATAAAAATACTTAATACGTATGCAATAATTTTTAATTTTTCAAGTTTTAGGGTTCCCGCGTACATAAAGGATAAAACCTCCCGTCCGTCTGTCTGTTTGTCTGTCTATCTATATGTCTGTCAGTCTGTTACCAGCCTGTATCTTATGAACCGTCATAGATAAACTGTTGAAATAAAGGGTGTTTAAAACACCCTTTATTTCAACGGGAGCTCCCAAACAGCATTTTTTTTTGACGTGGCCCCCCACAACGCAACAACTCTAGAAGGTTGATGCTGCTTAACTGGACCCGTACAACATTATTTTCTTACCATTTTTATAGGTGACGGTGCTGAACCCTCCGTGCGCGAGACCAGCTCACACTTGGCCGATTTTCTATCATTTCTTTAATATTCTCTTTTACACGCAAAAAGTGTTTAAACAATCTTCTCCATTACATTTTCTGTTCTCCCCACCACAAATTTTTTTTTATAAAAATCTGTCTGTAATACAAAGGCCTGCCACCAGTGGCGTTATCTTCATACAAGCCCAAAAGCCCGCATGCGTTAAAAATGCTCGATAGAGAATCAATGTCAAACCCGAACTATTTAAAAATTCGCGCGCTTAATTCTTATCAAAATAACACAAAGTATCTACCTATGCCACACTACTACGCATCGCGATTGGTCGAATGGTCGCGCGCAGAGTTTCGCATTTGCAGCATCTACATAAATATAGCTATCACTAGAGATGTGCCGTTGCCGGCAATATTGCCCAAGGTGGGAATATAGGTGGAAATATTGCCGGCAATATTGCCGGGAGTGGAAATATTTGGGAATATTGCTTAATTTTAAGTCAAAGTGAGTGCGAAAACTATGTAACACACTTAAAATTATTATTTACAGATCATGGTATACATTATATACAAAAAAAAATTTTTTTTTCGTAAAATTGCCAAAATTGCCGGCAATTTTGGCAATATTCCCGGTATTTTACCGGCAATATTGCCCATTGTTGCCGGACACGACTGTGAATATAAGAAATTACACATACATTTTAAGATAAGAATTGACGATAATTGTATATTGAATAAAAAAGCATAAATTCGAATAATTTATTTTAATGTTGTAGTTTAATCTAGTCAACGAATGCACAAAGCATAGAGGGAAATTCTAGAAACACATTTTTCACATTTTTTAGGTGAACATATCAAAACCATGAGCTCTGGGGGGGGGGGAAGGTACCATTTTTTGGTGTTTCGCTTACATCTCGGAAAACCATGCGTTCTAGCAGCATAGCGTGTGTGAACAAAATAAAAAACTAAATCAATTTTCCGTAAGTTTTACTCAGTAAGCATTTCAATATCTTGTAAGTTTTCGAGTTTTCATAGTTTTCGAGGTATCCGCTTTTGAAGGTCTGTAATTTAGGGGAAAAAATATTTTTAGTTTCGCGCATTTGGAAAGTTGTATTTGATATCGCCATAGATCCAGAAAGCAGTAGCAGTTGATTCAGACCCTCCCTTCACCACCTGCGATGAACAGAGCCAGCATGCTGCATCTTGAGGTGATATGGGCCTCCAGATCTTTATCTGGAGGCCCACGGACATTGAGAGAGACCCCTTCGGGTATCTCTCAATGTCCACCAGGTATAAGTACTTAAATTCGGTGACCACCATCAAGCTTGATATGTCTTGTCTTCCCCCACCGAGGGAGCAGTAAAAATTAGCTTAGAAACTCATTTAAATTATACTAGGTACTTACAGACTAGGTAGGACTGTACTATGTAGGAGGAAATCCGCACCCATAAGAGATGCGGTAAAACTATCTTTGGAAACTTTAGTTCTTTTTTGTTGTAAACAATTTTCGTATAGGTACGTATTAATTTTTGGTCAAGTGTGAGTTGCCCACAAAAATACAGGGAGGAGTAGAGAGCCTGAAAAGACTGCTGCTGCTTTCTGGATTTATGGCAATATTAAATAAGACTTTCCGAATGCAAAAAGGTAAATATGGTTTTTTGAAAACTATACAAGATATCGAAATGTGTACTAAATAAAACTTATAGGAAATTTATTCAGCCTTTGTTTTATTCATACAATCCATGCCGCTAGGAGGCATGGTTTCCGAGTTATAAGTGTAAATCAAAAAATGGAACCTTTAAACCCCCCTCCCCCACAGCTCAAGGGCTAGTGGCGGGGACTTTTGATAATTATATTCACCTCCTAACTAGTTCAAACAAAGTAACGTAGTCCAAAATCGTGTTCCAAGAATTTCCCTCTATAACTGTTCGTTGAGTGGGCTACTAGTTTTTCATGCTAAATCACATAGCAAAAACAACGAATATAAGTACCTATACAATATGGAAGTATAAATCTCTGTCAAAACTACAAATAATCAACAAAAATAACATTATTTGAATGCATTTGTTTCGGTAATTCTTACATAATCAGTAAATCACCGTTTAGAGTAACAACTTAGTAGTTTTTATAAGGCGGACTTAATGCCGCAACGTATTATCTACAGTAATATAAACTGCACCCGCAGTAATAATAAAATATACTGGTGTTATTTGACTGGCAACTTTGGCAATATTGCCAAAGTTGCCGGCAATTTTGGTATTTTACCGGCAGTGGCAATATTGGGAATATTGCCGGCAGTGGGAATATTGCCATCAGGCACATCTCTAGCTATCACGCTTACACGTACCGGGCTTTTACCGGGCTTTCAAATACTATCTCTCGTCACTTTCGCACTTATAGCGATGTGCCGTGTCACGAGTTAGAACCTTGTGCGTCTACAAATCGATCTGTATGAAGATTTAAGCCCTGCATGCGTATGAAGTTGTACGCGTATTGTCACTTTGCAAACTCTGCAGTGTTGCCGTTTTAGCGACCGTTGTGAGATCTTGGAGATTTTTAAAAAGTTTAGAGACTTTAAGATTTAGCAACAATAAAAACTAGCGACTAAAATAATTGATTGATTTAACTGTAATGTTAACATGTTGGTGCAGTAGTTGGAATACTCTGCAATAGATGGCGCTAAACGTCACCATGAGACGTTAGAAATGGAATGAAGAATTCGCCGTGGCGGTTACGATCCTCGGTGGCTCGGTTGGAAATGAGCGTCGGATGTACTGAAACCGAAGGTCGCAGGTTCGAATCCTGTCCGCGGTTCGAATTTTTCTTTCCAAAGAAAATCTTTGAAAATTCGCTACGCATGCGTTAATGCGTTTAATATTTAAAAATATTAAAATAACTTAAATAACGAAAATAAATATTCAAGCAATATCATAAATATACAAAATTGCGACTTCTAGCTAGATTTTTCATATACCTGGGGAATTTTTTTGCCTAAATGACAACACTGCAACTCTGCGTAAGTAATTCCCGACACCCGAGTGCAACTCACTTCAGTTTCGTTTGCTTGAGTGGGAAAAAGTTTTGTTGTTAAAGTTTTTTGTGTGTTTTCTTAGATTTTCTCAGTGACACAATTGTTTTAGTGACTTACCTACAACCATGGAAGTAATAGTACCTTGTGAGGATTTAAAATGCGTTCAAGTTTTGATTGGCGAAGTTAAGGTAAAATCTTTAAACTTTGCTCAGAAAAAACAGTTAATTTCTTCATTAAAACCGACGCCTAATCTGTGTATTTCTCAGACCAGTAAATCGCAAAAACGAAAATTTAATAGATCAGTGTTTAAAACTAGTTGGATTGTTGGCTGTTCGCACACTAATAAGTTGTATTGCTGGTGCTGCATATTTTTTTCGAATGAAGATTCCGTTTGGAATACATCTGGTTATAATGATTTATCACTCACATTTTCCTACAGAGGAATTAGATTCATTATTTGACATCTATGCAAACTATTTCGACAAACAAACATTAAAAAGCCAATTGATTTGCCTGTATTCTAGTCCTGATCTGAAAGATCGTAATGTTTTCGAATTAATTGATTTCATTCATGAGAATAACCTCGAAGATGCCTTTCCCGAGCTGTTAAAGTTAGCGTATCTTGTTGTAACTATTCCGGCTACAAGTTCTTCCGCGGAACGTGCTTTTTCGTCTCATAAACGTATCCATACCTATCTGAGAAATACACAAGGTCAAGAGCGTCTTTCCGAATTATCAATGATAGCTATTGAAAAGCAGTTGTTGGTAGAATTAAAACGATCACCAACATTTTACTCTAATGTAATTAAATAATTTCTTAAGAAAGATAGACGATTGCAATTGGAATATAAATAATGTAAGTATTTAAACTCTTTATAACATTCTATCTAGCTATTTTTTAACTTTCGTTTTGTAACTTTCTGTTTTGTTTTTTGTCTGTAACTTGTTAGTTCTGTTACGAAGCAAGTAACTATGTACTAACCATAACTTTGTTCCCTCAAGCAATGAAGCAAACCAAACGGCTTTTTTCAAAGCCACCGGAGGTATGCAATTGCTGATATATTATGTTTATTATATTCAATCTAGCACTAGCATGCCTTCAGTGAGCTTTCTGCTTTGGTTACCTTTTATTAGATATTCTAATCACGAGTTCGTATGTAATAGCAGCTAATCGATTGCTATTAGATATCGCAGTTCTGTTTAGTAGTAACATTGTCAGCGTTTTTCTATATTGACAGTCGATACCTTTTTTTTTTTGCGTGGTAAAATCATCAAATGAGTCCTCCCACCCCGGGCAGGAGGGACTGTCAGACTTGTACTGACTAAAATCCACGGTGTCCTTCGGTAGCCCTTTGAGTATCGGAGTCGCGGTATACGTATGTCCCGCAACCCCAGCAAGGCTATGGCCCTCTATAGGGGGGCCCCGTCATGCTCATCTATACTTAATAATGGTAAAGCTGAAGAGTTTGGTCACGGGACTTACCGAATTATCGTGACCCTGGAACATAAAGGGCTATTGAAGGACACCGTGGATTTTAGCCAGTACGAGTCTGACAGTCCCTCCCCGCTCTACCCTAGGTGGAGAGGACTCATTTGATGATTTTACCACGATAAAAAAAAAAACTGAGGAGTGTTTGGTTGAACGCTCTTATCTCAGGAACTACTCATCCGAATTGAAAAAATATTTTTGTGTTGGATAGTCTATTTAGCGAGGAAGACTATATGCTATATAACATCACGCTACGACCAATAGGTGCGGAGCAGCGGCGGTGAAATCACGGGGAACAGATAATTTTCTATGCGATTATGTGTGTTGGTCATAGTATCTGAAGTTGGTGAAGATTTTGGCAACATTCCTGTGCTTGTATGTAGTCCGAGCCAAAACTCCTATTTTTTTTTATCCGGGCTCTAGGAATTAGGCATCAGACGTTTATGATCTTCGATTTGGACGACCCCATTGTCGCTGGCATAAGCAACAGGATCCGCGTACGAAGTCGCGGGCAGAAGCTAGTGTAGAAATATGGAGGTTTCGTATGAGAATGCAGCAATGTAGAAGGATGTATGGCCAATGTTGGTCTTTGGGTACGAAAGTTAAAGACATTGGGGTGAATGTAGGAATGTTGTAATATTGCTTTTCGTTATTAAATTAAAAGTGTTTATTTAGACGGAAATACATACCTGTTAATTTTGGGAACACCCAAATACTCCGAAATATTTTATTCCGAATTTCGATATTCCGATTTTCAAAACTCCGAATATCATAATACCTAAAAATTACAATATCTATTATTAAGAATCTCGAAATTTATTTGACCGAAAGTCATATGTCCGATTGCTTCATTTTCCGATTTTCACATATTCGAAAAATGTAATGCTCGATGAGTTCTCATTCCGAAAAACGAAATTCCGATTTTCAATATTCCGAATAAACTTATTTTTTCGGAATATTGAAAATCGGAATTTCGTTTCTCACTCTACAAAGTCAGTGACGGAAACCAAAAGGCGTGTCCTCTTAACTTTCACTGTTTGCCTTCAGGATTTTTATTGTTATTAGGAGAACTTAGGATCCAAGAGCGAGCGAAGCGAGCTCGGGACCTGGGGCACCCCGACTCGGACAGGTTAGGTTCGAAGGGGATGGCGGGGTCTGAAAGACCCCGCCATCCCCTTCGTGTTAGGTTACTTTAAACCTTGCTCACAGAACTAGGAGCCCCGCGAAGCGGGGCTCCGTTGACCTACCTTGGTAGGTGGTAGTCAACAAATTGACCAAGGATGCAAGAGCGAGCGAAGCGAGCTCGGGACTTGGGACACCCCGACTCGGACAGGTTAGGTTCGAAGGGGATGGCGGGGTCTGAAAGACCCCGCCATCCCCTTCGTGTTAGTTTACTTTAAACCTTGCTCACAGAAATAGGAGCCCCGCGAAGCGGGGCTCCGTCGACATGCCTTGGTAGGTGGTAGTCAACAAATTGACCAAGGATGCAAGAGCGAGCGAAGCAAGCTCGGGACTGGGGTCACCCCGACTCGGACAGGTTAGGTTCGAAGGGGATGGCGGAGTCTTTCAGACCCCGCCATCCCCTTCGTGTTAGGTTACTTTAAACCTTGCTCACAGAAATAGAAGCCCCGCGAAGCGGGGCTCCGTCGACATGCCTTGGTAGGTGGTAGTCAACAAATTGACCAAGGATGCAAGAGCGAGCGAAGCGAGCTCGGGTCTGGGGACACCCCGACTCGGACAGGTTAGGTTCGAAGCGGATGGCGGGGTCTGAAAGACCCCGCCATCCCCTTCGTGTTAGGTTACTTTAAACCTTGCTTACAGAAATAGGAGCCCCGCGAGCGAAGCGGGGCTCCGTTGAACCACCTTAGTGGTGCTATAACCCAGGATGCATTTTCGACCTGACGGACCCGAATCGGAATTCTAATAATCGGAATTTTAATATTCGGTATTCGTGTTATTGATGTTTCGGAAAATATATTAAGTCGGAATTTTTGATATTCGGTCTATTGAAATTCGGTATTTTGAAAATAGTAATTATAATCGTTAGGAATTTTGAAATTTCGGAATTATTAAAATAGGAATAATGATCCATCGCAGTTGTTATATTAGGAATTATGAACCATTCGGAATTATGAAAATCGGTATTTTGAAATTCGTATTTATGAATTTCGGAATAAAGTTTTTCGTATTATCGTAGTGTACCCGTTAATTTTACTCCCATATAATAATAATATTCCACAACTATCACACAACGCCATCTAGTCCCAAGCTAAGCAGAGCTTGTGTTATGGGTACTAGACAACTGATAAACATACCTATATATTTCTAAATACATACAAATTATAGATAAATTACACCCAGACACAGAACAAATGATCGTGCTCATCACACAAACATTTGTCCTGGGTGGGAATCGAACCCACGACCCCCGGCATAGCAGTCAGGGTCACTAACCTCAATCAGGGTCTAGTGACCAACAGGCAAAAAAGTACTTGCAACAAAATTAAATAAAAATAAGTGAATGGATAGATAAACTAATCCATTTTCTAATCTAACGTTCAACTATCGTGACATATAAACATGACATAACAATTAAAGATAGCCACTAATAGCAATAGCCATTAGGGTGACATAAGAAAACGTTATCGTTTTTCCTTAGGTACGCCACGTGGTTGCGTCACGGATTCAAAGACCTTCTATGCGTTACTAAGTTCCTGGTACTTTGATCTCACGTTAAGACGTCTTAATCCGGTTTTAAGGGTTTAAGATTTGAACTGAGATCTATGTAAGTTAGTTTTGTGTTATTTTAACGTTTATGTATAAAATAAATAAATGTACTTTGATATCGGATGTGATGAAAATGTGTCTGCTTTTTTTATTTCTTGTTCGAAGCTGTATTATTTCATAGTGCTTTTTTAAATTAGTCTGTCATTCCAAGCTGGGTCCACTTTACGGATTGTGACCCAGTCATTCTAACACAGAGGTCCAGCAGTGGGGAAAATATAAGATAGTTATAACAAACTAGGTTATACTCGTATTTAGTAGCGAAACGCCACCTAAGAAATGGGTGTTAACATGCAAACATGTTAAAACAAAAAAGTACAACTCTTGTTAAAATTCTTTGAAAACATATTATAAATACAGGACAACTACGGCTCTTATTTTCCGCGTTATATGGTTGAAAATTGGTGAAACGTCATTGTCTTGTATATCACTAATTGCACATACTTAGCCATATTTGTTCCTATTCAGACCCTAATAAATTATAACACAATAATTGACAACTTATTAAAAACATAAACGTTATGTAAATACATTACATAGGTATTTGCAGCTTGTATGTTCCTGTTGATAGTCAGTGCCTGGATCTAGATGCGATCTAGATAGCCTAGGTATTATATTCTGATACACCTTGGCTTGATAAAGGTATAATTATTTTTATTCGAAATGGGTGTTGTAGTGTACCTATCTATTAATAGTTATGGAAATCAGTCAGTTTTTTTTTTTTAGGTGGTAAAATCATCATATGAGTCCTCGGGCGGGGCGGAAGGGACTGTCAGACTCTTACTGACTAAAATCCACCCGTGTTCCTTCGGATGTCCTTTACGTTCCGGGGCCACGGTATCCTGGGTTAAGAAAAAACCCGCGACCCCAGCAGGCATTTGGCGCGAAACACGACGCGCCACCGACCCGGGCTTGGTCCTTGGCCGGACGGCGAGTTACCCATTACTCACCGTCCACAAGCCCGCTCCGCCGCTGTTCCCTCTGCTGATCAGAGGGACACGCGTTGGAGCGTCCACACGACAGGCTATTCGCATACGGGCAAAGAGACCCCTTAGGCACACAGTGCCTAAGAGTTTTTGCCCGCATCCCAGGGTGCACCGGCCCGAGAAACTGGTCTTCCCCCCGGACGTATCCGAGAGGGAACTCCAGTCCACGGGCGCACGTGGAGGTTTCCTGTCTTAGCACCCCATGGAACTCAGTCTTACGATTATCAAGTATTAAGTCGGGTAGCTGTCATTAGTGTCAACTGTCAGTTATCACCATAGACATAGAGCATGGATGGAGCAGTATTACCTCATCATCAGCCTATAATGTTCCCACAGTTGGGACACAGGCTTCCACTCTGTGAGAGAGAGTGGGTTTAATCCACTACGCGGGCCTAGTGCAGGTTGGTAGATGTCACAATGTCTTCGAATTTGATGGTTCTAGGACATGCTGGTTTCCTCACGATGTTTTCCTTCACCGTTTAGAGATCAGTGGTGATGAACGAACCCACGACCTAAAACTTGTAAGTCGTGGCCGATACTAGTGGGTCACCACAGTTGTGTAGTCTCTCAGTATCTACCAAAAAATGCCACACTCTCTTGAGAGAGAGAGAAAAAAGTACAGGACCTTCAGACCCAACCACGGCGAAGCCAAATGGAAGGATAATGACTGTAAGATATCGATAAAGTCTCTTTCAATCTAAATAGTATGAAAATTTGACGGATTGATTGGCGCAGTAGCTGAGCGGTCGAATGCTGCTCTACGTGTCACAGGTTCGATTCCGAACAGACATTTGTATGAACTGCAAGTAGTTGTTCCGTGTGTGAGCGTTTGTGTATGTGAGTTTTTATGTTTTTAAACGCACCCACGACACACGAGAAATTCCAAGTGTGGGAGAACTTTTTTCAAAAAAAATGTAAATATTTTGATGTGCGTGCTTAATTACTTACCTTGCGTTTTTCAAATCCTATAGTATCAAATAACTGATTAAGCCATTAATTTTACCGTTTCCTTCAATAAAAATAGTAATGGCGGCCAAGCCAGCAATCTGAGCGGAGATTAGCTATTTTCGCGGGAGATATTACAATATCTTTACAAGTGTTTTCGCAAGCAAGTAAATACACTCCCTGTCCCTTTAATTATACCAGATATATAAAAATAGGCATAAATCTACCAACAATTAAATAAGATATAATTTGGTCAACATCATCACCATCAGCCTATAAATGTTCCCACTGTTGGGACACAGGCCTCCTGTCTGTGAGAGGGAGTTGGCCATAATCCACCAATCGGGCCCATTGCGGGTTGGTAGATGTCACATTTCTTCGAATTTTTGGTTCTAAGACATGTCGGTTTCCTCACGATGTTTTCCTTCACCGTTTTGAGAGAGCAGTGGTGATGAAATGAATAACACAGAGTAATGCGCCTGACTGGGTTCGAACCCACGACCTACAACTCGTAAGTCGAGGCCGATACCACTGGGCCACCACTGCTCCTCAGTTCAATTTGATCAATTTTTGGTTATTCATGGTCATATGAGCCACGTAGCCATTTTGATAGAAGCCTAGCCTATGATTATTTTTAAAAATATACCAAACCGTTACACTTAAACAAACTTTTTAGCACGATACACGATTATCTTACTCCACCTTTTTTACTACCGAATACATTCAATAAATCATTTATAACGGATACGCACGATCTTTTTAATTTTTCGCGTGAACCATAGACAAGATGTTTATCTGCGCGGGATGCGTTTAAAAACTCTATGATAAACGATCCTAGCGTAGCAGATGATACTTTTTGGTAAAAAATTGGTTTTACGAACGAAACGTGTTGTTCGAAAGCTATTTCTTTTTTACTTTTTCGTGTTGCTATTAAAATTAGAATTGCTTTTGGGCAAATAAATACGAAACAGGGATGTTAAAATTGAGTTCGGAAACATTTATGGAATAGGATCCAAGTTATTAGCGGTCAAGGCTCCAGACATCTCTAAAGACGTTCAAAGGTAAAGCTCGCTGTCCAGAAATCAGCTGTATCAGGATCCACCTGCCTTCAGGAAGTCTCCTCAGGTTCTTGGCAATTAAGTTAGTGCTTGTTTCCATTATTATAGGAATGATGATCTCTGACTCTTTTTATGTTGTAATCTTTTTTTTTTTTGGGACAATCCCACCACACAATTCCCAAACTACTGCAACTCATGAAAGCCAGAATCAACAGTGGTAACCACCAGAAAAGCGCCGAGACAATGAAGCTCGACGTGTCCCGGAGAATGAATTTACCTGCCTTGCATCCTGCAACGAAATGAATCAGAAAAGAATAGTGGAGGAGTAGGAAAAATTTGTTTCCACTTCCTTCCATGCAAGCAGGAGACAGAACAAAACAAGGCCAATAGGCACAAAGGGACATTACAACTGGGAGAAGCCCAGTTGCATAGCACCACGGGTAAAAATTACTACTATTATACGTATTAATGGGTCCTAAATTGTGAGCTGCTATTATGTTTTAATCTATGAATAATTATTGGTTTCTATGCAGGGTAAAATAGTTTGAACCATACATGCGATATCACGCCTAAAGTACTGAACCAATCATACTGAAATTTTGCAAATAAGTTATGAGGTATACAGAAATAGCGAGATCGCCTCACTTCACTTTCATGTCGAAAAAGTACCGGTCCCGTGGAAAACAACAATAACTCTGACGTCTTATTGTAATAGATGGCGCTACGTGTCGCCGAATTGAATTTCAAAATCCAAATTAATGCGGGTGGAGCCACGGGAATTTATTTTAATTTTCTTGTATTTCAATGTTTAATACATGAATATGCTTCTTAAATTTTTCTTCATTTAAAATTGAATCTGGAGTCAATTCCATTTTCTTCAATGTGTGTAAATGTTGAACATATCGTTAAAGTGTTGTTATGAGTACTTCATAATTTGGCTTGTAAACAGTCTTTCTATATGACCACTGTTTTGATGAATGATTTTTTCTTATTTTCCTGGTTTCCGGTTCCAGAAGGATCCTTTAGAAGGCATTTATCATGATTACTTTTAGAAATATTGTGAATGAAGTTATGTAATAGTTCCTTCCAGTTAGTAGGACTTATTAATTGCAAATTAGCCATGGTTCTAGGACATACCTACCGGTTTAATTAATTCAATATGAATGTTTAAATAGCACTCCTGACGTTCAAAAACTGTAATGAAAATATTATGTAAAAGCTGACCGCGAAAAATAGACTAAGTCATAAGTTAACTCACTATAGTAACAATCAGCAAGCCTGTAGCATAAATCAGCAAGACTATATCAAATATTATCAAGACTATAGCAAAAATGAACAGGACTATAGCAAAAATCAGTGCGACTACAGCAAAATTCAGCATCTATTCTTTGATTTGCAGATTTGGTGCCCATATGCACTAAAAGTAATTTTAGCCGTATGCCCTAAGACCTATTTACCATATACTAGTTCCGTTAGCCACATTAGCAGTTACATAACGTTATATTCTTCAGTGTTAGACTGTGAGGAAGCAACGGGCTTATTAGAATACAAGTTGCATTTCTCACGCGTCCCCATACACGTGAGAGTGGTCGCAAAAACCATAGCCATCTTTAACACGGAAACGTTTATGATTACGAAACGCATTTAGGGTTGCGTATGCGTATGGGGAAATTCTTAGGGCAAAATGGCGGTCGCCTTTAAAACCTCTGTTTGTGAGATTGTTGATGGTATATGTTTGATTGCAGTATTTGATATTTTGTATAAACCGGGTTTGAATTTAAAGGGTAATCAAGTTTTTTTTTAAGAATCAAAATTGCCTAGAGTTGAAACATTTGGAAGAGACCTACATTCCCTGGGTAGATAAAGAGAGAGAATAAAAAAGAAAGTATTTTACTATTGACTCAACATGATTTCTCGCACTGCCATTTTCTTTCTTCATCTAGCCGTTTTTTTATATTATATCAAATTTACAATAAAAAGATCGCATTTTTCTTCACTTATAGGTATATCGACCGAAAAACATTAAATTAGTGATTTCTGGAGGCTTTACAGAGGCCTTTGTAGGCCCAAAAATCTTTCAAAGTCACCAATACTTCAACCTTGTGCAAATTCAGCGGATTCTCATTCATTATCACTCTGGACCTCCACTAGGCCAGACTAGTCTGAAAGCGTTAATTTAGCTAATTTAATAGGTAGGGCGAAGTATCCAATAGTTGACCCCCACCAGTTATTGACCTCTTAACAGTTTTTATCGGATTAAATACCTAATACTAGCTACTTCATTCCATTGCACTATTCAATTTAGAATTAGGCCCGACCCTATTCGGAAATGCTTATTTACCAAACATAGGCCTTTGTTTACCTCACCATAGTAACAGATTGCGTAAAGTAAGGTAATTTGCGCTCTCAAGCCCTTGATTGGAGCGAATTCGGTAACAAGATGCATTACAATATGGCGATGTGCATAATCGTGGATTGCTGTGCATTGACCGTTCAGAACTGTTTTCAATGATTTTACTATGCAGTTTAGAAATGTATTTGGCTAACCTAAATAAAATATGTTACTGGCGTTTTCCAGCTAGTTTTACCTCTTTTCTCGTGGCCTTTTTTTTTTTTTTTTTTTTTTTACGTGGCAAAATCATCAAATGAGTCCTCCCACCCCGGGCAGGGCGGGAGGGACTGTCAGACTTGTACTGACTAAAATCCACGGTGTCCTTCGTTAGCCCTTTGTGTGCCGGAGTCGCGGTATACGTATGTCCCGCAACCCCGGCAGGACTGTGGCCCTCTATAGGGGGGCCCCGTCATCATGCTGACGCTCCTTGAGGCGCGCGTGGGACACAACGCGCCGTCGACCCGGGCATGGTCCATGGTCGGACAGCGAGTTGCCCTTTACTCGCCGCCCGCATGCCCGCGCCTACGGTGGCCGGAGATCGTCCCGCGACATCCGTCGCCGTGGGCGTCTACCACTGCGTCTCGGGCGGAGGGAGGACGGTATCCTCTCCCTCAAGCGGCCCGCCTCCTCCTTCGCGAGCATGACTGCTTCGCAGAAGGAGGCGACCGCCTCCCACTCCGTCTCGCCCCGCAGCATGGCCGCAACCAATGCCGGGCGCGAGAGGTCTCCGCCTATCGCCGCAGTGAGGACACGGCGGTGCTCCGCCCAAGCTGGGCAGTCCTGCACCGTATGCTCCACCGTGTCCTCCGGGCGATCCTCGCAGTGGTGACACCCGGGCGTTTCCTCCTTTTTTATCATGCACAGGTACCTCCCGAAGCTGCCATGTCCGGTGAGGACCTGTGTCATGCGGTAGGTGAGGACGCCGTGGGACCTATCCAGCCACTCCTCAAAGAGGGGTCTTACAGCCGCGATTGCGGCTAGCCCGTACCTCGGTTGCGATAGTCGTTCTCTCCAAACTGCCCTGAGATCGCGCCGGAGCTCTTCCCGCCGCGCCTCGACCTCTCGAGGCAGCGGGGATACACCCCGACGCTGCGCCTCCACGCGCCATTTCTCGTGGCCTTAAGGTTTGTGCCCTAGCTAAAATTATTATGAAAGGGCTGAATTCCCGTTGTTATGATGTCTTAAAAAGAGCCCCTGGGCAGATACTGTTTTAAATAAATAATCGATTCAATAAGGCTTCTAAAGCTACTTCTACTTATTATAAAAGTGGATTTTAAAATGAGAATGTCTGAAAATCTACTAGAACCCGCAATAATTTTAAACTTACGGAATCCTCGTTAAGACATGTTTCGGACTTATCCCAATTTATTTTTTTATACCGCCAAATGCGTTCAGAAACCAAATGGTCCGACCACATTTCACACCCGGAAACACATCTAAACTTTTTTGCCGCGAACCTTCTTTGAGTTTAATTTTTAAATTCGAATGTCACCATAACTTTATAGATAAGACGTAGAATGGAACAGGTATTTTTGAAATTTAAATGATAATTTTGGCGCTTAACGTCGAAAAATAAATTTCTATGTTTTAAATAGTTATTTCTGTGCAACTTGCTCTTTTTTACTGAGCCTTGTTTATTTTGATTGCTATAAAGCATCTTATGTTGCTGAATGTAAAATTACATAATTTATTTAAAATAAGGCTCGATTACAATAAAGAAAACCGGCCAAGTGCGTGTCAGGCCACGCACAGTGTAGGGTTCCGTAGTTGCCCATCAAAATACTTATGCGAACTAACTAAACTAATTCGCTGAATTTAATTTTAAAAAGAAGATTTTTCAAAATCGGTCCAGGCGTCTTTGAGAAATCGGGGAAAATACATTAAAAAAAAGATTACGACGAATTGAGAACCTCCTCCTTTTTTGGAATTTAGTTAAAAATAGTTGACAATAAAAACCTACCTATCCCCAAAACATACCCACCTATTATAGCTGTAAAAATAAAGTTGACAGACTTACATTTGCAGTTGAAGTACATGTTCTCCGATACATTTTGTTTAGAAAAATATGTTATCCAAGTACGTTTTATAAGTTGGTCGACTATTACTCGTAAACTTGTAAAGCCTACTTAGTCATGATAATTTTCTTTTAAACTTCGTTATATATACTACTATTGTGAATTTTTTCACACCCTCAAACATAACCGTTTAGCTGGTAGAGGGGGGGGACACTCGAGTCGAGCAAAAATTTGCACTTTAAAGCTTAATATTTCATAAACGAATCTTTTTATCAAAAAACCGGCCAAGTGCATGTCGGGCCACGCACAGTGTAGGGTTCCGTAGTTGCCCAACAAAATACTTATGCGAACTAACTAAACTGATTCGCTGAATTTAATTTTAAAAAGAAGAATTTTCAAAATCGGTCCAGGAGTCTTTGAGAAATCGGGGACAATACATAAAAAAAAAGATTACGACGAATTTAGAACCTCCTCCTTTTTTTGAAGTTATTTAAAAATAGTTGACGATAAAAACCTACCTATCCCCAAAAAACATACCTATAAAAGCTGTAAAAATAAAGTTGACAAACTTACATTTGCAGTTGAAAAGCATGTTCTCCGATACATTTTGTTTAAGAAAATATGATATCCAAGTACATTTTATAAGTTGGTGGACTATTACTCGTAAAGTTGTAAAGCCTACTCAGTCATGATAATTTTCTTTTAAATTTCGTTATATATACTACTATTGTGAATTTTTTCACACCCCCAAACATAACCGTTTAGCTGGTAGAGGGGGGGGACACTCGAGTCGAGCAAAATTTAGCACTTTAAAGCTTAATATTTCACAAACGAATTTTTTTATCAAAAAATTGTTAATGGAAACTCACATTATTTTTTAAAGACCTATTTATTGATACCCCACACTAAGGGGTACGCGAGAAAGAAAAAAAACATCCCCACTTTACGTGTACAGGAGGTACCCTAAAAAAAAATATTTTTCGAGATTTTATTTTACCACTTTTTCGGCACAACAAATCCGTATATTTACACCAAATTACAGCTCTCTAGTACTGTGCGTCTCTGAGCTAAACTGCGGACAGACGGACGGACGGACGGACGGACGGACGGACGGACGGACATAGCGAAACTATAAGGGTTCCTTGTTGACTACGGAACCCTAAAAATTGTTAATGGAAACTATCAATATTTTTTAAAGACCTATTTAATGATACCCCACATTAAGGGGTACGCGAGAAAAAAAAAAAACATCCCCACTTTACGTGTACAGGAGGTACCCTAAAAAAAATATTTTACGAGATTTAATTTTACCACTTTTTGGGCACAACAAATCCGTATATTTACACCAAATTACAGCTTTCTAGTACTGGGCGTCTCTGAGCTAAGCTGCGGACAGACGGACGGACGGACGGACGGACGGACGGAAGGACGGACGGACGGACGGACGGACATGGCGAAACTATAAGGGTTCCTTGTTGACTACGGAACCCTAAAAATGTACAAGTCATAAAAAATGTTCTTATACCACGTTACACTCAAGACTTATAACGATTAAACACGCAATTAGCATGTAGTAATTAAAAATATAATAATACGGCTTGACAATAGAACATAAACAATTAAAATGGATTATTAATCTGCTTGAAGGTAAAGAGATCCTTATCAACTGTCAACTTTGACGTGTGTATGACAGATCATTTATCAAGATGGCGCCGTTAGTTTATGGTCTACGTGTGAGGTGGCGCTACCTGTCATCGCTGACTACTTTTCGGACCTTTTGACCCTTACCAATGAATGAAGAGTGATTCTAGTTGATCGATGTGTAGGATATATTTTTCTAAAAGGCATGTTATCCATTGTATAATATGCCTCATACTTTCTTTCGTTGCGTACTCCTTCTGTCTGGTCTACGCTCATACGTTTGGTTATGACCATAAGCTGGTTGCGAGGACTATGCTGGATTTCAATCGTTTTTTTTTTATTTAAAGATAGGTCGCGTTGGACCACTATTTAGTGAAGATATGGTCGACGGTGAAGCACGCTTGCCTAGATGTAACATGTTCACTCATGACTTGAAGACCCCAAGGCTAAAGCTGTCGGGAAATACAGATTTCCGGCAGGGAATTCCACTCCTTTAATCATTAATTTATTAATTGGTAACTTATTGTTCTACCCACCGCAGAATATGGTGACATTTACTCTGTGCTCTGATGTGCACGACAGTCACTTAAGATTTGAAAACGAATTTCTAAATATGATCTGTCGTCAATACTTCAGTCCAACATCCTAAAAACTCTGTTGGATATAAATAACGCCACAATTTTTATTTGTTATTTTTTTAACCTTTTTTTATACACTGTTGCTTGATAAAATACAAAAAAGAAAATAATATAATTATGTAAAAAGAAAATAAAGGAAATAATAAAAAAGTTTTCTCAGTTAGGTCAATAAATACGTCTTCTAGCTCATTATAAGGATTGCATTCAATAAATAATGTCTTCCAATCTAATACAAGAGAATTGAAATAAACATCTTAGAGCGCGGTTCCTCTATAAATTGTGAACGTCAACAGAGAGTAATTTTATGGTGTTTATTTTACACCATGGCCATTAACCTGTCTTCGGTAGCGAGATCTAACCTATTTGGCTTGAAAATATAGAGTTAAATAAAGCTGAATATTAATATTATCAACTTTAACTGACCAATGGGGAGCTTACTGTCCAGTAATGACCTGCCCCCTAGACAAGTCTAAAAGATTAATTTTAATTTTTGTTTTTATTATGTTGAAGAAATATAGTAATTTTTCCGGATCTGGGTGTTTGTGTATGTGATTTTCTATGTTGTTAAAATAAAGAAAGAAGACTATAAACTATCTCTGTACCGAATATTATCCAGATCCGTTCAGCAGTTTTGAAATGATTGAGTGACAAACATCCGACCAACAGAAAAGTAGCATTAATTTGGTCAACTGGACTGCCTTGCTCGCTTATTTTTTTACTTAAAACCTACTTAAAGTATTAACTGCGTTTATTGTGCGGAAAATTGAAAAGGCGCCTCTAAAGTATGATTCCATCAAATTAACGTCATACGAGTAGTTCCGGTTAACTTTACATTAGAAAAACGTGAAAATCGTGAGACTCCGAACAACTGCAATACAGAAAACTTTAGCACACTAGCGAGCAAAGTATGGAATCACTTACTTGGAAGCTCCTGAAACAATGGATTGATTTGAATTTGGTATCAATTCAAAGTTAACAGTCAAACCTTTAAAATGGTGCCATTTTTATTATTCTTAACTAGTTATATTCAGTACTCAAGATCGCCCCCGGTCGACTGCGCGTTGTGTTCCACGCGCGCCTCAAAGAGTGTCAGCACAATGACGGGGCCCTGCTTAGAGGGCCAAAGCCTGTCGGGGTCGCAGGACTAACGAATTACCGTGACCCCGGAACGTAAAGGGCTGTTGAAGGACACCGTGGATTTTAGTCAGTACAAGTCTGACAGTCTCTCCTGCCCTGCCCGGGGTGGGAGGACTCATTTGATGATTTTAACAACTTTTATTATTTTCTCAAGATTACTTAAGATCGCGCGGAATTGGAGTAAGTGATTACTTTTGTTCATCATCATCAGCCTATTAATGTTCCCACTGCTGGGACACAAGCCTCCTCTCTGTGAGAGGGAGTGGGCCATGATCCTCCACGGGGGCCCAGTGCGGATTGGTGGATGTCACATGTCTTCGAATTTTTGGTTCTAGGACATGCCGGTTTCCTCACGATGTTGTCACTTTTGCTCGCGAGTGTATAAAAGGGATTGGCAAAGGTTGTCTTTGCTCAATATACAGGGAGGAATCGAAATCATGGGCAATATTTTAATCTAAGGCTCTACTCACGATGCTGATTGCATTACGGCTAATAAATCGCAAAACAAAAATATTACTAATGTAATTATGGACACCTTTAAAAATGTAGTATGTCACACTGCAAAGGCTTATTATTGCAAATAAACACGTAAAAGTAATAAAAAATAAATATTAAACCCCAAAAGTCCTAAAGTACCAAAATTTTAAAGCGCAGTAAACCGCGCGCGGAACGAAAGGTAAACAAACATCAAATAATATTAGGCGAAGATACTTGCATTAATAACGTTTTTGAGTTCCGTAATACGATTAGTATCGTTAGTGATGGCCGAGTTTAAATTATTGCTCATTAATAAAATTTCACCCTGTATTTTAACGACTGTTGCCGATAGTTATTATCTAGTTAGACTCCCGCGCACATCGTAAAAGTCGATCATGTTTTAATTTTATTTGCGTATAGTTGAGAAAGGGAGTCTTATGGGCATTTAAAAGTTGCTAATTTATTTTGTGCTGACAGCCAGTGGAATTTATAGATCTCAATAAGACTGTCTATTTTAAGTATTGTATTGCTAAAATAATTAATAAACTGACACTGAGTACCTATCTTGAATAGTTAGGGATGGGTCTAAAAAAGAGATTGCATAGCTTTTTTAATTTAGAAGGTGAAAGTTAAATAAAAAATTAACCGACTTCAAAAATAACCACAAAACAGTGTAAAATAACTTATCCGCGAGAGAGGTCCGCGGTCATTTTTGTTACCGACTTCATAAATAAAACTTTTTTTAGTTCAAATATTCAACCCAAACTCTTGTTAAATATGTAATGCGTAGTACCCGTAATAACATCGTCCAAGTACACAGCGAAAAATGCTCATAAAATAAAAACTACTGAAGTAAATTGAAAGAAATTTTTATGGGACTAAATGACAGATATACTACGTGGAACAAAAATTGAAATGTATGAAGAATTATCAAAATCGGTTCACCCCGTCGTTAGTTATGACTTGAGGTAACAAACATAAAAAAAAATACATTCGAATTGAAAGTCGGTTAAAGAAATACATTTATGATGCTGTTTCAACTATCTGTTTAATATTGTTTCTCAATCTAAATCTCTTTTTTTTAAAGAATCCTTCTGATTTGATTTCTTTAAGATTCGGCTAGACAAAGGACGTTGATCGGTTACAGACAAAAATCGGAATCAAAATTGCGACCGTCTCTGTGTTTTTTTTTTTGACTGACATCTCGCTAGTCAACCTAGAAGAGGTTGTGAGCTGCTTAATCGGAATTTTTGTGGATGCCTTAAATGCATCTAAGACTTTCAGCTAAGGGCTTAGAACTATAATACTACAAATTAAGTGACCACACGCTAAGGGCATCCCCTGCGGAGTACGAACCTCGGTTTAGGGCGTCACTGAGGGAGAACAGCAAGGGACAGGCTAGATCTGAACGATACCATTATTTAGGGGCTAATTTACCGTCTCTGTGTTGTAACCATTAGTGAAATACTCGTATACTTAAAAAAAAAAAACAAAATGGCAGCGTTAGTTCCAATAGGGGGTTTTACTGCGAGTTTTAGCCATCAGTGGCGCTAGAAGCGCATAACGTGAACAATGTTCAAAGTGTGGCTTCGAGTGTGTTTATATTATGTGCGGTGTAGTGTTTAACAAGTTAATCATACAGCAAATGACATCATGCGCTGGTAGCGCTATCTGAGCCGAGCTTTGCGTGAAACCTCCCATTTCTACCACGCGCCGAAAATTATTCTTGTAGGTACAACTATAAAGCCTTTTTGGACACGAGACAGTGCAAAACAACAGTAGCGGCCACGTGACACGCAACGGAAATCCATAAACGGTACTTACAATAAAAGTCATAATATTTATGTGAAAATTACCGGTGTTGTGGCATAATGTATAACATTGTGTGATAACCGAACGATTAAGGGGAAAATGCAGTTAAATCGATGTTACGTGTACCAAGGTAGGTAATAGGATTCTATCAACACCTCTGCTTGTATAAATTATGTCATTGTTCTTGTTTTTGTGCTTTACAATCAAAATTTGTCTTAAGATAATGATTTTACTCACATAATCATCTTTTTTCCAAAAGATTTTATGTTCTGTGTATTTTTAGGTCTGTTATCCAGACACTAGCATTATTCTAGACCTGTATACTATCTAGATAGCTAAGTTTTTATGCATAACAAAACTTTAATCTCCAAAACCACATCAAAACTGTTAACACGACAACAAAATTCGGATACACACAGAAATATTCTATGCTCGTGTCCTTTAATTCAAAACCTTATCCTTCTTAGAATTATAGTCCTCATTCCAGAGAGGAATGACTCTAAAACTAGATGTTATCAACTCGGGGGCCGCAGGATGGTCAGTCGTCGGGCGAGTAAGTAATGTCCGAGCGGTCCTGTACAGAGAGTACATACAAGTTGGGCAATTTAAACATGGAAGTACTTATGAACTGCCCTGACTACTCTGCAGGTTTAGGGGAGCAATGACCTATATCCTAGCCGGCCTGCGCACACGCCATAACGATTCAACTACACAAAACACTCAACAACTATACTAAACTCTATTTTTTGTGTATTAGAATCGAGTTCTAATCATAGATTTCAGGATGCGTATCAGAATTTAAAAAAGTCATACGTCAGATTTGGCGGCAATTCCAATTTGATTCGTATTGGAATGTGGATAGTTCGGTATTTGAAAATTGTTGCTGTCATTTATAGTATGTTTGGGCGCCATGGAGGATTGTGAAGTTTATGTTTTTTAAGAATTTATACTGAGTCGAGCGTGGTGCTGTTGGCTCGGTTATTTTTAACCAATCCAAAAGTTTATTACATGTGCTTACGCAATTAATAGGAGTTTTTATTGGACCGGTAAAGGACTAAAAGTGTTTGATCGAGCCAGAGATGCGTTCAATGGTATTATTTCGGGAACATTTGAACGCACGCACTCGTTAAAGGAATGTTCTTACAACGTTGTATGTGTTTCTCATCAACGTAATTGTTGATTTTTGTCCTAGATGGTACTTTTAAAGGCTTTTAGATCCATTGGCATGTCATAGAATGAATTGGGACAACTTTTAAAGGATGTTCTTCAAACTATGGAAGGCTTTTTCTTGTTTATTGAGTAATCAAATGGTTTATGTTTCGTCTATGGCTAAACAAGGCTCGTAAAACTGGGGTACAAATCCACTATTGTGATAAGTTTGAAAATCTATTAAAGTTTTACAGATTGACGTTGGTTGTTGTGCTGGCGTCAAATTAAATCCAATTGAAAATACTACAGCCATCTGTTGTCAGCACTCCATTAGTCCACTCCCTTTTGAAAGTCAGAAGTCCTGGGACCCATCAATGGGAACATTATTCGATGATTATGTGACAGATTAAAGAATAACATTTTTGGCGTACTATTACCGTCTTTAAATTACCATTTATTTAAAAGGACAATACAAAACTAATTTGCACCTGTACTCACATTGACCCATAAACTGTCATTTGTACTCAAGATAGCTCCTTGTATCCATTAATGAAAGTACTAGTAATTGAAAATACATTCATTTTGATCAAAAACTAATAATCATTTACTTTCCCGCGTATTCCCTTTTAAAAACGATATGTCACTTTAATAGTCTATGGTTCACCTCTACATTTGTCTCTGCTAATTGGCATTCGCCATCTTTTAATTTGGTTCATTTGTTACAGAGTGAAGAATTTTAATTTAAACTGGGGAATAAAGCAAGTATTTAATCGTGAATTGCAATAGACTTTCAGAATTTCAATTATTTAGTATTTATTATAGACAGAATAATAAAAAGAATAGGTACAGTGAAATACTTGACAGTAATTTTTGCACGTAGATAATAGGAAGAACTAACATCGAGATTTTGTTTTTTAATTATGATTTTCACAATATTACAAACGTTTAACTAACAGCGCCGTCCTGAAAATGTAATTCAAGCGCCATAATATCCTTGCAGCACAGTTAAAAATATAAACTACACTAAAAAGTATTTTTCATAACTCATACTCTGAAAGTAAGTCATTACACGCCTGATAAGCGGTTTTAAAGTTATGCATTGCAAACCTAGGGAACATCGCTTTCAACTGACAGCTGGCAAATTAAAAAAAAAATAACTTGTACTGTTTTGACATTTCTATTGAACCATGTTCAAACTTTTTATACAGCCACTTAATTACAGCGCAATAAAGTCGATGAAGATAAAACGATTCTTACGATTTGACGGTTGTCTGTTCTGTCTCGAGACCACAATCCTGTCAAAAGCTTCTAAACAATTTTACTTTGTTCCGTCTGTGCATATGAGTTCCATTTCCTTTTGGGTGAACACTCCATCTTAGGTCTCATCCAAGGCCAAAAGCAAACCTATTAAAGAAAAAAAAGATATTAATGGCTGTATCTAACTACACAAGGACCAAACATAAAGACAGAAATTAACAGTCAAAAGAAAATAAGAAACAAAATAATCGCTAAAAATATCTTTATCTTACATAACTAGACTTTTAAAGAGCAGGTGGATGCTAATTTTAGTAACTATCGTCTTGTCTTGTGCACATTGTATCAACTCTATATGCATGCAGAATAAATAATTGCTATCATCTTTGTTGAATTAATAATTATTTTAATGTTTTCGTGTTCGTTCCGTAAACGTAGTGTGGGACGCCCTGGGGTACGATAGATCGACGATAATTCAGTGTTGATGATTTGAAGGTGATACGACTACCCAAGACCGGGATGAAAAATAGATTAAGCTGATGGAGTTGTTCCGTATTTTTGTAAAATTTCATAATTTTCTTTTCAAAATGTCATCAATATTTCTAGTTTAGTTGAATTATTTTAATTTTAATTTGTCAAGTGCCTATACATCATCATGCTGACACAAAACGGTCTACGTTCTGTCATCCAGATGAGACCTATTTTACATGGATGGACTGCCTATCTGACCTCCACAACCCAGTAACTGGGTTATACGAAACCGAAAGACTGGTTGTCATATTGTCAAACTCATGACTAACAGTAACGATCAACGACGATATAATACTAGACTCCTAATAACAGGCGACCGATGTCTGTCAACACATAAGGCAAAAAAGTCTTATATTCGTCTCATTTCGACCAATCCTGTGAGCCGTAAACATACGTTGAGACAGAACAGACCTTGAGTTAGCCAATCACAACGCAGTACCCCGTCCCCCTCGCTTACGTACCTCAGCGAGTTGACAGAATAGTTTTTGTTCCTTAGATCGTGCATGCGGAGTCTAGTATTATATCGTCGTTGGTAACGATGTATCTTGTTTGTCCATTTTCCCTTCGAAATAATCCGTTTCTACGGTGTCATCCGACGCTTGCTGGGGGCAACAATTTTTTCTTTTAGTAAAATTGCTTCTAGACCTAGCGGTGTGACTCAGAGTTTATTTTCCAATAAACTAACTTGATAATACTTTTTTAACCGACTTCATTTCAAACGAGACAAAGTCTCAGGTATTTTTATAAATCCATCTTCCTACTATTATTTTGCCGTAAGAAAGACCAACCAAGACCAAGTACATTATCTGTTTTACAAAAAATAATTATTTTACTTTTTGTACTGAGAGATGTAAAGTGATTCCAAAAAGTGTGGCTTCTAACGTCATTTTACCTTAAATATTCTGTAATACGAGTACAAAGACTTGAAAGTATATAAGTCAGTTGCTCCATGGCCAGAAACATTACAAAAATAAATAAGTCAGTTGCTAAATTTGCGACTTTTTAATCACATTGTCGAACATTTGTCGCAGTCCTAAAATAAACGGTTTTTTTCATACTTTCATTCTTTAATTAAGATTTTGACCGAGCCGCTATCTTGACTTTTACATTACTAACTGACTTGTGAATTCATTGTTTTTTAATATTACTAACATATCAGAAGTTATAACTTTATCAACTTTAGTCACTTTAAGATAAGACCCGATTGAAATATGATTTGTTATTATTGAATGCCTTTTGTAAAAGCATTTTTTTGTGTTTTGTGATTAAAGTTTAACATATTAAAATAGGCAGCCATTATGGTCTCTCTTAGACAATAATTAAAAAATAGATAATTTAAATAGGTACCAAAAAAATTGTTGAATCAATTTTATTTGTGTGTTAACAATCAAATTAACTAAAATCATGAATGCAATTTTAAATTAACATACGTTTCCATTTAGCGATAAAAATAAACAAAACTTTTTAACCGTAATCAAAGCAATGCTTAACACTCATGAAATTAATGTTGCCATAGACAAAAAAATCAAGATGGACGTCTCAAAAGAGGTTGTTCATCCTTTAATGACCCCATTCAATCTAAATAGGTCATTCCACCCTAAAGGGTCAGTACCCTTGGGTAACAGGACTATAGTTTTTTGGGCGATAGGCCGGACAGGCTCCATTTTTTATCGAGCGCCCTACAAATGATTTTACTTACATAGGTACCGTTAAAGACGGGTGCACAAGGCAGCTTCTATACTGAGATATATTTGAAGATAGATCTTCGGCTATTATAGGATGGTGTAAAAATATTTATACTTTTAGTAACTACTATATAAAAAATGTTATTATAAATAGTGGGCTTATAAATACATTTGTAGGTAAATAAATTATCGTTTATTTACATATTTTTTTTTGCAATTTTGTCCTCCACAAATAAAAAGTTTAATAGTTTCTGAAGCATTGTGGTCTGGAAATTATTGTGTATAGATAGGTAGATATTCTAAATGAAAAATAATAAGTACAAAAAGTACGAATTCGACGAAATTTGAGACATGTAATTGATCAACAAAACTGCAAAATAAGCACAGAAATACAGCACATTATTATAAATACTTAACACAGGAACAGCTGCCTTAAACCTACAAAATTATAGCTCGCTAGACCAGCTTGTATATGCAAAATGCAGTTTTAATAACTCAATGAAAACTGATGTCCGATTACTATCGAATCATGTAACCGATATTTACAAGAACACAATGTCTCGATTAACAATTTTGAACAACAATTAAAGGTCAAATGACACCTGTCCGTTATTGACAGCGGCATTCAAGAACACTGACATTAAATCACGAATTTACCATAAATGGATTGTCAACAATTTAAATTATGAACTTGTTTTAAATTTTTGAGTTTCGAAGGTTTGAACTTCACCTTTTGAACTGTAAAGTTGTTCACTAATTAAAATTAGTGAACAACTTTACAGTTAGTGTATTAGAGCAGTGGTGGCCCAGTGGTATCGGTCCCGACTTACGAGTTGTAGGTCGTGGGTTCGAACCCCGCCAGGCGCATTACTTTGTGTAATTTGTTTCGTCACCACTGCTCTCAAAACGGTGAAGGAAAACATCGTGAGGAAACCGGCATGTCCTAGAACCAAAAATTCGAAGACATGTGACATCTGCCAACCCGCACTGGGCCCGCGTGGTGGATTATGGCCCACTCCCTCTCACAAGAGAGGAGGCCTGTGTCCCAGCAGTGGGAACATTATAGGCTGTTGATGATGAATTAAAATTTATGATCTGTTAATTTCTGAAGCAGCTCTTGGGGTTTATTTTCACTTGTTCCTTTGTAAGCTTCCTTATTTACGTGATTTGCAAATCTGTAATGCTTCCCATTTGGCAAGGACAGACCTGAATCATATAATTTCACTGTAGTAGTTCCTCTTAAACAAATTAAGCCATGAATTTTTATTGGTATCATTATCTGTGACTTTATCTCGATACTACATTTGTTTATTCGTGATAAAATAAAATCATCTTGGACTACATACAAAAATAAGTCATAAAAACCAAAACAAGTTCTTTTTACATCAAACAGGTACATAAAAAACAAAATTGGCAATACTATAAGATATTTTTACGTAAAATATTAACATGCTACGTATTTATTTTCGTAGCAAAACCACCACAGCCTTTATTAATTTCGCAATCAAAGTACTAGGCGGCCATAAGACAGAGGAGTATCTAACGATCACAATCGATAGAACAGTACAGTTATCGTGAGTTGGACAAATCCTACGGTCGCGCGTGTATAGCTGAGAAGACGCCCTTCCGCATTCCTGTCGGCCGGCGACCTACTGCGCCAGTGGCCGCGTATCCCTGATCCTGGCGCGGCCTGCGCTTGCGCACTATCGATTGTCGATGTTTATGACTTTAGATTTTAGATGAATGTTTGTAAGTTGCAATATTTTTTTTTTATTTAGAAAAAGTATGCGGCTCGAAGGACCAACGTTAAAAGGAAGGATTTTTTTAGTATGAATGTGTTTGAGTATGAGTGTATCTTTGATTTTGTATGTAAAATGGTTTAATTTACGAATTACGTGTATCAATTTAATATTCACAATTTTATTGTGTTACAGTTACATATTTACATTGTTCATTTTTTTAATTCGAAATTTAACTGCTGTTATGTAAGTAGTAAACATAATGAATAACATTAAGGTCACACGATTCTTATTTTTTTTATATTACATTGCTGAAAAAGTATTTCGTCTTCAAAGTGTATTTCAAGTGGATAAAATACAGTTTTTCTTACCTTTTATTAATCAGACCGAGATGAGTTTGAGAGTAGATCAAACTCATCGATACCACAATTGCAAGCACATCACTAGCGCTCAGTTTAACGGGTCCCAACCCTACATAGTCGGCTAGCTTACATGGATACCGCTAAACGATACATCAAAAGGTTAGTTCTTCGGTAATAGCTTATTATAGTCGCTCCTATCTCGTAAGTGGTCGCGATTATACCGTGGCTGGCTCGGAATTTAGAACTAACGGTTGGCCTTTATCTATCTCTTATGATTTATGCGCTCCTAGTAACGTTACTTATTTATATTTGTTTGGTCTTCATATTGAAGGTATCTGTTGTTTGTCTATCACTTTTGTTTTGGTCCTTCGGTAGTTATTTTTGTTGTTATATGTTGGTAATGATTGTATAACGAACATTCTCGATGGATGTAAGGATTATTTAATTGGAGGCTCGTCTCTGTGTTGTTCTTTTTGTTTCTTTGCTTGTCAATGTAACCTTTCCTTTTCTTCATCGGAAAGTATGTAAAGCCGTTGGTCCCGGCTTTGTTTTGTAGATCTTTGATAGTCTTTACTGTTAGTTAGAAGTTCTAGTTAGAAAATCTAACAACCAATCTTACCAGGGGGTATCGTATTACCCAGTTACTGGGTTATGGGGGTCAGATAGGCAATGACTCCATGTAAAATACTGTTGTTGAGTTGCATCACGTTTGACTGAAAGCCGATCACATCATAGTTCGAAAAAAAACTAGAAAGATGATGATGGTTTTCAATGTAATCGTTACTTGCTAGGAGTACTTATTTATCTAAATAAACATGGTCAGTACCAAAATTGTTTCTTTCATTTTATTATGAACTATAGCTATCATCATCAGCCTATAATGTTTCCACTGCTGGGACACAGACATCCTCTGTGGAGAGGTCCATGATCCGCGGACCCAGTGCAGATTAGTAGATGAGACATGTCTTAGAACTATTAGTTCTAGGGCATGCCGGTTTCCTCACGATGTTTTCTCTCAACGTTTTAAAAGCAGTGGTGATGAAGTAAACTACACAAAGAGTATTAATGAGCCAAGGTTCGACCCAAGATCTACAAATCAAAAGTCGAGGCCGATTCCACTGGGCCATCATTGCTCTCCGGAACTGTAGCTACATAAATTACTTACATTATCTGCTTTTATAGTTTCGAATTTTCTTATCACAGACTTTTTCAACCCCAATTTCATCAGCAATTTCCAATGGAGCAACCTTTTGCTCTTTACTTCTTGTTAATCAGATCACTTCGTCTTAATTGAAGTTAATACTGTTTTACGACAGTATATCAAGTGCATTGGATGCAATTACGTGTACACTTGACATTTTGTCGTGTTATTTGTCATCAACGTGGTTACCATGAACTATTGTTACGTCAATTCGAATGCTGTTGCTTACCTGTTCTGTTACTTCGTTATGTAGCTCGGTTCCTATGTTTTTCTGATAGCCATTGTTTGGTTCTGTAGTTTTTTTACTTATTATGAGTTTGTCCATTTCGTTTATATCATTGTCTAGTATTATTAAGTCCTCTTTCTCCAAAGTAGCATCTACACTTCCAGGCAAATGTATGGAATCACTTACTCCGATTCCACGCGATCTTGAGTGCTTAGTAACTAGTTAGGAATAATAAAAATGGTACCATTTTAAAGAAACTGTTAACTTTAAATTGATATCAAATTCATTTAATTCACGCCATTATTTAAGGAGCTACTCGTATCTTTGATCAATTCCAAGTTAGTGATTCCATACTTTTGATCGCTATTGTACAATATTATCCATAAAAAGTTTTCTTTTAGCAATTTGTTGTTACTAAAGGTTTTGTAAAAATGACAAATGCTATGAGTACAGAAATGGATAATCATTTTGGAAGTTTTGATGTTACTAGAAAAAGATAATAGAGCACATCAAGAAAATATTTAAAGAAAAACACTGATGGAAGTTTTATAGTAAACGGCTTTGCACAGATAAAAGTTTTAATACTTCACGAACGATTAAATAGTTTTTGAGTTTATTCATTACAAACATTCAAAATTTGATCTCTATTACATATATTACTTTAGATTTCGTTTACATTTTTTCATGTTGATCAAGCCTGATTATCCGTTATAAGACTACAAACACTTAAGTCTATGCTGTGATAGTCAATCTATCATGAGTCAAGCCCCACGTCAATCCAACTGACGATGTACCGTTAGTAATTAGTGCTACTAGGAGTGTATCCATTGGAGACACAACTGATGGACTGTTGTTGTAGGTCATGGCTTTAATATCATCATCGACCATTGTTTGAGTAACAGATATGTGCGAGATTCCTTAAGCATTTATTGTTGATGTATTATTCAATAGTTTGTTGTGGTTTGTTGCTAGGGTTATGGTCTATCTTGTGTACGGTAGTAATTTGAAGTAGCTTTTGAACTTGCTATTTTGTGTTTTTCTCTCAAAGGATTTCATGCAGAAGTTGTTTCTTTGTCTTGTAGTTGTTTAGGTTGTTTTGTCTCTTTGTGCATTGTCTTTTCTATTTCTAGTCCTTGCAACTTAATGAGTAGTTTTTGACAGCTTTGTTCCATAATTTATTTAATCATTATTCATCATATTCCTGCCCTTATCCCATTTTACTTGGGGTCAGCGAAAAACCTTTTTTTCTTTCATACTCCCCTATCAGGCGTCACAGTATCATTTACTCCTTTTTCTTTCATCTCACACAATCCATTTATCTTAATAATAATAATAATAAGGAAGAGGACGGCCACCAGCGGGCTTGGGACCCCGAGGCCAACAGGCCCCGAATAGGGTCCCCGCTGCCGGTGGAAATGTGTCGCGCATGCGATGGACCCAGTCCATGAATGAAAACGTCATGCGCGCATATTATGGGGCTACTGAGGGGGGAAGCAACTCGACTGCGTACCGTGGTCGGATGCTCTCTCTGTTTCAGGTGCTTGAGCCAGGTATCAGCGTGTCGGCGCAACGACTTTCGGATCAGGTGCGGGTCATTCAGCGTAACTGTATGCTGGATGACACCGTACTTGATCGACTACGCTCGGATTCACGGAGTAACCGAGTTATTCCTGCTTCACCAATGATCGCGGTGCAGCAACAAAGTTCTTCCAGTATGCCACCGCGACCCGATCGCGATTGTGAAGAGGATCATGACGAAGTTATATCCGTGAGTACCCAATGCAACGCACAATTGAGGAGCGCTTTGGAGAGTGCGTTCCGGGAGTACCGCTCCGTACCACCGGAACTTAGACCACGTTTACCTCGTTTGCCTATGCACAATAAAAACAAGGCGCTTATGTGTGCTCTAGACTCAGAACTGTCAAATTGTTTTGACAACAGTAAGGATCTTGCTGATACCCACTCGATCCTGTACTGTGCAGCTGTAGCGGCATGTCGTGTAGCTCACGTCAAATTCCCTGACAGTGACAGAGCTACGCGACCAAAACCAGCAGCTCCAGCTTGGCAGTGCAGGATTGAGCGGCGTATCGGTGAGGCTAGAGCACTCATCGGCAAATTGCACTGCTTCAGGGAGGGTAATACTCGGCCTAGAGTGATGCGTTTTGTGAGGCGGGCGTTCACAGGAATCGATATTCATCCTCGTGATTATTTGGCCCGCGTCACAGAACGTATCGACTTCCTGAAGCAGAAGATTTGTGCATGGGCGAACCGTATTCGTCGGTACAAGCGACGAGTGGAGCGGTACACTTTGAATCGCACCTTCCAAAGTGATGAAAGGTGGGTCTATAGGGCTTGGGAGCGACCGGACCAAGGTGTGGCTGACATGCCCCTGCCGGATGATGATGCCATGAGTTCATTCTGGCGCAGCATCTGGTCGGTGCCTGTCAGTCACACTGAGGGCGATTGGATCAGGGACGTTGAGCGAGCGTGTAATAACATTCCAGAAATGGGGGCTATCACCATCAGCCCCCAAGACGTAGCTTGTGCAGTCCATCTGTTGCCGAACTGGAAATCTCCAGGGCCGGATGGGCTGCACAACTTCTGGATTAAATGGTTCAAAAGATCACACGTTCGCTTAGCATCCCAGTTCCAATTAGCCTTAGAGTCAGGGTCGTTACCCCAATTCTTAACAACAGGAGTGACCCACCTGCTCCATAAATCAGGTAGTACTGCGGAACCCAAAAATTATAGACCGATCACTTGTCTACCAACGGTCTATAAAGTCCTTGCATCCATTCTGAGAGCTAAAATCAATCAACATATTGTGACTAATTCCATCATGTCCGCCTCTCAGAATGGATGTAGGAACGGGTCCCGCGGTACTAAGGAGCTCCTCCTCATTGATATGGCCATTAGCCAACAGGTTCGCCGCTCCCGAAAAGATCTGTCCGCATGTTGGATAGATTATAAGAAGGCCTATGATTCGGTACCCCATACATGGCTCATGAGGGTGCTAGAGTTGTATAAAGTTGATATAACTCTACGTACCTTCCTGTTGTCGTGTATGGGGACCTGGAGAACAGTCCTTCGCTATCCAGGATGTCGACAGATCCGAGGTAGCGGCGAACCGATAAGGATTGAGCGCGGCATATTCCAGGGTGACAGTCTGAGTCCTTTGTGGTTTTGTCTGGCCTTGAACCCACTCAGTACATTACTGGAGGGTTCGGGGCTAGGATATCGGTTGAAGAGAGGTGGTCAGGTCATATCTCACCTTCTTTACATGGATGATCTGAAACTCTTTGCCCCCAACAACTTGCAACTGATGAAGCTCCTGAAGGTAACAGAAACTTTCAGTAGCGCCATCAGGATGGAATTTGGTGTGGACAAATGTGCAGTCATGCATGTGAAGCGAGGGGAGATTATGGAATCAGAGGGAACTCAACTCTCGGATTCCATACACCTTAGATCCCTCTCTTCAACAGAGACCTACAAATATTTGGGTATGTCGGAAGCATTAGGCATCAATAATGCTGACATGAAGCAATCGTTGAGGGAGCGCTTCTTTAGCCGCCTGAGTAAAGTACTTAACAGTCTTTTGTCAGGTGGTAATAAGGTGCGCGCTTTCAACGGTTGGGTCATGCCGGTATTGATGTATTCTTTCGGCATACTCAAATGGACTCAGACAGAACTTGAAGCCCTGGATAGGAGAGTCCGTTCACTGCTGACTGCAAATCGGATGCATCACCCGCGGTCGTCGGTGATGAGACTGTATATCCCGCGGAAGTGCGGGGGTCGTGGCTTCTTAAATGCTAAGACCCTGCACAACCGTGAGGTATGCAGTCTCAGGGAATATTTCCTAGAAGCCGACGTGGGGATGCACCGAGATGTGGTCACAGTGGACAAGGGTCTTACTCCGCTCTCCTTGGCTAACGAGAACTGGCGCAAACCTAAAGTATTAGACACTAATGATCGTAAGGATGTATGGCAGAGCAAGGAGCTTCACGGACGCTTTTACCGGGCATTACATGGTTCCGATGTAGACTTTTTAGCGTCCGTATCCTGGCTGCGCTTCGGTGACCTGTTTGGGGAAACCGAAGGTTTTGTCTGTGCAATTATGGACGAAGTTATGATGACGAATAACTACAGGAAATACATTGTGAAGGATGGCACGGTTGACATATGTCGGGCATGCCACCGTCCGGGAGAATCGATCCGACACATTATTTCTGGGTGTTCTCGTCTGGCTAACGGCGAGTATTTGCATAGACACAACCTTGTTGCCAGGATTATCCACCAGCAACTTGCTTTGAAGTACAATCTTGTGGAATCGGAAGTGCCGTACTATAGGTATGCGCCCGACCCAGTTCTCGAAAATGGCAATATCTCGTTGTATTGGGATCGACCTGTCATCACTGACAGGACTATTGTTGCCAATAAGCCTGACATTGTGGTGATAGATCGATTGGAGCGTCGCGCAATAATTGTTGATATAACGGTCCCACATGACGAGAACCTCGTGAAGGCAGAAAAAGATAAACAATTCAAGTATCTTGATCTGGCTCGCGAGGTTGTTGACATGTGGGACGTGAATACGGCAGTTATTGTGCCGATAGTCGTATCTGCCAATGGCTTAATTGCCAAGAGCCTCGACCAACACCTGAGGAGGCTCTCGCTGGGTGGCTGGATCAAGCGCTTGATTCAGAAGGCAGTACTCTTGGACACGGCGCGTATTGTTAGGAGGTTCCTTTCTCAAGAGCCCTGACCACCGGTAGCCCGGACCCTGTTCCCGGTACTGGTGGACTGCTTTTTTTTATATTTTTAAATGTTTTTTGTTTCTTTTTGTAAAAATATTTAAAAATGTAATTTATAAGTTTAAAGAAAAATAAAGAAATAATAATAATAATAATAATATTCCACAACTAACACACAACGCCATCTAGTCCCAAGCTAAGCAGAGCTTGTGTTATGGGTACTAGACAACTGATAAACATACTTATATATTTCTAAATACATACATATTATAGATAAATTACACCCAGACACAGAACAAATGATCGTGCTCATCACACAAACATTTGTCCTGGGTGGGAATCGAACCCACGACCTCCGGCATAGCAGTCAGGGTCACTAACCACTAGACCAACAGGCCAGTCAATCTTTTCTTTGGCCTTCCTCTTCCTCTCCATCCATCAACATTCATACTCATCACTCTCAGTAAATTTTATTCATGGAGTAGAGTTTGTGTTAGTCACTTATTGCTATTTCATATTTTATTAATTACCGTTTTTTTTTAAAATAGTGATGATTCACGACACCAATTTATTAATGAAGATTCGTCTACAAAATAACCTCGAAGTTTTAACAGGCGAAATCTGTGTTAGTTTAGGTAAACCTCTTTGGGGTTTATAGGTTTGACATCCATGTTGTGTGTTTCTTAAAAAATTGCAACTGATGCAATTTCATTTTTATTATTATAGCTTCCTTTTGTAGTTCGCCAACACTTTTGCCCATAGACAGGTACTATGCAATTTTTAAGTCTACCTGTGCTAACCCAAACTTTATGGCTAGAAACAATTGAATTTAACAATGTTTTGTATTTGCGAATATGTGCGGACTGCCGATTGTCTTGTGTTTTTGTTCATTTGGACTTAATGGTATCTCTATTTGTTTTGCGAAGTTTTTTTACTATTGTTTCTTTATTATATTGACATGGCTGGTGGTCTGCTCTGTGTCATCTTTGCTAGGTTTGTGTATCTGATTTCCTACATTTATTTTTCCCTGTCTTGTAAGTAATTTGGATATTGTCTCTAGTTCATGCTTTAATGCTTTGGACTAATGCATACAAGTAGAATCAATGTGCATAAGAGTTCACAATTTTGTGTGCGGGTGTTAAAAGTAAATAAAAACTCAGTTTCAAAATAATATAATCATCTTTATTATCCCCTATATTATGCCTTTACTTTCGCTTACATTGATATAAATTTCAAATATCCTAGGGTGGGATCCTTTCTGGGCCTTTTTATCAAAAGAAGGACGAAAGAGTTAAAGATTCATTAATTTTAATAATTCAGTCTTTATTGGCAACACTGAATTTTTAAAAGTAGCCGCTTATATTTAACGCAGTCTTATCTACTTTATCTACATAATAATAGAATATACTAATGTTTAGAAAGAATTATAAGTAAGAATATAAGGAGCACTGGAAAAGCGTTGCAACTTTATTTACATTTTATCAAGCGGAAGGTATGTTATGGTAACTCGAATTGTGTTGGAAGTTACGTATTCAAGGAGCCGAGATATTACAAAACTAAGGACTTAGAACTAATAATGTTTTTTTCTAAATATAATTTGCGGTAAATTTTTGAAGGTTTCTTTATATAATTTACAGTCGGGGTGAAGAAAACCGTTCAAAATCCCTTTGCCTCTTTTTGCTTGTCATTTAAATTTTCTTAATCTATTTTGCTTATTGATGTTACTTTATTAACACAAAAAAAGTATACAACTAGAAACGAGAAAATACATTTATGTGAACAAAATAACATCGTCTTATGTTTATAGTTATAATAATTTATATAAAAATTAAAAATGCATGAAGGATATGTGCAATTCCTTGAGAAATATATCAGTCGCATTACATCTTATTTACTATTGAGTATTTATTATAATGAAGTTGAAATGATGAACATGGATGGTGATGATGATGACGAGATTGGTGATGGAGGTAATGAAGATGATGTGAAGCTGAAGGCCGATGTAGTCGCATCTGGAAAAGAAGAAAAGGAAATATTAGTTTATACGGTAAAACAATATAGAAACACATTTTTAGCAAAATGTTGGCCAGGATTGGTCTAAATTACTTCTCTGGAGAAAATAAATAAAATTTAGTAAAAATATTTTTACTAATTTTTTTTTTTTTTTTTTAGCCTTTGACCAGGAGTGGGTCAGAGCAGGCTAGAAAAAAAACCATTCTTATATTTACAATAACGTTCAATCCTATATGTAGTAATTTTTTTAATCGCAATAAAAAGTGTAAAAAATCCAATAGTTCCGGGGCATGCGCCTTTTTAAAACAGTTATTTTTTTTAAAGTCTGACATTTAACGTTTGTATGAACCTAACCTAATTGTATCATTCGATGTTGTTCAGATGCGAAGATTATTATAGCATCGTCATACAAAAGTTCAATCTTTTTTTCGTCTGTCTGTCCTTGCGCCTTCAAATCTACGTTTATCTAAGTCTTCGATCTTAATAATTCACTATTAACGCTCTTTAAAATTATCGTTTGACAAGTTGGATGGGCACAAGCACATCCCGTGCATTTTAGCTTTTTAAATAAATACTTGTTGTAAATTAATACAGAATAAAGTGGCCATGTTCTTACAGGCTAATGTGTTACACGTCAGGTGGTAAACAGGGCACGACTTGTATTTTTTATTTTTGTTTTTAAATAATATATTCTAGTTGCCCGTGTTTTGGGTAGAAACCTTTTTATGACTAAATTGGCCAATAAAAAAATGTGATGTATTATTTTAAAACTAGCTTCTGCCAGCGACTTCGTACGCGGATCATGTTGCTTATGCCAGCGACAATGGGGTCGTCAAAATCGAAGATCTGAAACGTCTGATGTCGAATTCTTAGAGCCTGGGGACGGGAAATCAACGGGACGCGCATGACGATTCCAGACGTTCCAGATCTTTCATTTTTGTAAGTCAACAGGAAATGCCCATCAGACTAAACAACTCTTGTTATGATGTTATTCATATAATGTATATGTTATAGTGTAGCTGGGCTCTTGGAATTCCACATGTTCCAGATCTCAATTTTCATACGTCAACAGAGAGTGCTCATTAGACTGAACAACTCTTGCTAAGACGTCATTCCTATATTTGTTATAGTGTAGCTGGGCTCTTGGAGTTCCACATCAGGTGTTCCAGATCTTCAGTTTTTATACGACAACAGGGAGTGCTCATCAGGCTAAACAACTCTTGCTAAGACGTCATTACTGTATATGTAATAGTGTAGCTGGGCTCTTGGAGTTCCACATCAGGTGTTCCATATCTTCAAATTTATTTTCTCAGCAGAAAATGCTCATCACGCGGAACAATTTTTGCTACGGCGCTATTTTTGTATCTCTTATAGTTTAGCTGTTCTATTGCAGTTCTGCATCAGGTGTTCAAGTTTCCAATATAAATTATAGCCTAAATGTTGCCCAGATTTAATAGCTATACAACAAAAAAAAACAGGCCAAATCCGTCCAGTAGTTCCGAAGATTAGCGTGTATGGAGTAATTTCTCCCGTTTTCCTAACTTTTCCCTTCACTGCTCTGCTCCTATTAATTATAGCGTGATGAAAAGTATACTATAACCAGCGCAGAAGTATGAAAAATAATTGTACCAAGTTTCGTCAAAATCCGTCCAGTAGTTCCGAAGATTAGCGTGTATGGAGTAACTTCTCCCGTTTTCCTAACATTTTCCTTCACTGCTCTGCTCCTATTGATTGTAGCGTGATGAAAAGTATACTATAACCAGCGCAGGAGTATGAAAAATAATTGTACCAAGTTTCGTCAAAATCCGTCGAGTAGTTTTTGTTTCTATAACGGTTATACAGACAGACAGACAGACAGACAGACAGACAGACAGACAGACAGACAGACAATAATTTTATTAATTGCATTTTTGGCATCAGTATCGATCCCTAATCACCCCCTGATAGTTATTTTGGAAATATATTTCATGTACAGAATTGACCTCTCTACAGATTTATTATAAGTATAGAAGAAGATTTTGGCATCAGTATCGATCCCTAATCACCCCCTGATAGTTATTTTGGAAATATATTTCATGTACAGAATTGACCTCTCTACAGATTTATTATAAGTATAGATATAGAAGATAGATAGAAGATTAGCGAAAGTTTGATTGAAACTTCTTTGTTTAGCTTTTTGAGTAGGTAGATTAAAAAAAATACGAATATGTGTTTTACTGATAATTTATTTGTTGTTAAATTTCTTAGCGTTTTTAAAATGAAAATGTAAGTACCTACATAATTAGTTTCAGCGGTGCTTAATTTCAACTACCAAGCTAAGTAATCAAGTTTAAGTAATAGTCTTAATTTACATGGATTTAAAAAACTCACAGTTGCTGTCACCAACTGTAACCAAACAAAAACATAAAGAACAATGGGCGGTTCGTTCTTTGATACCCCAAAACACAAATGAACAATAATCATAAAAAGATTTTTTGCAAAACATTTGGGCGACCATCGACCACCTAGATCACCCTTAGCTATTGCGTATACTTTTATTACAAGGTCGACGTACATTTTTTAGTTTTTTTTTTTCGCAAAAGCATACACATTTTTTAACAATCCGCACTGCAAAAAGTGATCAATTGTGTTCAACAGTTTTACATCTATTTGCGCAAGTTAATGGTGGGTCATTGGTTTTTGTTTATTGTTACTCTATAATGTTTTAGTGTTCGGCTATCTTTTGACGAGTCCCGAACTGCCACGAAATTATACACTCTTGTGTAGACTCTATAAAAAATCTTGTCTTTTATGAACTTTAATATTACAAGTGCATGGCTTACTCACAATTTAACGATCGAAATAAATAAACTATGGAATAAAAACACATAAAAATGGGGAATATAGATTCTTTGAATCGCTCATCCTCTCGATAATGATCACGAAAGTATTTATAGCAATAAAAATAGTTTTATTTATTATTTATAAATAGGTACGCGTTCATAGATATTTTTCAAATTTTATTTGAGCTGCAGAACAAGCGTTCAAATGTTTACTTTAATAGTCGCGGCAGTTGGCGAGCGCTACATATTAAATTCACAATTACTACACATTCTGGACACAAAGGATCTAGTTTTTTAACGCGACGCATCCAATTACAATCTACTGATAAAGTCACTAATTATAATAGAAGTCTACTGTATGTCCTACTCATGTCCTAGAGCAAAAAACTAGCCAATATTTGCCGCCAGTTGCCCCAGTGTGCACCGGCCGCACAGTGGTCATCCTTGGCTGGGGCAGGCTTCATGCACCTGTCATTGTTCAATTAAACCTGGCGACACATTGCCTTAAATAATTCCTCAAATTGTATGCTCGCATACAACGCGTATCCGAGCATTTTTTACGACCATACTCCTCTGTCTTGTCTGTTCATTTATTTAGTTGTTTGGCGCTAGTCGATAACAGATGGCGCTACACGACCGCTACGGATGCGCTTTAGTACTTATTCAGTTTCAGTTTGCTTATTCTTCTGATGTTTTTTTACAATTAAAATATTACTCATAGTCTCATCTCATTATAACTAAGTATGGAATCGATTAAAGTTCTCGGATTACGATCGTCATCTCGTGACTGCTCGGATCGTCAACTAGAACACTCGGTACCAGGAGTGCAGAGAACACGAAGAGCTTGTATGTTAGTTACATCGTCGGCGAGTCGTGTAGTGTAGTTACGTACAAGCAACGCCTTCTTAGCAGTTCTGAATACCGAGTGTAAGTGTAAGTCATATGAAAGGACTTGCAGGTTTGTCCGACCTGCCAAGAATGGGACACTGGGATTTTTCTTATAACCCAATAAAATTATTAATTAATTCAGAAATAACTTTTGTATGAAGATGTCCATCTCTGTTTGCCCTACCGTTTCAATAAAGATTTTGAATTAGTGAATACAAAAATATTTTCAAGGTACATATTTATAATTTTCTTAATCTTTATCTAAAAAAAGAACACGGAAGCTAAAATGCCTTCCTTTATTGTAAGATCAAGAAAAGCGAGTTATCTTCAGCTTATTACGGGGAGACGAGGTACCAGGCTGGCAGAGATTGCGGGAGGCCAACTTGTGACGTACGTTGTAGTTTCAATGTTGGAGTTTTATACACAGACGTAAGTACGTGAGCACGTTTGTATGTGTGTGTGAGCGCGTGTAGGCGCGTCACAATCACAGTGCTTGACGACATTTTGACGTATTTTTCGCTTTTTTAGTTAAAAAAATATTTTTTTACTTTTTTATAACATGATTAATGAAAAAAGAACTAGGTAAATAAAAAAACAGCAATTACAAAACTTTTATTAGAGATTAGTATTTTAAGAAAATTCCTAATCCTAGTTCCGATGTATTTAAAAATCTGGGCAATGCGTCAAGGCGAGGCGTAAAGCGACTTTTTTCTAATTCGTAAGGTTGACGCTCTCATGTTCACACGGGGGCAAGCCTTCACACGTTCGTGTTCGTTGCCTCTACGAACTGCCTATGCGGAAACACAACTTTGCTATTAACACGCGTTCCTTTACTATGAGATACTGCCACTTATGCACATACATACATACATCCTAGTATATGTACGAGGAAAGCGTTTTCACTACAACACAGGCATCCGTCCAAATACAAGCAGAATGAGAGCATGCGCCGTGTACGCATGTAGATTTATACTTGTGTACGATTTTCCACATGTGAAAGTCGCGTTCATGTTGTATTTTCAGATTCGTTCGTGAGCAGTTTCTATGTTTCGGGTACTAGGGCAACAGAAGTTCTGAGGAGTCATTCACACACACGTGCTAGCTTATCTATCAATGTGTGCGTTATCTAAACAGCGCTCTTATCTAATGGACACGACAAACACATCAATTGGTGTTTTGATTAGAATTTAAATTTAAAAATAGTTGGGAATTTTGTGGTGTCATTACGTTATTGTTTCGGAATCGCATGTTGGGTTGATAAGGTGGATGCACCTCTAGAGTTGATTGAACGCCTGCGATCTCATCATATCCTAGTATATTGGCGTTCAGTGCAGTCGTGTCAATGACTTGATCGATGACGAATCCATCAGTAGCCACGGAAGAAAAAAGATACGAGGAAAGCTATCTTCAGTAAATTAAAACCCACCAAAAACATTAAATGTAAAAAATGCCAAGTCTCTCGATGCAGTCTTTCCATCGTAAAAAGTTTTGAGATCTCATAGAAGCCAAGTCCTATTCAAATTATTTTGTAGTTATAAATCAACATTTAGTAATTATATCAATAGTTTTCTTTATATTATAATTATAGTGACTTGGCAATGAGCACAAGTAAAAACAAATAAAACGGCATATTTGGAGGAGTTGAAAGTTACACACACCGCATGCGTAAACATTCTCTTTTACTTTAATTATATTCTCTTAACATTCATCATTTACTTTCATAAAGCGATGGCCCGTAAGGTATTCTTAGTTATTGTATTGGAACATGTAGTCGGTAGTGACCATCATGATTCACACATAACAAATAATCTGATCACAGGTCTCGTCAGTAACATTTGCACATAATTCCAGGCAGCAAGTTAATTTGTGCTCATTGCCAAGTCACTATAGTTATAATATAAAGAAAACTATTGATATAATTACTAAATGTTGATTTATAACTACAAAATAATTTGAATAGGACTTGGCTTCTGTGAGATCTCAAAACTTTTTACGATGGAAAGACTGCATCGAGAGACTTGGCATTTTTTACATTTAATGTTTTTGGTGGGATCTCATTATTTTTTGTAAGTGTATTTCTTTTTTTTTTTTAGGTGTCCTCATAATTTCTTGGACTTCAGCTACTTTTTTGCTTAGGACCCATTCTCTATCTAACAAACTAAATAGAACTAAACTAACTAACAAATAACTAAATAAATATATATCTGCTAACTTACAAACTAAAAATATAACTAAACTAATAACACGTAACCACTAGATATGTAACTATGTCTATGTTATATTATTAAACTATTTTCCTATATAACTGTTTCAGTAACAATAATAAATCTACTCCGAATATCACTACAATATTTTTTTAGTTTCGAAATGGTTGTTCATAGATAGATGGTGCTATCAAATGAAAATTATTGAATTATTTTAAAGTACTACTTAGACTGCGCTCTGTAACGAAACCATAGCGCGATTCAGACAGGTACAACGCCATCTATCGAGCGCGCATACAATATTTATCGCAATACAATGGTTTTTTAGCTTTATTAATTTAATGAATTATGAACCTTATGTATTAATTTATATTAATTATATTAATTATAGTCTATGTATTACATTTATATTATTCCTTTCTATTCTATGTATGTATTCATCCAATTGAATACTAACTTAAACAACGAACAAAGTTAACAATGCAGTCAAAATCCATACACAATGTTCTTGCCAAACCGCAAATATAAAATTGTTTTTTAAGGTATATTATTTTTTAATGTTTTTATAATTTTTCCTTTATATGTGGCTAATGACCTATCTTGGTGCAAAATTTGAAGTTTCTAAGTCTGCTAGAAGTACCTTAGATTTTTGATGATCGGTCAGTGAGTCAGTCAGTGAGTGAGTGACAAAATGGTGTAACTTTGATCGACCGTAACTCCTAAACTATTCATTCAATTGGCATGTAATTTCGAACTTAAGCTTGTTCTAATGCCTACTATTATTCACCGAAAACCTAAACTCCTAGCTTTGTCCACGTCGAAGTTATAGGGGGGGCGAAACAGCCGCGAATCGCTTCGAGAAAAGATGGTACGGCCGTGCCCTTTTGCTCGAGACTTGGCGGGGGGCACTGCCGTGCCCCCAGATGATCACCTACAATTATTTTATCTGACAAGGGATCTACAATATTATGTAGATACTGGGTGACATCGGATGAATAATAACGATTGTCCAGTCCAATCTTGTGTTAATTTATTATTTTAGACGGTAAATTGTTGTAGCTGTCCATTGATTATATTTATAAGTTGGTGTTTCTTGTGTATGTACTTATGGAAAATTTAAAACACGACACACTTGTCTTGGTCGTTGGAATTGAATCTTTTGTGAAATATACACAAACACCTTAAAATACGTACCGTGTGGAAAATACATAAATTATGTATACGGTCTAAAATAGATACTAATTTATTCTAGAGGAAGAATAAAAGTGCAATATGTAAAACGATGATAAAAAAGACATAATTTACGTAGCAAACTTTATATTGTCAGGCATTGAAATTGTAACAACCTTGAAGGAAGAAGAGACAAAAGTAGACGCTCAAAAAATAACATTGCAAAAACAAAGCTAAAAAGAGTAAAAAAAACAGCTCGACCAATTAAATAAAAGTGCAGTTCAAATCGATCAGAGTAAAAAGGAACGTTCACGCGGATATTACGGCAAGCGATATGTTATGCAAACGCTGATGCAAGCCGACTTGTATTGTAACCAGTAAAGTTGCAGATAAAATATTTAATTTTAGGTGTCTGTGGCCAATATTTGACCCACTGACTGCATTAACTGACCGCCAGTTTGATGTACGTTCGGCACGAGTGCGGTAAATGTCAAATTATAAAGTTAAATTCTTTACAAATATTCGTGAATTCATTAGTAGCGTAGGCTACGTAAAGCCATTATATTTTAATGGGCTTCACTAAAGTTTTACCATTAATAGTAACTTAAATATTATAACGTGTAGGTATTGTCCTTTATAAATACGAGGCAAGAGAAGGTAAAAATTAAGTTTAAAATAAACTACATTTCGACGCTGGAAAGCGATTTTGTCGTATCTCGCAATATGCTTTTTTTTTATTGCACATTTGAATTCAGAAAAAAATACTGCGTCGGGCAGTCTGATCCATGTTTTCCTAGGAGGTTTTTTTTATGATACGACGTGGACTTTTCATACCTTTTTTAAGAAAACATACTTTAAAATGCTGTAAGTACCATAAAATCAGCTATTTTACAAAAACAAATAGATACAACAAAATCAACATCATAATCGTTAATACTATTTTGTAACTACCAAGATACAGAAATTTTGATGATTCAAATTGAAACACCAATTGCTGTAACTCGCATTATAAACAAAAACTCATGTTATTCCAACTTTAGAACACTATCTTTAGTGTTATCTAATAAATTTCATTAAAAGAAATGTGTGTTCCAAAAATTACCTCTTGATTTCAGCTAGTTTACGAGTTATGAATTTTTTAAATAGTTTTTTGGTTCTGGTGTAAAGTTCCACTTTTCGAGATATTACAAGATTGTTTTCTTGCGTCGATGTAAGTATAGAAAACAACGTCTTATAGTAGCCATACACCATCCTGCCTATCGACGATCGATTTGATGCTTGCAATTGTTTCAAATTGCAATTGTTTAAAAATGCCAATTTGATGGCATGACATGCCAATTTGATAGGTCATCAAATCGATTTGACACAACGTCAAATCGGCAGCAGTGATGCATTTGGCTATTATTCGGTGACGACAGCTACAATTTTATAAATTTGTAGCTATCGGTGATCGAATAATAGCTAGATCTAGCTATAAAGTTGCTAAGTTGGCATCGCTGCTGCAGATTTGACGTTGTGTCAAATCGATCGTACGATAGGCAGTATGGTGTATGGTGTATATGGACGAACTACCAATTTGAAACAATTGCAAGCGTCAAATCGATCGTTCGATAGGCAGGATGGTGTATGGCTACCATTAGATGTAAAGATTATAATGACAGGTAACTAACAAATCGCGTGCAACTGTGAATAGAAAAGCTTATGTAAGGAAGATAAGAAAATAAACAATGCAGTTTTTTAATTTCCAGATAAGCATACGTTATTAACTGTTGAAATAAATCAGCTTAACATGAATTGCAACACAGTATGTCTCGAATAAACCAGTAGCAAATATTTACAGGTTAAATTAGTGCCTTTAGTAATGTCGAACGATCGAAATTGCACATGATAGCACAAGTCTTCGAGGTCATTTCATTGTGAAATTATTTCACATTTTATTTCATACAGTTCCGTTGAACCTTTTGATTTTTTAAGATGGTTTTAGTGAAAGGATATTTGTTTGATTCAAGTCGCTAATTTGTAGAGGAAATAGTCAAAAATGTGGCACAATTCATGCAAACAGCACTCAAGGCTACATTCTTATGTATAAGTCACATTTGCAAAAAATCTGCTAGTCCTAGCAGCATGCCTGCATATTTAACACCAGGTTTAAAGGTTAAAACTTCAATAAATAAATGATTTGAAATTAATTTGCATCCTTTATTATGTCAAAGAATAAGATCAGCAAATAAAGATGCTGCAGCTATTCAATTCTTATTTTGTTAATAGATCGATAAAAATGTTCCCTTTAAATTGTTCAAAGTTTTCGTTGATCAAAATAAAAGGGCAATTAATGTCTAAAACCTCAATAAATTTATTGATAACTAATTAAGCGACGTGGATATCCATCGACAATATAGTATTATCTTTTTTCTAATGTTTGGTCAAAGATGTTCAAACAAATAGGAACTGGTTCCTTCCAAGTTTATTGACTCCACAAAACTACCATACATTCCATGTCTCATATTTTTTGATAGAAAATTAAAAACATTGGGTGATTGTACGTGTCTTTTTCCTTTGCCTCCTCGTTAGATTACGTCATTATGTGATTTTGTATTCATTCTAATGCTTCTAGATTTTTCTAGAGTTTTAGTTAGGTAATGCCATGTTAGATAAAGTTTGGAATTTGCGATCGTGTTTATTCAAACACTTGTTTTTTTCTTCAGATTTGACTTAAGATGTAAAGCGACAGCTATATCATTGTTAATTCACATAATGCTTATCTATTAAATGTTTTATATATTCAAAACTTCTTTTAGCAACTTAATAGAAAACGTAGGTGTTAATAATTAAGAAATAAACTCCTAACCGTGAAGTAGTTCGGATAAAACCCCAAGTCCGTCCACTGAAGTCATATAAATTTGAATATGCAAACATCCAGACATTATTTCAAGCTGACATAAAAACTATTGTACAAATATTCAAATGAGTGTTTCGAGCAATTTATCTTACGTGTGCATGAGCAATAATAGCATCGAGACCATATTATTAATGCAAGTAATTTGGCATGTCCCTAAATAATGATTTTATACTTGCATAAACAAGGCGACACCTGCTGCATCGTCCATGCAGCGTGGCAGCACTGCCCACTTAATTATTTTAACATAAAACCTTTAATTAGACCTACCAGCTGCCATTCGACCTTGTATTGCACCTTTGTAATGCGACAAGCAGTATTTTGCATCGCAAAAACTATACATTTTTAACTTCAATTCATGCGCTGTTTTTACTTGTTGCAGAAAAAATGGCGATCTCCCGACGTTCTTTGTTGTTGATATTTTAAGAATCGATAGCATTATTGGTCTAATTTGCATGTTAAACGGAATAATAAGTTGTTGAAGTGCGTCCATTATGCATCTGCTTGTATTAGCTCCCGTGCGTGTTTGTTCTCTCCTGTCTATTACGCTTTAATGGACACCTGTATGTCAAACTGCATGTTTCGTGTGCTTTTAGGACACATGCTGTGCATTTAGACTGGAATTTATCTATTTCTGTCGATGATAATTTTACTTTGTCATTTAGTGTTGGCAAATTTTTTTGTGGATGAAATATTGACAGCAAATGCAGAAAATTTTGCTGGAATTATGGCTTACATGAACGTAATTGTGTTAAAGTAAAACATTATCTCCCTTAAGTTAAAAAAGCAGTTTCGAGCAAGTATCTCAACAAATAAGTTACAATCAGTATTTTAAACCACAAATTAACCTCGACGCCCGATTCTTTATTCAAAAGTTCAAAACGTAAACCGGTAATTTAACATTTTAACCCTACAATTTGCTTACTAAAATGTTGTTTGAGAATTTTTCAAATATAATGCATTTATTTCGTCACAAACGTTGCAAATTCTTGTGTTGGTGTCGTAACATTGATTGTTAAGTATGTGTGTCGTACTTGATTTCATGTTTTTACATAATGTTGTGAAGTCTGTAGCAAATATCTGAGGCAAGTAAAACTTAAATTCATTTATACTCAAGTGTGGAGGGTTTTATGAATTGATTGGTTCGGGTCGTGCGACTTCGTGAAACCAATTCCCTGTTCAATGACCGTAATTTATGCACACGTAATGTCGGTAAAGGACGCGCAATAAATACTCTATGGTCAGCCACATATCATAGCTCGCGTTATTTCCTATCGTCCAAGAGGAATCGTGTGGGCCATATTTTTTGTTTACGCTTTTTTTCCACTACCATTATCTATTCTTAAATGAACATTTTAGGAAACTTGTATCCGAGTCTTTAACCTGCCCATATAACGTGTTTTATTACTTCTACTTGCCCTAAAAAGACAAATAAAATATATTTTTCCTACACAAGTTTTTATCACAATCAAATTACGCCACATTAAGTTACGACGCGACCAGTCTTGACTATATTAAGTTACCAAAATAGATGGCATGAGTTTAAATGGACTAACAAAGGAAGAAACCAACGTGCGGAGAATATTATGAGCAAAAAATATGGCGGACTAGGGTGGTAGTGACCTATGATGACGTAATGCCAAAAACAGGCCACACTGCAGCCGACAAGAGGCTCGCTGCCGAACTGGGGTCAAGGAGGTTCATCGCGGAATATTGCTCAATCTCATATGGACATGTGCGAACCTAAATATCACGTACCTACTCGTGAATCACCGTGTCATCGCCAAAGCCAATTAAAAAAAATAAATCAGTTTCCAAATTCGAACGCGTTTACGTAACGACTCTTCCGTGGTGTTGCATTAGTCAATTATCTAGTTCAGTGTTGCAATTCTATAAAATTGTTTTTTCTAAAAAATTTTTTTTGCGTGCCTACTAAATTTTTATGTTTGTGGTAAAGTAACGACATTTTTTTTTATGTCGTCGAGTAGCGTGGTGGAATCGTGGCCGCGTCTATTTTGAACCTCCGATCGGCCGTTCGCCCGGTTGTTGAACTGGAATAATTCGGCAAACACAGGCACATTACGCGCTTGATAATCTCATGATATTATGATACGTGTTGGGCCGTGTGCCGATTATAAAATACCTTTCCGCGTACTCGTCTACACACGCGGTAACATCTGTATATACTTTATTACTTACACATAATGTTATTAATGTTTTGAAGGAAATCGATACTGAAACAATGTTAACTAGAGATTCCTATCAGATAATTAAATATAGAAGTATTAATAAATTTTAAAGGCTTGCTTTAGAAGTTATTTTTTTAGGTTCGCTAGTAATATGACACAATAATGATAATTAATAGCAACGATTACATTCGCAATACAAATGAGCGGTGTGTTGTGTTTACGCGGAGTGGACGCAAACATGCAGAGATGGGTCGCGGGTGTGTGGGTGCGCCAGTGCGCCTGTGTGGGTGTGTAGTCTCTGTGTGTGTACGTGGAAGCGCGCGATGAAATAAAATATGTCCGGTCAATGAACTCGCGGTCGGTGCCATAAAAATCGCGATACTGCCCGAAATTCGGACAGAAAGCCGAATATTCAAACTTATAATTGATTTAAAAATAAAATAAAGTATAAGAGCGTACAGGCGTAGCGCGTGTTCAAAATTCAAAATAATTTTGTTTCGATGTCCAAAAAGTCCGAATATGGCGGCCGGGGAATAGGAAGGATTACAGCTGTGCAACGAACTTTAATATGCAGCGTGCGGCTCTCGTGTCCGCCACGGCGACAGCTGTCCGATTCGCTCTTTGTCTCTCAGCACCCATGACTGAATCCTAATTTTGACCAACCCTTAAAAACGGAGATGTCTGTCAAATACAAAAGGACCATATCCGAATAGAAAATTTGTCAGGCATCTCCAACAAAAAAAAAAGAAGAGTAAGTGAAAAAGAAAATACTCACTTGAATTGAATTTTAGTGTCGTCCGAAATGAAACGGCGTTTAGCATTTTTTTCTCTTCCAAACGTTGGTGTTGTTTCTATGGGTGTTCATTTCCGGATTGCACGCGGCGCGCCAGTCAGCTGATTTCCATCCAATGACCTTGCGAACATGTCCTCCCTTCATTTTATTCATAGTATTTACAGGCGATGAGTTGTTTATCGTTCAGTGGACTCGCTCGGAGGTGAACCTCCTCTTTCTACAGGAGGACGTCTCCCCCGGACTGGTGCCTGTGAAAATCCTGCGTCTTCCGCAACACATCTTGTCTCATCGGAGTTGGGGGGGAGGGTTTAGTATATTTCCGTGGGGTCTAAACCGATCATTGTCACTTTAGTATTGCCCGGTAGGATCAAGTACTTTCGTATCCATTTTTATTTATAAAAGATTCTTATAGGACAAAATACGGGGTTGTAGAACTTGTAGATGTTAGTACTGACCAGTAGGGTCCAAAGTGGTGTCCATGATGGCGGTTGTTTTTTAATAAAGTCCAGTTGGGTCCAGGGTAAGTATATCCATGTTAGCACAGTCAACACAACAGTTCGTATAGTGCACAGTCGCGAGTTTGGTTCGGACACTGTAGTGATCGCGCGTGCGTCGTGCCGGCCAATGAGACGAGCGCTGCGCCCGCGCGCTTATATGATAGAAGCGCGCTCTGCGTGCGACATCTGGTGGCGAGTGGACGAAACGTGGAAATATAGTTTTCCGAGCGGCGTTACATTGCACTTTGTAAGAAGGCTTGAGAATTTTCTTTTAAGATTGAATATTTTTCACACAATTATCCAGATGTTCACCTGTGTGTAGATTTTCTAATACAAAGACTGAAGGTCGTTGTAGTCTAAGCACTAAAAAGGTTGTTGAACTCGCCAGACATCGTATTTCTAAACAGGTGGGTCAACTAGATCAACGACTGCTCCTACGAATGAAGGGTTAATGATCACTCTTAATAAACAGACTGGTATTATTTTGCAGAATGTTGATTTCTCGCACTTTTATTATGAGTTTCCTGAAAATTTTCCATAGATCACACGCTTTGAAACTCATCAATTTTGTACGATTACGAGTCATATCAACCACGAATATTTTTTTACAATGGTAGTGCTCTAGCCCTCAATCTAGTCTAGAAGCAAACGTGAGGCAGGTCACCAAGAAGGATCAGGAACTCATGTGTGTTGACGGAACACATCAAAAAATGATTGGCGTCGGATTTCGGCAGGAAGGTGGTCGTGAGGCAGGCTTCCTTGGTGAGGCCTGTCAGCGCCACTGGGATCGCTTAGCTTTCACAGGGTTGTTGTAAATTCGCTACAAAATTAATTCTCTTCGAAAAAAAGTAGGTATTAATTACTAGCCAAAGGTTTTTGTTTATTTATTGTAAATTCGCCCCATTTCTTATTACGCACGGATAGCAGAACAATTTTCAGCACATCATCATCATCACATCAGCCGTAAAACGTCCACTGCTGAACATAGACCTCCCCTTAAGACTTCCAGTAGGACCGGTTGTAAGCGGCCTGCATCCAGCGTGATCCTGTTGCCTTCATAAGATCGTCAGCCCACCTAGTGGGTGGACGTCCTACGCTGCGCTTGCCGGTGCGTGGTCTCCATTCGAGAGCCTTACGGCCCCATCGGCCATCAGTTCTGCGAGCTATATGGCCTGCCCACTGCCATTTCAACTTGCTAATTCGTTGGGCTATGTCGGTTACTTTGGTTCGTCTACGAATCTCCTCATTTCTGAGTCGATCGCGCAGAAAGACTCCGACTCTTTCAGCACAAAACTGGGATCCCTTCTATTCGCATAATGTTCTTTGTCCTAATATACTTCGGCATAACGATTTTGGCACAATTTGTTTAGGCATAATAATACTTCGGCATAATTTTTTTAGGCATACATCTTACATTCGCATAATCATCTTAAAGACTAATTTGTTTCGGCATAAATTTGATTCGCATAACGTTAGTAGGCCTAATAGAGCGGGAGCCCGTAACAGATGTCCGTGACCAATTTCCTCTCAAGCGATAATTAGTAGACTACATAAGGGAGTCATATCATAAAGATTCGTGGAAGTCAGCTGCGATTCCGTTGGTGGGATAAGCAGCAATCGCCGTTCAAACACGTAGAAAAAATATTTTTTTTTAGTCATTCCCTCCCAACTGAAACCTGCTTTAAATTGAAGATTACCTTGTATCACGAAGAATAAAACCAATCAGCCGACGGTACAATGGTGGAATTCACGTCAGCTGGTCACTCGAACATGTAATTTTTTATTTTATTTTCAGTGATTTCCTCTCAACCCAAATTTAACCTGATGAAAGTTTACATGTAGTTAAGGCTAAAAACAGACGTCAGCTGGCTGTGTCTCGGTGGAAAGACCGTCAGCTGATACTTTGAAAATTACAAACAGGACTAAGGCTCTCAGCCTAAATATGCATTTAGTTCAAAGTTTTCAATTCCGCCCTACAGAAAAGAAGTTTATATTGACGCTTACTCAATATCACGATGAAAAAATACGTTCAGCTAATGTTTACAGACAGTTATGGATCAAAATACAGAGTTATTCTTATTAAGCTGGGCATCAGGAACATATGTGATTCCGTAAGAGATACGAAAAAACTTATTTAGATAACATTAGCTCTTTTTTCAGTATAACAATTTTAGCATTTTATTTTTTTGGTCAAGTGTGAATTGTTCACTAAAATGAATTCGCTAGGAACAATATTTGGATTATACAAAATGTGCAATACCTTAAAAACTACTTAACCGATTTTCGTGAAACAAACTGTACAATAGTTTTTACAACAAGACCAACACATTAAAATAAAGTCCATTGCAATAACCCCATAAACAAAAAAATACATTTTCAAGTTACGTAATTATGATCAACATAATTATCAAACTTTAGTAAAATTTTCTAGTTAGTTTCGTTTACATTTATTATGTATTTTAATTAGCACTAATAAGCAAAATAAGTATTATAATAAGAATTTAGCACAAACAAATAACATGAAAAAAATCTGATTAGAAAATATCTTAAGAAAGTCTCCTTACAAACAATATTTACCTACATCTTGTAGCACTTCCCACTACGTGCACCTCTCGTCATAGCGGTGGTCTCATAGCCGACTTTTAATACTTTGGAAAAGCCCAAAAAATGTATGGAGCGTGATGAATGTTAAATGATGTCCTTTGACCAATTTCCGCCATCCTGATTTTTGTTTTCTGATACAACGAAATGATCTTTACATGAAATAGAGTCGAAAGGCATTAAAAAAAATTAATCTGATATGAGATAATTATGTTGATCATAATTACGTAACTTGAAAATGTAATTTTTTGTTTATGGGGTTATTGCAATGGACTTTATTTTAATGTGTTGGTCTTGTTGTAAAAACTATTGTACAGTTTGTTTCACGAAAATCGGTTAAGTAGTTTTTAAGGTATTTCACATTTTGTATAATCCAAATATTGTTCGTAGCAAATTCATTTTAGTGAAAAATTCACACTTGACCAAAAAAATAAAATGCTAAAATTGTTATACTGAAAAAAGAGCTAAAGTTACCTAAACAAGTTTTTTCGTATCTCTTACGAAATCACATATGTTCCTGATGCCCAGCTTAATAAGAATAACTCTGTATTTTGATCCTTAACTGTCTGTAAACATTAGCTGAACGTATTTTTTCATCGTGATATTGAGTAAGCGTCAATATAAACTTGTTTTCTGTAGGGAGGAATTGAAAACTTTGAACTAAATGCATATTTAGGCTGAGAGCCTTAGTCCTGTTTGTAATTTTCAAAGTATCAGCTGACGGTCTTTCCACCGAGACACAGCCAGCTGACGTCTGTTTTTAGCCTTAACTACATGTAAACTTTCATCAGGTTAAATTTGGGTTGAGAGGAAATCACTGAAAATAAAATAAAAAATTACATGTTCGAGTGACCAGCTGACGTGTATTCCACCATTGTACCGTCGGCTGATTGGTTTTATTCTTCGTGATACAAGGTAATCTTCAATTTAAAGCAGGTTTCAGTTGGGAGGGAATGACTAAAAAAAAATATTTTTTCTACGTGTTTGAACGGCGATTGCTGCTTATCCCACCAACGGAATCGCAGCTGACTTCCACGAATCTTTATGATATGACTCCCTTATGTAGTCTACTAATTATGGCTTGGGAAGAAATCACTAACGATATTTTGGCCTGGCTCCCGCTCTATAATGACTATTAGCATAACGTTAGTAGGCCTAATGACTATTAGCATAACGTTAGTAGGCCTAATGACTATTAGCATAACGTTAATAGGCCTAATGACTATTAGCATAACGTTAGTACGCCTAATGACTATTAGCATAATAATATTTAGGCATACAATTAATACTTTCTAAAATAATACGTTTCTGTAACAATTAAATAATATGTTAATTAAAAATTGAATATGATGTGCAACAAAAGTTAGTGACAGAACCGAATTGCTGCAAAACCGACTCCACGTAGTCTTGTTTGTCCTACCCCTAGAGTGTAATTTAAAATCGCGTAGGCGCGTAGGGGCGAGGCGGCCCGCGGGCTGAGGAGCAGGCGGCTGGTGAGCGAAAGCCGTCTGCGACGATTAGCACGCGTGGGGCCGCCGGAGGCCCGCAGCGCCGGAGCCGTGACAGAAAACCTTGCCTGCTGCATGTTGCATGCTCGCTTGAATGCTGCATGCTGCATGCTTGCTTGTTTTCTGCATGCTTGCTTGCATGCTTGCATGCTTGCTTGTTTGCATGCTTGCTTGCTTGCATGCTGTATGCCTTTATAAGTAATGTTTTAATATCATTATGCGTAAATAAATTTATGCTTTAGGATATTATGCTTAAAAAAGTTATGCTTTAGAACTTTATGCTTAGTAAATTTATGCTTTAAGATATTATGCTTAAAAAAGTTATGCTTTAGAACTTTATGCTTAATAAAAATATGCTTTAAAATATTATGCTTAATCATTATTATGCTTAGAGAAATTATGCTTAAAAAATTATGCGTAAGCTATTATGCGTGATTATATTATGCGAAAATATAATTATGCCAAACAAAATTATGCTAAGTTATATTAGGTCTTAAAATTTTATGCAAATGGATAGGGAACCCACAAAACTACCAAAAACGAGGATACAATGCGGAATCTGAACAAAAAGTACTAGGAGAACAGCATCTTTACTTTTTTGTGGGAATTTTTTTTTGTTGCGAACTTACATTAACCCCTTTCACAATAGATTACAGGGAGTCTGTGATACCCGGGTGGAATCATCATCAGCCTATAAATGTTCCCACTGCTGGGACACAGGCCTCCTTTCTGTGCGAGGGAGTGGGCCATAATCCACCACGCGGGCCCAGTGCGGGTTGGTGGATGTCACATGTCTTCGAATTTTTGGTTCTAGGACATGTCGGTTTCCACACGATGTTTTCCTTCACCGTTTTGAGAGCAGTGGTGATAAAATAAATTACACAAATTAATGCGCTTGGCTGGATTCGAACACACGACCTACACTCGTAAGTCGGGGCCGATACCACTGGGCCACCACTGCTCATGCTAGCATTTTATTCTAGCATTCCACCCGAAGGAACTGAAATCACCCTTAAATGTTGGGGTCGCGGGACTATCTCATCAGCTAACCGGGAGCCCAGAATGTATTTAAGGACACCGTGGACTTAAGTCAGTTCAAGTCTGACAGTCCCTCCTGCGCTGCCCTGTGATCTTGGCGGGAGGACTCATTAGATGATTTTACCTCGTAAAAAAAGGCTTTATTATTAACTAGCTTATGTCCCCATTTTTACAACTAACCCATGGTTTACAATCAGGATTACAAAAAATTTCTTCCGGTATCCGGTTATAATCTTTCTGCATACCTAACATAAATCTGTTCTGTACGTTTTTATGTGAATGAGTAACAAACGTCCATCAGTTCATTCATCCTCACTAACTTGCAGCTGCAGTTTGTAAATAATTTTATTTAAACAAATACGAAGTATTTTGTGTTCCTTATTATAACGCTAAATAATAACAGCCGCACAGGCCGATCTTCCGGGTTAAGCCGCGCTTGCCGAGGTTGGTCTGTGGATGAGTGACCATCTATCGCAGCGAGTTTCCTCCGTGCCTCGTAAAGCACGTAAAGACGTTGGTCTCGGCTGTCATTTGTAGATCTTAGTCAGTCGTTACTGTTAGTCAGAAGCTCATAAGTCTGACAACCAGTCTTACCATGGAGTATCGTATTGCCCAGTTACTGGGTTGTGGAGGTCCGATAGTCAGTCGCTTCATGCAAAATACTGACATTCAGCTGCATCTGGTTCGACTGGAAGCCGACCCCAATATAGTTGGGAAAAGGCTAGGCAGATGATGATTATAACTGGTAGAGCGGGAGCCCGTAACAGATGTCCGTGACCAATTTCCTCTCAAGCGATAATTAGTAGACTACATAAGGGAGTCATATCATAAAGATTCGTGGAAGTCAGCTGCGATTCCGTTGGTGGGATAAGCAGCAATCGCCGTTCAAACACGTAGAAAAAATATTTTTTTTTAGTCATTCCCTCCCAACTGAAACCTGCTTTAAATTGAAGATTACCTTGTATCACGAAGAATAAAACCAATCAGCCGACGGTACAATGGTGGAATTCACGTCAGCTGGTCACTCGAACATGTAATTTTTTATTTTATTTTCAGTGATTTCCTCTCAACCCAAATTTAACCTGATGAAAGTTTACATGTAGTTAAGGCTAAAAACAGACGTCAGCTGGCTGTGTCTCGGTGGAAAGACCGTCAGCTGATACTTTGAAAATTACAAACAGGACTAAGGCTCTCAGCCTAAATATGCATTTAGTTCAAAGTTTTCAATTCCGCCCTACAGAAAAGAAGTTTATATTGACGCTTACTCAATATCACGATGAAAAAATACGTTCAGCTAATGTTTACAGACAGTTATGGATCAAAATACAGAGTTATTCTTATTAAGCTGGGCATCAGGAACATATGTGATTCCGTAAGAGATACGAAAAAACTTATTTAGATAACATTAGCTCTTTTTTCAGTATAACAATTTTAGCATTTTATTTTTTTGGTCAAGTGTGAATTGTTCACTAAAATGAATTCGCTAGGAACAATATTTGGATTATACAAAATGTGCAATACCTTAAAAACTACTTAACCGATTTTCGTGAAACAAACTGTACAATAGTTTTTACAACAAGACCAACACATTAAAATAAAGTCCATTGCAATAACCCCATAAACAAAAAAATACATTTTCAAGTTACGTAATTATGATCAACATAATTATCAAACTTTAGTAAAATTTTCTAGTTAGTTTCGTTTACATTTATTATGTATTTTAATTAGCACTAATAAGCAAAATAAGTATTATAATAAGAATTTAGCACAAACAAATAACATGAAAAAAATCTGATTAGAAAATATCTTAAGAAAGTCTCCTTACAAACAATATTTACCTACATCTTGTAGCACTTCCCACTACGTGCACCTCTCGTCATAGCGGTGGTCTCATAGCCGACTTTTAATACTTTGGAAAAGCCCAAAAAATGTATGGAGCGTGATGAATGTTAAATGATGTCCTTTGACCAATTTCCGCCATCCTGATTTTTGTTTTCTGATACAACGAAATGATCTTTACATGAAATAGAGTCGAAAGGCATTAAAAAAAATTAATCTGATATGAGATAATTATGTTGATCATAATTACGTAACTTGAAAATGTAATTTTTTGTTTATGGGGTTATTGCAATGGACTTTATTTTAATGTGTTGGTCTTGTTGTAAAAACTATTGTACAGTTTGTTTCACGAAAATCGGTTAAGTAGTTTTTAAGGTATTTCACATTTTGTATAATCCAAATATTGTTCGTAGCAAATTCATTTTAGTGAAAAATTCACACTTGACCAAAAAAATAAAATGCTAAAATTGTTATACTGAAAAAAGAGCTAAAGTTACCTAAACAAGTTTTTTCGTATCTCTTACGAAATCACATATGTTCCTGATGCCCAGCTTAATAAGAATAACTCTGTATTTTGATCCTTAACTGTCTGTAAACATTAGCTGAACGTATTTTTTCATCGTGATATTGAGTAAGCGTCAATATAAACTTGTTTTCTGTAGGGAGGAATTGAAAACTTTGAACTAAATGCATATTTAGGCTGAGAGCCTTAGTCCTGTTTGTAATTTTCAAAGTATCAGCTGACGGTCTTTCCACCGAGACACAGCCAGCTGACGTCTGTTTTTAGCCTTAACTACATGTAAACTTTCATCAGGTTAAATTTGGGTTGAGAGGAAATCACTGAAAATAAAATAAAAAATTACATGTTCGAGTGACCAGCTGACGTGTATTCCACCATTGTACCGTCGGCTGATTGGTTTTATTCTTCGTGATACAAGGTAATCTTCAATTTAAAGCAGGTTTCAGTTGGGAGGGAATGACTAAAAAAAAATATTTTTTCTACGTGTTTGAACGGCGATTGCTGCTTATCCCACCAACGGAATCGCAGCTGACTTCCACGAATCTTTATGATATGACTCCCTTATGTAGTCTACTAATTATGGCTTGGGAAGAAATCACTAACGATATTTTGGCCTGGCTCCCGCTCTATGGGGTAGGTACTTAGAAAAAGAAGTCAAAGTTTAAAATAATTACTGGTGTCTTCTTCCATACTTTGTTTCCTATCATTCCGAATAGGTTATAGTTCACAAACAGTTAACGGAAATGACTCCTAACTTAATATGCTAAGATATTTCCATTACTGTATCACTTCTCTATTGTAGATAAGGAAAGTATTTTATTTTTAAACAATATTTATATAGCTTGGGACTCCTTTCACGTAAGTTGCAGCGGTTGTTTAATGTTATGATCTCGCACTGATTTTTAAGAATCCATAAGACCTTGTTTAATAAAAGAGATCAGTACCCTTAGCACGAATTTTCAGTATTTGAGACGTAAAGTAAACTGGAACTTTGACAATTTCAAATTGACAATTTTTAAGGAAGAAATTAGTTCCTTCTTCGCACACCAGAGACGCTGTTCCATTTTTAGGGTTCCGTAGCCAAATGGCAGAAAACGGAACCCTTATAGATTCGTCATGTCTGTCTGTCCGTCCGTATGTCACAGCCACTTTTTGACGAAAGTATAAGAGCTATCCTGTTGAAACTTGGTAAGTAGATGTATTATGTGAACCGCATTAAGATTTTAACACAAAAATAAAACAAAAACCAATTTTGGGGGTACCCCCCGTACTTAGAATTGAAACTCAAAAAACCGTGACCCATACGGGGGGAGGGGTATCTATGAATAGGTCTTAAAAAAATATATTGAGGTTACTAACATAATTTTTTTCTAAACTGAACGGTTTGCGCGAGAGACACTTCCAAAGTTGTAAAATGTGTCCCCCCCCCTGTAACTTCTAAAATAAGAGAACGATAAAACTGAAAACATTATGTACAGACGCCAGCAGGTCAACCTGCCCGAATCTGTCAGATTTTACCAATCAACCATTAACCTTCTACTCTTGTGCTAAGGTTGAAATTCTGGGGTGCTATGACAGGAAACCTCCACGTGCGCCCGTGGACTGGAGTTCCCTCTCGGATACGTCCGGGGGGAAGACCAGTTTTTCGGGCCGGTGCACCCTGGGATGCGGGCAAAAACTCTTCCTTAGGCACTGTGTGCCTAAGGGGTCTCTTTGCCCGTATGCGAATAGCCTGTCGTGTGGACGCTCCAACGCGTGTCCCTCTGATTAGCAGAGGGCACAGCGGTGGAGCGGGCTTGCGGACGGTGAGTTATGGGTAGCTCGCCGTCCGACCAGGGACCAAGCCCGGGTCGGTGGCGCGTCGTGTTTCGCGCCAAATGCCTGCTGGGGTCGCGGGTTTTTTCTTAACCCAGGTTACCGTGGCCCCGGAACGTAAAGGGTATAGGAAGGAACACGGGTGGATTTTAGTCAGTAAGAGTCTGACAGTCCCTTCCGCCCCACCCAGGGCGGGAGAACTCATTTGATGATTTTACCACCTAAAAAAAAAAAAAAAAAAAAAAGGTTGAAATTCTATTAAAGAAATCTGACAGATTGTGGTAGCTTGATGTGCTGGTGTCTGTACATTACCATGCAAACTTCAATTGAAAATTGGTTTGAACGAGATCGAGTAATTAGTTTTTAAATACGTCATAAATCGTAAACCGCAATTTACTTTGCAAAGTTACAACCAACTACAAGAACTTTTATATTATGTTACTTGCTGCTACGGAACCCTTCATGGGCGAGTCCGACTCGCACTTGGCCGGTTTTTTTTATAAACAAGAAACGCTGTAAATACTGGAAAGACGCTGTAAAGTAAAAGAGTGAAAACTCGTGCTAAGGGTACTGTCTTGACTTCAGTTCAGTAAAATTTATTTCATTACAATCAAAGTACAAAATATTTAAATTTTGAACTGTGGATTAGCCAAACTAAATGTTTTGAATGTGTCAATAAGTAGGTAAATATTTTTCGAATAAATTATATTAAAGCGATAATTAATTGTGTTTCAAATCGAGGTCGCATTCGATATAATTTGGAATACCTAACGCGATTTTTTTAATACTGTAATAAATTGAAGTTTACAGTTTAATCAGTATATTGGATACTGTTTCTTAAAATAGATTGACCGTTGTTCTGAATATATTTTTTAAGAAATTATTTTAATTTGTTCCACCAATAAATATAAATACTTATTTCCAAAAACAAAAAATTCACCAGTTTGTCTCTTTCCATTTTCCATGTTTTTTACAAATTCTTGATAAACTGTAAAACGCAGTAAAAATAAATTCTTACAAGCACTCATCACAAGAAAATGTCGCGAAATGCATAAGTAAGCTATAGGACATTATAAATATGATAAGTGTCAACTTATCAGTGGCGTAGGGTAAAAAATTTTGAAGGGGAACCCGGACCAAAACGTGAATTCTAGTAACTATAGCTTTGGGCTAATTTTAGCCTTTTTATTTTAAATATTCAACAACAATTTGGGGCACTAGAATTGTAATATCCGTAGCACCGGTTATAACATCGCCCATTTACTTACATAATAAGCTAAAAATGGTCATAAAATAAAAACTACTTAACCAAACTAAATTAATTTTTATGGGAACAAATGGCAGGTATCGGAAGGCATCGAATAATATAATCCATATAGGTGCAAAGTTCTCATCACTATAAATGAATTAAGTCCAAATACAAGATAGCTGCTATAAACCGTTCAGGAGTTCCCTGAACTGTTCTTCGTTTTCGTCATCAGACCCCTAATGACAGTTGCAAGCCGTCTAGCTGAAAAGTTCTCATCAATACAAATTAATCAAGCTCAAACACAAGGTAGCTGCTGTGAATCGTTGAGGAGTTCTCTCAACTGTCTCTCGGCTCCATCATCAAGATATTATACTCCAGACCTTTATTTGAAATACTTAATGAAAAAAAACTTACAAACACACTAGTCGCCCCTAAGATTTTTGAAAGTTCCACTCGATTTCTCCTCTGGTCTTCTATCATCAAACCCTGATTTTCTTATCATGGGACCACCTTTAAAATATTTTCTTTCCATCAAAAAAAGAATCATCAAAATCGGTTCATCTACGACGAAGTTATCCCGCGAACAAAGAACAATAACATTGTAATGTTTATGGATACTTTGTCCGTATTCCGTATCATCCAATCATCCAATGGATAGGATACGGACGAATTGAGTGAGTAACCTCCTTGTCCGCCTTTTCTGTAGCCGATCCAATTATTACAATCATACATTGAACTTTATTAAGATTCCTAACTCCAAAATTCTATGTTCACAAAACCATATACTAATCGCCTACAGATCTTAACACCGCGATTCAAAAACGTGACGTAATTGCACAACGCCATCTAGTTGAAAACTTCTAACTAACATAACACTGTTTAATACCAAACATTATCATTGAACTGAACGAACCATGTTTTTACTGCGTTAACTACGCAAAACTTATCAATTTCAAAAATAATACAAAATCAAATGCAAATGGACAGTTGAAAACAATATAATTATTCAAAACTATAAAAAAAATAAGCGGGCCAAAACTAATGTGAATCTGTCATCCAAATAAAACTATCTAAACGAATTACGAAGTCCAGTATCATTCCATCCCGTTCTGGCGTACGCATTTCATATCTCTATCCTTATCATAAGCCGGAGACATTCGGCTTTCCAGCGTCCTTAATTCAGCGGTGTTATGTAGCGTCAAGCTCACGATCGCTACAAGAGGAACTATGATCGGGATTCCTGATTTGCCTTGCGGCTTACAAAGCTTTCTGTTTAGCGGGAGTCGAAATTGTTTATTATTTCTTTGATTGTTAGTTTAGTTTTAGAGTGTTTTTCTTTGATTGTTATTTTCACAAGTAATGTAGCTTCGTAAATAATTTTTTTTTAATGATAAATGAAAATCATTGATACTAATATTGCTATATTTCGAAAGTAAACCCGATAGGAATCGGCATGTTAGGTAGCTTCGCTGCTGCAACTTATCTATAGATGAAACTCTATCTGAGGCATTTGATACAGTGCATCACGTTACATACGCGAACGCAAAGCGCTAAAAAGTATGTAATTATTTTTCTTGACCAAACAATAGAACTCAAATAGAATTAGCACTTACTAAATCAACTTTTTTTGTTTTTAATAGCTAAAAATTTATTAGTAAAAGTAGGCATACGACAGGGTACTATTCTAGGCCCTTTTAATCTTTTACTCTGAAGGAACTTAGGTTTTCTCTGTAAGAGGAGATTTTTTCCGTTATCCCTGATACTAGACAATACATTAAAGTCTAACTATTTCAGCTAAACTTAAATTTTAACTGTTGGCTCTGATTATACGTAAAAAACTCTAACTGAAAGGCTGAAAGTACTTATGTTTATAAACAACTTTTGAAACCAATACTGGAACCCTTAAATTAACCCTCACAACACCACGCGGCCGAAGCCACTGGCAGAAGCTAGTTTTCTGGTACTATAAGAAAAAGGTATATTTTACTTAAAATAAAAGTGGTAGACGCGAAGTAAACGATATATTTTTGCGGTCAAACAAATTGCGTCAATAGTTAATTAGAATATATTAATTGCGCCGTATGTGATCTTGACTCACACGTACATTTTCGTTTAAATATTCAATACTTTAGTTATAAACAAAGAGTTTTTAAATGTCACGTCATTTCTATACCGAGTTTAAGGAATGAACACACAAGGTTACGTCAAAACATGAGTGTGTATGTCACCTGACCTTATTTTTACTTAAAAGTTTATTTTAAAACATCTTAGTATAATAATTAAAGCTAAATTAATTGCTGTAAATAATGAGCCTGAAAATGGAATATAATCTTAGTTTTTTCTGTGTAAATTCTTGGAATCAAAATTATTTGTGTCAAAATTTTTGTCATTTTTATTTAATATTTGCATGCATTTTGGCAAAAAATGTTAATACCTAATATTTATGTATACTGTGGGAATACGTAATAGTAACATCTTCTGTAACAATACACTATATTCGGGAATAAATAATTTAATTTTGATTTTTCTTTATCAGCACAGCTCAGTTTCGATTCACAAACGTTCCCAATATTTGTGATATTTACTTGTAAGTGGATGTAGAAAATAATGCTTTCAGTTCTTAAAAGTGTTGTTATAAATAGATGATTTTATACACTGAAACTATAGTCTGGATAAAGTAATAAGTAGGTATAGTTTTCAACAGCAAAAACGTCAAATATAATCACGTAAATTTCAATCATTTGCCTAGTCTTTTACCAACTATATTGGGGTCGGCTTCCAGTCAAACCGGATGCAGCTGGATATCAGTATTTTCCACGGAGCGACTGCCTATCGGAGCTCCACAACCCTGTAATTGGGTAATACGATACCTTATGGTAAGACTAGTTGTCAGACTTGAGAGCTTCTGACTAACAGTAACGACTGTCAAAGATCTACAAATGACAACCGGGACCAACGGCTTTACGTGCTTACCGAGGCACGGAGGAAACTCGCTATGACAGATGGTCACCCATCGACAGACCAAACTCGGCAAGCGCGGCTTACCCTGGAAGATCGGCTTGTGCGTCTGTAATTATTTAGCCACGAGCTCCTCAAAAAAAAAGAAAAAACGTAAATATCTAGGCAATAAAATCGCTAAAATATGCAACATAATATTGCAAATAATTGTTGCATATTTCGCTAATTTTATGTAATTATTTTTTTTTCTCATAATCCAGTCACTACTTTTGACACAAATTTGTCATAAATCCTTCTTTACAGTCAGGTAAACTGGAGCAAAAATGTGTAAACAATAGATCAAATACGCTTCTCCTAATGACCTGGATATAATAATCAATTCAGTTAATAAGGTCACAAAATAAACAAAAATAGCAAATTGACAACAAATTATTTTTGCTTATAGGTATTTGACACAATCACTCACCGTGATTCATTTACGTACGAAAGAGTTCAACGCGCTGCGTTTTTTACGATTGAACTTTATTCTGAAAAGGCTAAAGTCGAATTTTGATTGTATTTCTTTAGGAGCTAAATTCTGTGGTTTTCCAAACAGGAGGGGGTTTTTGAACGTCGCGTCGTGAACTTGAAATTATGAACACGGTATGGTTTTTTTTTTGTAAATTCTTTGAACAAGGAATCCTTAAAACCGCACAATGTTTTAAAATAAAAAAAAGTACAACTATGACTTCTGTTTTATCATTTGACGAAGTAAGGAGGTATATCATAGAACGCTCATATTTTGAAATATAATAAGTTTTATACGAACAAGTCGAGCCATATGCCGTCAATAGGATCCGAATTAAATTGAAGAATAGATAATGTTCACAGTTTTTTTTTTGTGAAACGCCAATCATTTACATGATTAGGTGCTTACGTTCTTACCTACCCTTGATACATGAATTACTTAGATGAATGGATTGTGTGAGAAACGATATGGAATAAATAAGAGTAAATTCATTTCATAAAATAAAACTTTGTAAGAACAGTCTGAAAGACCGAAAAAAAAAATTGACGTCAAATTCTTTGTTCTAAAGCTTAGTTTAGACGTTCAAGAACTTGAATGCAAGTTTGAATATATTGCGGTATTTGTTTGATGACCAGGATATCGGAATTAGGTAGAGTTATTCGTGTACTTGCACTTATTTTATACAGCGAAAGAATAGTGTAGTTAAGTGGATATGCCCCAAATCTCATTATTACTTTAATTTTTTAAATGGAGCTTTAGCTGTCTCACATGCTTGCGGTATCGCGATTTCGATGCCGAATTGGAGTCCTTATTGGTGACTTTGTAATACAGTGATTTATGCACCTTTACATGCAAGTACTAAATCGGAAATTGTAATCCCCCCGTTATAGGAACTTGGAAGCCAAATAGCGTAGTTACGACTAACTAATTATTTCCAATAAGTTACGTTAGTAGAAAAAACTAGGATGGAAATAAAAATGAACAAACGAGTAGCGGCATAAACTTACGAGTGGTAGGATTGGTTGTATAGGTCATGGTTTCAAAACCAGGCAAGAGCATTTGGGATCGCAGGATTGTGTCCCGTGACTCTGGAACGTAAAGGGCTATTGAAGGATCACCATGAACTTATAGTCAGTGCAAGTCTGAGAATCCGGACTAGTTTGATGATTTTACCACGATTAAAAAAAGGCAAAAGCATTCCTTTGTGCTATTTATTTCATCATCACAACTCTCAAAACATCGTGAGGAAACCGACATGTCTTGGAGTAAAAAATCGAAGATATCTACCAACCCGCACTGGGCAACTTTACAAATTTTAAAGTTGCCAAATGTCAGCACCTATAATAATAATAATCCACAATTATCACACAACGCCATCTAGTCCCAAGCTAAGCAGAGCTTGTGTTATGGGTACTAGACAACTGATAACATACTAATATATTTCTAAATGCATACATATTATAGATATTACACCCAGACACAGAACAAATGATCGTGCTCATCACACAAACATTTGTCCTGGGTGGGGATCGAACACACGAACTCCGGCATAGCAGTCAGGGTCACTAACCACTAGACCAACAGGCCTGTCAGCACCTGAGTCTGAATTCATAGATATCGAATTCAGGGGCTCGTGGCTAAATGTTTACAGCCGCACAAGACGATCTTCAGGGTTAAGTCGCGCTTGCCGAGGTTGATCTATGGATGGGGGTGACCATCTGTCATAGCGAGTTTCCTCCGTGCCTCGAAAAGCACGTAAAGCCGGCTTTTGACTATGGGATGTAATATATATTACATCTTGAGCTATATATTACATCCCGCGATTGCTGTTCACACTGTAACATACATATTTCAGAACAGTTCGGCTTCGGTCACCATTGTGTCATCACGTTTTTATCGAAATGATTGAATTCTGAAATGGATAATATGGAGATTGTTTTGCTTGATTCCTACGATGGTTCATCAGATGACGATGATAAAAAATATTTATAGTTTGGGATGTAATATTATATTATAGCACAGTGTGAACGTTCACGTACAAAATGTATGACGAGCGATAAAATATTATATCTCAAGATGTAATATGTATTATATTACATCCCATAGTCAAAAGCCAGCTTAAAGCCGTTGGCCCCGACTGTCATTTGTAGATCTTTGACAGTTGTTACTGTTAGTAAGAAACTCTAGTCTGACAACCAGTCTTACCATAGGGTATCGTATTACCCAGTTACTGGGTTGTGGAGGGCCGATAGGCAGTCGCTTCATGTAAAATACTGATATTCAGCTGCATCTGGTTTGACTCGAAGCTGACCCCAATATAGTTGGGAAAAGGCAGGCAGATGAGGAGGCTATAATATATAAACTATGCATACCTACTATAAAATGGCACACGAAACATACCAATATATTATTAATATTATATAAGTCATTGATACATAATTATTCCTTATGTACATGAATGAATTGACGTAATATTGCTTATATATTTATAATTTGATCGCGGAAAATGTCACGATTTTAGCGTTACGGGTTTTAACAATCCTTCAGTAATTGTAAACAAGTCTGATTTAATGACTCATTAATTGTTTACCTATTTAGTTAAATAACATACTAATAATAATTACTACATTCGTGATATAATTTATATTCATGAATGAATACTTGGTTTTTCCATTTATGTATTTTTATTAATAAATATATAATACATAATATAATATACAATATATATTATTAATTATTAGAAATGTTTTTGCCTTATAATTAACTTTACTTACCTTACAATAATTGAATAGTTGGAAAAGTAACTAAACATCAATTCATATCATTTTAATTGTTTTATAATTATGATTTTTAAAGGACGTTAATAACGATTTAACAATATTCAAGCAATCCTAACCTCGTGGACATTCAAAAACATTGTTCAATTTGTCATATTATAGAAGAATATTACGTAAAAAGTCAAAAGTTTTGTTCTAAAGATCAAGTGACAAAATGTCCATATGACATTAAGTGAAAATGATTTTATATCTATTAGTTCAATTTTACAACGACATTAGAATGTGAAGGTCTATTGAAGGAATGTGGATTTCAGTCAGACAGTTGCGCTCCACCCAGGGTAGCAGGACTTATTGGATTATGATAACCACGTAAAAAAACTTCAATCCTCAAATAAAAAACATAATTATGTACTATGTATGGAAATGTGTTCTGTTTACCTAGCGAAAAAACAACAAAAAAGCTGACTAATCGGCCCATTCAAATAAAATCCAAGCATAATTTTATCGGTCGCGGGACTTATCTCATTACCGTGACCCCGGAACGTAAAGGGCTTTTGAAGGACACCGTGGATTTTAGTCAGTACAAGTCTGACAGTCCCTCCCGCCCTGCCCGGGGTGGGAGGACTCATTTGATGATTTTACCACGATAAAAAAAACATCATTTTATCACAAAAGCATTTTGTGTCATGTAGTACAATATGACTTTTGGACATTGTAACACTTGTTGATTTTTGCTAAATTTCATTCTAACCAAATAGAAAGATGACATTAGGCTATTTTGACATGTGGACATTTTAACACTTAGAGGAATGTTACCTTTATTCTGTGTAAACAATGTAAACATAAAGAGGTTTTACTTACTCTTTGACAATGAAACCAGTTCGCGTTCTAATTTCAAATTTAAAACAATAATAGTCGAATTTCGACCATTGACGACTTAAAGTGGTAATAAATATATACAAATTCTATTTAAAATAGACATTATTATCAAATAAAAAAACTCATAAATTTTAATATTGCAGCTATGTCACACGTGTAGCTGTGTTTTTAGAGATGTCCTTCTATATGTATATTATGTATTGTAATGTCAATAGATCCGTTTACGTAATGTTGTACACCACAATATCGATAGATGAATGGAAAATGGAGGGAAACTGTGTAAGTAGGGGGACTATGAATACTGTCTGTATTATTACAAAAACTTAAACATTTATTGAACACTTGTCTTAAAAAGTGCCAACTGCGAAACGGCATTTGCCATTTATATAAGGGTCGTTTTGCAGTTACACTATTTTCCCACGTTTTTATAAACTCACTTTTCTTGTTTGTTTATTTGTTTGTTTGTCGTTCCGGTTGGACTTTTGCAACTCAATTTTGAGGCACTTTCCGATAAGCTAGAAAGCTGAAATTTTGCACACGCTCTGAATTCTGATGACAATACATGACTAGCTAAGAAACCTCATAACAAATCCAATATGGCGGCCTCCCCAAGATGGCGGACTGACTGTTTGAAACCCACCCCGAAGATATGGGTATCAAATGAAAGGGTTTGTTGTCAGGAATACGAAAAAATAGTCACGTGACTTGAATCCAATATGGCGGACGTCCAAGATGGCAGGCAGGCTATTTGAAATGCACCCCTATGATGTGGATATCAAATGAAAGGGTTTGCTGTCAGGAATACGAAAAAAAATAGTCACGTGACTTAAATCCAATATAGCGGACGTCCAAGATGGCAGACTGGCTGTTTGAAATCCACCCCCATGATATGGGTATTAAATGAAAGGGTTTGCTGTCAGGAATACGAAAAAAATAGTCACGTGACTTAAATCCAATATGGCGGACGTCCAAGATGGCAGACTGGCTGTTTGAAATCCACCCCCATGATATGGATATCAAATGAAAGGGTTTGCTGTCAGAAATACGAAAAAAATAGTCATGAGACTTAAATCCAATATGGCGGACAGGCTTTAAGGCACTTCCCGATAAGCTAGCAGGCTGAAATTTTCAGGGTAGTTTCAAACCCGATGAACAAAGATAAAAATAATAAAATAATTAATAGATTTAAAAAAATCTAAAAACCCACTTTTTTAAATATCCTAAAAATAATAAAATAACCCTACGGGGTTGGGAGAGGGGCCACTCAAAACGTGGGGGCGTATCTTTGCAAGTTACACCCACGATCATCATCACTTCATGTAAATATATCCCATAAATAATCCCTTGAATAATATACGCCCCCACGTTTTGAGTGGCCGTAAAGTATTCAGTAGATGTTTAAATTTTGTAGTAAGAGAGACAAAGTCTAAGTCAAACAGCAACCGTGACCCTGGAACGTAAAGGGCAAAGTCTAAATAATTTATAATTATATAAATCTCATAAATAAATCCGGAAATGATGAGCTAGTCATAACTAGTGACCCGTCCCGTCTCCGCATGGCTCAAATATTAAACCTACCCGGTGGATTTTTCGGCAACTTTCTTACATAAAAACCTAGCCCTGAGAATTAAAAACTTAAAAAAATATTTACAAATTGGTGCAGTCGTTCGGAAGTTCTGCATGTCAAACTGACTCATGCGATTTTTAAATATAAAATACAACATACGCATTAGACGCCTGCGCCGCGTATATCAAAGATTTTCTGTGGAAAGAAAATTCGGCCGTGAGCAAATTCGCACGCGGTCGAATTTTTCTTTCCACAGAAAATCTTAAAGCGACTTTATAAATAAACTGGTTGAGTGTATTTTGTTTGTCCGGCCATAAATCGGTCGTGTAGGCACCCATGCCGGCAGCTATCAGGCGGGTCGGTCGCGACGTTTCCTTTTCCCTATGCGAGAGAAAACTGCTTTCTTATCTGACGATATCCAATTCGCGGTACAGACGTACACGTAATCTTAAGATATTTGTACTTGCTTAGGTTTTATAGACGGTCACGGTTGAGTTTAGTTGAGTTGAGTTGACTAGCTTAGTGACTGATGCGTCTCGCGTGAAGTTCGGTTATTATTCTAGTTAGAAACATCATTGGTACCGAGAAAAAAAATATTCTGTTTTTTTTTTAAATTAACTATTATTTATCTATTACTAGCGGCCCGTCCCGGCTTCGCACGGGTGGATATGATGATTTTCGTCCTCTATAACCTGGTCCTGATGGTTACAAACACAACAAAAAAAGAATTAACCGAATCGGCTCAGCCGTTTTCAAGTTTTGCGCTTAGCAACACATTTAGCGATCCATTTTTATATTATAGATAGATAGGATCGTCTTTGATCACTATATCGCCTCGCCTGATGGTAAACGAAGATGTGATCAACGATATGCTTCACCATCGACCAGAGGCCATACCACGAGCTCTTAATGCGATCCAGTTTAGGCTGTGGGAAAGAGACAGAGCTTTACAAGTCGTCTAGCGCCATCTCTTTCCCACAGCCTAAAGACTCACGCTTTGAGAGTTCATGGTAGGCCACCAGATCTTCGTTAGCCATCAGCTTGCCTAGAAGTAACCTATTTAAGCAAAAAGCCTATTTTAAGTATGAAATGTCTTGGACTACCAGAAACTAATCAATTCTTTAGGAGTGACATATTAACTCTACGATTGTACATGTATGCATGCTAACATCGTGGTCAAAGAATAAATCTTGAAACCGAAGTCCAGGTCTCTCTGAGTGGAGTTTAGTTCCTATTATTTGCTTCATCATACACAATATCCCAAAATCGTGTATCTAACACCGTGTCAATTTTCCACTGTGAAATAAATATGATTTCTGTGGCATAAGTCGTAAGTTTTGAAGAAACGTCCAGAGGAAATGATAACATCTTTCAAAATTCAATCGATTTCCAAATCATATCAACAAAGTTAAATTGTAAATAAAAACTGTTAAATTAATAGGTATTCATTTTGAATCCAGCTTAACATAAAATGATTTAAGTCGTTATATTCTTTGTAAAATGTGTTTTTTTTATTTTGTTACCGCGATAAGAACAGAAATGTCAATGACCTCCGTCTGTTAACTGTCACTTGAAAATTATATTTGCAAAACGAAACAAATTATTTTTTAATTGCATTTATTATCTTGTTGATAGTATGGAAAGTATTAGAAAAAACTTGCTGCGTTTTATCGTGGTCGGATGAGTAATTATTTTATGTTTGTTACTATTTTTATAAAATCAGCACCGCATATACCGGACACAGGTATATTTAAATAATTATGTACCTATTTCATGCATGAGGGAGAATAAACAAATGTTCATTTGCTTGTTGTGACGTCAACGTGTCACCAATTCACGAATAAATCTGAATGATGCATCCCTGTTTTGGGCATGTTTTGTACATATATGTATGTTAAATGTTTCGGGTCAATGTCACCTGAAATCCTCCCAAAGATGTGGTTACTCCATTGACTATTTTATCTATAGTTTGAGATCAATTTTAAAATTTCAAAAGCTGTTTTTTTCGGAAAGAATTTTATAATATATTTTTAACTGGCGCTGCTGCTGCGATTGCTTAGAACCTCAAGCGGCGTAAATGTAGTAACCTTAGTGGGAACTATATTTTTGAGCCGTTTAGGGTTGAAATTATAGGGCCATGGGGTCCGAGTGCTCACAGCCTCTACATAGACATTACTAAAAGACGTGTTAACGCTTCCCGTGACCCAAGAGGTGGCTTTTACCTTTGTCAGAGGCATAAGCAATGCCATACAAAGAAGCAACGCCGCCCTTTAGTTGTTGGCAATTCATATAATATGTTTAAAGTACATATACATACCTAACATCTAGTTTAGCTCTATTTTATTTTAGTATTTTATATTTCTGTAGTTATTTTTGTTTTTTTATTAAGTATAATATGTTCATATTGTTGGAGTCATAAAAATCTAGATATTCGAGGAAAATAAGTTTTTCTTCTGTCATAGGCCTTACTGTTTAGACACGAGAATTTATGAGACTTTTGAGACAATTTTCAGAACTCTAAAATGGAGGTTTGTGTATTGTATATGCAAGCTTCCAGATTTCCTCTGTGTTCTTAAATATAAAAGTGTTTTTTATACCACATATTAATCGAATCAGCATACATTAATCAACAAAAGCACGTGATATTACCCGACACGTGTTTTTGTCGACGTGTACCATTCCAACGTTGGACAAAGTACGTATTGTGTTGTATGACGACATCGCAGGTAATACCTCGATGACATTAATGCATAATACACGATTTCACGGCATAATCGCTGTTTTTTAGCGTATTAAATTATCAAATGAGTCCCCCCACCCAGGGCAGGGCAGGAGGGACTGTCAGACTCGTACTGACTAAAATCCGCGGCGTCCTTCAATAGTCTTTTACGTTCCAGGGTCACGGTTGCTATTTATTAGTCCCGCGACCACGACATAATCGCTGAACCGATTTTGATGATTTTCGGCACAGAGATGAGACAACAATGGAGACCATTACGAGTATATAGGCTACTTTTTTGATGTTTTACGTTGCCAAATGTCAGCAACTGAGTCTGGATTTATACCCAGTTGATGGTCATAGACTAGGGGCTCGTGGCTAAATATTTACAGCCGCACAGGCCGATCTTCCGGGTTAAGTCGCGCTTGCCGAGGTTGGTCTGTGGATGGGTGACCATCTGTCATAGCGAGTTTCCTCCGTGAAAGCACGTAAAGCCGTTGGTCCTGGCCGTCATTTGTAGATCTTTGACAGTCAGTCGTTACTGTTAGTCAGAAGCTCTAAAGTCTGAAATCCAACTGGTGAATTGTGGGTATAAAATGATGGGGTTTTCATGTCTTGGAAGGGAGATTAATAGTCAAGAATTTGAGGAATAGGGCGTTCGTTCATTTTTATTTTTGCAGAGTCAATGACAACTAGTTTTTACAAGAACAGTGTTGCTACTAATAAAAAATAAAATATTATTTCTTTATTAACCTGTGTTGCAACTTTATATATGAGGTGGTTTCACAATACAGTGGGTGTACTCTTAAGGTACACCTCTGCTTTACCCTTCGGGGATTACAAGCGTTATAATTATGTTACAAAAGGTACTAAATACAACACGACACGTGTTTTTTGCCGACGTGTTCAATTCCAACCTTGTACATTGTGCAATGTATTAAATTACGAAATCTCAGGGAATACCTTGTTGACGATTAGTCATTGTATAAGTAAGTACACATCATCTGATCAACTGTTAGTGTTATTGACTTGAAGATTATGATGATTTTATTTTATGCAATTGTTGTGTGTTGAAAATGAAAATGGTTTATTTGCACCTTAATATATGAAAGTTGTTTCGTCATTAACAAGATTTTCAAAAAAAACAACATCAAAATTTTAATCACGATTTTCATTTTAGTAACTTGATAAGGATAGTAAGTAATAAGCATACTCGTAGGTCGGAATTAGGTAAAGTTATTTTGGTACTTGCATCAAAATGTTGGTATTATGTATTATGGATCTTCCCGGGATTTCTAATACGAGATTGTCTCGTGTGGAAAACAGTATTACAAATAAAAATAATAATGTTAAAAAACATCAGAAATAGATTAGATGCGTGAAATTAAAAACTTACCGCCGAAAAGCACGGAATGTGTCTGCTCTTTAAAAGCAATCCCGGGATTTCGGGCATATCCACTTTATTATTTCGCTGTATAAGTACATGAACAACCTCTACCTAATTCCGACCTATGGTGATTCCGACCGATGTATGACGAGGCTTCGAACCCAGGCAGGCACATTACTTTACGGCATGATAAGCGCGTTGGCTGAGCGATTGGACTGCCGTACAGCGTGGCGCGGGTTCGATCCCCGCACGGAACAAATATTTGTATGACCTACAAGTAGTTGTTCCGGGTCTGGGTGTTTGTGTGTGTGAGTTTCTATGTTTGTAAACACACCCACAATACAGGAGAAATTCCTAGTGGGGTAACGTTTTAAAAAAAAAAAAAACAAAACAAACTTTTTGTAATTTATTTCACTACTCTTAAAACGGTAACGGAAAACATCGTGACTAAGTTAGGAAACCGGCAATTAAAAATTCGTCTAAGATACAAAAAAAATGACATCTACCAACTTAAGCCGGCCATACACGTACCAGTATACTTGTGCAAATCTAGACTTGCACAAACACAGGACAGTGACAATGTTAGAAAGTGCAAGTATCTTCCCACACACGTTGCAGTATACTTGCGCAAGTCTGGAATTGCGCAAGTATCCTGTAACGTGTGAGGCCGGCATTACACTGGGCCTGTATGGTGGATTACAGCCCACTCTGTTTCACAAGGCTGTGTCCCAACAGTGGAACCATTGATGATGATGACAATTAAATAATAGCCAAGTAAGGATAGGAATTATTAAACAGGAAAACGAAATACAAGAAGACATTATTATTTGTTTTTACCCGACTGCGCCAGGAGGGTTATGTTTTTCGAGTGTATGTATGTATGTATGTACCTATGTATGTTTCTGTGTGTTGCTCTGCAGCCTAAACGACTTGATGGATTTTAACTTGAGAGGTGTCGTTAGATTCGTCTTAAACGTGAGAGTGTCACTGGGTACATAAAACTGACCAAGTGCGAGTCGAACTCGTGTGCAAAGGGTTCCGAACTAAAAATATTTTTTTAAAATCTCTCACATTCTATCAAATTAAAGGATTTTAAAAATGGATTACCAAAATATATTTAACTTATATGTTTCAATTTAATTTGGACTGATAAATGCTAACAAAAACTAAAAATAGTAAAATAAAATAAATATTAAAAAAAACAAAAAACCCGACTGCGTAAAAGAAACAAGCCCAGTACCTAGTTTAGAATTCACTCATTCACACTCACAGTCGGGGCCCCTTGGGAAGATTTGATTGGTATAATTTGAATGGGCCCCGACTGTGAGTGTGAATGAGTGAATTCTAAACTACTGGGCTTGTTTCTTTCTTTTTAGTTTTTTTACGCAGTTGGGTTTTTTGTTTTTTTTTTTTTAATATTTATTTTTTTCAGGTAACAAAATAAGTTCCTATGTGTATCTGTGGTTCCAATGTGTTAGTGGCGCCATCTACGTATGCGTGTACTTTGTTAATTTGAAAGTAAAGTTAGTCTATTGCGGAAAACCAACGTGTTTTAATAGGTTATGGGCAAATATCCATAATTTTCGGTTTTTTACTGAGTTTTAGTATAAAACAGTCGAAAGTAGTTGTTTTCGTAGAAATATGGCTGTGAACTATATTCAAAGTATTCCAAAATTGAAGGGACGAGAAAATTACGATGAGTGGTGTTTTGCCGTCGAAAATCTGTTGGTGCTGGACAACCTCGTGAATTACATCAAGTCGGAGCCAGATGCCGGTTTCGAGAAAAAAGCATCAGATGACGCAAAAGCCAAGGCGAAGTTAGTGCTAACAATTGACCCGGGATTGTACGTGCATATAAAGGAAACAAAAACATCTTTGGAGTTATGGACGAAACTGAGGGCTATGTTCGATGACTCAGGCTTTTCCCGTAAAATAACCCTGCTAAGACATTTAATCTCGTTACGACTAGATAATTGCGAGTCAATGACTTCATACGTAACGCAATTGGTCGAAACTGCGCAGAGATTAAAAGGCACAGGATTTACAATCACCGAAGAGTGGGTCGGATCGCTGTTATTAGCCGGTTTGCCTGAAAAATTCTCGCCGATGATAATGGCTATAGAGCACTCTGGTATGCAGATAACTACAGATGCAATAAAATCAAAATTGATTGATATGGAGGTTTCTAAGAATGATGTGGATATCACCGGCGCCGCATTCGCTGCAAACAATAAAAAGTATCATAAACAGAAAAATGGCGCGAATTCATCGACAAACTCTAAAGTGACAGTGACAGGTGACAAGACCATCACTTGTTATAAGTGCAAACAAACAGGTCATTACAGAAACCAGTGTCCATTATTGCAAAAACAGAAACAATCAAATGCATTTAGTGTTGTATTTTTAAATGGAAAATATAGTTCAAATGAATGGTACGTGGACAGCGGCGCTAGTGCTCATATGACGGTCAACAAAGAGTGGATAAAAAATGCGAATTTTACACCGTATTTATCTGAGATAACCGTCGCGAATAATATGAAAGTGCCTGTATTGTGTTCAGGAGACGTACAGATAACAACTAATTATAACTACGACATCATGGTTAAAGATGTGCTGTGCGTGCCAAGCTTAACAACGAACCTCTTATCAGTGAGTGAGTTAATCAAAAACGGAAACAAAGTTGTTTTTGAAGAAAACAAATGCTATATTCGCAACAATAAGAATGTATTGGTGGCTACAGCAATGTCAACAAATGGTGTGTACAAGCTAGATATTACAGTAGCAGATTGTATGCTGGCAGCAGTGGCAGCACCAGCTGTTGCGAGTGCAGAGCTCTGGCACAGGAGGTTAGCACATATTAACAGCAGTGATTTAAATAAAATGAAGCTTGGTATTGTGGATGGATTGTCTTACCCGGATACTAGTGATATGACAATGTCTAAATGTGTGACCTGTTGCGAAGGTAAACAGAAAAGGTTACCATTTCCTCATGTTGGACAAAGAAGTACAGAAACACTACAGATAATACATGCTGACGTATGTGGTCCAATGGAAACAAAATCCATAGGTGGTGCTCAGTATTTTGTCTTATTCATAGATGATCACAGTCGTATGACTTTCATATACTTCCACAAGCATAAGAATGAAGTTTTCAAGATATTTAGGAATTTTAAAGCAATGGTTGAAAATCAACAGAAGAAAAAGATAAAGACATTGCGCACTGATAATGGTGGTGAGTTTTGTAGTGGTGACATGGAGAATTACTTACTGAAAGAAGGTATTGTTCACCAAAAGACAAATGCGTACACTCCAGAACAAAACGGAGTTTGTGAACGGGCTAACCGAACCATTGTAGAGAAAGCACGATGTTTACTATTTGATGCCAATTTAGAAAAAAAGTTTTGGGCCGAAGCAGCTCATACAGCGGTATATTTAAAAAACAGATCTGTAACTTCAAGTCTAGGAAATAAAACACCCTATGAAGCGTGGTATCTAAAGAAACCAGATCTCAGTCATATACGTCTGTTTGGGAGCCCTGTAATGGCTCACGTTCCCAAGGAGAGAAGATTGAAATGGGACAAGAAGGCTACCATGCACATTTTGGTAGGTTTTTCAGAAACAGTAAAGGGATATCGTGTATATGATCCAATTAAAAATATTGTAACTATAAAGAGAGATGTAATAGTGATGGAAGATAAAACAGTATCATCAGAAATTGTTAAAGAAGACTTAGGAGAATGGATTCAGGATGTTGTTGAAGAGCAGGAATCTCCGGCAACTAATGAAGATGGCAGAGATTCAGTAGGGGAGTCTTCAATGAATGAATCTCTCCATGACTCAGATTCAGATACATCCGTATACACTGATCCACCTAGTGTAAACAATGATGATACTACTATCACAAGCATGGAGACAGATATCTCAATAAATGAGTTACAACCGGTTCCAGAATTAGAACAAAATAAGAGAACACGAAGACCTCCAGAACGTTACGGGTTTGGTAATATTTGTATTTCCAATTCTAGTCCAGATGTTGAACAAGTAGACTTCTCAGAAGCAATGAATGGTCCAGAAGCTGAGCAGTGGAGAGAGGCCATGCTGGAGGAGCTGCAGTCGTTCAAGGACAACGATGCGTGGGAAATCGTTGATATGCCAAGCAGTGGATCAATAGTGCAAAACAAGTGGGTGCTAAATAAAAAACTAGATGTGAGTGATAAAGTGCGGTATCGTGCGAGACTCGTAGCTAAAGGTTTTACCCAGCGACGCGGTATAGACTATGAGAACACTTTTTCCCCTGTCGTAAAACATTCCACACTGAGAATGTTATTCGCGTTGAGTGTACAGTGGGATATGGATATATCACATCTAGATGTCACAACAGCTTTCTTAAATGGACATTTAAAAGAAAATATTTACATGTGTATTCCAGAAGGTTTTGTAAATAAGCAAGTTGGTAAGGTCTTGAAATTAAAAAGAGCCATATATGGGCTGAAACAATCCTCATTAATATGGTATGAGAAGGTGAAAGACTGTTTGATTAATTTTGGTTTTAAAATAAGTAAATTCGAACCTTGCTTGTTTACATATTTTAAAGGGAATGTAAAAGTTATTGTAGCTGTATATGTTGATGATTTTTTAATTTTTTCTAATTGTGTGTCAGAAACTAAAAAATTAAAAAAGGTATTAAGTTCTGAATTTAAGCTGAAAGATTTAGGTCCTGTTAGACGTTACTTAGGTATGAGAATTCATGTAAATAAAGAATGTAAAACTATAACTGTAGATCAACAGGAATATATTGAGCAATTGTTGTTGAAGTTTAATATGTCAAATTGTAAGACTGTAGATACACCCATAGAGAGTAAGTTAAACATAGAAAAGGCTGAAAATATTGCAGCAAACATTCCATATCAAAAGCTCATTGGAAGCCTTATGTACCTGGCAGTTTTGACTAGACCAGACTTGTCATATTCTCTTAGTTACCTCAGCCAGTTCAATAACTGTTATAATGAGACTCACTTCAATTATGCTAAACGAATACTGAAATATTTACAAAAAACAAAACATTATTGTCTAACATATCATAAGGATAATGTAGAACTGACTGGTTTTGTTGATGCAGACTGGGCTAGTGACAGTCTAGATCGTAAGTCCTATACTGGTTTTTGTTTTGTAATGAGTGGTTCTGTAATTTCCTGGCAAAGTAAAAAACAAAAGACTGTCTCCTTGTCCAGTACTGAGGCAGAATATGTTGCCCTTTCAGAGGCGTCTAGGGAAGCTGTATATTTAGGAAATCTAATGTATGAGCTTACTGGTCAAAGATGTGCAATTAAATTGAAGTGTGATAATCAAAGTGCATTAAAATTAGCAACAAGTCATCAGTCACATGCTCGATCTAAACATATTGATGTTCGCTTCCATTATGTTAGAGATGCAGTTGAAAATAAATTAATTAGTATTGAATATATTTCAACTCAAGAAATGCCTGCTGACTTATTAACAAAAGGTCTTATGTCAACTAAACATTATAAGTTTATGCACATGCTAGGAATTAAAGCTAAATAAAAGACTTTGTTTTACTCTGTTTAGAATTAGATTTATTTTGTTAAGTAGGGGTGTTAAAATATAGATAACAAAATAAGTTCCTATGTGTATCTGTGGTTCCAATGTGTTAGTGGCGCCATCTACGTATGCGTGTACTTTGTTAATTTGAAAGTAAAGTTAGTCTATTGCGGAAAACCAACGTGTTTTAATAAAGTGCGAGTCGAACAGGAAAACGAAATACAAGAAGACATTATTATTTGTTTTTACCCGACTGCGCCAGGAGGGTTATGTTTTTCGAGTGTATGTATGTATGTATGTACCTATGTATGTTTCTGTGTGTTGCTCTGCAGCCTAAACGACTTGATGGATTTTAACTTGAGAGGTGTCGTTAGATTCGTCTTAAACGTGAGAGTGTCACTGGGTACATAAAACTGACCAAGTGCGAGTCGAACTCGTGTGCAAAGGGTTCCGAACTAAAAATATTTTTTTAAAATCTCTCACATTCTATCAAATTAAAGGATTTTAAAAATGGATTACCAAAATATATTTAACTTATATGTTTCAATTTAATTTGGACTGATAAATGCTAACAAAAACTAAAAATAGTAAAATAAAATAAATATTAAAAAAAACAAAAAACCCGACTGCGTAAAAGAAACAAGCCCAGTACCTAGTTTAGAATTCACTCATTCACACTCACAGTCGGGGCCCCTTGGGAAGATTTGATTGGTATAATTTGAATGGGCCCCGACTGTGAGTGTGAATGAGTGAATTCTAAACTACTGGGCTTGTTTCTTTCTTTTTAGTTTTTTTACGCAGTTGGGTTTTTTGTTTTTTTTTTTTTAATATTTATTTTTTTCTTGTTTTATTTAAAGTTTATGTCACGTACACACATGTTTTTAACAGAATCTCTTGAACCTTTTCCCAACTATATTGAGGTCGGCTTCCAGTCGAACCAGATGCAGTTCTTATCAGTATTTTACATGGAGCGACTGCCTGTCAGACCTCCACAACCCAGTAACTGGGATACCCCATGGTAAGACTGGTTAGAGCTTCTGACTTACAGTAACGACTGCCAAAGATCTACAAATGGCAGCCGGGACCAACGGCTTTACATGCTTTCCGAAACACGGAGGAAAACCGCTATGACAGATGGTCACCCATCCACAGACCAACCTCGGCAAGCGCGGCTTAACCCGGAAGATCGACCTGTGTGACTGTACTCATTTAGCCACGAGCTCCTCCTCTCCTCCTTCTCCCTCGAGAATCTCTTAAACTCTAAGAAACAAATGGCAGATTCCCCTAATCTTATAATTGGGAACACCCCAAAGTATTATCTAAAAATTTTGTATTGTGGAAATCCAACTATGCGCTTGCATTTAGATTAGACATGTAGGTATGGAATTCTTTCCACGAAATATGATTTTAATTATATTATCTTCTCCTCCTTCCTTTTCTTTTTTTCTGAGCCAGAAAGAGACATCGCGGTTGGTGCAGTAGCTGAGTTATAAATGTTCCCACAGCTGGGACACTGGACTCTTCTCTGCGAGAGGGAGTGGCCCATAAATCACCACGCGAGTCCAGTGCTGGCTGGCAGATGTCACATGAATTCGAATTAATGGTTCTAGGACATGCCGGTTTCCTCACGATGTTTTCCTTCTCTGTTTTTAAGAGCAGTGGTGATGAATGGCTGGGTTCCACGACCTACAGCTTGAAAGTCGGGGCTGTACCACTGGGCCACCACAGTTCTCATTCTAACTTGAACACATTTGTACTCTAGCTTACACCAGTTATTAGAAAACAAGTATATTCTATAACATAGGTTTCTAGCTCCGAGTGTTTCGAGGTTTCTAATAAATGTACCTTTTTATAAGTATTTGACTAAAGGTAAAGGTTTTTTTTTTTGCGTGGTAAAATCTTGAGCAGTGGTGGCCCAAAGGTATCGGTCCCGACTTACCAATTGTAGGTCGTGGGTTCGAACCCCGCCAGGCGCATTACTTTGTGTAATTTATTTCATCATCACTGCTCTCAATACGGTAAAGGAAAACATCGTGAGGAAACCGGCATGTCCTAGAACCAAAAATTCGAAGACATGTGACATCCACCAACCCGAAATAGGCCCGCGTGGTGGATTATGGCCCACTCCCTCTCACAGAGAGGAGGCCTGTGTCCCAGCAGTGGGAACATTATAGGCTGATGATGATTATGATGAAAATCGTCAAATGAGTCTTGCTAGCCAGGACAGCACGGGAGGGACTGTCAGACTTGTACTGACAAATCCACGCTGCCCTTCAATAGCCCTTTATGTTCCGGGGTCACGGTTACCTGATGAGACAGTCCCGCGAACCCGAGCCTTTAGCCCTCTAAGGGGGGCCCGTTACTCCCGCAACGAAATGTAAAGAAATAACCAAAGTACCCAGATATTACGGTAAACAATTTGTCAGTACGTTATATAGTTCGGTAGCTATTAGCGTGTCGGCACACAAGCGGCGAGTTTTCACCGCACTGCGTACGCGCATGTCATAGCAATGCATCCTATTGGCTATGCACTCCGCGTCGACTCTTGCGCAATGTTCAGATATCCTCCATTTTACACTAACGACAGATTCACCAGGAGTTTTGTTTTTGTATATTTACATATTTTTTTATGTGGGAAGTACAATTTTATTCACGTTTGTCACGTGCGGAATTTTGTTGGATTTAAGTGGTTTTGTTCACGTGATTGTTATTTTACGTAGACAGAACTTTAGAGTTTTGTGCATCGTGGATAATTATAGTTCCAAGAGCTTTTTACTGAAGTCTGTTGGAAGGTACACGTTGAATCTGCAACTGAGGGGCCAATTTTGAAGATGGCTACACCAGATATGAATCTGTGTAGTTTGTACCATGATTTTTTTACGTACTATATATATATATATCAGACTGACTTTAGTCTAGTCTTAATAAAGTAGCTAAGTCAACTCTATGTAAACGTAAACGGCACTATTTCATGTCACCATATAATAATCCATTTTTATTTAAACTGTTAATAGGGTTGTTTCGCCGGTTTCGCGACCACCTTCAGTAGGCGACCATTTGACGGACTAAGTTTCTTTAAATCAAGAAAATAGTATTTGTAGAGGTAATATACATAAAAAATAAATATAACGTGCTTTCTAATTAATTATGAAATAAGAATTTATAAAGTTTGAAACAAAAGGTTTAACCCAGAGCCGAAAAAATATTGTTCAATGCGCGTCTTGATTCCGTGGTGAGTGGAGGTACCGCGAGTTGAAAAAAAACTAACATGGCGCGCGGCGCTCAAAGGTAACTTTTAATACTTATTTCATGTTTTTCACAACAGTTACATGTTAAATTGTATAATCGATAAGTATGGATTATAATTTTGTTGTATTTTGCTTTTTTTAAACTTATTATTATGATAAAATCAAGTGGTCGGTAACCGAAATGCTTATATAACAAAAACGTTAGATAGCGACCACATGGTCGCAAACCGACGAGTTCAGCATTATTTTGTTTTGATCAATAAATGATCCTTATGCTTCATACAGGACTGTTATAATTTTGAATGTAGTATTGTAAAAGTCTTTCTTTGTAGTCCTTTGGTAAGCGACCACCAGTTTCTTTGTAAGAAGTTTATTTAATTTATCTACAAAATTGGACGCTAAACAGGTGGTCGTAAACCAAAGTAAGCGAAATAAAGACATTGGTTTCCGGCCACCATAATTTAGTATGAGAGAAATAACGGCCGCTAACAGAAATAAGTATGAAAGTTCATTGAGTATGCGACCACGTCTGATTTTTTGTATTTCGTAATTATTTAAATGTCCGTTTCATAATTATTTGTTGTAGGTACCTCATCATCTCGGCCATAGGACGTTCACTACTGAACATAGCCATAGGCCTCCCCTTTATATAGATCTCCACATTATCCACATATGCCGGTTGGAAGCGACCTGCATCCAGCGTCTTCCGGCGTCTGTCCATCTTGTTGGTGGACGTCCTACGCTGCGCTTGCTAGTCCGTGGTCTCCACTCTAGCACCTTTCGACCCCATCGGCAATCTGCTCTGCGAATAATATGGCCTGCCCATTGCCGCTTCAGCTTTCTAATCCGGTGGGCTATATCGGTGACTTCAGTTCGTCTACGGATCTCCCCATTTCGGATTCGATCACGCAGAGAAACACCGAGCATAGCCGTCTCCATAACTCGTTGAGCAACTTCGAGCTTTGAGATGAGGCCGATTGTGAAAGACCACATTTCGGTGCAATAAGTCATCACTGCTAATACACATTGGTAGAAGACTTTCGTCTTGAGGCACTGAGGTATGTTGGACGAAAAGACATTGCGTAGTTTCCCGAACGCTGCCCAACCGAGTTGGATTCGGCGGTTGTCCTCTTTCTCGAAGTTGGACGTACCTAATTCGACTAATTGTCCTAAGTATATAGATAATATATGAGTCAACAACTTCGAGTACCGAGTTTCCAACAGAGACTGGGGTGGGCACAACATTGGCATTTGACATAATTTTCGTCTTGTCCATGTTCATTTTCAAGCCCACCCGTTGTGGAACTCGGTCGAGGCCATCCAGCATCACGCTGAGTTCCTCCATCGACTTTGCCATGACTACGATGTCGTCGGCAAACCGAAGGAGAGTGGTGTATTCGCCGTTGATGTTGAGGCCTGGAATGGCAAGGACTTGCCATTCCAGGAGCTTGAAGGCGTCTTCCATTGCGGCAGTAAACAGTTTCGGGGAGAAAGTCCCCTTGCTTACACCTCTTCTCAATGGAATCGCCTTCGTGCTCTGCTCCTGTACTCGGACCGACGCGACGCATGGTGGCGTTATCGCTGCATCGCTGGAGTGACTTAAGTACCGCCCATGTTTCCACCCAATCGAAGACTTTCTTAGATTTCACAAACGCTAAGCATAATGGCAAGTTATATTCTTCGGTCTTCTGTATAATTACCGCAACGTATGGATATGGTCTATGGTGCAATATAGCCTCTTCGGAAACCGGCTTGTTCGGGAGGCTGGAAGTCATCAAGTCTGTGTTCGAGAGGGTTCAAGATTACCCTTGAAACAGCTTATAAACATGACTCAGAAGCGTGATGTGTCTGTAGTTCTTCAATAGGCTGTTATCACCTTTTTTGAAGAACAGCACCACCTCACCCCTGCTCCGTGCTCCAGGCGTTTTGCCCTCGGAAACGTTGTTGATTATTTTTAAATGTAAGTACTACATATTGTTATGGATATTGTTGGACCAATGATTGTTGATTCTATTACAACTATGACTAATTCTCTACAAAATGTGAGATTGTTATCTTTAATTATAAGAAAACATTACACCAAATGATTACCATTTTTGTTTTTATTAAATAGCAAATATAAAAATGTTTTTAAAGCGATTATATTTGTTTTATTGGCATATTTTTCATATTTATTATAGCGGTCGCAAACCAGCTCGCTGGTGGTCATAAACTGATAAAAATGGTCGCAAACCGACGTTTTCGCTATATTTTCACTTTTTCCCTATTTTATAAATATTTTTGTATGAAAGTATTTTATTTTATGTTTTGTATCCAAACTACATTATATTTGGGACAAATTCACAGTAACATATACTATCTTGCGTGTAAACAACATTTTTTTTTCTTCATCTAAAGTGGGCAACCCAGCTAACTGGTCGCTAACCGGCGCAATCACCCTAATTCAGAGAAAACAGGACAGGTGGACAGCTGTTATGAATGTATTAGATATTAGCATGTTCCACTGTATTTAGCAGTTCATTAATTTATATCCCCAAGCTATTTTCTTAGGCTTGGATAGGATAGCATTATTAATTTTAAAAACACTTCGTATATTATACTTGCTGTTCCCAGCGACTTCGTCTGCGTGTAACACGTAAATTATTCTACGAGAATGTAACACCGGGATTATCGGTATCTCTATCTAATGCGTTTTTCCAGATTATAATCTAACTCGAGCTTTTCATTTGATTACCTGTTTTCATGTGATTGAGTAAATACATCCATACATGCCTCAAACTTTCGCATTTATACTATTCATAAAATGATTGAGTTTTAAAATATTGTTTATTTTTTTGTCTTGCGTTATTTAATTGTTATGAGTTACGGATTCAGCGAGGCTATAATCAGTTCTGTAAAAAAAAGTGCTCGCTTGAAGTTCCGTGTCATAAAAACCTTATAGAAAGAAAGACTCTGTGATGATATTCCACTGAGTCAATCTTTTTCGGACATCTGTGATGACTTACTATTTTTTTTCTGATTGTTCAAAATAGAACTATTTACAAAATAATAGTTTTAGGGTGGGTGGGATGCACCTCCTAGCGGTCTACTCTGGGCAGCAGCACCATAGTCTACCTGTAACCTGCTTTTTTGCTTCTGGGCTAATATACAAAAGGATCATTTCTAAACCCATTAAAGACGCATAAAAACTTTGGAACCCTTAAACCAGATCTAGATTACATCTAGATTACATGGAACACCTCCCTCCATGGTTGATTACTAGCGAGTCATGGTAAAACCAGTGAGTATCACACCTCATAAAAAGAAATCCTCTCAGGAATACGTCATGCTTGTTATTTATACATGTCCCTCCTAGCAGCCAACTTGTAGCCTCTGCCAATAGAAAAATGTCGTGAGCAATAGATACATATTGAACTTTCTAGGAAAGTATTGCGTAGTTAGTTTATAACAGGCAAACTGTTAAATCAGCTGTTTGATAATTTACCTAAGTATTTCTTGAAACCTTGATGTTTTTAAGACCGATTTTTTTTCTGTTGTCAGCAAATCAAGTCTAGTAGCGCGCAGGCGAAGTCGCTGGCTGCAGCTAGTACTGAATGAGTAAAAACATCGCACCTTCGGGCGTTCGGGAAACTACGCAATGTCTTTTCGTCCGACATACCTCAGTGCCTCAAGACGAAAGTCTTCAACCAATGTGTGTTACCAGTGATGAGTTACGGCACCGAAACGTGGTCTTTCACTATCGGCCTCATCTCAAAGCTCAAAGTCGCTCAACGAGCTATGGAGAGGGCTATGCTCGGTGTTTCTCTACGTGATGGAATCCGAAATGAGGAGATCCGTAGACGAACTAAAGTCACCGATATAGCCCACCGGATTAGCAAGCTGAAGTGGCAATGGGCAGGTCATATTGCTCGCAGAACAGATGGCCGATTGGGTCGAAAAGTACTAGAGTGGAGACCACTGACTAGCAAGCGTAACGTAGGATGCCCACCAACAAGATGGACAGACGACCGCACAAAGGTCGAAGAAGACGCTGGATGCAGGTCGCTTCCAACCAGTATATGTGGTAATCTAAAGGGGAGGCCTATGTTCAGCAGTGGACGTCCTATGGCTGAGATGATGATGAAATACTTGGAATATTGCAGATATGCTTAGATTATGATGAAAACCTTCCATCACCATCATGTGTTTGTTTCAACATCATTATCAACATCAGCCGGAAGACGTCCTCTGCGTGCATCCATCAGTTGCCCACGATTCTCAAGATGTCGTCGGTCCACCTAGTGAGAGGCTTGTCTACGATGCGTTTTTTGGTTCATGGTCGCCACTTCTGGGACTTTCTGACCGTGACCCTGGAACGTAAAGATCTATTGAAATATCACCGTGGAATTTACTCAGCACAAGTCTGACAGTACTTCAGGACTAATTTGGTGATTTTACCATGATAAAAAAAAGTTCGACGCTCGAGAACTTGTCTTCCTCATCGGACTATGAGTTCTACGTGGGACGTGGCCTGTTTGTTTACCAATAAAAAGATAGCAATAAAATATTTTTCTAGTACGTCGGCTTTCGCTGCGACAAAAAAGTCGTGTTGAATGCAACTATCATTCACTTCTAAGAATGTTTACTAATATAGATTTGACGTAAGCGTTCTAGTAATAGCGTTTGTATAGTTCAGGAGAGAGTAGTCACTTAAAATGCGACACCTAGCTTTGTTTAGATGCATTTTTGGATAGAAAAAACTGTGGAGTCTATTATTTTTTTGAGAATTAAGTTTTTGGGAGCCAAGTTCTTAAATTATTTTTGAATGATAAACTCACAATTTCCGGTTTAATATTGGCTTTTAATAAAATATGTAATATTTTTGGTATTTAAGTAAGAAATTATTCAATAATTTTAGTGTAGGTACTAATACCGAAATATTCATCAGACAAAGTTATTTATTTTACAAAATTAATTCTTTTGAGTTTTCTTTATTTTTTCATTTAGAAAGAGCTTTCCCTCATCCTGAGAGCAGTAATATTTTTTAGAAAAAGAAAAGGAGCGTCAATGGAGTTATCATTTAATGCGTTGACGTCTGATGGGGAAGAATGGAAGAAGAAAATTTATTGCGCTGACCACAAGTAAAATGGGATTTTAAGGGCAGGAAGGTGATGAAGCCCTATTTTTTACAATTAATGAAAGACGACGTCAAAATGATAAAATCAAAACAATACCGTATGACATAACAAATTGGTAATGGTGCTTGAGGAAAAACATAAATAAAAGGACAAAGCCATATACAGCGCTATTAGTAATTTCATTGGGCTTCCCATGTCGTTCGTTTGACAATAAATCAAGTACTAAATGAAAAATTTCCGAAGGAAAACGTAAACATTGTTACAATTTTAGAGGAATCCCCGGATAGTAAACTAAATAGTGGTAGTTTTAACCCGTATGAATTGAATACAGTCATATATAAAAAAAAAAACTCGAACTATAGAAAAACGACTGAACTTAGTAAACTCATCATCATCAGCCTAAAATTGTTCCCACTGCTGGGACACAGGCCTCTTTCTGAGAGGGAGTGGAGCATAAGACAGAGGCTGAGGACATTGTGGAGTACCTGCGAATGAAGACCAACTGGACCTTGAGGGTGGAGAAGTTGGAGGCGCGCCATAACACTAATTTCAAGTCGTTCGTGGTGCGCGTTCCAATTCCAACCCAGTATTTGGCGACCTGCCTCAAGGAAGATTTTTGGCCGAAAGGTGTGCTGTATCGGCGTTTTCGAGGCCGGCTACGCTACACCTCGCAGCGTAACACGACGCCGTCACTTCGTGTGCAATAGTTTTTAAGTTTATTGTTTTAAAATATGTATTAGTTTATAGTTATTATTTTTTATACTTAAATATGTATTGTGTTTTTATGGGCCTTATTGGCCTGAAATAAAGGATAAAATAAAAATAAATAATCCACCACGCGGGCTCAGTGTGGGTTGGTTACTTAGCAAACTATGATAATTAAGTTCAAGTTCAGTTTTAAAAAGAATTAAACACTTTATAAACAAAATACTATCTCTCCCACTACACTTCTGCTCCCGAGTTGGCTAGAGACAAACGAGATATTACCATTTGAACAACGATTTTAAGGGCACCTATTTTTAGACCACTGGTACCCATATTTCATCAGTTTTGGACGATATTTATTGCCTATTGCCATCAATTGGGAAAATATGTAGACTTCTGAATTTTACTGCAGCAAACACCAGCACCTTTTTCTATAAATATTTTTTATCCGACTGTAACTGTGAAGAGGAAATATTAAATATTCACAAAAAAAAAAATGCCAAAAATACGAAAAAATTAAAAACACTATCACATAAAGCTACAAGCTAAGCGACTCAGTACGACCGTGCGCTAAAAGTGGGTTAGCGCAAGAAAGCGTCGCGCCGCACCGCGCATGCGCGAACCGCGCCCACCTGCGCGCGCGATGCATCCATCGTAACTTTTTGCTATTTTTGTATAGACTTTGTTGGTTTGTACTTGATGCTTACTAGTTTGAATATGGAATTATGTTTTAAGTGTTCGTTATGGTTTGTTAAAATGTTTTTTTTCTTATGTAGAGTTGAGAGTGATGGTCTTAATATTTTTGTTGTTTTTCTTTCACTGTCTGTACGAGTCTGACATCCCCTTACGCTTCAGTTTAATTCATCGTTTTCGAGAAAATTTATTCCTCAAAAATATTTGATAAATTGTTGATGCACACCAATATTAATTATTGGATCATTTTTCCCAAAGCAAGCATGGAAAGGGATACAAAGGAAAGTTATACTTACTGCAGCATTTGATTATGACTTATATTCCTCTAATGAATTACAAACAATGTATTTATTACTGAGTTTAGGTAAAATTTACTGTCGGAAGTTCTAGCATGAGCGCGCCTCTGAAAAAATTTATAAGCAATGAAACCGCAGTCCAGTTATATCAATGGGTAGTTTGGTTAACATGAATTGTTATTGTTTTGGTATTTTTAATGATGTAAAAACGGTATTACGTAAATGGGAATTTATTGAATTTATCAGTTTGTTTATATATGTTTGATGCCTTTAAAATTCGAACATGTTCCTCGTATTATGTACTAGCTTTTGCCCGCGACTTCGTATGCGGATCCTGTTGCTTACGCCAGCGACAACGGGGTCGTCAAAATTGAAGATCTGAAACGTCTGATGTCGAATTCTAAGAGCCCGGGATGGGAAAACAACGGGATGCGCGAAACGATTCGAGACGTTCCAGATCTTTCATTTTTGTAAGCGTTCTTCGGTAGATTCTTGGGATCTTATGATCCTCAATATGAAAAAGTAGACATGGTGCGTAAAACGTACACATTAAGCGAACAAATTTTACTTCAAATTCCGGGAAATATTTTGCTAGTACCTACCTATCCCATATGCAAGCGTAGGTAAATAAGGCGAAGCAATATAGGTTTCTGGCACGAAGCCTCTAGGCGGTGGACGTGCACACCACATGTGACATAATATATCATAGCGTAACAGAGGTAAAATATTAATAGATTATTTTTACGACCAATAAAATGTCATACTTTTAATATAGGTACTGCGTTTATTGTACACAGGCTACCCATCAAGCTATGCAATACCAAAATAAGCTGACCGTTGAATGTACGGAAAGGTTACACGAAGCCCTCACGCAGGCAGAATTTTTGGACTTTCCGGTTTCCTCACGATGTTTTCCTTCACCATTTTGAGAGCAGTGGCGATAAAATAAATAACACAAAGTTATACGCATGGCTTCTGGAAAAAGGCAAGACTTAAAAATGACTGGAAGGATATGGGGAGGCCTTTGGGCAGCTGTGAACCAAAACAGCCCGATGTAACATTACAAGGGGTATTTTACCCCTCCCACTCCGGGCAGGGCGGGAGGGACTGTCAGACTTATACTGACTAAAATCCACGGTGTCCTTCAATAACCTTTTACTTTCCGGGGCCGGGGTTACCTGAAAAGACAGTCCCGCGACCCTGGCAGTCCCACGACCCCGGTAATTCCACGACCCCGGCAATTCTACGACCCCGGCAATCCCACGACCCCGGCAGTAAAATTAATATCCCTGCCTGCAGTTATTCTCTATAAACACATCCTCGTGAAAGCGTGGCTGCAGCGCTTACGCCACGCTGGGGCTGCGCCTAAAGTTTGCTATTCACTAAGCTACTGACAGCGACACTAGCGCTCGCCGCTCGCGCTGCATGATCGGACGATCTCAAAGCCGCTTCGTCGAAGACCACATCTACTCACTTAGCAGTGTTGCTTGTAACGTATCAGATACGGTATCAAGTGAGTACGTAGGCACGAGCCCGCTGCGAACCGCTCGCTGTAAGCTCGCAGTGACCCACCGAGTGGCGGTATCACTGCGAACACAAACGCAGCTCGCAGTGTGCTCGGACAAATCATCAAATGAGTCCTCCCACCACGGGCAGGGCGGGAGGGACTGTCAGACTTGTACTGACTAAAATCCACGGTGTCCTTCAATAGCCCTTTATGTTCCGGGGTCACGGTGAGGAAATAAAATCCCGCGACCCCGGCAGGCTTTGGCTCTCTGAGAGGGGGCCCCGTCATATTGCTGACGCTCTTTGAGGCGCGCGTAGGTCACAACGCGCCGTCGACCCGGGCATGGTCCATGGTCAGGCAGCGAGTTGCCCTTTACTCGCTGCCCACATGCCCGCGCCTACGGTGGCCGGAGATCGTCTTGGGCGTCCACCACCGCGGGTGGGGCGGAGGGAGGACACTGTCCTCTCTTTCACGCAGCCCGCCTCCTCCTTCGCGAGCATTACTGCTTCGCAGAAGGAGGCGACCGCTTCCCACTCCGTCATCCGGTGTTTGCATCAATGTCTCCGCCTAGAATAGCATAGCTAAGCTCGAATTTACAAATTCTCTGTTCATTAATCTGCTTTTTATTTACTTACTTCTAAATTGTTTCAATTCAGACGACACGACTGGCGCAGTGGCCGAGCGTTCGTCTGCTGTGCAGCCTGTCGCGGGTTCGATCCCCGCACGGAACAAATATTTGTATGATCTGCAAGTAGTTGTTCCGAGTCTGGGTGTTTGTGTATGTGAGTTTCTATGTTTGTAAAAGCACCCACGATACGATATCTAACGATAGTTAAAAAAAAACAATTATGTACTCTTGAGTTCTACAAGAGTTAAACAAAATCGACCAGTACAAATATAGAAAGATATGATTAATGTCATCCGTAGTAATTTAATAACCACTGCGATATTGACTTTCTAATTACAATTGAATCTAACGTGAAGCACGTCAAATTACAATAAAAGTAAAGCATTGGATTAGTTGCAATTATCAAGACGAGAAAGTTTCATGTAACTGACTTAACACAATATTTTCAATTGTCATTATTGTTTATTTTTGTTTAACGATTAATAAGTTATCTTATCATTGACTAATAAGTAACAGTGTTTTCTTGTTAATTTCTTTGTAAAAATTAATACTTACTTCTTCTTTTACCCGACTGCGACAGGAGTATCATCATTAAACTTGTCTTAGCGATCGTTGTTACAATTATCGTGGCAGCCATTTTTTTTTAAATTAAAATACTGTTTAAGCATTTCTTTTATTAATATTTGTATAAAATTATTAACGCAATACATGTTTTGTAGATAGTTTATTTCAATATTTTTTTATAGTTTGACAATGGAATAGTGTATAACTTGACAAACTTCGTCGCTTATCACGAAAACTGAACTATTTGTATGTTGTCAAGATTATTGGATTTTTAAAATGTTATTGACATTGTTTAGGTATTGCTAAAAGTACATGTATTAGTTTGTAATTATTTTTCATCATCATCATCATCAGCCTATAATGTTCCCACTGCTGGGACACAGGCCTCCTCTCTGTGAGAGGGAGTGGGCCATAATCCACCACGCGGGCCCAGTGCGGGTTGGCAGATGTCACATTTCTTCGAATTTTTGGTTCTAGGACATGCCGGTTTCCTCACGATGTTTCGATGTTTGTGTATCGGTCCCGACTTACGATTGTAGGTCGTGGGTTCGAACCCCGCCAGGCGCATTACTTTGTGTAATTTAATTCATCACCACTGCTCTCAAAACGGTGAATTATTTTTAGTTGCCTGAAATAAAGGATAAATAAATAAAATAAATAACGTACCTATATGCACGCTTTGCGGTCTCAATGACGTATTTGCACGAAAATTCGGTTTTTTATCGGAAAAAAATAAACCATGTTTCCCTGCCAAACATTGTTTAAATAACATTGTTATGTAACTTAGTTATTTATCAAAACCACAAAAGTTGGGTTTTTTTATTCCGGACAAAAATAAAGCATGTATGCAGGCAATTAGGTATGTCAAAATAAGATTCTTACCTAATTCAGTTATTTAAATAAACTATAAATAAACAATGGTCGCTCTTTGGGTTATCAGCATTTGATGCATGGCGTATTTTTTCCTACTAACCCATAGATATGATATTGTTTCCGCGTTTATTATGGAATAACAGAATTTCAGACATTCTTAGGGGATAAACCTACTTTTGTGTATGATGGTTGATGGTGTTTACTGTTGGTGTACATGGGCGACGTTTTTGTTACATTTTAGGAAATAGGTCGCGGGACTTATCTCATTACCGTGACCCCGGAACATAAAGGGCTATTGAAGGACACCGTGGATTTCAGTCGGTACGAGTCTGACAGTCCCTCCCGCCTTGCCCGGGGTGGGAGGACTCATTTGATGATTTTACCACGATAAAAAAAAAAAACATTTATGAAATAGGATAACTAACATCGTCATTTAGTAGTAAGGTATTATTTATTTACAAACAAAGAGATTTAAAAGAACTTAAAGAGCGGGCATTGGGAAAATTTTTTTAGTTGATGCCGTGCGTCAGTAGCGCTATCTAAGCGTTGCATAGCAACGCGACTGTTAGACTGAGCGACTTTTTACCTAGTCGTCGGCTAAGAGTGTAAACCTGCTAACTCCACTTTTGACCAAAAATGACATTTTGATGCAGTCTGTAAGAGAAAGTTAAGCCACACAGTCTGTAAAAGCAGCTACACACATTCTCAACGTAAAATCGGAAAAAAAGTGTGATGCGTAAAACAGCCACATACACTTAATTCAAATTGCGCGGCTAACTCCATGATTGACGCCATTTTGTATTGAGTTTTCGGCGTGACAACTTTCCGTGCAATAAAAATTTAGTTTTCGGTCAATTAACTCGATTTTTTCAAGGTTTCTTGGTTGGAATATAGTAGAGGCAAGCCTTTATTATTACTATTCAATTTTTGTTTTACGTCTAGTATTCAATAAATAAGTTTTTTTTTGGGTTATCCACTTGTTATCCTCTAAAAAAGTTGGCCGTAATCCACCACGCGGGCCCAGTGCGGGTTGGCAGATGTCACATGTCTTCGAATTTTTGGTTCTAGGACATGCCGGTTTCCTCACGATGTTTTCCTTCATTTTGAGAGCAGTGGTAATGAAATAAATTACACAAAGTAATGCGCCTGGCGGGGTTCAAACCCACGACCTACAACTCGTAAGTCGGGACCGATACCACTGGGCCACCACTGCACTGCTGTAAACTGTGTACTTATCGTAATAAATTACAATAGTACATTTTTATTCAAGGGGTGAAAGTTACTTATTTAATCCCGAGCGCAGGTTTGGCGCCCGTTATGTAGTGAGGGTGCTAATAGTTTTTCCGTGTTTAACGATGCAAAGGTGCCAAAGCCGTAATCCGTATCTGAACAAGCCAAAAGTGCATGCTCAGATACGGATCGGCCCGTGAACCCGTTTTCCCAGAGACAGTGGGATAAGTCGCTGAGCAAGTTGACCGGAATAATCTCATTAATACGTCCACCAATACTGCGGAGCGTGCCCGCCTGCTGGCTGTGGGTGAGTGGTAGTTGGGCCTTTGGCTTCAGGCGCTAGCATCCCCAACACAGGTACTATGCTGGGTGACACAACCATCCGGGTCGCTTCTTGTGTTTGGGCGCTCCTTGTGGGGACACAACGCTGTCAATGTGGTGAAATAGTTGACTGCCTCGGACACCGTGGCCATTTCTGTAGCAGGAGTGCCGGTCGGTTAGCACGACATTCAAGCTTAAACGACATAATCCGTCGTGCTCTTGGCACCGCCGGGGTGCCAGCCGTCTTAGAACCCAGAGGCTTGGCACGTGACGATGGGAACAGACCAAATGGTATGACCATAATGCCATGGAAGCTGAGTAGGTGTGGTGTGGTGTGGGATGCAACATGTGTTGACACCCTTGCGTCATCCCATCTTCCTAGTACAGCGTGTAGTGCTGGCGCTGCTGATGCAGGTGCTGAAAACTCCAAGCGGCGCAAATACATTGGTTTAGCTAGTAGCTATGTGTTTGAGCCATTAAGGGTTGAAACTCTGGGGCCATTGGGTCCGAGTGCTCACGTTTTTAAGGATATCGCCAGGCTATTAGTCGACTCTTTAGGTGACCAGAGGGCTGGCCTATTCCTATGCCAACGAATCAGCATTGCCATACAACGTGGCAATGTGGCCAGCGTTCTCGGCACTGTTCCCATTGCAGCGACGTGGACGTATTCTTTGACGCCCTTTGAATTTATATAAAAAGAAAAACTTTTTTTGTACATATTAACAATCAGTTTTTATTTATAGTTTATATATAATATTAATATAGTAAATTATAATATAGTTATGTTTTGTAAATGAAGTAAAATTAACTAAACAATTAAATTTATTTTACTCTGGATATCTTTCGAAAAACCTGCTATGTCCACAAAATTAAACATTTGCTACCAAAAAAAACCAGCTAAATCACAAAAACACTAATAACTTATTAAAAACCAAATTTTACTATTTTATTAGTTTCTAGTAATGTAGAATATCCAAAAATACACCAACTGTATTTTTGGTTTTAACCTAAAATTGTAAAATTCAAATTTATTAAGTTTTATCTGTCTCCTGTAAAATTGGGTAAAAGTGAGTTAGCAGGTTTACACTCTTAGCCGACGTAGTGGTAAAAAGTTTTGGATCACAACTTTCTTCGTGATGTCCCGTCTATTGCTCGAATATAGTTTAATGTCTTTGTTTACAAAACAGAGGCGGCTATCATGAGTTTTCAGTTATTCTGACGTAAAGTAAACTGGAACTTTGACATTTTCAAATTGACAAATTTCAAGAAAAAAGAATAGTTGCTTCTTCGCACACCAGAGGCGCTGTTCCATTTTTCCATACAAGAAACGCTGTAAATACTGGAAAGACGCTGTAAAGTAAAATAGTGAAAACTCGTGATAAGAGTAGGTACAGGTGGCCTACCATACGTCTTAAAGCGTAAGTAGTTAAGTAGTGGGAAAGAGACAGAGCTATACAAGTCGTCTAGCGCCATCTCGTTCCCTGAGCGGAACTACTCAAGACGCCAACCTCTACTGTTTCACGCGTCTATTGACTACGATGACCGCTTTCCATCAGGTATGCTTGTTAGATGCTACTTTGACCGCTTTTCATATCTATGAAAAACGTCACGAGGCGCGGCCAGTAGCGATTTTCCGTACTTCTAATTAATAAATGTCTTGGCGTTGCGGCACGGGTTGCGGAGTGGAGCTGTGTCAATAACGCAATTCTATTGGTTGTTCAAAACACGTCTCGACTCGCACAGCTTTGGTGGAGTCTCGGCCTTATTCGGGGCGCCCGCCGTATTGCTCACCGCGTAGACCAAAGTCGTGTACAGTCACGAGCAATAACATGTATACACTTAACAAAATTCAAACGCAATTTACTCATGGAATACTGGTTTCCACTTTGAAATAAGACCTATTTCGTAATAGTATGGCTTCCAAAAATAGAAGTCTAATGAAAAGCCAAAAGTTTAATCAATATGATAGCAGAACACCGCTTTTAAATACTGCTTAGTGTATACATACTATTGCTCGTGACTGTACGTGTAGTTAAGGATATTTTGCGGCTTGTCGTAAGTTGCATCACCCGAAGCCGTGATCGCACACTTATTTATTAAGCTCTTGCTTAGAGTAGGTATGTTATACGTTGATTCACTACCCGCAAAGTATTTTATATTGACGTATGAAGTGCGTCTAGGAAATTCGGATAGGAAAAAGGTTAAAACAACATAATATTGACTTGTTGCACTTACTATTGCCGTAAAGGTAAAGTTTGACCACAGATTATAAATGTTGTGGTTTGACGTACGGTTGACGTAGAGGTCATGCCATGCAGGTCATTGGGGGAAGTTCTATCACCAGGCATCGGGTGGCTACTTCAGTTACCATGGAGCATTAATGTGTTTAGCATTGTTGGGCCGATTCATCATCATCATCATCATCTCAGCCATAGGACGTCCACAGCTGAATATAGGCTTCCGCTTTAGATCTCCCTATACCGGTGCGAACCAACCTGCATCCAGCGTCTTCCGTTGTCGATTAAAAGGCAAATATTTATTGGTGGTTCGCCTGCAAGGTCTATTCTTTCTGACGAATCCCATTTTAAACATTAATTACTTATTATTAAAATTTGTGTCGCTATCCACAGCGGAAAAACTGGAGCGGACATAATTATGGAATCATCGGACAAATTCTTGTTGGGTATCTTTACATAATAATAATAAATTAGGTCGTATAAATCTGTCTGTACGCTTGTAATTTAAAAAATACTGCATCAAATTGTTTTTATTCTTTCTGTTTTCATTTTTGTCAGTTATAGAGTTGTATTTGATAAAGTTTTGAGAAAATCTACCGATTCGCCAAAAAATTTCAACCCGTACCAACCATATGCAGGACAGGTCAGTAGTTACAGTAGTACATTCTAAGATAAGAATTTATATTTTTTTGCTCGATCAATATCACTGAAAACGTTATTAAATAAACTGAAATGAAAGAACTGGCCCGACTGTAAATGAAAAAAGAAATTTTTATTGCAAGAAGTTTCCTTAATAACGCTCTAAAAACTGGTTATATCCAGTTTAAAGAAACCTCAATGAGGAGGAATAGAAAAAATATTGTGATGAATTTAAATTATTTATTCTTCAATTCTTCCTTCCTTTTTAAACTGCAATATAATATGACGATGTTTTATATTTCCTTTTCTGACGTAGTTTATATCCCATGTAAGTACATAATATATTATTTAATATAGAACAGATGAAACAATTGTTTTCCTCCAATGTTATGCTCATCTATGTGACTATACTCCCTGTTTTGATTGCAATTATTATGTTGTTTACTTCCTTCAAGTATTTGTTGAGGGTTTTATGTAAATATGACGCGGTATAACTGATCATTCATAGTTATGGTGGCCAGAGGCCAACATATTTGAACTTAAAGTATTACGACGTTAATTGTATGGAAAATTAAAAAGCGTCTCTAGGACTACCAAAGTTAAAGATAACTTATTTAAGATAATCGGGTTTTCGGGCTAAAATAAAGGGTTGTTTTAGGATTTTGACCTACCTAATTGGCACGATAACTAATCAAAACCGTAAGAAGAATATAATCTGTGCTTAGAACAACAATCATCATCAGCCTATAATGTTCCCACTGCTGATGCTGGGACACAGGCCTCCTATCTGTGAGAGGCTACAGTCCAACACGCGGACCCAGTTCAGGCTGGTAGATATATATGTCACGATATTTGTGTTCGAATTTTCGAATGAATATCGGTTGCCTCACGATGTCTGCTCTCATAACGACGAAGGAAAACATCGCGATGTTTTCCTTCGTCGTTATGAGAGCAGTGGTGATGAAATAAATTATACAAGGATATGCCCCTGGCTGGGTTCAAACCTACGATATACCGTGTCTCGTTGTTAGAATAATACCTCTTATCAAATTGACGTCAATCAGGCTGAATATTTACTTTTATCCCGGAGGTTGCAAAGGAAGTCGGATAAACCGCAATAATTTTTAGTTTTTTTTTTAATAAAGTGATCGGCTACTGTTTTCCTTTAATTTGACCAAATAAAGGAATATATATTAAGTTAAACTGGGGCTTTTAAACACTTTCTACTTTGAATTAAGGAATGTCAGAACCGAACAATACATTTACACTCAAAAAGTATCAGTTAAGCAATGTAGTTGAGTAATGGAAAAAAGGGGAATATAATGTCTTTTTTATACTTCGTCGCACTCTAGAAATAGTCCAGTCTACGAGGATTTTTTTGTATGAAGACTTTCGAAAAATTCCTCCGGCGCTGAAATTTGGCATATGATGAGAGTATATAGGTGATACAAATTACAGATGCACAATAATCCAAAATTTTTTTGGCCGAGAAGTTCCGTTTTTTTTTACCAAAATATGAAAATTGCTTAGAACTCTGTGAAAAATTCCTCAGCCTCAAATTCTTTTTGTATGTATTTGTTTAAATGTATAAATTAGAATAGGTAAGTATAAACATCCAACAAATTTTCGATTTCAGTGTCACTCCAAATTAACTTTTTACATAACGCGCTCTAACTTCTAGTGAAAAATTGCTCTGTCGATTTTTACTTTTTAATATTTTATGTATGTTTGTTACGTAATTCAAAACTTTTTCCTTTTTAAACAACATTATTTGTTATCAAATCAATCAAATAATGACGTTTGAAAATGAAAAAGATCTGAAAGAAATCACATAAAAAAATAAAAATCGGCAGTGCAATCTTTCACTAGAAGTAGAGCGCGATATGTAAAAAGTTGATTTGAGGTGACACTGAAATCGAAAATTTGTTGAATTTTTATATTTACCTATTCTAACTAAATACATTTAAACAAATACAAAAAGAATTTGAGGCTGAGGAATTTTTTACAGAGCAGAGCTTTTTTCATATTTTTGTCATCTCGAAAAAAAAAGTTTGATTATTGTGCAACTACAATCTGTATCACCTTCTTTCATCATATGCCAAATTTCAGTGCCGGAGGAATTTTTCGGACCACATATGCCTCGTTGACTGGAATAAACTCCCGTATCTTAGGTGCAATTATAAACATAATAAATTGCACTCACGATACGGGAGTATCGCAGCGCGGGGCTCCTATTTTACTCGTGCAAGTTTTAAAGGAACCTAACCAAACAGAACCTCAAGGTGTCCATGAGTTGTTGCTACCTTTTATAGTAGATGTTCGGTTTGATTAGGTGTCACACATTTCCAGGCGATTTTAAGTATTACATACATTTCCTAGAAATTGTATACAATGACGGATTACAAACATTTCCGTTAACATGTTTACTACTAATGGTAATGGTAATATTTGCCCGAACAAGTCCTGTTACCACTAGTCATTAAAATATGTAACCTTTTTGATTGGTGTTACCAGACTGTATAAATCCGTCTTTATAATTGTCAATATTAATAGAATTGGCCTCTGAACTGTTAACTCTGCAGTAAATTGAATGTATTATGGCTTATTTACATGAGGATATTTTCTCGCTTTGAATTGGCGCCGGTGCTGGTCGAAAAGAAATGATAAAAAAAATTGCATGGCAGGAGATGAATATTTCAAGCAAAGACATATTATTATAAAATAAAATGATCATGTACAGACGCCAGCATATCAACCAACCCTAAACTGTCAAATCCCAATCGGCCATGAGCCTTCTTCCTTTGTGATAAAGTTGAATATCTATGGAAGGATTGGGGTAGTTTGTTGTGCTGACGTCTGTACTATAGTTAAATAAATAAACGCAAAAGACGCAGTTATTTAGCACTATCTGAAAACAGATGACATTCCTGAGGCAACGAGAAACTGAAATAACACGTATTATTTGTTCATTATAATGTCCAGATGAGTAACTACTTAAATTATAAAAACTAAAAATTGTAAAAGATTTTAACAAATATTTAGCGTAACTTGTGATGAAAACATGTCACATTTAGACGTTTCTCTGCCCAATCAAAGATTTCAAGAAAATCGTCAAGCGAGGCTTGCATCGATTTTTCGCTTGATTGTCGAGCTACTCGACTCGTATAAACGAGCCTTTATTCTCAGAAAACACACCCACGTTTGATAGCCGGTACTGAGTCGCGGATACAGTAACTGGTGTCCATCAAGGCCCTTTAATCTACAATTGGTTGTGTGGGGAGTTGTACACCCCATTTTATATTAGCGTTGTAAAATCATCAAATGAGTCCTCCCACCCTGGGCAGGGCGGGAGGGACTGTCAGACTCGTTCTGACTAAAATCCACGGTGTCCTTCAATAGCCCTTTATTTCCGGGGTCACGGTGAGGAAATAAATCCCGCGACCCCGGCAGGCTTTGGCCCTCTGAGAGGGGGCCCCGTCATTTTGCTGACGCTCTTTGAGGCGCGCGTGGAACACAACGCGCCGGAGTTGTACACCCTAAATTATTCTTTATTTTGAGTGATGAAGTTCCTGTATTTTAGCTTCATATAAGAAACATGTGTCCTTTATGCTAAAGTAAGTATCGATCATAATTGTGATTTTGTATTTTTTCAGCACAGTTTTTTTTTTATAAACTTTTGCCCTCTCATGGAATAATTTCCTGTATTGCGGTAGTGTTTCATCATCATCATCAGCCTATAAATGTTCCCACTGCTGGGACACAGGCCTCCTCTCTGTGAGAGGGAGTGGGCCATAATCCACCACGCGGGCCCAGTGCGGGTTGGTGGATGTCACATGTCTTCGAATTTTTTGGTTCTAGGACATGCCGGTTTCCTCACGATGTTTTCCTTCACCGTTTTGAGGGCAGTGATGATGAAATAAATTACACAAAGTAATGCGCTTGGCTGGGTTTGAACCCACAACCTACAAGTCGTCCTAAGTCGGGACTGATACCACTGGGCCACCACTGCTCTCAGCATTTACAAGCATTTGAACTCACAAACAGATTGGAACTTAGTGGCGACTCGCAGTCTAATAATAAAAATGGTCGTTCGTATTGAGGAAAAAAAAGAAGTACCTATAAGTATATGTAATTAGAACCCGTAGATATAAGTAGTATTTTTTTCGTGGTGCAAGGCAACTGGGCTTCTCCCAGTTGTAATGTCCCTTTGTGCCTATTGGCCTTGTTTTGTTCTGTCTCCTGCTTGATATGGAGGGAAGTGGAAACTACGTGTTTTTCTCCACTATTCTTTTCTGATTATTTTCGTTGCAGGATCCAAGACAAATTCATGCTCTAGACACGTCGAGCTTCATTGTCTCGGCGCTTTTCTGGTGGTTGCCACTGTTGATTCTGGCTTTCAGGAGTAGCAGTGGTTTTGGAATAGTGTGGTGGGTTTGTCCCAAAAAAAGTATATGTAAATGATTACTAGTAGCTAAGTCGCATCCACAATACACGTAGAAAAGTAGCTTAGTTGAAAAATTTCCATCAGTTTTATGCAATTGACAGTACAGAACATTTGGCGCAGTGACTGAGCAATTGACTGCCGCACAACGTGTCGCGATTTCAACTACAGCAATTGGTCTGGATGGTTTTGTCAAATAATAACAGCCGCATAGGCCGATCTTCCGGGTTAAGCCGCGCTTGCCGAGGTTGGTCTGTGGATGAGTGACCATCTGTCATAGCGAGTTTCCTCCGTGCCTCGGAAAGCACGTAAAGCCGTTGGTCCCGGCTGTCATTTGTAGATCTTTGACAGTCGTTACTGTTAGTCAGTTCTCAATCAGTCTTACCATGGGGTATCGTATTACCCAGTTACTGGGTTGTGGAGGTCCGATAGGCAGTCGCTCCATGTAAAATACTGATATTCAGCTACATCTGGTTCGACTGGAAGCCGACCCCAATATAGTTGGGAAAATGCTAGCCAGATGATGTTTGTGTATGTGAGTTTCAATGTTTGTAAACGTAAGTACCCATGAATCCACGACACAGAAGAAATTCCTTGTGTGGGGCAAAGATAATAAAAAAAGTTAAGTTGGTAAAAAAAATGACGGGGCGCCCCTCTAGAGGGCCAAGGCTGCCGGGGTCGCGGGACTTATTCCATTACCGTGACCCTGGAACGTAAAGGGCTAATAAAGGACACCGTGGATTTTAGTTAGTACAAGTCTGACAGTCCCTCCCACCCTGCCCGGGGTGGGAGGACAAATTTGATGATTTTACCACACTAAAAAAAAATATTTTTGTATGGATATCGAACCTGTGACTTGCTGGGTAGCAGTCTATCGCTTAGCCACTGCGCCAGCCGTGCTGTCGTAATTCATCATTCGCCATACACGTTCCTAATTAGTGTAAAAACATGTTATTCAAATGAGACTCAATTTAATGAAAACAAAGATAATAAAATTTGTTGTTGTGTCATAGTGTTATATTCATAATCGAGCACTTTCAAATAACAACAATATGTATGAGATCAGTGCTCGATTCACATCTATACATATAATAAAATCACAAAATAGTAGGAAAGTCAAAACTGTACATTGAATATTTTTTAAAAAGAATACTTGGGGTGTGATCTACAATCGATACCGAAGCCAAAAATATAGTTTTTAGAATTTTTGTCTGTTTATCTGGCTGTCTATATCGACGCAAGAAAGCAATCTTGTAGTATCTCGAAAAGTAGAACTTTACACCAGAGCCAAAAAACTATTTAAAAAACTCGTAAACTAGCTGAAATCGAGAGGTAATTTTTGAAACACATATTATTTCTTAGACTGAAATTTATTAGATAACACTAAAGATAGTGTTCTAAAGTTGCGAGTTACAGCAATTGGTATTTCAATTTGAAGCATCAATATTGCTGTATCTTGAAAAAAAAAAAGAAATTTTAGACAACAATTATGATGTTGATTTTGTTGTATCTATTTCTTTTTGTAAAATAGCTGATTTTATGGTACTTACAGCATTTTGAAGTATGTTTTCTTAAAAAAGTTAAGAAAATTCCACGTCGTATCATAAAAAAAAACCTCCTAGGAAAACATGGATCAGACTGTCCGACGCAGTATTTTTTTCTGAATTCAAATATGCAATAAAAAAAAATCCCATTTTGCGAGATACGACAAAATCGCTTTCCAGCGTCGATATGTATGTCCGGGATAAACTCAAAAAGTACTGGACGAATTTGAATGATTTTTTTTCTGTTGTTTATGCTATAATTTATCTTGGAAACTGAACACCTGGTGCAGAACCGCAACGGACCAGCTAAACTATAAGAGATAAAAAAAATTGTGCCATAGCAAAAATTGTTCCACGTGATGAGCAGTTTCTGCTGAGAGAATAAATTTGAAGATCTGGAACACCTGATGTGGAACACCAAGAGCCCAGCTACACTAGAACATTTACTTACAGGAATGACGTCTTTGCAAAGTTGTTCAGCCTGACTAGCACTCTCTGTTGACATATAAATATTGAAGAACTGGAACACCTGATGTGGAACACCAAAAGCCCAGCTACACTATAACATATAGGAATGACGTCTTAGCAATAGTTGCTCAGCCTGATGAGCACTCTCTGTTGACGTATAAAAGTTGAAGATCTGGAACACCTGATGTGGAACACCAAAAGCCCAGCTACACTATAACATATACCGGAATGACGTCTTAGCAATAGTTGCTCAGCCTGATGAGCACTCTCTGTTGACGTATAAAAGTTGAAGATCTGGAACACCTGTTGTGGAACTCCAAGAGCCCAGCTACACTATAACATATAAAGGAATGACGTCTTAGCAAAGTTGTTCAGCCTGATGAGCACTCTCTGTTGACGTATAAAAATTTAAGATCTGGAACACCTGTTGTGGAACTCCAAGAGCCCAGGTACACTATAACATATAAAGGAATGATGTCTTAGCAAGAGTTGCTCAGCCTGATGAGCACTCTCTGTTGATGTATAAAAATTGAAGATCTGGAACACCTGTTGTGGAACTCCAAGAGCCCAGCTACACTATAACATATAAAGGAATAACGTCTTAACAAAGTTGTTCAGCCTGATGAGCAGTCTCTGTTGAAGTATAAAAATTGAAGATCTGGAATACCTGTTGTGGAACTCCAAGAGCCCAGCTACACTATAACATATAAAGGAATGACGTCTTATCAAAATTGTTCAGCCTGATGAGCAGTCTCTTTTGACGTATAAAAATTGAAGATCTTGAACACCTGATGTGGAACACCGAGAGCCCAGCTACACTATAACATATACCGGAATGACGTCTTAGCAAGAGTTGTTCAATCTGATGAGCATATCACTATGGATGTATAAAAATTGAAAATCTGGAACACCTGATGTGGAAGTCAAAGCTATCACTAATTTCTATGTATAATTATAAAATAACATAAACTGGGAGTACCTCCACGCAGTGAAGGCGATAACAGTTTAGGACTGATTTCCGATGACGATGAATATATGAGTAAAAATTTTACTCTAGTGGCCAAACTCCCATTATTTTTTTACCCGGGCTCTTTGAATTGGGTATCAGACTTTTCAGATCTTCGATTTTGACGAAACCCGTTTTCACTGGCATAAGCAACAGGATCCGCGTACGAAGTTGCGGGCAGAAGCTAGTATTCAATAAATAATTATGTATTTTTGTATAGTGAATATTTATGTTTATTGCCTTTTCTAGAAAATAGATCTAATCGATAATGTGAGCTGGTGTCCCAGCCATGTGAACATTGTAAGCTTATTGTGAAGCTTGAATTAAAAAAGTACTAGAAGCTTGTTAAACAGAAAACCGAGAATTCAATAAAGTTCTTCTGGTTGCTACTCGATTTGTCAAAATTGTGCAACATATTGCTAAAAATACAAGCTTCGCAACGTGGAGAATCACCTACCCTGTACTTTTTATGGTATGAGTCAATCTTTAGATTTTATTGACCCCTGACAGCACATAATGATTATAATACTTCTTATCTAAAATCTAAAGAGTATCGGTTTGTTTGTTTGGTCTAGAATTTATGTTTTTTTTTTTACTTTGCCCTACACTAGGTTTTTTCCTGTATTGTGGGTGCGTTTACAAACAGACTCACATACACACAAACACCCAGACTCTGATTACTTTCGAGGCCGAACTCTCAGCCGAGTCAAAGGCGAGGGTGATAAGTAGCCGAAAACAGCAATAACAAATGCCCACGAGTATCCAACGACTTTTTCAAGTATGGTTTGTACAACATTATTTTTAGTATATTATGCGAAACCTGAATATAGTTTGTTCAGAATCAGTAACAGATTCGATTCCAATGATGTTTACACCATGTTATATTTTTTTTCAAAAATATTTTGATTAAATTTTATTTCCAGTTAATTACAAGACAATCACCGTACGGTTAGGTTCCTATTGCCAAACTATTATCACGAGTTTATAATACAGGAGACGCGGTTTACGCGGGTGTACCGCGAAATGAGCATGTTTTTGAACGGACAACCAGATAATATACAAGCTTATAACTTTGTGATTTTTTATGATACGGTTTTAAAATTTTGTACATGGATTCTTTACACAAAAATATTGAACAGGTGTATCGGGTTTCGCATAAACAAAAAATAATGTTGTATAATATTACTTATAGTCTTTATGACAAACTAGATGAGGTCTCTGTTTCGCACCTGGCTATTCTGAGAAGAATCAGCCGAAACAAACTCAAAGGTTACTGTCTGGGGTCGCGGGACTTATCTCATTACCGTGACCCCGGATCATAAAAGGCTATTGAAGGATACCGTGGATTTAAGTCAGTACGAGTCTGACAGTCCCTCTCGCCCTGCCCGGGGTGGAAGGACTCATTTGATGATTTTACCACGCTAAAAAAAAAAAATTACTGTCTCTTTTAATTTAAAGTTTAAACATTGTTTTGATCAAATCGCGTGAGGAACATGCAGGTTCTCACTTGCGATGGTTTTTTCAAGAAAGAACCACTAAGATTTCGGCTGGTGAAACCGCGAGACACAACTATAGCATATAGCAAGCATGATGCCACAAAAACACCATTGATTCAATCATGATACCATCAGAAATAGCTATGATTTTTTACACATGGCATAATTAATTCGTTGCCAAGGCCAATAAACCTGTTTTGGATAAATTATAAATGATGACACTGTACGAGGTCATTATGTATGGCGGCCCTTACGTGGATATTACTAATATTTAATAGTTGTAAGATACTTTTGTTAGGAGGAGCTCGGGGCTAAATAATTACAGCCGCACAGGCGGATCTTCTGAGTTAAGCCGCCCTTGCCGAGATTGATCTGTGGATGGGTGATCTATCATAGCGAGTTTCCTCCGTGCCTCGGAAAGTACGTAAAGCCGTTGGTCCCGGTTGTCATTTGTAGATCTTTGACAGTCGTTACTCTAAAGTCTGACAACCAGTCTTACCACGGGGTATCGCATTATTCAGTTACTGGGTTGTGGAGGTACGACAGGCAGTCGCTCCATGTAAAATAATGATATTCAGCTGCATTCGGTTTGACAGGACAGGAAAATTTTGTGAAAATTCGTAGATTTTAGTGCCATTTGTCTTATGATGAATCAACTATTTGTAGGTCATACAATATTTGTTCTGTGCGGGAATTGAACCCACGACACTTAGCTTAATCAAAGGTCAGCAAATTGACTGGGCATAGCGGCAAACGACTGCTAGAGGACCGACTACGCGACTGTAAAGGTATCCGTGATTTTGAAACGCAAAGAGCAACTGAAGAATACCTAGTTGTGGATTTTATATAGTCAGTAAGGGAGTTTCCCATGAGGCGATTCATGCGATTTGCAATTTCTAGTAACTAAAAATGAAAATCGTCCTTGCTACTACGATATAATGACGATTCGACTGACAATACGTCGTCGTGGCGAGCGTGTTTTGTTTTTCATCTACCTATAGATAACTGCACGTTTTATGTCATATGCTGTAGTAGTAAGAATTTTCATTTTTTTTTTATTTTGGGACATTCCACTGCAACACTTGAAAGCCAGAATCAACAATAGCAACCACCAGAAAAGCGCCGAGACAATGAAGCTCGACGTGTCCCGGAGAATGAATTTACCTGTCTTGGATCCTGCAACGAAATTAATCAGAAAAGAATAGTGGAGGAGTAGGAAAAAGATGTTTCCACTAACTTGTCAAAAAATGTGGTGTGGTCAGCCTCGGGTGATATTCTCTTATTTCTGGCAAATGTGGCCCATAACATAAACTATCGTACCTACACGAAAATTCATGTTTCACTGACTGTTGCCACGCACCCCTTTATTATCGTGGTAAAATCATCAAATGAGTCCTCCCACCCAGGGCAGGGTGGGAGGGACTTTCAGACTCGTACTGACTGAAATCCACGGTGTCCTTCAATAGCCCTTTACGTTCCAAAAACACGGTAATTCGGTAAGTTCCGCGACCCCGGCAGGCTGCCACGCAACCTTCGAACAGAACTCTCTTGTTGTCGTTGATGAGTTGGTACCCGCACCACAAAAGATTTGTTGTTTTTGGTATGATAACAAATTGAAACCTAAAATGAAAAATCATAAGATCCTAACGAATTGGACTGAAAATAGCACAAAATGTCTTGAATTTTCATGTCAATGCACGAACTACAAATAAAATTACTTTACTGAATTCCAAAAAGAAAATTTAAATTATTATTGCATATAAAGCTTCTTACTCACTAATGAGTTTATTCACGTTTACTCGTATTTATTCACCTTTTAAATATCTACAAAACCAACTTAAAATGCAAGTCCAACGCACTTTGTAGGTACCTAATATTAGTTAACAGTCACAAATCAGAAACTACTATTTTTTATTTATACCTAGCTGTTGCCCGCGGCTTCGACCGCTACAACTCGAAAATTATCCCATTAAAACATAAAATCGGGATAAAAACTATCCTATGTGTTCATCCAGATTATGAACTGTCGTGCACCAATTTTCATCCAATTACGTTCAGTCAGGCGTGAAAGGGCCCCTAAAATTCATACATACATTTATCCATCCTCACAAAGTTTAACAATTATTATATTAGTAAGGTGAATTTGCCCTTGGTCTTAATTTTATACACAATGTCTTAGAAAATTTCGTTCTAGAGCATATAATTTTCCTCGCGATTTTTTTTTTTCATAGTAAATTGCCTGTATTTGAAACCACGACTTACAACACGTAAGTCGCGACTGTTAAGCCTCATTTAGACGATTCAAGTACTCGCACGCGAGTTGCGTTACATTGCGGTCTTAATAGGTACAACGAATTCAGTTGATCAAACAAATACCGTAATGTAGTGAAACACGCATGCGAGTTCTAGTTTCATCTAAATGAGGCTTTAAGCTTTTGGCACATTGTGGCCTTTTCCATGATACTTACGTCAAAGCACCATCTAAAATACTTTTTAGTTGAAGTTTAAGCCACGCCTCAGCTACTAAGCAACTTATTTATTCATAATTATGCTTATTTAGTAAGCTAGACCCTCCCACAATATACTTACTTAACTAAATTCTATACTTTATGCACATTGTCCGGCTAAATTGTTTCAATACAAAATAAAGATAAGCTCCAAGTACTATTTATGTTTATATCTAAGATAAGATGCTATCTTAAAGTGTTAAGTATTTTAAATTGCCACCGTAAGTTGGCCGTTGATTTTGGAATTCTAATCATTTAAATTATTTGCAAAATATTTTCGGAGCCCGTGGCTAAATAATTACAGCCGCACAGGCCGATTTCCGGGTTTAGCCGCGCTTGCTTGAAAATCAAAACCTAACAATGTTTTGACTATATTCGCAAATAATATAAACGTACAACTTAAACCACATTATCCCTCGTCCATGAACACCAAATCGCTTTCATTACAATGTATTAATGTCGCCGTCCTCACGTGTCATATGACAGACAGTGTACATTCAAATGTGCTTGATTCTGACCTAGGAATTAAGTACTACTCCATAGGTATATTGTTGATATTAGATGATACATTATTCAGTACACGTTGGTTCCAATGCGGGATTCTCAACGTGGGCTTGTTCGATACAGGCAGGGTTTGGCAGAGGCAGGTCTAAGTAGTGCTAACTGGACTTATTGCCGCCTACAGAGTGTTTGACATATTGGAGGAGGGGGAATATGTGAGGGAGAAAAGAATCATCATCATCATCATCATCATCAGCCTATAATGTTCCCACTGCTGGGACGCAGGCCTCCTCTCTGTGAGAGGGAGTGGGCCATAATCCACCACGCGGGCCCAGTGCGGATTGGTGGATGTCACATGTCTTCGAATTTTTGGTTCTAGGACATGCCGGTTTCCTCACGACGTTTTCCTTCACCGTTTTGAGAGCAGTGGTGATGAAATAAATTACACAAAGTAATGTGCCAAGCGGGGTTCGAACCCACGACCTACAACTCGTAAGTCGGGACCGATACCACTGGGCCACCACTGCTCTCGAGAGCAGAGAATAGAATGGAATAGAAAAAATACAACAAGAATTTCGCTGAGCATCTCCAGGTCCACACCAAAAGGGTTACCAACTCAGCATTTGCTGGGCGAAAGACACCCAGCGCTAGTTTTCAGTTGGCTCTACGTAGTGACAGATGGATGAAGGTAGGCAAATAAAATAAAAAATGAGAGGATATCCTCCACCTCACCCAATCACCGTGGGAGATGCCCAGGACACAGCCACCGTTGGTGCTGGCTTGTGAACGGCAAGTAGTGGGTAGCTCTCTTGATCTAGGACCAGTCCATGTGCGGGACCTTATCTTATTGTAATCGTTACATTCAAGAGTATACAAGTATCAATCTTAGCAATTATTTCATGATATTTTACTAAATAATAAGTAAAATAAATGGTAAATCTCTTTGTTAAATACTACCTATAAGTTGTCACTGGGATGGGTAAATCTCTTTGATTTCTTAAAAAAATACTGATGTGGATGAGACGTGCCAATGATTGTCAAACTTTAAGGTGCTTTCCTGGTGCTTTCAAATCTTTAATGTTAAAGACTTCCGAATACTCGCGGAACTATCTAAGAAAGTTACCATGACCCTGGAACGTAAAGGACAACAGATAGAACAGTTGGATTTTATTCAGTACGAGAATGACAGTCTCTAACGCTCTCCCAGGGCGGGAGATGATAATTTTATAAAAAAAAAATGGGTTCCGAATACAAGAAAATATTCAGAGAATTTAAAATATATGACAACCAACTACCGATTAGCTATTGATACGAACATTACATCCAGAAAATTATTCCTACCATGTTTATAGCACATGTCACTGGACGCTAGTGCATTCTGTACACCTGTTGCGCGTGCGCCGTTCATTGTATTAATAATTGCTTTATATTGTTTAAACTAATCACTATTTATGAGCAGTCAGTACTTCTCGGAAGTTCCAAGACCATAAGTGATAAGGCTTAAGACCTACCTTTTTGTGAATTTCCAAAAGGCTTAGAACAAACATTGTTCAGTAACATGGGCTGAGATACCCCATGAGAGGTTTTGCGCATTTAACGTTACACGTTGTATACATACTACATTTAACAACTAAAATATTTACAAAAATGACTCAATTAAAACTAATTAAAAAATAGTCTGTTTTTAATTTAAAATTTAAAAACAGATTATTTAGAACTTTTCAGTCGAATAGAAAATTTGTCAATTTACAGAAGAGATTGCCCCCAAAATTTAAACCCTTCCCAATCTTTTGGCCGGGAATTGAATTGATGGAACACTTTCTCAAATAATCCCACTAAATACATAATTATACCGAGTACTCATTTTAGCCAGTATTCCCCAAAAATTCCAGTAAGGAAGGTCTGGTTGCCAGAATTTCCATTTTCTGATTAATTCTGACAAGGCATCCAGTGTATCCTCTAATTATAGTATTGCTTAATTTATATATTTATTCAATTCGAGTAAATACCAGTAAATTTTGAGGAAATCCACTGAATCTGAATACGCTTTATATTATGGCGATTTAAACTAGACTCAGATTTATGCAGTCTATAGTTACTCCACAACATCCAATGGGCGCTTTCACATTAGACCAGGCAGCGATTGGCAACCTTTTGGGAGGCAAGGGCCACGAAGTGGCAAAATCAAGTAACGGCAGACTGCAATTTCATATTAGAAAACGGGAATAAAATTGTATTTTTAAAAGAAGGTCAAGTCTTCATTTATATTAAAAAATCTTAAGTTCACAAAATAATCACGGACCGCAAGGCGGAATATCTTGGGCCGCCTTTTATAGGACAAATGAGCAGTCCCGCAGTGCCTGTCTTATTCTGGTCTAATAAGAAAATGTTATACAGCAAGACTGATATTGGAAATCATTGTAGATAGATAGTCTTATTAGCATTTTCCTTTGACCACTGATGTGTCCGATTATTCATTGCTACTATCATTTTCAAGGCGTCAAACAAACTATGTATGTACTTTATAAAGGCCAGGCTACTCTGTGGTGCTTTCTGCGGGTCCGTGTGCAAAAGCGTAAACTAGCTATAATTAAAACGTGCCTACTGCTGGGGCATAGGCCTCCTCTCTGTAAAACAGAGCGGGTTTTAATTTTAATGTAAGTATACGCAATTTGATGCATTCCTTGTTTCCAATGTTCGTATCTTAATGAAATTATTACACTTATTCAGTACTCATAAGTTCAAAAATTTTTTAGGGATCAAGGATTAGCGTTTCCTTTATTTTTTGAATAAATCTTCAAAAGTAATATGACCATAAATTATTTGCAATATTTCAAAATATTGTATTTTTCAAGCAATAGAAGAACAGATAGAGTTAATTCTATCACAATTCATAAATATTATGATTCTTGTAAACTGGCCTTTATTGATCCCCACTATGAAACCACGCACTCCTTCCCTGCTTACCTCTCTTCGGTACCAACTGATGTAATGTTATTATTTTGTTGCACGAGAATGTTTTCTACGGTGTCATTAACAACACAAGGTTGAATTTCAAAACTTTCGAAATTTCTGGTTTTAGGGTGCAGTCAACTGTTGTTAGGTATAAATTATATTTTAACTTGGAAATACGTAATTACTTATTTCAAACTTATATGTTTTTCTAGGTTTTATGCTTACATATTTTATCATATGTACTTATGGATTTATGCATTAAAATATATACCTATTTGTTCTCTAAAAAATAGAAATTTTTCAAATTTTTGAAAAATTTAGCAACTTCAAGTTTTTTTAATTCATGTTTATTTATATTTTCTTAGTTATGTTGTGTTTTGGGTTTTTCAATTCTCCAGATATCTCAATGACGATCTCTAGTGGAGTACTAACATTCTCTGAGAGTTGTGGCATTGCAATCGTCTGGCTGATGCAACTTGAACCAACTTCTTGTAATAATGTATTACATAAAACTCTTTATTTAACTATTATAAAACAATTTTCCAATCATTTGCTGACGTGTATTATGTAAAATAAGTAGGTACTTATGTCTATTGTTAATCATTAATCAGTTACGGGCAATCAAAAATGCAAAGACTCTGTGTTAGAAATCAATCTAAATATTGATAAGTTTTAAAATACATCAGCAAATTATTTATGCAAAGCAAATTTATGTGTTGCATAATTTATGTAAAATTGACGAATGTGTAATGTATTGTTGAAGACAATTTGTGTTTGTGTGTAAGGGATTTAAAAAAGTATGAAAAAATTAAAAAACAGTTTTAAAAATTTCAAAATGTATATTTTCTACATTCTTCAATGCTTATTCAGCAACAATGAGCTAGAGTATTCATCTAACAGTCTTATTATTTTACAAGAGTATAAAAATCACTGCCATAGTCGAAAAAGAAATGCAATGGGTACATAGAAATGAAAGAAATACCATTTAGTTTGGTTGACAACGAGAACATCACAAACTTAACATAAATGATAACACAGAGTTGTCATACCAACTCTAGATATTTCAACGTAATTAACCATCTTACCTACTGTTAGTCAATAAATAATCACTATCGCTAAGGTAACTTCAATAAATTAAAGAACGATCGTTCTTAGTCTTCGACCAGACTTATAAACAGTCAGTTTATCAGCAGGTTGGCAGTAACAGTCTTTGGTTCCCTATTTACATAATTACAAGGTTTAATTTACTTTAAAATGATACAGTTTCCTCTTCTTCCTATTTGATGAAAATGCGGTTCTGCTGCATGATATTAGTTTGTGGCGGATTGATGAACATATTACTGACATTTTAATATACAAAATGAGTTAAATTATTTGATATGAAACGGCATGCGACATTACACTAACTTAATTAATACACTCCCGTAGGATCTAAACCCAAAGCCATTTTGAAGGAGTAACGAGAAATTAAAAACAAAAAATTAAACCTAGTACACATTAGTCGGGTCAAGCGCGACCATCTTGTTTGTTTTTTCAACTAACAACACTAAACACTAAAACAGTTTTTTTTTCAGTACACTCCGGTGGGGTCTAGAACGAACATTTTGAAGCACTGATAATATTCTTCACACGAAACAAAAAGTTCTTCAGTACACTCCCGTGGGATCGAGCACGAACATTTTGAACAGGATGCAGAAACTCCAAAAAAGTAACTCGGGATGTTCGAGATAAATATCTCAAATCAGTAGACACCGGTGGGGTCCAGGACAAACATCTTGATCACTTGAATAATTTTCTTCCAAAAATATAAAAATCTTCCGAAAATTCAATAAACTCCAGTGGGGTCCAAGCCGAACATTTCCAATGATTTTTCTTCAAAATAACAAATATTCTTCACTTGATTGATGATTTTTGGGATCTTCAATAGATGCCAGTAGGATCCAAAACTTTGATATCCATATTCAATTATTTTTGAACTTGAAAATATCGATCTTATTTACGATGTAGGAGCGCGCGCGGAACAGAGTGACGTGCGTTCGCTTCCGTGGATGTCTCACGACTGTGCCGATGCGACCACGTGCCTTCCTTTTATAACGCGCTCTCGTGCACACTCGCGCATTTTTTTTTGCGATTCGAATTTGGAAGCTTTCAGCCGGGTGGGCGACGCGCCCCCGCCCTTACAATATTTTTTTTAAGATTTTTTTTAATACCACGTTGCTAGTTAGCACATGCCGTAACAGATAATGTACACTTTAAATATTAATTAATTTTGATTATAAACCTATAATAATCATAATTTTAAGTCATAATTTTGCGAATAGACAATTGATTGATTTTGAACCTATATTTTTTATAGTATTCTTATATGGCTTATTACAGATTTTATTAATAATTTACTAAATCAATTTATCCTGTTGCACGTTATTTAAAAATAGGCTGAGAGTCAACGCAAATCCAATAATTGATTAAAACACCCCAGTGTCAACATCATAAAAAATCCGACGTCACTAAAATATTATTAAAACATAATTAATTAGGTCATGTAAAAATTTTGTTACGGTTTGCGTATAAATAATTAAAGAATCTGCTTTGTGGAATGTAGAACAATGCTATTATTTCTAAACGTGATGAATGCCATTTATTGAAAATACAAACAGTGTTTGTTTTGATTAATCAACACTATGATTAAATTCTTTGACAGATTGCTGATATTTAAATCAGTGCGAAATAATTTAACGTTTTCATTCTATGCAAATTATAACACTCTTTTTAAATATATTATGTCCATCTTAGTATTTATTAATTGACAAATTCACGATTTTATCAAAACATTATTTTTAGAAAATTGAAGGCACAAAATACTATTTAAAATATATTGTGTCCTCATTACGACATTTGTATCAACATAATATTACGTTATAAATATAATTAATGTATTGTTTTAAAATTTAGTACAAAAATAATTTAACTTAATAATTCACTTTCCAAGAATCAAAAGTGGTTTTGATAAATTGCAAATTTATTAAATAAGTATTATTTATTCAAATAATTAAATATGATAATGGTTTTCCCATACGATACTGTATTACAATAAAGCAAGTATGTTTCATACATACCTACCATTGTTTGTTGTTTTGCATTGACATTCATATTTCGATAGCCTTAAAAGTGTGTACGTAAGATTCATTGAGGAAACTTTATGAATGAAACTTGTTTACTACAAACGATTTAAATAATCGCTATACCACATAACATACGCATGTGAAATTCCACATGAATAATATTTGATTGAGGATTTTTCAGTTATAAAATGTTTATATTTATCAAAGTATTTTGAGCTGTAAAATAATGTGACATAACAGTAATCTGTCACTGTTACGCTTCAGAAAACAAAATACACATAGGTAATTTTTTTTAATGTAATTATTTTATATATTTAATCTGTTATATTTTTATATATTTTATTAAGTATAAAATAGTTCGTAGCATTTAAAAATAAAAATAATGTAGTTTCTCAAATGTTACAACAATAGTCACAAATTTTTAATTAATGAAATTAGGAAATGATATTATGACTACTATCTTTCACACTATGTAGTCTCACCTTCGATTATTAAGATGTTCGCTCTACGAGACTTTGAACTTGCCTCAAGAGAAATCGTTGCGTATAAACGTGATATCTCAATATTGGCCATAGTCGATATTTCACTACTACCTTGTAAGATGATAGTGACATACTTTTGATGAATTAGCAAGTCTGACTCAGTCTCTATCTAATCTTTCTTTTTAGTACGGCACTATAAAGTAACTTACAATTCTTTATTTTTGTTTCTAGCAACTAGACTAGATAAATTTAATCCCTTTAATTCTATTGCCACTGGTTTCTGCCTGTCCCTGCAATACGTACAAAATAAAACCATCCTTATAATCCTATAAAAGCCACCGCTTTTGTTTTACCATTCCGTAATTTTTCTAACGAAAAATATAAAAAAATAAAGACAATTATTCCAAAAGTAAAATGTATTCCATATTTACGGGATTAAAATTCTGGATTTTTTTAAGTCTGGCTACTTAGTTAGTGGCATTGAAAATTGTGACGGATTAAAATAATACAATAGACTAGGAGTCTGAGAAAACAATTGACATTTGACGACAATATTGATGTTCCGACCGCCTAATTTTTAATCCCCTTTTCGGTGCTATTTAGGGCATGCGGGTGGCAATAAAAGGCGAAGACCAGAAATTGACATAGCTAAAAAATTAAGAGGATTATGATGTAGAAACTTTTTGCCGTCTCTGAGTTTTCCCATTTTGGGTCCGAGAAACACTTTTGCATTGGTTTAGGCTAGTGACACGAAAAATATATTTTGTATAGTTTTGTACTGAGGAAATATAATTCAATAATTGTGTCATTTCCCTGCGGTTTTTTGACGTAATATAAAATCTATGTGGTTTTGTGGAATTTTGTAATAATAAAAAAATACGTAGATAACCTATTTTTTCCAGACATTATTACCGAATAAATTTTTTTAACACACATGGTTGAGGAATTAAAAAATGATTTAATAACACAGTGCATTATTATTTGTACGAGTTGAAGTAGGCAGAAACAATACAGCTACGATCACATAATACTTCTTTCGAAAAAAAAAAATTTTGTACAACTGAGTATGACGTTACTCCGGGGTCACAGGACTGTCTTAACAGGTAACCGTGGCCCTGGAACGTAAAAGGCTATTAAGGGATCACTGTGGATTTTAGTCAGTACGAGTCTGACGGTCCCTCCCGCTCCATCCAGCGTGAGAGGACTTATTGAATAATGTTGCTACTGGTAACTATTCTAACAGTCACTATAACATTATAAACTTGACCTTTATTTCAAATTCATAATACCAATATATTATTGACCCAGTTCCGGTTTTTGACATAATGGCAAATATTAATGGATCATCAATTTGTGGTCAACACTGCACGTTCTTGTTTCAAACAATGCAGCGATAAAATATTTTTAAACTGCTCATTCCATTCGTTATTTATTCGATTATTTTTCTTATACGTATGTCTATTGTAATATCTAAACACGTTTTTGTAATTTACCTTTGTATTTTATTCCGGGTTTTTTTCAGAATCTTACCTTTTATTGACGTTTACATTACACTTTTTATCATTTATTTGACATTTAATTCAATAATTTAGAATCTGTTTTACAATTAATTTTTGACAAAATTATACCTACAAGTTTAAAAACATTGCAACAACTTTACTTAATATCTTCCAAAAAACCAGCCAGCATTTTTCGAAAAAAACCACACACAAAATTAGACCGCATCTTCCAAAAACAATTAAAACTATTTGATGGTACTATTAAAATGGCCACAAGCCATTGGCTTTATCATTTCAATGTAATTTAAGCATAAAACTAGTATCTTAATGGCTTTATTAATTGTTAAGTAAATAAGAAAGTAATTATTATCGACATTTAAATGTAGATGCAAGTTTTTATCAAGACATTCCGATTATATAATAATGATAATAATAATATTCCACAACTATCACACAACGCCATCTAGTCCCAAGCTAAGCAGAGCTTGTGTTATGGGTACTAGACAACTGATAAACATACTTATATATTTCTAAATACATACATATTATAGATAAATTACACCCAGACACAGAACAAATGATAATTGGTTCTTTGATAACATTATTATGTCCACAGAAAAGACTCAATGGAGACTACAGAAAAGACAGGTCCTTTTCTTTTGTAATTTGGTCCTAATCTAGAATTATCAAAATGATTATCCCCATAATATGCTGTAATCTTTTGTTTATTTTTTATCAGCTGATTAAATAGTCCCAAAAAATATGTAATAATTTTTATTCTACTCCGTTATGTACCTTAGTACGTATACCTAAGTATTTAAAAAAATGCCGTGTTCTAATCTAGTTAATAGTATTGAATTAAAAATCCTTTGATGTGAGTCTTATGTTTGCTTTGCCATAATTATATACGGAGTTGGCTGATATACTTGCTTTGATGCCAAATCACCAAATTACACACAATCATGCCCACAGTATATTTTTTATGCCTGTCTGAAAAATGCCAACGGCAAAAGTTCTAAGAAAAATATAATAAAAAGTGTCGTGAACAGAATTTTGATGATTTGAGGGCATTTTTGTATTGTTGTGTTTGTGAATATTATCGAGAATTAAAATTAAAATATTTGACTTTACATGTGATTTTGAATTTGGTAGGTGGTCAGTGCTTTTATGTGTTGAAAATAAATAAAAAAAAGGTTCACAGTACCCATTAACTTTTTAATGAGTTTTTAAAATTGCGCAAATAGTTTGTATGGCAAAAACAATGTTTTATTGCTTTTTATATCTCCCGATAGAATTGCACTGTTGCGTCATTCTTTGTACGTTTTTTAATAGTTTTATAACCCTATGGGTGTATTGTGCAAATGTTTCGAAGGTCGCAATTTTGGGAGTTTGAATAGTTGCCAACAACGAAATTTTAAATTGCTTTTTTATTGCCAATGCAGAAATGTAAATATTCTTTGTGCTTGCCATTGTGCAAAAAATTGCACATAACCTTTTTTAAAAGTTTTTTAAAATTAGAAAGCGTAAGGGATGACTTTCTTTACATTCTGGGAACTGAGATGTTTTTTAGCAAATGAGAAATTGCGTCTATTGTAGTTCTTTTTTTAGTTGACGCCATCTTGGAGTCTCCCAAGAGAGACGTCATCGTCAATTTATCTGAGTGATTGTTATTTGTATTATTTTGTAACTTAATTGTTAATCGAACCTACTTTTAATAGGTAAACGTTACAGTTACAACAATAATTTTGATATCATATATTGCAACTATCCTGTCTTTATTGTATACTGACGCAGTAAAAATATCATTATAAAAAACAATACGCACGGACAATGTCGACACACGTAAGATCATACGTCATTGACAGGTAATCCAATAAATACCACGTTTTACTACATCTTCCTTCCTACAGCATCTTTAACCGTGATGATTTAAGATAAATGACAAAAACAATGATAGAAAAAAATACCAAACGAGTATTCTATATTTAGAATTGGGGGCTGAAATGACTATGGGAGTGCCTCAAGGTTCTATTTTGGGTCCATTCCTCTTCTTAGTCTATATTAATGATTTACCTCATTTACTAAAAAATCAACCACAGATGGTGTTATTTGCTGATGATACATCTTTAATTTTTAAAATTGACAGACGTGCACAAAATCTAGACACTGTTAATGACTGTATTCTTAAGGTTCAAAATTGGTTTACTGTTAATAATTTAGTTCTTAATGAAAAGAAAACAAAATGTATTAGATTCACTTTACCAAATGTTAGAAGTAGCGAATGTGACATCTTATTGAACGGAAAAAAATTGGAATTTATTGATCAGACAGTTTTTCTAGGAATCACGTTAGACGACAAATTACAATGGGGCCCCCATATAGCATCTCTAGCAGGGCGACTAAGCTCAGCCGCTTATGCTGTTAGAAAGATAAGGCAGTTAACAGACGTCGAAACTGCGCGTTTGGTTTACTTCAGCTACTTTCACAGCATTATGTCATATGGCATCCTATTGTGGGGCCGGGCAGCTGACATTGAATCTATCTTTATTTTGCAAAAAAGAGCTGTCAGAGCAATTTACAATCTACGTCGTCGCGAATCTCTTAGGGAATTATTCAAAAAGATTAATATAATGACAGTGCCTTGTCAATTTATTTATGAAAATATAATGCATGTTAGGAAAAATCTTCATCTTTTTAACAAAATAAGCGACAGACATAACTTTAATACGAGAAATAAAGATAAAATTGATCAACCATATTTTAGATTGTCTAAAGTACAAAAATCTTTTATGGGGTTCTGTGTTAAATGTTACAATAAAATCCCGAGTGAAATCTTAAATCTAAATGAAAAAAAATTTAAAAGTTACATAAAAAGCACACTTAGTAAACAAGCATATTATAAATTAGAAGATTATATTCAAGATAAAAATGTTTGGAAACATGCTGGTCCTGCTCCATAGTACAATGTAGGGCTTAAACAAAGTCAAGCTGGTTGGAATTTGAATGCTCACACACATAAATTATATTTGTAAATTGTGTAATTTCAATATTTTGTTAAAATGTGAACGCCATGTACCTTTTTGCTCTTATTATTTTTTTTAATTTTAGTCTAGATTTTCAAGGTGCATTGCTTTGACATTAATTATTTCAAACGCTGTTAAAAAATATTGTAAAACATTTTTTTTTAAAAGAGTAAGTATGGAGTTTCTTGCCCATTCTTCTCCATACAACCTACCTTAGCGAATGGGTGTAGAATCAATCCCTTCCCTTCCTATTCCCTTTAAATTTAAATATCGACGTTCAAAAGTGCCTCTTTGATGGCCTAATTGGAATAAATGATTTGACTTTGACTTTGACTTTGAATTTAACCATAGATTATTTTCGTACGTAGATATATTATTATGACGTCGTTTCTTACGTGGTTTCTGAACGTAATCAAAAGTAATATTTTATACTATTTTTCCTCATAGTTACCTGTCAAAATAATTGGGTCCATATTGGCTCACCTAAAGTTGTTTACCCGAAATTGTTCTTCCTAACGGTTTGTAATCCGAATGATCACTCTTCCTAAAATTTTTCATCCTAAAGTTTTCATTCATACTTTTTGTAGTGCTACCGGCGATGTTCATATCACTCATGTTTCCGAAATTTTTCATCAATAATATCGTTATTGTAAATATATTTAAACTCCTACTGTTTTTTATCATAACGTTTTTATCCCTGAACATTATTACGATAATATTTTTAGTTAGTCAGAAAAGTCGACGGAGCACCGCTTTGCGGTCTCCTACTTCTGGGTGGTTTAAAAAAAAATAACCACGAAGGGGATGGCGGGGTCTTTCAGACCCCGCCATCCCCTTCTAACCTAACTGGCCCGTTGGTCTAGTGGTTAGTGACCCTGACTGCTATGCCGGGGGTCGTGGGTTCGATTCCCACCCAGGACAAATGTTTGTGTGATGAGCATGATCATTTGTTCTGTGTCTGGGTGTAATTTATCTATAATATGTATGTATTCAGAAATATATAAGTATGTTTATCAGTTGTCTAGTACCCATAACACAAGCTCTGCTTAGCTTGGGACTAGATGGCGTTGTGTGATAGTTGTGGAATATTATTATTATTATAAAAACCTGTCCGAGTCGGGGTGCCCCCAGTCGTTTGGTCAGAGTGTCGTCTTGGGAGCACTATGAAAAAATGCCAAAAAAATGAAACAAAATAAAAAGAAATCTAAACAAAAAAGATATGACTTTGAATAATAGCGTAAAAGAAGGTTATGTTGAGAAAATATAGGAAAACAAATAATAGTATAATAGATGTTTATTGCTACTGACATTATGAAGTCGAATGATTCGGAATTATGAAAATTAGTGACAGAGCAAATAAGAGTTGTGATTATTAGGGTTAAAAATGATAGGAATACAATTTTCGGGCTTCCAATGATCGGAGTTTAAATTTTAGGTGAACTTTGGCGCGCCCAAAATAATTACATTGTCTTGGTTCACTATTTATGAACAAACCATTTAAAATAAAATTAAAAACTAAAAATCATCTGACTTAGCCTTTGCCCGACTATGTTGGTGTCGGCTTTCAGTCGAACCGACTTCCACTGGTTATCAGTATTTTACACGGAATGACTGCCTGTCTGATCTCCACAACTCAGATACTTAATGGATAACATATTTGTGGGCGTCTGGAAATCCATTCAGAAGTGGTCATCTCATTCTCGATCTTCACCATCAATCATTAATATTTTCAGGATTTAGCAAGAATGCCTGAACGTTCAAGTGGATAATAGCAGTTTGTCGTGGACGTGGTAACACAACCGCACTCCCGCCAATTCTGATCTGTCATCAGGTGACAGCTGTCATATCAACCATTGCTACTACGCTCCGCTAGAGTAAAAGCCAGCCAGTAGGGTAACAGTGTATAAGACCGACGTGTGGTATAATGGGGACACACACTCTTTAGGCATACTTAACACAACACTAACATAGCGCAAGCGCCATCAGGACGTCTTAGCAAGCGGCCGTTAACAAATGGCGTCCTGTTGGCGCTTGTGCTGCGTTAGTATTGTGTTAGGTTTGCCTTAAGTGTGTGATTTCTCATCATAACTTGGGTCCCCGTCTTTTACACTGTTCCCCTATCACTCTAATCAGACCTCCTTAGGTAGCTTCTATTAATTTCGTAAGAAACAGAAAAAGTAGGAAATGCGGGCGGTGAGTAATGGGCGACTGGCTGTCCGACCATGGACCATGACCTGGGGTTGTGTTCCACGGGCGCCTTAAAGAGTGTCAGCACAATGACTGGGCTTACGAGAGCACTTGTTGAGGCTTTGGCACTCTAAGGGGGGCTCTTATACTGCGTAATCCTGCCGGGGTCGCGGGACTTACGAATTACCCCGAAACGTAAAGGGCTATTGGAGGACACCGTGGATTTTAGTCAGTACGAGTCTGACTGTCCCTCCCGCTGCCCTGGGTGGGAGGACTCATTTGATGATTTTACCACGATAAAAAAACAGACAAAGTTAAAATCATTTAAAAATCATTCAAATAATTGATTAACAGTCAGTCACTGATTTAGGACGTCATATTTTTAAACCACACAACATCTTTAACCCTTTCTTTGCTTCAACCTTTCTTTTACACGGGCACGCCGCAATCGCGGCGGTAAGACCCCTCTTTGAGGAGTGGCTGGAGAGACGTCACGGCGTCCTGACCTATCGGATGACGCAGGTCCTCACCGGACACGGAAGTTTCGGGAGGTTCCTGTGTCTGATAGGGAAGGAGGAAACGCCCGGGTGCCACCACTGCGAAGATCGCCCGGAGGACACAGTAGAGCATACGGTGCAAGACTGCCCAGCTTGGGCAGAGCACCGACGTGTCCTCACGGCGGCGATAGGCGGAGACCTCTCGCGCCAGGCATTGGTCGCAGCCATGCTGCGGGGCGAGACGGAGTGGGAAGCGGTCGCCTCCTTCTGCGAAGCAGTAATGCTCGTGAAGGAGGAGGCGGGCCGCGAGAGAGAGAGGACAGCGTCCTCCCTCCGCCCCAACCGCAGTGGTAGGCCCCCGCGGCGTCGGACGTCAGCAGACGATCTCCGGCCACCGTAGGCGCGGGCATGCGGGCAGCGAGTAAAGGGCAACTCGCTGCCCGACCATGGACCATGCCCGGGTCGACGGCGCGTTGTGTCCCGCGCGCGCCTCAAAGAGCGTCAGCATAATGACGGGGCCCCCTCTCAGAGGGCCAAAGCCTGCCGGGGTCGCGGGATTATTTCCTTACCGTGACCCTGGAACATAACAGGCTACTGAAGGACACCGTGGATTTTAGTCAGTAGAAGTCTGACAGTCCCTCCCGCCCTGCCCGGGGTGGGAGGACTCATTTGATGATTTTACCACGCAAAAAAAAAAAAAAAAAACCTTTCTTTTACAACCTTTAGTTTTTCTATTTACTTTCTGTTACATTTCTATGGCTCAATTATTTAACAATCTGTCAGTTTGCTACTGAGTTTATTGTTCTAAATATTTAAGCTTCTTTGAATGCTCCGATTGTTACCTTTTGCTACTGAAATGGTAACAAAAACGCGAATTCTTGTTTTTTTTGCAGTTTTTGGTGACCAAGACTACATGCGGGTTGTATTGTTTTAGAAGTTAGTGACGTTTTCGATTTTTTAAATATCGAATTTGATTTTTTTGTTATTTATGTTTAAGCACCTGCTGAGTGAAATATGTTTGTATATGCGTTTTTTATTTAAATTACAATGATAGTTTTAATTGAATTGATTAAAAACTGCATCAAATTTTCATAATGCAACAAATTAGAGGTTTATTTGCATGGCTCAACATAAAATTAGTATAAAATGCTTTTTACACGTTTGAATCCGATTAATCAAAAGTTTCGCTATCGATACCCATTGACCAAATATGTCATAAATGATAAATCTATAGCGTTATTGATGAAAAATTGAAAATAAAACCACATAAAACATAATTTATATGTCTGCTAACTTAATATACAATTATTGGTTTCACTACGGACAAATTTGAATAAAAGAAAGCAGACGTGAACTCGGTTGGAGAACGTTTTTCGCGGATAACCCTGCTAAATTACGTATCACTCAATTTTCGAAGACAAGTTCGGAAACACCTGCCTTTAACATTTTGTTGGGTTATGCGAGGCCTAAATTAGAAATGTCAAAGTCAATGAACTGAGTCAACCATGTGACTAGGGTCACAGATTAAATAATTGCCATTAGGTTATCTATGGGAGAAAATGTTTGTTTAGAAACTAGAAATTACTTGAAGTTCTACCAGTTATTTCTATGTTAAAAGTGTGGGTTTAAGCTGTCTAGTAATAATGGCCAAACAATACAAGTCATATCTGAACTTGTTAAAAATCTAGTTTTCTTGGCGAATTTTAAGACATTTCTGAAAAAAGAAACAGTTAATTGTCTATGGGCTGGCAACCTGATATTGCACTACTGCGATCGTTAAACCCGGCACGTTGCTTGCATGTGGCTTCGAGCGGCCATCGCACCTATTGCTGGGTACCTCTTAAAAGCAGGTCATCCCGCAACTGATGAAAGGATGAAGATAAAATTAGAAAAAACATAATTTTAATCACTTAAAACATAACCAGAAAGTTGGCAACGTCGCTAATAGCTGTCAAATATTTACAAGTTGTAATTAATTTGGCAATGTTATTGTATGTAGGTAAATAAGAAATATGGCTCTGTAGTGCATTAGAAAAATGATAAAGGAATGCAATCAAAACCCTGAATTTGATGTTGTAACCGTTTCAGGTGTTTAAAAGACATTTGAAATGTTTCCAAATGCTTTTTTTATGTCTAAAACTATATATTCGGTGTTACGATACTAATTATTGCATTCCCTAATCTGTTTTTCAGTGCACTACAGAGCCATATTTCTTATTTTCATACAGTAAATTTGTAAAATTAATTTAAACTTGTAAATATTTGACAGCCATTTGCGACGTTGCCAACTTTAAGAATATGCGCTTTTATAGACTTTACCCATGACGCGATTCGTGCGATATGCAATTTCTACTAACTAAAAAAGAAAATCGACCTTGCTACTAAAAAATAATGATGCAATTTGATTGACTTGACGTCGTCGTGGCGATCGTGTCTTGTTTTTCATCTATCCATAGATAACAACGTGTTGTGTTGAAGTGGTTGATTTTAAATCGCATCGCGTCATGGGTGTGAAGAAGGAGAGTTACTACTTTCAGTAGATATAAAATTGGTTTGTTATAAACCTTTAAAACCTAAAAAGCTTTTAACATTAAAAATATAGGAAACGGAAAGAACACAAAAAAAAATAAGCAAAAAAAGAACATTCAACCAAAGTACTAGGGCAGCAGCAATCGTAAGGAGGTTGCTCAAAAATTTTCCGAAATCAAAGAGTTCGCGCGTTCGAAAACAATCACTGTTTTGTCGAGTTCAAAGTACGGAGAAAATTGGAGCGCATCGTTTTCCCGTATCTTGAACTCTAGGGAGGCTGGCAAGGAACAATGCCCCGTAAACCGTATATATAATAACTATGTGTCTCTGAATCTGAAAAACTAGGAAGATCTTGGGATATTTAAAGATTAAAAAAAAAAAATGTTTTTGTACATTTTGTGTACACATTTATGATATTGTGATATTATTTCCCAATCACTTAAAATCGCCGAGAAAATGAAGCTTGATTGAGAAAAAACTGTTTTGAATCCTGTAACCAAATTCATTTAGAAAAGAAGAGGCAAATTTTGGAAAATCTGACTAGCTTCACGATATAATTTGTAAAATTCATAAAAAAGTTCGGCGATCTCAATTTAAATAAGAAATAATTTAAAATGACTTTAACATACATTTAATTATCAATTTTAACTTTAATTTACGTCATTTATTAGCCGGCTTAGTAACCAAATCAAACCAGGAAAATTCTAGATATTCCTATAAACCTTTGTGGTTATAAAATGTACACGTAATGATTATTTGTTATCTGTAATAATAGTAGATTATTAACCAAGGGGATAAAGCAGTGTCTTCTGTCGCGGGTGACGATTTAAATCGCGAGCTTAACTTAACGAAGGACTCGAGGTTTACTCCCGAGCGAAGCGAGGGATTTAAGACGAGTCCTGAGTGTAGCGAGGGATTTAAGTTCACCCAAGACTAAGACAGCTTTATCACCGAGGAAAATACTCTACTTTTCGTACCATTTGCGAAAAAATTAACACAATAATAATATGAGATAAGCATTTATTAAACATTAACATAAACTTATTTATAAAAATAAATTAAAATAAACTTAACGTTTATGTATTTGAAGAAAACAAAAATGCAGCAAATTCCTCGACTAATATTTTTTTGTCGGAAAAGCAAAGGCATCAAGCTCATACGGCCTCTTCGGTTTTCGTAATTTTATTGAATAATCATAACTGCATAATAAATGCGTATTCCTTTTTCAAAAAGTTGTATAATGCTTTATATACAAACTCAATGGTGTAAAGACAGAATGATGTAGTTCAGTATCGGTAAGTATTCCAAATTTAAATCACATTCTCTCCCTAGAGGATGAATGAAATTCAGTACAACTTTCTTTCCCTGTTTTTAACAGATTAAAAATGACTATTGTTATGTACGCTTTTTGTGGCATAGAATGTCACTTTTTTGAGCAAGTGGTACGAAAAATTAATTAAATACTTATCGTGCGTATTCAAGCTCACGTAGGCCAAAGTAAAGTGTAATTATATTGATAAAAATTATTTTAAGTTAAATTCTGGGAATGCCAGACCACAAGTGGGTCATAAATGATGAGTTAATATTTTAGAGCGTTAATGGTTTAATTTAAATTATAATTATTTTATGTAAGAGGAAAATAAGGAAATTCCATTGTAATATCTCCCGGAGAAAATGACGCATAGACGTGTTCGTTGGGAACAATGGGAGACTTTTATGCCTAGCAATGGGACTGTTTTAGAAAATTATAATTAGAGGAAATCAAAGTCTAATCATTTATTTATATTAAGCCATCAAAAGGCACTAGCCTACATTTTTTTTACAAAATCGTTCCTGTAAAAAATAAACCTTTTTATTAGCAGATTCATTGATCCCGAGGCCATCAAAAGGCACTTTTGAACGTCGCAAGTTAAAATTATAGGAAATAGGATTGATTCCACACACATTCGCATGGTAATGTTCGGAAAACTTGGAATTATTTCAGCCATGATGTGTGAACGTTGACAAGCTGAAAGGAGTATGTAAGGATCATGGCAGCATAGGAAAAAAGCCTAAGTTTATACCTAATATTATGTGTTTATTTTGGTTGGCGCAGTGACTGTTCGATCCCCGCAAAGTATACAAGTTTTTGTATAATCTAAAATTAGTTTTTCAGGGTCTGGGTGTTTGTGTATGTGAGCTTCAATGTTTGTTAACGCACCCAAGATACAGGAGAGATTCTTAGAATGAGTCAACATTTAAAAAAAATCTGCCTTACCTTTTATATGACCTGATTTTCGGTATAAAAAATCACAAACGGTCTTCAAGAAAAACCTGGATCCATCTATAAGTCGCCAATAATCTTATAAAAGACACCGCTGAAACACCTTTCGGCACATTAATTCTAAGAGCTTAAAAACAATGGTTACCTTTTGGAAATTTCAAACAGATGACAAATGATCTAGTAGCTATTGAACTGGGGATTATTTTAATCCCTTTAGATTTTTTTAATCTCTAATTTAATAATAGGCTTTGGGATAGTTTACCTAGTTACGACTCTTTGATGACACTGCGACGGACGCTGAGATAGCTACCGACTGAATGACGTTTTTTTTCTTTGTTTTAAGAAGGACTTTTCTGTTTTAGGTTTTAAGTAATTTGTAAAATGTTGTGCTGTCCTTTTTTCTTGTTTCGACTTTCGTTTTATTGTTACTAGCGGTTTATTCTGCTTGTAAATAATATCCCACGGGAACAAAATACCGGGATAAACTGTATGTTATATGTTAAACCAGATTACAAGCTATCTCTGAACCAAATTGCGTCAAGACTTGTGTAGCCGTTCTGACGTGATTGAGTACCGGTAACAAACATCCGATTTTCCAAATTTATTTGTTAGATTTTTAAGATAATTTCGATATGCTCTTTATGATACCATTTCAAATATAAGAATTATTATTATTTTAGCCCATAGTGTCCCACTGCTGGGCAAAGTCCAAACAAAAGGCAACCGTGGTTCAATCTTTCATGAAGCGGGTCGAGCCATAGAAGAATATAGCTGCGAACAAATCATCGGACGCGTCTGTCAGCCGCGGCTGAGGAACGCGGCTTATTAATTATCTAGCCAGTACATTTAATACTACACTGTGCAAACTGTCGGTCGTAAGACGCGGACGTGACCTTGAGCGTTCGGACGTCCGAACAGAATCTGGCCGGCTGGATGTTTGTGCATCCGAAGACGTCGTCCGAACTACCGTGCACACTGCTAAGCCGCGGCTGACGGACGTGTCCGATAATATGTTCTCAGCTTATTGATGTAACTTTTCAATGTCAACATGTACTAAAAGTCAAAACTTTCGGTACACCTCAAAGGCTTTTTCGGGTAATATCAATGGCTATTTAAATGATTTTTGTTTTTTTTTTCGTTATTGCGCTAATATCTTTTACTTAATAGTTTTATAGGAAGTATGTAACGGTTGTATTGCAAACCATTTTTTAACTTCACTTTGTAAACTACGGCTTTTTAGTGTTTTTATGACATGCGCAATTGCGCAGTTGCCGTTTTTTATTGTCCGTTACCTACAAAAATTACGGGACATTCGTAAAATTGCAATTTTTGGGAATATTTTACGATTAGAAAGTGCATAGGGATCTTTATGTTGTTTAAAAGAATTTATTTCATTTTTAGTAATTGTTTGCAACTTGAAATATTGTAAAATCCTTTCATTCGCAAGTTTTTACTCACATTGTTGAACTTTAAACGCAATCGCCACGTTTTCTAAGTTTTTTTTGGGTTCAGCTTTTACAATAGAAAAATATATATTTATGTGGGTACTAAAACAAAATAAATAAATAAATACTTTGTCACGTACTTGCAGGAAACAACCCTTTACTCCAATTTCGTCAATTGTCCAAGCTACTTAACAAACTAAAAAAAAACTAAAATTAGATCGCAGCACCTAACATTCAAGGACAGTAGTTAAAACGATGTAAGTAAATATTTAAATTGTCATGCAAACACGAAATAATTACAATATGAATAAAATAACCATTTTTGTTCTTTTTAGTAACCCGGGTGCATTTTTTATCAACCTTTGGCGGTGTTTTACCTATTTTTATTGCGGTTCGAACTTCGAAACAAGGTCCCTTTTTTAAAATTTTAATGGCGTCCGAATGTAAACACCACGACATATTTTTACCCCTTTGTAAGACTTTTTAAATGGTTATTAGTAAATCAATTATTATTCAGATCAGTTTTTTTCAATTTCGTACCTTCTGTTCAGACAATCTTTTACTTTTTTTTTTGTCCGTCATAGTGTTTTGAAAAACAAAAAATCTAGATTACATTATAACCTCATTTTTGGAAGTCGGTTTTAAGGTCAGAACATCGAAAATACTTTGTCTAGATGTTTTTGACGACATGACTTAGTAGCTTTTCACAAAAAAACATCTGCATGAGTAAAGCATAAAGAATAATCCAAACTGGATCAACTAGAAAGGGTATTGAACTCAGTTAAATTAATGAAAATGCTCTGATTGTATACCTAATATTTACAAATATTTGTATTTTTAAAACTGTTATACTTATACACTTTTTAAATGTAATAATGTAAAAATATCTCTATAAATTAGTTTTATCTTTGTCAATATTGATAAAAAAAAACACATGTCATTATTTTTCAATACTCTATCCGACGGACAACATATATTTGTAAACTATTAATACCGTCAAGAAACATATATCGGAACTCCACGCGGGCAAAGTCACAGGATAACATTGTTGTACAGACACTAAGCACATCAAGCTATCCTACTTCAATCAGTGAAATTTTCCCAATCGAACATGGACCTTCGAGTACTGTGATAAAGTTGAAAATCTAATAAAGAACGAAAGATTGGGGTAGATTAATATGGTATAGTCTGTATAGAATTCGACTAACCGCTGAATAAACTTATCCCGGGCAATGCCTGCCTCCTATTTGCCATTAGAAATTATAAATAATTTATTCTCACGAGATTTGCGTCTGTATTTAAATTTTTTCTCCATTCATTCAGAATTTCAGATTTGAGTGAAATTCCGTTTCTTTTCAGACGTTTGGTGATAACCTTCGTTTTAATTTTGAAAAAAAAAAACGTTATATAGGTGAGAGATCAATGTTTCAGTTATTTATAGAGGTAAATAGTGTGGGAAAAAGGATTTTGTCGACGTAAACATGTATTGTTGGATAAATCCATTTCATTTTGTCCGTCTCAGTAAATAAAATGGGCAATATAATTCTAGATTCAAAGAAGACATCTATTGGATGACAGAAAATTAATCTACAGGACCGTAATACCCGGTTATACGGTATTCTTTTAATTATTCCAGACTATATCCTTTAACTGAGCCACATTTCATCAATATTCGTTCAGCTGTTCTGACGAGGTTGATTAACGAACATACAACAACACTCGCATTATTTTTTGTCATCAAATGAGTCGTCCCACCCAGGGCGGAACGGGAGAGACTGTCAGACTTGTACTGACTAAAATCCACGGCGTCCTTCAATAGCCCTTTCAGTTCCAGGGTCACGGTTACCAAATGAAACAGTTCCGCGACCCTGGTGCATTTATAATTTGAGGTAGAAAATTTATATAAAGTGTTTTATCTACTCTCTTATCGTAAAATTCGAAATACAAAACTCAAAACGAGTTTATAATGACATACTTTATACCATAGAGTATCGTAATGAAATTAAAAAATTAAATTATAACACTGTTTCTCTAGCAAAACAATGTTATAATTTAATTTTTTTTCATTATGATACAGATTACTGATCATAGATACATCTATTTCATTTTTTATCTGTGGCTGCGCGCGCTTTAAATGGGAATGTTGGAATTTTGACGTTTGTATTTCGTTGGATGAATATTAGTGTTTATTAATTTTTATCTTTTATTTGATATGTTCGTGTTCAAAGAGAGTAGATAAAGTAGTGTATGAAACTGTACATAACTAGGTATTATACCACTCGTGTGATACTATTAAAAAACTCGCTTCGCTCGTTTTTTAAACTCACACTCGTGTATAATACCCCTCATTATGTACCAGTTACATAAACTACTATTATCGTTGTCTCCAAAATATTTCATGGAACGAAATCTTTCAAATGTTAATGAAAAACTTTCTGTTAAAACAAACAACAGCTTTCTTTGTGATTTTCCTTACTTTGTTTCAGTAGAAGACTTAAAAAAATAAACAGAATGGACCACGAACGAAAAACGTGAAAGGAAAACGTGATTTAGCGTTGCGGGTTTCCGGCCGAGCTTTGAAATCGGGAGACTCGTGACTTCTGACGTATATATCAACTTAGGACTTATTATTTTGCAAATGAATTCTTAAGAGCGTATATTCCGAAAGCTGGCAACGTCGCAAATGGTTGTCAAATATTAATAAGTTTTAATTAATTTAGCATTGTTACTGTATGAAAATAAGAAATATGGCTCTGTAGTGCACTAAAAAATTGATAAGGGAATGCAATAATTAATATCGTAACACCGAATATATAGTTTTAGATGTAAAAAAAGCACTTGGAAGCTTTCCAAATGCCTTTTATACACCTGAAACGGTTACAACATCAAATTCAGTGTTTTAATTGCATTCCTATATCATTTTTTTAGTGCACTACAGAGCGATATTTCTTGTTTTCATACAGAAAATTTGCCAAATTAATTAAAACTTGTAAATATTTGACAACTGTTTGCGACGTTGCCAACTTTCAGAATATGCAGCCTTAATACATATACTTTTTTTTTCACATTAATTCAACTCAAAGTCTTATGAAACTTTCATTGGCTTTTTAGTCGATTGACCCCGCTCAGATGGGACCCGCGGGATGAATGAACCAATTCATGATTTTGATTATTTTTTCATTGGTTTGCGTCAAATCTGAAATGAATCTGCACATAGTTTATGAATTTTCAGCATGTTTAAGTTAAGTCACATTTAAAAAAATGCTTTTTGTACAATAACTTATGTTGTTTATTTATACGAGTATTGTTTTGAGTTAATTGTTATAGTTTATTTTTAAGTGATTGCCCAAATAAAGGGGCTCTATGTTTTTATACAGTGTATAAGTATGTACGTTTCTAGAGTTTTTAGAGTTCCGTACCTCAAAAGAAAAGGCGTAACCCTTATGGACCCGACTTTGTTGTCCGTGGACGTAACCCTTCGTCTGAGGAACGTGTGGAGGTATCAATCTGAAATTAATATCAAATACTCAAGTCTACAATCTCTTGGGGCAAAAAAATAAATAAAGGTAGTTCTAATAATTCTACAAACTACAAAAGTATTGTACAATCATTATAAAGTAAGTTTATTGTTTGATTGAATTTTTTGCAAAATCAGACGGACATTGGTCAGTTTTCACGACTCAAATCATCAAAAATACATTCCCAATAGATTTTTTCTATATTTCTGGAAAATACAATACCTACTTCATTTTTTTTAAAGAATTTCAGGCACGAACGACTAAGACATTTATTAAGATCAACATTAACAACCTCTTAATGATATCAAATGATCATGTATGAGGAAAAGACAGTACAAATCAAAGATTACTCAGCATCCGTTACATGTGTTAGAATGTAGATATATGTCTGTATTATGTAGGTATTAATAACTATTTAATAACAAAGCTTTAGGTACCAGGATAGTTACTGTGAACGAGTTGTGTATGGGAAAGGGTTTCATGAAGAAAAGCACAGAAAGAGAACACCAAGTATTTATTATCAAGTTACCTCCTTTCGCAAACCCTAGGTCTTCGTGGAGAAGAAAGGAGAAAAGAAACTCCACGGCAACATACATTATCAGTACACACATTAATAAAACATACAGTATCAGTAATATTGCTAGTATAAAACATATCAATTCACTTACATTATCATTGTAGAACATTAGGACACACATTATAACTTTCAGAATCACACACTTGGAATCTCCATTACTATAATCTTAACTCTTAGAACTGTAACAGTATAAAGACCACGAATGTGGGGGTACATCCATTTTTATAAACTTGGAATCGTCCCCGTACGTCGAAAGATTGCCGCCATTTTTGGCCAATGGCAGATCGATATACATTGTAGCTAAATAACTAATAAAATAAGTAATAATTAGCAAATCCTGTGTAGTGGAAACATTTTAAAACTTGATTAGATAATTAAGCAATATAGCAAGTATTTATTTGCAACTTTAATTTATTTTCATGAATATTTGAACATCAATTGATTTCGTTCGGAAATCAATTGTTGTAAATACACTTTTTCTACTATTATTGTATAATAAACCTATGTATCATATACATATATAACACGGCCATACTGACAGTACTTCGTCCACGAAGTACATACCTTCTCTCTACTCCTCTCTTAACTCTGAATCTACGGCTCAGAATTTGATGGTAGCTAATATTAAAAAACAATAAGCTTTCGGAATTATTTTTTTACGAAATAAGGAGACAAAGACAAAAGATCAGTGTCTTCTCGCAATTCAATCAGCTTCCATCAAATCAAGGCAGTCAGATAATATGGTACAATAATCAAAATAAACTATATACCAACTTTATAATTCCTTCGAATAAACACTATTGCAACAATACAATAATAAATTAATTAAATATTTACCAAACAAAAACTGTACATTGAACAGAGATTATTAAAGATTTTTAATATTGTGATTACATTTCTTTCTTTATTTTTCCATGTATAATAATTATTCAAAAATGTAATTATATTACCCTTAAAATACAATATTTGTATGTCCTAGCTGACAAAACAGAAACCTATGTTTGACAAATAAATAATGATTCTGATTCTTAGTCTCAAACCATTTTAATAACACATCAACCTTACTTAACATTTATAATTGTGTCTCATACAGGAATCTTTGCAAAATGAAGTAACCAGTATAAATTCTGTTTTTATCCACTTTTTTTTATTATTCAATTGAACCAGATTTTTCTTTCTTTCTTTGACATTTTCTTTTGCATCCTTTTTTTTTTTCATTAACTTACAACAATGCTCTTACACTTTGATCACTTTACCGAACTTCTCTTATTTCCAATTATTTTTCCAATCAATATTGTTAACGTGATAACATAATGTTCATATCAAAATTATTGATAATTCTATTTTCTTGTATTTTTTTTTTTGCGTGTTCTATTTTGATAGTATTGTTGATAGTTATTATTGATTTTTACGTTTTGACTAATTTTGAAAACAATGTTCTGGAAATGTCTAGTTCGACTAAAGAAAAGAATTGAATATTGGAGTCAATTACTTAGTTTCAACAATCGTGATTTCACCAGTTAACGGCGAGATTAAAATAACGATCAGCTAGGTCGCAAAGCAATAAAATAGCAAGAGCATAGTTCATCATGTTCAACCAATTACCTAGACACGCCAACGACTCCACCCGCTACCGGTGTGTTCTATTGACGCCAAGTAAAAGGTCTAGTAGCGGCAGTTGAGCCAATTACATAGACACGTCAACGACTTCACCCGCTACCTGTGAGTTCTATTGACGCCAAGCAAAAGGCCTAGTAGCGGATCATCATGCAAACAAACTGAGCCATTGTAGCCGACTTAACCGGTTCTTTATAGCCCCTGGCGAAGCTTGTATTTAGTTCCTGATTTCAAAAACATTTTGCAAAGATTTTTTTTTGTCACTTTTGTTTATAATTTGAATACCATTAAGTATTATTACTTATTTATACGAGTATTAACTAAAATATAAGTTGGTTAACGATTTTTCACTGTGTTTGATCATGATCCCTTCATTTTACTTTAACTTTGCTTGTGTACTTGAATTTGCCTTGTGACTGCTTTTGTGCTAGAGTTTAACTTTAATCTCAGCAATTGCCTAAATTCTAGACTCAACTCAGGCTTGACTTATAATTACAAAATATATATAAGTATCTAAGTAACAGGTACACTACCTACTTTAATCGAAAACAACTTGCATTTCAATTTCGAAAGAAACTTACAACTCGGTTATTCTGACAATAATAAATTCTCACTTACAAATAGGTACTTAGTATGTTAAGCAGAGACCTTCTGAAAAACATAACGACTGGTCTAAAAAGCTACAAATCTATTTATTTTAGTTTTGTCATCTTGTTGATATTTCTGTTCCTTTAAATATGAATACTAATTTTCGTATTTTATGACACTAAATTCGAAACGATTTCGGTATTTATATCACTAGATAGGTAAAGCTTTTAGTAAATTGGAGACTGAATACCTATCCAAACTAAAGCACTTAAAATTTAGTGTATCTAAAAGTAGCGCATTCGGGCCACCCTTTTCCGTAGTAGTGTATATTAATGATCCCTCAAAACTGAATTTCATAAAATGGACCTGACAGTTCGGCTATTATGATACAAATAAATCGTACATTTTGTCAAAAGTTAGACCCACAAGTGACACTTGCGTATCGATTTTAAAATAAAACAGCTTATTTTCCTATACGTGGAACGTACTACGTACATCACTTTATCATGGAATACCAATCATACCTAATAACTATCACAATGGTTTAAATAAATCTCCGAGTGACATTGTAAATTGGCTTGGCTTGATGAAATCACTCCTGTTATTATGTAATTTACCCACTAGTTAACATTGCTCAAGATGAATGTACATTAGAAATTGCTAATACTAGGTAAACAAACTTGGTGAACCTAGCGAGATTTATCAAGAGTTTAATTAAATCTTCATTTACCTCCCGCGCAATGTTGAACCGACCATTTGGGTGTTTAAAACTGGTTTTTTAAACCAATTCCAAATGGTCCACATTACATGATTTAATCCAAGAGAGTTGCAGAAACAAAATTAGCGAGCTTTTCAGCCGTGAGGCTGTAAGTAAATTAGTCAGTTGGACTTTTAATATTACCCAAAAATTTAAAATCTACACAATGTCGTTTCTAGTTAAAAAAAAAAAGAATAGTATTACACACTGAGTTTCTCTATGACACAATGTTTACTAGATTGTTACTATACCTCAATCCTCATTTTTACTGACATGATTATATTTTAACCGTAGTGTAAGTAGTCAAATATAGTCATTTAATTTACTTTACATTTTAAATAGTGGACTTCCTCTATTACATTTTTCATGGTTTGCTTTTTTTTTTTAATTTTATTTTACTAGCACCTAATGGATTTTTGGGGTGCTTTGGTTTTAAAATTTCGTTCTCAAGTTAATATAACCTTGTATTTATAAAATCTCAAGGACGTGAACTAAGGTGACATTTTAGTTTTCCGTATACATGTGAGGTAAATCAACTTGTACTACAGCGAAATTATTATCTAAATCTACTTGTAAATTTTTTCTAACTATTCGGCATGTTTACAATGGCGACTTTTGTTATGTTAGGCCAGATTATTGTTACTTTTTTTTACACTTTGACATATTTATAAAATCTGGCTGTATTTTGATTTTCATATTATCAGACTTCACAGCCTATCATTATGGATCACGAAGCCTCATCTCATCGCATTTTATACACAGCGCATTAAAAGTATTTATTGCTTTTATTGATATATACTCACTATAGTGTACAAACGAGGAACTGTATTTTTTTTTTTTTTCAAATTAATGTCAGTGTTTCAATTTACGTTAGAAAAACGTGACAAAACACGTGAATTTTTGGAAATAATAGGGAATTTATATTTTCTAAATGCAGAGAAAAAAAAGATGTTTACATTCTTCCCAAGTAACACAGTCTGGAAGTTTTAAAACCAATCTGTCTATAGACTGTCTATTCAGGGTTAATCTTTAGATACGGGCTTTCTAAAGATGGGTTTGATAAAGAACATTTAATCTTATAGAGTTTTTTATCTAAAGCTTTATTATTTTAAGAGCATTTGTTCTATAGAACACTTATTTTAAGTACGTTTATAGTTATAACGAATGTTTCTAGATAAAATGCTCTACAAATAGTTAAAAAAGCCTAAAGGTACCTATTTTGAAGTGGTTTTATAGATAAAACGATATATTTAAAGACAAAACTTTCTACAGATATTCTATTTTAGCTAATGGTACTCTTATCTTTTTTTCTATAGATACTTCAGTCTAGATAAAATACTTTACTAGATATTTTTAAGTTTGTCTAGAAAACTGATAGAGAAGTCGTGTTTTTAGAGTTTTTATCCTTAAAAGTGGCTTAGTTAAGTGCATTTGCACTAGAAATTTAAATTGGATGAGTTTATGCAATGGAGAAGATGAAACAAATTAAAAGATCTGGTGGTTTTCGTCGAAAAATCCGCAAGTATTTAAAAAGAAAGAAAAATGAAGAAGAGTCGACCGAAGAAGAATCGAAACTTCCTAGTAACTTCCTCCAAAACGTAGAAAATTGTTGATGATATAATTATGGGTATCAAAAATGAAAAGGTTTGCTGTCAAGAGTACGAAAAAAAAATCACATGACTTAAATCCAATATGGCGGACAGGCTATTTAAAGTACACCCCCATAATATGGGTATCAAATGAAAGGGTTTGCTGTCAGGGATACGAAAAAAATGGTCACGTGACTTAAATTCAAGATGGTGGACTGGCTGTTTGAAATTCACCCCTATGATATGGGTATGGGTATCAAATAAAAAGGTTTGCTGTCAGGAATACGAAAAAATAGTCACGTGACTTAAATTCAAGATGGCGGACTGGCTGTTTGAAATCCACCCCAATGATGTGGGTTAGGGTGTCCCGTCGATGTATGAAAAAAAATTTTTTTCAAGCTACACAATCACAAGAGGTATCAAAATTCGCGTAATTTTATATAGATTACGAATATGCTAAAAAAACTACAATTAAGTTTCATCTTTAGGGCTCTACCAGAGGTTGAAGTTTTATACATTTTCATTTTCACAGACAGAAACCGTATGGTTAACAGAATATAAAAATCAGTTAAAAAGGGTGTTTTATTATTTATATCAGTAAAACAAAGCATTAGAAAATAAATTTAAGCTTCTCATATTATTCTTAACGTAAAATTCAAATTTATTTTGATGTCAATATTTAGCACTTTTCAAATCCGTTCTAAGTAACTATCTCTAAAAGTTTCGTCAGTTAGACTTTATGAGGCCTCTGTTATGGTTTAACAAATCTTTCTACAGCTTCTGTGTAACAGAAAAAGTCAATTATTTACAAGCCCTTACATTTACCATGATTTGATGGTCCTCGTTATAAATACTATGAAAAACAAGTGTTGCTGCCACCTAACAATTGTGCCACACACTCGTCTCGGTGTAATCTCTATTTTTTATTAATGATTTAATTATACTGTGTTTACAGCTTCTTTTAGCTCCTCGAGCTTTTATTATTCTTCGAAAAAACAACTCATGAATGTGATAAAGCGTGCTGGCAAGAAGATTTTCTGATAAGCATTTCTTGTTGTGATAGAATTCACAACAGACCTCAGATTTTCAAATAAAATTCGAGAGTAAAACATACATATTATATTTTTCAGATGTGAAGAATATGTTTGGGTCCGTCCATAAAAGACTTCCTTTGTTTGAAAAGGAACGAAACCGAAGAATGTAGTTGACAAGCAGTTGTAAATTTTGTGATGGCTTAATAGTATTTAAGTAAAGCTGTAGGTTGCGATAACGATAGACGATTTAATCAAAATAGTATTGATCTTTTCAGAAATAATCGCAAACACATCTGAATTGGATGGATCCTTTCCATTTTAATACAACTTTAGGTAATTTTTGAAAAATAAACTATATTTAATGTCGTCCCTTGTAGTTGGTAGCTGCTGTTCTTCAAGTTCTTCGTAGGCCTCAATAAATCACAAGCAGTCTCACTACGCCTCGAATTCATTATTTAAGAACGATTAAGCACAATAACAACCGTAATTAATACGAAGAAAACATTCGCAGGTCAAGTGCAGAAAGTCATCGCGCTTTGTAGAAACTGAAGGGTTTGCATGTCAAAAACTATAAAACCTTACGTGTTTAAGGGTGCAAATAGGATTTTTGTGTATGTATGACACCTATAATGTTTTTTAAATTATTAAAAACATTTTGACAAAATTAAAAACAACTAAATATCACAATAAAAATGTCAATTTTTCGTAACTTTGGGGGCCGGTAGAGCCCTAAAGATAAAGTTTGATATTTTTTTAAACATTTTTCCAGTAATCTACAATAAATTACGCAACTTTCGAGAGGTCTTGCGTTGTGAAAATCTAAAAAAAAAATTTTCGGGACACCCTAATGTGGGTATCAAATGAAAGGGTTTGCTGTCAAGAATACGAAAAAAAATTGTCACGTGACCTAAATCCAATATGGCGGACAGGCTATTTAAAATCCACCCCCATGATATGCGTATCAAATGAAAAGGTTTGTTGTCAGGAATACGAAAAAAATTGTCAGGTGACTTAAATTCAAGATGGTGGACTGGCTGTTTGAAATCCACCCCAATGATGTGGGTATCAAATGAAAGGGTATTAATGTAATTACAATTATAATTATTATTTCTCACATTGTTTATACTTAATTAAATCAGAAATACTTTTTACTCGGGTACCCTCTTGTATTGATTAATAATTATATTGGTTTGTTACTGCATAAAATGGTCTTACGTTCACAACACATGAAATTACCTATTCACTGAAGAACGTCTAGAAATACTGTGACAAGTTAAAAAGGAATACAGAGTGACAGTTACTAGATAATTTTAAACCACTCTTAAATCTGTTTATTCTCTCACTAGATAATTTAGTATGTAGTAAGTAAAATTATTCTAGAGCCATACTACAAAAAAATCTCTAGACTGTTTGTTCTATAGAAATCGGTTTTCTAGTAAATTTTATCTGGACGCCATTTTTACTGCCTATTTTTTGCTTCAAATAATTTTTGTTACGTATTTTAATGTTTTTATCATTAATTCATGTCTAATTAGACATTTGATATGTTTTAAATTACTATATTTTAAATAAAATGAGTATTTTAAGCATTAAAATGTAAATTCGAAAATTTTCTTCTACCAAATAATATTCATATTTTGAAAAAAAAATGTTAAATCTTACATTTACAGCGGGCGCTCTTATTTTACAAGAGTTTTACATAATATTCAACGATAGAATTTCAATCGCATATTGATTTGCTTATTTACCCATTATTAAAACACAAATTAATAAAAAGTAATAAATTTGTTACGCCATGATGCAAATATTATTAAGTAAAATAACTCTTGTAAGTTCCACGCCATTATGCGTCACTAGTAAAATGTTACTTAAAGTTGTTAGTCTTAAGATCATTTTGTTTTAAAACTTGACGAGCAATGATTCCTTTAAAGGTCTTAACTCTATCTATAAACTATCTACTAGTACGCTTCTAGATAAACGTGCGGTCTATAAACGGTTTAGAGAGACACTAGAAACATCTCTTAAGTCAATTTGATCTGAACTCTATCTAGTCATGTTTTCTTAACTCATTCTTAAGAGAGGGTACAAGAATGTGCCCACTTTTACTAAACTCTGTCTATAAGCGTTCTAGAAGATTGCTTATAGATATTTTATTCTTATGGTAGACAATTCAATTTAATTCTATAAGCTATCTAGTAGTACGTTTCTAGACACGTTTGTGTTACTTGGGTTACTATCTAGTAATTTTGTGGTTTAAGAACACCAATAGTTTGTTAGTAGGTACTTTGTTTAAACAAAAAATAAAACAAAAGAACATAAACTTATTTTTACAATAATCTTAGAAACTGCATTAGTTGTTGAAACAACATGGTTTTTTTTAAATTCTTATTTTGAAAACCTCAATTCGTTCTCGGTTCGGGATTTTTTTGAGACCAAGTTCCCGACACTGTTCTATAGCAAACTAACTGTTTTTTTTTTTAACTATCAAATTCTTACTTTTCAGGAACTATTTATTTAAATAAAATATTGTGACTAATTGTACCAATTTGGTCCTTACTGTACTTTCTTGTCTTTTTGCTTCTGATTACATTGGATTATAATCCAATGTAATTAAAATTATAATTACGTACCAATTTTGTATGTCATAAATTGATTGAATAAATGCAGTTAGGTACCTTAATTACTTACGAGCATTAACCCTGGTGAGTGGGTAGCCTTGAGGCTTTATACTGTATACTTCCTTCTGGTATAATATTATAAGTATGAATATTTAGCGTATCTTGTGAAAATGATCTTCAGGATGACTTGGTCAATGAACACGAAATCTATAGCTACTCTGCTTCTTATGTCGACAATCACAAGCCAAAGTTAAAATAAAGTACTTTCCTTCCAGAAAATGAATCTGCATTTTACATATAAGGCAAAGTAAAATCAGAATAACCTTGATGTTTATTATTAATATTATCATTTCAATTTATCGAACGAATTTTCGTTTCGTTTACCCCTTTTTATTCTATCAAGTACCAACTGTTAAAATACTGTTTTTGTCGTTTGGTTTTCTGTTCATACTTTTTAACTTTTGTAACTATTTATCGCTGTGCAATCACGAATCGTTGCCAACGATTAGAATCTAACATTAATAACCTTTTTCTTCTAACCAACTCATAATTATTTTCTAATATTAATGTTGCCCAATTGGCCAACTAAAAAATAATTAAATTCAATAAACACACACAACTTTAATGTGTCCAACTATCTACCAATTTCATAGTCTTGTTAATTAAATTCCATTAAGAATTTTATGAAAATACCCACAACAGTTTTTATTATATTTGTTAACCTCGTAATATTTTAAATTAACAAAATTGTACCTAACAATTTTGAAATAATTTTCATGAAAATAGGTATATCTAGAATTATTCAGATCAACAATATTTATCATTATAGCAGAGCCTCTGAAGGCCTTACCGACATTAGCCAAAACGTATTGCTGCACCATCATGTTTTCGGCATTGCTTCGATGCTTTTCAGCAGTTCTGCAGTCCCACTGTCAGAGGTAGCAGCACGTTATCTTCGTCCTTCATCGATTCGCCAACCCGCCGCCGCCGACACAGCTTCCAGCGAGGTTGTGCTTGAATGATGGCTCCAACGTTGATCATGAAATGTAGAAAGGATAACTTCATTAGAAATCACAAGTAGGTCAGGGCACATTAACCACTTCTGATGTTAGAATGTAGATATATGTCTGTATTATGTAGGTATTAATAACTATTTAATAACAAAGCTTTAGGTACCAGGATAGTTACTGTGAACGAGTTGTGTATGGGAAAGGGTTTCATGAAGAAAAGCACAGAAAGAGAACACCAAGTATTTATTATCAAGTTACCTCCTTTCGCAAACCCTAGGTCTTCGTGGAGAAGAAAGGAGAAAAGAAACTCCACGGCAACATACATTATCAGTACACACATTAATAAAACATACAGTATCAGTAATATTGCTAGTATAAAACATATCAATTCACTTACATTATCATTGTAGAACATTAGGACACACATTATAACTTTCAGAATCACACACTTGGAATCTCCATTACTATAATCTTAACTCTTAGAACTGTAACAGTATAAAGACCACGAATGTGGGGGTACATCCATTTTTATAAACTTGGAATCGTCCCCGTACGTCGAAAGATTGCCGCCATTTTTGGCCAATGGCAGATCGATATACATTGTAGCTAAATAACTAATAAAATAAGTAATAATTAGCAAATCCTGTGTAGTGGAAACATTTTAAAACTTGATTAGATAATTAAGCAATATAGCAAGTATTTATTTGCAACTTTAATTTATTTTCATGAATATTTGAACATCAATTGATTTCGTTCGGAAATCAATTGTTGTAAATACACTTTTTCTACTATTATTGTATAATAAACCTATGTATCATATACATATATAACACATGCAAGTAGCTATGATAGAGATGCTAATACCTTGGAACTACTTTCTAATTTCTCCGTATTGTTTTGTCGATGCTTCTGACCCATGCTGTGATACTCAGAAAAGCTTGGTAATTATGACAAGACAAGATAACTGAAGTAAGTTGTGAATGTTTAAGACATGGCTAATTTGTACAGGAAATGTTTTTCAGCGAGGTTTTTTTTTTTGATTAATGTAAATCCGATACGACAAAGTCGCAATAGTTTTAAAAATTAAATATAGCTAAAAGTGCTCATAACAATAATCTATATTGTTATGAGCACTTTTAGCTATATTTAATTTTATAATTCTTCTTTATATCTTTCATTTTTTTCTTGTTTTTTCCTTTTTTTTTCTTTTCATTTTCATATTCATCTTTTATATCTTTATTATTGGCGATACAGGCGTGTACAGTCACGGGCAATAACGTGATAAACACTTAACAAAATTCAAACGCAATTTACTCGCAAAATACTGGTTTCGACTTTGAAATAAGACCTACATATTTCGTAATAGTATGGCTTAAAAATAGAAGTCCAATGAAAAGGCAAAAGTTTAATATATTGATTAAACTTTTGCATTTTCATTAAACTTCTATTTATGGTAGCAGAACATCGCTTTTAAATATTGCTTAGTGTATACATACTATTGCTCGTGACTGTACATAATAGCTATCTTTTACAATTATTATTGATATATTAAACCTGGTGGCATTCATTTTTATTTTATCACAAATTATGCGAGACAAAACTTTTGAGACTCACCTGTTTTTTAGACACTGTTTGATGACACAATCAAATCAAAATATTTTACTACATATTATGGAAGGCCTCTATGAGCACTTAACAAAACGTCGAAACTTGTTGCACGATTCGGGTTTGTCATTTCCTTTGAAGGAGAATAGGCAATTATTTTACAGCTTCTATTTCGTAAGTTACAATTCATATAGGGTTGCGTAGTGTACTTCTACCTAACAGTTATCCCACCAAAACCAACATTGTGGCTGACCAATAAAACCCCTTTATCTCAAAAACGATTACCAGAAAATATAACCCTTCGATAGTTTTATACTACACCGTAAAACTTAATTTCTCAAAATACCACTAGTACTGCATAAAGTTTGGCCACTGTACCGTTACACCCATTTCTCCCTTGATTTACGAGTTTATGGCTATGCTGTCAAAAGGGTTAAAACCGTTAGTTTATGAAAAAAGGTTTGATTATAATATTCATAGACAAGTAACTGCTTTGTTTTTCGTCTGTGGTGCGACAATGGCTGGCTACTGACGTCTATTGTCAGTGTTCTTTATTTAAACCTGTGACTAGTTGTTCCAATTGTTTGTTATATTATTTTACAGTTTTGAGTGCTACTGTGAAAGATAGTTCGATTTTCAAGAAGGTTGACGAATTTTCGGTTCCTTTCGAGTTTTTTGTAGAGCTATGCAAATTAAGTTGTATTTACTGAATTAGAGAGCATTGCTGCTTCAGTGGTAACAGCCAAGACTTGAGTTGTAGTTCTTGGGTTCGGATAAAGCTTTATTGTCCCACTGCTGGGCAAAGATCTCCCCATAACCTTCCACTCTTCCCTTTGTGCGGCTTTCTCCAGACAATTTCTCTAAAATGCGTCAAAGTCATGCCAGCGTTTTCTATGGCCTAGCCTGGCGCATTATTTTCTGATTATTTCATCACCACTGCTCTCGGTATGTCCCAAAAATTAGAAGATATTTGATCATCTACCAACACGCAAAGGGCCCGGGTGGTGGATTATGGCCCACTTCTTTTTTACAGAGAGGAGGCCTGTGACCCAGCAGAAGGAATATTATAGGTTAATTATGCTCTATTTAATTAAAGTTAGTACTTATGTAACAGTAGGGTAAAGGGTAATCCCTTTACCCTACTGTTACATAAGTACTAACTTTAATTAAATATTTCAGTTTGACTAATGTCAAACTGATAATTATGGAAATTATCAAATATCTTCCAGCTCTGATACTCACCCTGTGCTTTCAATTGCAATTTGAAGGCACATTCCCGCAAGATGTGCTAATATCAAAATACATGATAACCTTGGTTGGCACGGTGTCAGAAGTCATAAAAGAATAATCAGTGACATGTTGTACATATTTTATAATTTAGTTGAAATACATAATACTTGGTATATTACATTATACCAAATAGAGCTTAACGGGAATAAGTACGGTTTATGTAATTAAAGGTAAATGGTAATCAATAATTAATTATAATTTAACGTAGACTCAATTACTTGCATGGCAACAACGTCCAATTTAGCTTCTGATAAAACGAATATAGGGAATAACCGCAGAAATTCATAGTTTTATGAAGTTTAATACCATTTATTTTAATATAATATAATAGGAAAAAGTTAATTTCGATTGAATTTAATACGGTTTAGTTTGGCTTCAGCTAACGCTGATAATTCTAATTTAACCCACTTGGATTTTCTCCTGTACCTATAGTGGGTGCGTTTATAAAATTTTAAAGTCTACAGTATACCACCTATACCCGGAACAAATACTTGTAGATCATACAAATGTTTCTTCCGTGCGGGAATCAAAAACGCAACACGTAGCTAAGCAGTCAATCGTTCAACAATTCAACTGTGCCGTCCTATTTTTACCGTTGACATAATTTAATCAGTTTATTATTATAGGCAATGCCGCTTAAGAGGATCGTCTACCGAGCGCTCGTCCGTACTAAAAGAGAAAACGTTTTCCTACCCCTAAATGTTATCCTATCTCAATGATTTTTTAGAATGCTTCTGACACAGTAAAAAAAAAAGTTTTATAGGTTTTCTTTTTTTCAAAAGTAACTCTTAGGCGCCTGCAACTTTCAAACTATTATACATGTTGAAAAAAAGAAAACCTATAAACCTAGTTTTTTATTGTGTAAGAAGCATTCTAAAAAATCATTGAGATAGGATGACATATAGGGGTAGGAAAACGTTTTCTCTTTTAGTATGGACGAGCGCTCGGTAGACGATCCTCTGAAAAGGTGGCTTAATTTGAGGATAAATAGGCACACAATGCCATATTAAAAAGAAATGAAAATGACTCATCAATTGGCAACTAACTCGTGTCCCACAAAAATATTGTCACACTATGACAACAAAGCTTGCCCGACGGAATGGCCTGTTGACTTGACCAAATGACAAATGTTCGGACACCACAAATGTTTATGAACCTCCCATTATGCAGAAACATACCTTATTCCAAGAAGATATAGTCTAAAATCGTGAAGGTTAGTTTTACAGCCAGCGTTTCAAAAACAAAATGCAACGTCATCAACCCAATGGACCTGTCACAGAAAAAAAAAAACAAAGTACAGTTTTACAAATGTTCCCGTTCATTATATTTTTGTTTAATTTACGATGCTGTGGGCCCACTGTGCCAACGGTATCTCAAACAAACACCGCTATTGAACAGTGGTCTAAACGGCGATTGTCGTAGCAAAAAAAAAGTGTTTTTGACGAATTTTTTCGTAAAACAACGAAGGAGCTTTGGAAACTTTTATTGCATGAAATTTTGACGGTGGCCATTTCTGAAAATTCTTTGAATGGTTTTGAATATCATTATCCTTTATTTAAAGTAGCTGGGAGCGTTATATCATAACACGCCGAGTTGTCAAAAAAAATGACTTCGTCAGCCACAAGAAATACAGATAAGAAATAAAAAAAAAACATTGTTTTTGGTCATGTCCATTCTTAGTCGCTAACCTTTGTGAAATCTAGCTTCTGTCCGCTTCTTCACCTGGGTGGAGGTGGAAAATGATCCCACGGGTACTTAATACCGAGATTTAGGGTTTCATAAACCAGTTGTGCCCCGAGATTTCACCCACGCTGTTTGACTCCTATTGGTGGTAGCGTGAGGTTAGATAACCAGGTTTCGTCGATAAATAGAATAAGTATCTACAACATATCATCATCTGCCTAGCCTTTTCCCAACTATATTGGGGTCGGCTTCCAGTCAAACCAGATTCAGCTGGATATCAGTATTTTACATGGAGCGACTGCCTGTCGGACCTCCACAACCCAGTAACTGGGTAATACGATACCCCATGGTAAGACTGGTTGTCAGACTTTAGAGCTTCTGACTAACAGTAACGACTGTCAAAGATCTACAAATGACGGCCGGGACCAACGGCTTTACGAGGCACGGAGGAAACTCGCTATGATAGATGGTCACCCATCCACAGACCAACCTCGGCAAGCGTGGCTTAACCCAGACGATCGGCCTGTGCGGCTGTGATTATTTAGCCACAAGCTCCTCAAGTATCGACAACATAAAAGAAATAATTTCGGACCTGCAGTTCCTGAGATTAGCGAGTTAAGCCAAACAAACTCTTCAGCTTTATAATAAATATAGTAGCGACCCAATGCAATTTCTACCATTTATTATGCATGTTACATAAATAAAAACCTTCCTCTTGAATCACTCTATATATCGAAAAAAACCGCATCAAAATCCGTTGCGCAGTTTTAAAGATCTAAGCATACATGGGGACAGACAGCGGGAAGTGACTTTGTTTTGTACTAGGTACCTACTAAGTATAATAAGAAATAATGATTTTATTTAGGTGTGTGTAATTATGTAAGTAGGTACATATATGTAAGGTTACTTAATACGTTATATTTGTTAGGTTAATTAAAAAGTAGGCTTTTGTTTACCATTTTAAATGTGTATAACCGCAGAACTTTCATAAAACAAAGCTAACTTCCGTTTCGCAAAAGAAAGTTTGTTTATGATTTTGCTTAAAATAAAAATACTCGAAATACCTACTTACTACTAATATTCTATTTTATTTTTTTATCTTTTATATAAGTAATCGTAAGTTAAGTGTAAAAGATAATATAGAATCACTTTATTTTATTAAATAAATTAATTTAATATATAATTTATTTTTAATCTGAAAACAAAAAAGATGTGGAAACTGGTTTCATACATTTTAATACGTAAATTCTATACGTTTTTGCAACATTTTTTTCTGTGCTTATTATCTAACAGCTTTCTTATAAGAACTTTTATAGCACTCTAACCAGACTGTATTCTAATTCCAGAAAATACTTATTACAAAAAATGTAGATGATATTATTATATCTTTCTTCTATAATATAAAAATGGATCGCTAAATGTGTTGCTAAGCCCATAACTTGCAAACGGCTGAACCGATTCGGATAATTCTTTTTTTGTTGTGTTTGTAACCATCAGGACCAGGTTATAGAGGACGAAAATTATCATGTCCACACGTGCGAAGCCGGGACGGGCCGCTAGTTATTAATAGAAATCAAAAGATATTCAAATTACGCTGACAATCAATTCAAATTTCCCAGTAACATGTGTATTTGTTAGATAAGAATTACATTTTATATACTTATTAGATGTTTTCCCAATACGGGAGAACATCATAGAAAAACCAAAGGTTAACTGATAGATAATACCTTGAGCATTGTACCTACAGACAGCACACCAACCCTTTTTTTTTACGTGGTAAAATCATCAAATTTTAATAAGTCCTCCCACCCCGGGCAAGGCGGAAGGGACTGTCAGACTCTTACTGACTAAAATCCACCCGTGTTCCTTCGGATGCCCTTTACGTTCCGGGGCCACGGTATCCTGGGTTAAGAAAAACCCGTGACCCCAGCAGGCATTTGGCGCGAAGCACGACGCGCCACCGTCCCGGGCTTGGTCCTTGGTCGGACGGCGAGCTACCCATTACTCACCGTCCGCAAGCCCGCTCCGCCGATGTGCCCTCTGCTGATCAGGGGTACACGCGTTGGAGCGTTCACACGACAGGCTATTCGCATACGGGCAAAGAGACCCCTTAGGCGCGCAGTGCCTAAGGAAGAGTTTTTGCCCGCATCCCAGGGTGCACCGGCCCGAAAAACTGGTCTTCCCCCCGGCGGTACCCGAGAGGGAACTCCAGTCCACGGGCGCACGTGGAGGTTTCCTGTCTTAGCACCCCAAATTTGATGGATTAGGGTAGGAGCAGTGGTGACCCAGTGGTATAAGCAGAGGTGGCCCAGTGGTATCGGCCGCGACTTTTGAGTTGTAGGTCGTGGGTTCGAACCAAGCCAGGCGCATTACTTTGCGTAATTTATTTCATCATCACTGCTCTCAAAACGGTGAAGGAAAACCTTGAGTAGTAAATTTCGGCTTACTCCCTCTAACAGAGAGGAGGCCTGTGTCCCAGCAGTGGGAACATTTATCGGCTGATGATGAGGGTAAGTTGATACCCTGGCATTTGTACCTTCTTGTGTGCCATAAGAATTTACCCCATAAAGGAGTCAATAAATAAAGTTTTCTATAGCAAAAATGAGGCGCGAGGCGCTTCGCTAAACTCCTAAAGCATTATTAACACTAAACTTCATACACACATAGGCTTATATAGGTATAAGTCGAAGTCTTTACCAACGATTACCATTGGTAAGTAGCGAACGACTTCTGAATACAAAAATGGTTCAAGGAACGGTCATTTCGATTTAATACAAGTAAATTATGACATTATTGACTCCGAAATGATGCGTTACGTAAGCGCGCGGTTTTAATTTGAATTTTTGGTTTTGGAACGGTCGGAATTGGCGCGGTTTTTTTTTACCATAAATAAGTTGTTGAAAAGAGGTTTTATACGTGTTTAATCGTCTTATTTTGAATTGATTTTGATTATACAATTTAATGGAACCCAAATGCCTATTTTACTGTCGATTTTATGTTTCGTATTTTTGGGGGTCATCAAGCTTAATCACTGCAAGAAAAAGCGAATTTAATTATCTTTCCTTTTCTAACCAGTTAGTATATGCCTAAGTGAGAACGGGACGCAATTAAGAAAATCCATCACCTAAATGTATGAGAACTAGCCAAAATGTTAATCTATTAGCGAAAGGTCAATGACCTGAATTGTAAACTTTAATTTTGGTGTAAGTGGGTAAAAGTGGTTACTAATAGGTTATATTTGTACTAGCACATATAAATATTTGTTCATTGCAGGAATCGCATCAGCGATATGTAGTGTAACATTCGCTCGCTCAACCACTGCACCAATATTCACTTAGCACCTTCGTACACTAGCCGACGCAAGTCTCCGATACCTTACGACTTTGGCATCCATAGACGCGTGCAAGTGTACGAACCTCTATGAATTTGTATTGCGATAGTCGCCTGGATACCAAAGTCTTAGCCCCTTCGTACACTAGGCGACGCAAGTCTCCGATACCTTACGATTTTGGTATTCATTGACGCGTGCTTGTGTTCGAACCTCTATGGGTTTGTATTGCGATAGCCGCTTGGATACCGAAGTCGTAAGGTATCGGAAACTTGAGTCGCCTTGTGTACGAAGGGCCTTAGTCGTTGTGTTCCACGCGCACCTCTAAGAGCGTCATCAGCACGATGACAGGGCCCCCCTCTAGAGGGCCAAAGCCTGCCGGGGTCGCGGGACTTATCTCATTACCGTGACCCCAGAACATAAAGGGCTATTGAAGGACACCGTGGATTTTAGTCAGTACGAGTCTGACAGTCCCTCCCGCACTGCCCTGGGTGGGAGGACTCATTTGATGATAACACCACGTAAAAAAAAAAAAAAACGTTTCCGATACCTTACGACTTTGTTATCCAGGCGACTATCGTCATAAATGCTAAAGTCGTAAGGTATCGGAGACTTGCGTCGCCTCGTGTATGAAGGGGCTTAAGAGTGATATAGAACAGCCAGTTTCCCACTTTCATCATCCACCCATATTATAATGTAAGTTTTCACTACTTTTCCTTTTAATGCTTGAGTATAATAATATAAAAAGAGGTAAATAGTTTAAGTGAATCATATCTTACCAATTTTAAGCATATACACACATCAAAAGTGTCTAGGGATCAACATATATTTTTGCAATAACTTTTCTCCTGATTGATATTAATTAAAATGTTCTTTAAGGATTCATCAAATAAAGTGTTATCGTTTGTCACAGTAACGATAAACCAAGTCACCTTTGCATTCATAAAGAAATTTGCCATTTTCCTAATAAAGGGATTTTTGACATTTGAACCACTAACATTAAAGTTCGAAAAAAAGACTGAAATAACAGTTTTCTTTAAAATTTTATTGGGTAACTTAAACAATTAATAATCCGTGTTTCTACCGCGAACACTAACAACACATGAACATCGGTTTGGCATACTCAAAATGAGTTCATCCAAATCACGCTGTGGAATGGCCGCCCGTGTTCGTTGCAACAACAAAAAAAGGTCTTCTTGCGACTGGATACCCTCCATATTCGGCAGAGCTCTTCTCTGTAGCATATCCCATGCATGCTCAATCGGGTTCAAGTCTGGCGACTGAGCAGGCCAGGGCAGGACATTGATGTTAGCTGCGGCGAGAGTCTGTCTTACAACTCTTGCGGTGTGCGGTCGTGCATTATCATGCATTAACTGAAATAAGGGACCGATTTGCACTTGTAGAGGAACGATGACGTCTGATACAATCGTCTCAGCATAAATTTGAGCGTTGAGGTTGCCTCTGATCCAAATCAACTCAGTTCTTCCGCCGATCCAAATACCCGCCCATACCATGATGGTTCCACCACTATAAGGATGGACTTCCTGGCAGGATTTTAATCGCTGTTGGCGTCCAGGGGTTCTCCAGTGTCGTATACGTCTTGTATCCGGTCTCATACCAAAACGAGACTCATCAGAAAAGCACACGAAACGCCATTGTTCTTCTGCCCAATTTCTGTGTTCAAGAGCCCATTGATATCGAATCCTACGATTGTGCATTGCTATAGGTGGTACCCGTAGCGGTCTTCGGGAATGAAGGTTCACTTCATGCAAGCGGTTTCTGACTGTTTGGTCGCTAATTAAGTTCCCTGAAGAGTGATGAAGCCTCACGGCTAACATCATGGCGGTTATTGTTGGAGCTCTTCGAGTTAAGATTTGAATGTATCGGTCTTGTCTCCGTGTGGTGCAGCGATACCGTCCTCCATGGCGCTCAGCCACGGTACCAGTGCTTCGGTAACGTGTCCAAAGTCGACTGATAACACTCTGACTTGTATTCAGAGCTAAAGCCACAGTACGTTGCCGGGAACCAGCTTCTATCATTCCCACGGCTCTGAGCATTTCTTCCCTGCTTAAATGACGTCGCCGCTCCATAATAACGTTGGTTTTAATCAGTAGTAGGGAAACAGTAGCACTAATAATGTCTTCAATGCGTTGTATGTTTTTATAGGGAAAATATTGACAGCTGATTTTCATCTTTTACTCGAATTTGATTTACAGTTCCTGATTCAAATTATGAAATGCACCAAAAAGGATCCATATAAATTTATAAAATCATAAATTTATTACAAAGCCACATCTCAATCTCAAGAAATCCGCATAAAAATGCTTGATCCCTAGACACTTTTGATGTGTGTAGTATGTTACCTACTTTATTATGTCATGCTATAATGTCATGTGGTTTACATTAATGACAAATCATTTTAAATAACCATATACCTAATTCAATTTAGCAAAATCATTTGAAGATACTAAAGACAAAACTCATCAAATAAATAAATAAATACAGAACATAATATAAATAAGACATAATATATAATATATAAGGTCCTGTGCTAAGACTTAACTCGCCAGGTTAACCAACAGTGAGATACCTCCTTATTAGATCATCAACTTTCAATTCAGCAACAATTTCTATTTTAATCACCATTTTTTCAATTGTCAAGAACTACCACTAAACGATTAGTGGCCGAAATTTTACAATAATTCAGTTTTAAGGTAAGCGTCCACAGGTCCGCATCGTACGTATCGGACGCATCGCATCAAACAGATTAATTAGACTACGCCCACTATATTGGCAAAGATCGGATTGCCGATGCCACTTTCATTTGGATTTTTTTAGTGATCGTACGTTCTGAGTGTTTGTGAGAAAGGAGGAAAGCGATGCCGAAGTTGGTTGTTATTGCTTGTTTATCAGCAGAAGAGGTATGAAGGAAAAAAAAAAAAGAACAAATGGTTCAGTAAGCCTGCGGGGCGCGTCCACTGATCGGCATTCCGTATGACATCATCGTTACGCATCGTATGTAGGCATTGCTGATGAGCCGTCCGTACGATGCGGATCAGTGGACGCTGTTGTATGAGTTTTAATACGAGGCAAACTAAAATCCGTTACGTACGATACGTCCGATACGTGCGATGCGGACCTGTGAACGCTTACCTTTAGAGGTCCGTTCCTCAAAATATACACATGCCAAAAAAAAACCTGTAAGCATCATAAAATTCGATAAATTATAAAAGTGTAAATCCCCGTAAAGTTGTTTACACTTTTCCATTAGCTTTCATTTCAGTGTGCCGCGTTTTTACTTAGAGGACGGACGTGTGCCTCTCGCGATCGCGTGCGCTAGTTAACAAAGTGCAAACGCATCACAACATTGTAGCCGACCCGTGCGTCAACCGTTCGCTCGGAGTGGTCGCGATGACCCAGATAGTGTTTGTACGAAAAATGCTTGATCGACATATTATTTGTTAAGGCGAAGACATATTTCATCAACATGGCTTCGCAAACGCAAACAATTAAGCTAACAACTAAGCTGGAACATGAGCTGTTTAAGTATTACAGCGAAGAAAAAGCAAAGCGAGAAGAATTACAATGTCAAGTAATGGAGCTTAAAGCCGAAATGAAAAGGCTGCAGGAAATTTTAAAAAACCAAGCTGAGCATGAGAAAAATAAGGCATCTGAAAAGGCCAACAAAGAAAGTTCACCCAAACCTGTCGAATATGAGACGGACGAGGATGAACTAGCCAGGGAAACGGAGTGGATAAGGATTGAAAATAAAAGAAAAAAACGGAAACTGAACCGTACGCTCACTCCTCCTTCCGATCAAACCAGTAACGGTAATGATGAACAAGGGAACATAAAAGCCAAAAGAATGCCGAAGCCACCCCCAATAATAGTGGAGGGTGTCAAAAATTACCAGTCATTCTACGACTTAATAGCCAGTGCTCAAGGTGACGCATTCACTATAAAAATGATGAACGGCGATAGCGTCAAAATAAATGCAACCAATGAAGATGCCTACAGAGAGATTACAAAGCTAATAACCTCAAATAATTTACTGTGGCACTCGTATGAGAACAAACAAGCCAGACCAATACGAGTGATGGCCAAAAAGTTGCATCATACATGCCAGCCAGAAAGAATCGTAGAGTACTTGAAAAACAAGGGCTACAAAATTGAAAACGCTGTTAGCAAATTAAGTTGGAGGAAAAAAGAACCACTCAACATGTTTATGTTGTCATTCGAAAAAGACGAAGACATAAACAAAGTTTATGGAATCACCAATATTCTAGGGTGTAAAGTTGAAATTCACCCACTTAGAGCATCTAAGCTAGTTCCTCAGTGTAAAAGATGCCAAGCCTATGGACACACCCAGAAGTACTGTTCGAAAGAACCAAGGTGTGTCAAGTGCACGGGCAAACATCTCACAAGAGACTGCATGAAACCAGCGCAAGATAAACCAAAATGTGTCCATTGTGGCGAGGCTCATCCAGCTAACTATAGAGGGTGTATAGTAGCAAAGGAGATGCAAGTATTAAAAAGCAAACATACTAAAAAGCAAACTGCATCCAGACCATTGAAGCATACCGAACCATCAGCTACCAAGGAAGCTACCGAAAAGAAAGGAATGAACCACCAACCAACCAAGCAGCCCTTGTACTCTCAAGTAGTCACAAACAACGTGGAATCAAGTTCGGAAACAAAACTCGACAAAATTTTAAGCCTAATGTCAACATTTGATCAACGGCTTAAAAAACTAGAAATGAGTTCCAAAAAAGCTCCTATTCATCTGCAGAAATGAGTAACAACGTCAAGATTATGACCTGGAATGCTAATGGACTGCTACATAACCAACAAGAGTTACAAGTCGTCCTAGATACAGAAAAGATAGATATATGCTTAATATCTGAATCACACTTTACACGACAATCGTTTGTAAAATTTCAAGGTTACAAGATATATCACGCCCTGCATCCAGATAACACTGCGAGAGGAGGCAGCGCTGTTATAATTAGAGAAAACATACATCACTATGAACAGACCAAATGTGAAGATCAAGAAATGCAAGTGATCGGTATAACTATTAAAACGAAGAGATACGACTTGGTTACTGTAGCAGCTATATACATTCCCCCAAAACACGCACTAAAAAAAGAGCAATACAAAACACTCTTATTGCGACTTGGAAATAAATTCATATTAGGTGGAGACTTTAATGCCAAGAACACCTATTGGGGCTCTAGGCTTACTACCACAAAAGGCAGAGAGCTGCTTAATGCTATACGAGAAACAAAATCAGAGGTTCTATCAACTGGAAAACCGACATATTGGCCAACTGACTCAAGGAAAATTCCAGATTTAATTGACTTTTTTATATACAAAGACATACCCTCGGAGTTTATAACTGCTGAAGAAGGCTTCAATATGAATTCTGATCACTCACCAGTCATTTTACATATGAGTGAACATATCCAACATAGAGAAGGCAATCCGGTTCTCGTGAACAAGTCCACTGACTGGGAATCCTTTAAAATTGACTTAGACAGTAAAATAGACCTAAATATATTTATTAATGATAAGGATCAACTTAATCTCGAACTAAGCAAATTTATTGTAGATGTCCAACAAACTGCATGGGCTAATACAACCGATAATAAAAGAACTTTAAAAGTTAATAGTTACCCAAAAGAAATAATAGATCTGATTAAAGAAAAAAGAACCTTGAGAAAAAAGTGGCAGCAAAACAGGTTTCCGCAAGATAAGACACTGTTGAACAACATCACCAAAAAAATTAGAAACGCAATTAAGAAAATTCGTGACGAAAACTTGACTAGGCACCTCCTTCAACTGACTAATGATCGATCGACTGATTATTCATTATGGAAAGCCACAAGAAACCAAAAACAACCTATTGCTCACATACCACCAATAAAAGAACTGAATGGACAGTGGGCAATAAGTAACCAGCAAAAAGCGTCAAGATTTGCTCAACACTTAGAGGAAACCTTTACACAAACCGAGAACGAAGACCAAAATTTCCACTTTGAACAACCACAGCAAGCAGACCAAGATATAAAACTTGTAACAACAAAAGAAGTATGTAAGGTAATCAGAGATCACATCAGCCCAAAAAAATCCCCTGGTTATGACCTTATCACAGGGGAAATCCTAAAGAACCTACCAAGGAAAGCATTGGTAAAACTTACCAAAATTATCAATGCTTCTTTTAGACTAAAGCATGTTCCAGACCTATGGAAGGTTGCAGAAGTAATCATGATCCCCAAACCAGGGAAACCACCTCAAGATGCAACGTCATACAGGCCTATCTCCTTGCTGCCAGTGATGTCAAAGCTATTCGAGAAATTACTACTGAAACGACTGAAACCTATTATAGAAAATAGTAACATTATACCCGACTATCAATTTGGATTTAGAGAAAAGCATTCAACGATAGATCAGGTACATAGGATTACAACAGTAATTGAAAAAGCTCTTGAAGATAAGAAAGTATGTGCCACCGTATTTCTAGATGTAGCCCAGGCTTTTGACAAAGTTTGGCACGAAGGATTAATTTATAAACTTAGAACTATGTTGCCAAAACAGTATGCCGATATACTAGAATCGTATATAACTGGTAGAGTCTTTAGAGTAAGACAGGAAAATGCCTGTTCTGAACTGAAGGAAATAAAAGCTGGTGTTCCACAAGGAAGTGTTCTAGGCCCTGTCCTGTACCTATTGTACACGTGTGATATACCAGAACTAGAAAATGCAACTGTTGCTACTTTTGCTGATGATACCGCAATAATGTCCACCGGAGCGAGTCACAAAGAAGCTGTGGTAACAGTACAAAAAGCAATAAGTCAATTCTATGACTGGACCAAAAAGTGGAGGATTAAGTTGAATGAAACAAAATCCATTCACATTGACTTCACTAATAAAAAACCAGAATACAACCCTGTGTACATAAACAACAAAACTGTTCCGTATGAAAACACAGCCAAATATCTTGGTATGACCTTAGACGCAAAGCTTCGCTGGAAAGCCCATGTCAAAAAGAAAAGAGAAGAATTAGAAATTCGTTACAGAAACATGAACTGGTTACTAGGAAGGCATTCCGCGTTATCAGTTTCTAACAAAATCCTGCTCTACAAATCAGTCCTTATGCCAATATGGACCTATGGCATACAACTATGGGGTTGCGCCAAAGAAAGCAATGTAGAAATTATACAAAAATTCCAGAACAAAGTACTCAAGAACATCGTGAACGCGCCTTGGTACATAAGAATTGACGACATCCATCGGGACCTTAATATAGAGTTCGTAAACAGCATAATCCAAAAATATGCAGAAGCCCATGAACATCGGCTTCATCATCACGTAAATGTCGAGGCCATCCAGCTCCTTGATAATACGAACCTAGTAAGAAGGCTGAAAAGGACTAAGCCTTTTGAGTTAGTGTAGTGTAATTTATTTGTGACTACAGTGAGTGAAAATTAGTGCCTAGCTATTTATATGGACACAATAAGAAAGTGACTTCCCCTTAACAGACGCTAAGTAAACGCAATGGACGTGCTCTTAGATATAAATTTACTGTTAGCAAATTAAGTTAGATATAAATTGCTTATTAGCCTATTTAGGCTAGATTGTAATATAATAACTAAGTGAAAAAAAAAAAAAAAAAAAAAAAAATTAGCTTTCATAAGACTAAACGTTCTCAAAACAAACAAAAAAAAAGCACATATCCTAAACATAAATCAATATCCGAGGCATGTAATTGTGGTTTCTTCCGCTGCGCGCGCGCCGCGCCGCGCCGGCTGCGCTAATATTATATGTAATACCTGATGCCCATGCGTCAGTCTACAACTTTCAGAAAAAATATCATTATACTAACTGTGTCACTCGGTTTTACTTACAAGAATAGCTTAACGAAGAAACGCTGGTGAAAATGACAGACAAAGTGGTATTCTTTATTCATAATCATAGTTTTTGAATGGGCATTTGAAATAGCGAGTCCACGAGACAGGAGAAATTCCAGTGTGCTGAGACTTAAAAAAAAAACAAACTTCAAATAAGACCTCATTTTTGGCATAAAGGCCTCGAAGCCATGCCAAAAACATTCCAAAAAAAAAAGACCTCATTAATTATGACATTGTCAGTCACCAAGATTTGATAGCAACAGAATAAAAAAAAAAAAAAGGTTGCACTCCAGGAGTGCCGGTAGAAGTGAAAACTTTTTTGTTACTATGTTTTATTTTTAATTTGAATGACGTCTTACTCATTTTCGATCAGGGTCACGTGACCCTGACGCGAGTTTTAAATTTTTTACCCATTACAGAAAAAGTGTACAACGCCGCTAAAGAAGTTTTCACTTCAAAAAGGTTGCACTCCAGGAGTGCCGGTAGAAGTGAAAACTTTTTTGTTACTATGTTTTATTTTTAATTTGAATGACGTCTTACTCATTTTCGATCAGGGTCACGTGACCCTGACGCGAGTTTTAAATTTTTTACCCATTACAGAAAAAGTGTACAACGCCGCTAAAGAAGTTTTCACTTCAAAAACTATTCTTCATTCAAAATTCTTTGAGACCGAAGAGTCGCAGGGGCGTGACCTTACACGCTCTGTTCTTCATCTATAATCAAATTCAATGAAGAAAATATGGTGAAACACAGTCAACCTAGTTCAAATGAATACGAAAAATCATGATTCACGGTACTTCCGATCACACACGGGGGTCACTGACACCTGAAAATCGTACAGTCGCCGCCGAACAAAAGTAAAATGGTATTTCAGTTCTGCAAAAGATGACGGAACACTTTTTTTATTCGAATGATTTATAGTAAATGTAGAATGTTCCATTTTGGCACTTATTTTACGAGTAGTTTGGTTAAAATTATACTAATCTGTATTTTTGAAAAGTTTAGGTATAATTTTCTTTATCTTATTCTTGTGGTAGTTTTATGAAAAGTAAGTAGGTTTTGATGCACCCCGTAAACCCAGTCCGGGACTTTTGTCTCTCAAAATGACATTATTCTTTACCTTTTGAGAGCAATGGTGATTGAACAGTTAGTTAGTAACACATAAACTTGGGTTCAAACCATGCTCAACAAGACGTGTGTCGGGCCCCGTATCACCAAGCCTCTAGCTCTAGCTAATCCATAAAAAAATGTTTTTTAATTATCTTTTAATTTTTAAGTACTGGGCAAAGGTATCCACTATCCATAACTATTTCCTCTTTGCAGGTTTCTTTTTTTTCACGTTTTTCAAAAGGGGTAGACAAAAACTACAGAACGAAACTTGATCGGGTCTCAAAAGTTTTAAAAAGTGTAATGTGAATTACGATAAAATTCATAAAATGGAATAGACAATCTAGATAGGTACAGAATAATTTTGTCGCAATTCATAACATGCTCCTGTTAAAGTGGCCTCTTTAGACCTACACTATTTTTACACAAAAAGTCTAAATACTTATCAAAGGATTAAGGAATTCAATGTATTTCGTCGTATTTACGATTAAAATCGAGTAATAAATACTACATAGGAAGTAATAGGTTGATAACCTGCAGTCTGTGTCTAAAGAGTCATACACCTCGCAAACTGTCGACAGGTAGACAGATGGTTACGAAGTCAGCTCTGCCTGTCGAATTTATATATTCACTTTTATCCCCTTTTCTTTACTTGGTAAAATCATCAAATGAGTCCTCCAGTCCAGATTGGAACGGTAGGGACTATTAGACTGGTACTGGTTAAAATCTACGATGTTCCTAGTAGCCCTTTACGTTCTAGGGTTATGGTTACCTGTTTAGACAGTCCCGCAACCCTACTTTTATCCCCTAGGGTAGAAAATAGATATAATAATAAATTACATAAAGTAAAAGTTTAGTATAGTTTCACATGTGAAAACAAATAGTAGTTTCAAAATATGTACTTTATATTATTCTTTTAATTATACATGCATATTTATATTTACGTTAAAGGGATTTCATGTTTTTTGTACACGTAATGATTGCACAATATATCATAAATATGAAATAATTATATGATTATGTTATTTTTATCCTGAAACACATGAAAATGCGTGACTTTCATTTGAAAACTTAAGTTTCAGCTTGCGTACCTGCCTGCCAGCTTGGACCTATAATTTTAAATGCAGACCACTTTTATTTTAAATAAGTCCAGAAACAGAACTTTAATGAAAATTCTTATAGGTAGTGAAAAAAACATACAACATTTTGAAATACGTATCTTATCAACACGTGTAATTATCGATACCATACGTCACGCGGTCATTAGCCTCTGATATTTCACTGACCAATGCTTGAGGCATAGACAATGCAGAACGCTAAAGACTCTTATTGGCAACGCTGACCAGTGCTTGCCCATAGACAAAGTTGAACGTTTACGTATTGGCGATATGGTCGGGGTCAACGGACTGGCGTAGCAACTGCCAAAATAATGCACTTAACAAAATGGCTGCTGCATGTATATGATAGATGTATATATGAAAAGTAGGAACAGTTAAAGATAAAAAGTTACTTCTTGTTGAAAATTGTATTCTTTTGACATTGTATTTGATATTTTTCTTTTTTTTCTGAATTATAAAATTTCTTGTGCTTCGTCTACATTCATACTTATTATCATTTTAACGAAATGTTTAATAATTATATTTTTCTTACTACTTTAAATGTTGGGTTTAGTATAGTCGGTAATGTGCATGTAATGTAAATATTCTGATTATATTTATTTATTGTTTTATTCGTTTTGTGAGTCTAAACTTGCGAGTCTAATACGGCCATTTCGAGCAATGCTCCTAATGATTTACTTCATGTAATTGCATTTACAGGGTAGTCATTGGCTATTTTTTTATGAAGTGAATAATTTGGAATATTGTTAAGTGACCATTTAGAATCGCTGTATTTACTTCATACACTTTTATACTTCATATTATACTTTTATTGACTCACTATCACGTTTATGAAATTCAGTGGGGTTAAAATCTGCCGATGTTCTTTATGAAAAATTAAAACTTTGCATTTAACATAATGCAAAGTATGATATCGTTGATATTATCTGCTAGTATGCTTTCTAACAATTCCTGTCTGAAGATTTCGGATTTCCTGTTCGAAATATCTGACATTCCTGATTCTAGGTTTAGTTCTCATGTCCGTAGAAGAGTTGAAACTTTTACCAACATCCGCATGCCAGCGTTACTATCTTGTAATCGGATCTTTAGAATAGAAATATGTCAATATTGGTGTATTTTCTGTGATCTACTTTAATTCACCAAAGCGATAATCTATAATAGGTCTATGTAAGGTCCGTAATTCGATTTTCGGGATAACTGATTTTTCCACCGGTTTCACCCGAGTAACCCTGAGTTTGAATTGTGAGATGTGAGTTCAGGCTTATCCTTCGGACATTACAAGCGTAGCATCATTTTTATTTATGTATCTTTATTTGCCTTACAGGATCACAAATAATTAGGGTTATTTTTTAATTATCAATTATTATTCCAATCAACCTGTCTGCTTTTACTTTTAAAAACGCTTTATGCAAAGCACTTATATGCTTTGCACATTGCATAAAGGATTTAAAAAGCCAATTTTCTACGAACTTCATTGCCTCTGAGTTTTCTGGAGGTCGCTACTGTTGATATCGGCTTTCAAAAGGTTTTGGCTTAGAAATAAAATTTCGGGCTTTTCCATAATAAATCAAGGCACATAACATCATTGAAGATCACGCAAAATAAGCTTGCTACATAATGTTCAATAGTGCATGTCTGTCTCGACGACGAGCTCGTATTCGTATTAACTTTTAGCAAATAGCATAGATCCTATTTCTCTTTACAAAATAGCATAGATAAACTACAGTTTAATATTCAATAGATGAGTGAATGTCTGTCTCGACGACGAGCTCGTAGTCGTGCTCGTTTACACGAGGCTGAATCCTTAGAGAATAGCTCTATACTCTACACTACTACTCTGCGTCAACTGCCATTATACCCAATACTCAAGGTTCTATTTCCGACATACATTACAACAGACACAACTAGAGTCTAGATGATTCCGCATCAATGAGCTACAGATTCAAGGAAAGGTCTGAGTCAGCCAGTTTGTTGGTTTGTCAGTAGACTACAACTTTCGCAACACGGTAACGTAAACAAAATCTTGCTTTCATAACTCTTTGGTAGCTGAATGAGTCATTTTTAACGTTGGTAAACAAGTTAGCTACGTTAAAGTATTACCGAACGGAAAAGGAAAACTGAAAGTGTAGGACTGCTTTTCAGAATACAGAAATACAAAGTTATAATTAAAGTTTTTTTATCCAACTAAAGTTACAAAATGAGTCGTTCCAGGGTTACGTTCACCCGATAAGGGACTTTGGTTTGGTTGAGAGATTAATATAGAAATAGGATTAAAACAAGACAGACGTTATGGACTATTTTGACATTATGTTGGTTCACAAAAGTTTGGAAGAAGTCAACTCAAAGAAAAGCCAAAAGCTTTGATAAAATAAATAAAATATCGAATGGGGTGAGTTAAAAGAGGTTAAATGCAAAATATCTACTACCTGCATCATCCCACTTCTTGGCAAAGGCCACACCATGATCTTTTCGATGAAAGATCAAAGTGGGTCAACGGTCATTGGATTTATCCAAATCATCCAGCTCTTCTACGACGTATTCAACGACTTCTGGCTGTGTCGCAGCCAAATGGCAGGGGGTTGACGCTGTCTAAACAGGCCACCGTAATTGAAGGAACACGGTAAATTTTAGTCTGATAGTCCCACTCCAACCTGGGCGAGAGGACTCATTTATTTTGATGATTTTACCAACAAAAAAAATGGAGGGTGATCACGCGACTGACGATCTTACGACAGACATTACTAAGATTCCACATGAGTCCGCGCCATTGAACTACAGACGTCGCGTATCGTAAGTAGTAGTCCGAATCGAAAAACTTTCGCAATACGAGAACGTAAACAACATCTTGCTTTCGTAAGTTTTCGGTAGAGCTCAATGAGTCATTCGTGACGTTGTGGAAGTTGGAGCAATGGTAACATAATTCCTGGTTGGAAATTTGCTGACAGGAAAACCCGTTCACTTAGCCTAACTTCCTTTTTTTAAAAATCATTGAATGAGTCGTCTCACCCAGTGCAGGGCGGGAGGGACTGTCAGACTTGTACTGATGAAAATCCACGGTGTCCGTCAATAGCCCTTATCGTTCCGGGGACACGGTTACTCGATAGTCCCGCGACCAAACCTGTAAACTTAGATTATAGTGTCTAGACATGAGTCTAGTCTTTAAGAATAGTCCCCGCCAAATAAGTCTGAAATAAAGGTCATTGATCCCAATAATGCATCGTTCGAATTTCATAACACCATCGTTCGAATTTTCAAAATAAAATATCAGGTCAAGATGGGCCCTCTAGGCGGGGCCCCCCTCTAGAGGGCCAAAGCCTGCCGCGGTTGCGGGATTTATTTCATTACCATGACCCCGGAACATAAAGGGCTATTGAAGGACACCGTGGATTTTAGTCAGTACGAGTCTGACAGTCCCTGCCGCCCTGCCCGGGGTGGGAGGACTCATATGAAGATTTTACCACGCTAAAAAAAAAATTGACCTGCTTCTCGGGAAACCCTCGACCATGACTCACGAGCTATACGTTACGTATCGTGAGCCGTTTCATAATAAACAAGGCTATAATATAAACATCCTCGTTTTTATCATGGCTTCGTCACTTGGACATGATATAAGTTTTACGACCCTATTGTTATTGTGACAATGCTTATGTCAGTGAAGTTATGGTTTCATCTCCTAACACTGTACCATTCGAAAAAAAAGTTATGGGTTTTGATATCATTTTCACTTTGTAAAATAATATTAGTTTTTATTTTATATTCTTAAAGTTAAAATGAAACGTACGTATAAAAGACAAGGATATAGCTCACTGTATTTTACGAAATTAAAATAACACGTCGGAATCAGATAACGCTCAGAAAAAAAAAGAAAACATCAATCAGGCTATAATTTTATCCTGTGCCCGATTCAGTACAGCCAAAACCATAGCCGGGCTTTCCCGCCAAACTTATGTTGTCAAACCACGCCTGTATTTTATAGCCAGCCAGTATTTGCCTTTAAGAGCCACTTGTGAATCATTAAATTCTTTTATACCGATTCGGATCTCCTTTTTCAAATTCTTGTAATTTATAAAAAAGTGCAGGTCGGTTAGCACGACACGCTAGCTTAAATGACATAATCCGTCGAGCTCTTGTCACCGCCGGAGTGCCAGCCGTCTTAGAACCCTGTGGCTTGGCACGCGACGATGCGAAGAGACCATGGTATGACTATAATGCCATGGAAGCTGGGTAGGCCTTTGGTGTGGGATGCAACATGTGTTGCATCCCACACCAAAGGCAGGAACCCTTGCGACATATATCCCATCTTCCTAGTTCAGCGTGTTGTACTGGCGCCGCTGCTGTATGTGCTGAAAACTCCACAACCACCTGCGGTTGTTTCACACAATCTTTAGAAGGTAAAAAGGTAAGGTCAAATTGTTCTTGTTTAATACTTTTCAGTGCGCGTTTTTTTCGTAGTCGGGTTTAAGTTATTTTTAACTTTTTTTTTTGTTGATTACTTATGCGCGGGCCACATAGAAAAGACGTAAGACGCAGACGGGGCGGAGACATATGTCTCTTCGGCGTCTCTTTCATACAAACTATATAGAAGCGTCGCGACGTAAAACACACAGAAGAGACGGGGCGCGGACGCGACTCTCATAACATTTTCGCGCGTCCGCGATGCGTCCTCGTCTTTTCTATGTGTCCCGCGCCTTAGGTTACGATTTTGCCAGTTAATTATTAAAAAAATAGATTCAATTGTTTCTACTCCTGGTGCAGCTTTTTGCATGTGGAAATAAGTGAATCAATATGGTTTTCAGAAGTTAAATTCAATGTTTATGGATTCGTATTTTTAATAAGGAACAATATTTTTAAAGCCATTAGGTAATTTCACGTCATTTGTGACGTGATTGTTTTTGTTCAGCACGAATGCCTAGTATGGTTTTGATACCTAAATGACGTGTTACGTATTTTACCACATAGACCTTATTAGTAATAGCGGGAATTTAAAGCATACGGTGATTTCATTTTAGGTACTCCTCAGATCAAAGAAATAGGCAGATAGAGCGCTCAGAACACGCGAGTGTGTCCACCAAAGCAAATACAAAATCAAAATCGAATTCAAATTTGCGACAGTACCAAGCTACGCGTCGTACCAAGCTACGCGTCGTTGTTGTTGTTTGCCAAAATATGCCGTCTCATGTCTTTAATCATTGTAAAAGTTGTTCTCAAAAACAAAGAAGACAATATGGAATGTAATTCGATTAGATTTTGTATTTGCTTTGGTGGACACACTTGCGTGTTCTGAGCGTTCTATCTGCCTATTTCTTTTTGATCACAGAGGTAGGTACTCTAAGTAAAAATTATGAAAATTGATCACACGTAAATTAATTTCAAATAATTTCCAGTAATCTGAACAGAATGTGGGAAGCGTACCGTGAAACTATGAAAACTAGCAAAAAATGACAAGTTGCCGTTTTTCATTTTTAATTTTTCTTTTTAAAGTACTTGTGTAACATATCAATCTATACTACCATGCATGCTCCATAAACTACCAAAAAATCCTACCATGGAAAAATCCAGCTGTCACAATAGGAAACGTCAATCATGAGTTCATGACAGTACGGCGTGGTACCGTACACCATCACCATTTAGAATCCAGGTCATTTCTCAGCCACAAAGAGAGTTCGTTGAAGTTCAAATGGATCTTTCTAGACTTACCACCAGTGGCTGCCGACCACCGGTGGTCGCCAATCTGGTCGTTGACCAGTCTCTCGACCCAGATTTTGATACATACACTCACACACACAGACACACAAATGTATATTTTTGACTCGCACATTGTAAAGAGTGAATATTATTATATTGGCTTCAATATTTTTTGAGTGTCACTGTATAAGAGTTTGTCTTAGACCATTATAAAGTGTAAGCAGTAAGCACCATATTTTACTAGACACTTCTTGGATAATTGATTTGGGATTAATCTTCTCCATAAAATAGACTGATACAATGTGAAAATTCAGCTGTAATTCTTCAAATACATTATTTTAATATACTTCTTCATGTTATCTTACTGTGGTTAAAATTTTACTGAAGTAACGTTTCTTTTTTGGAATTATAAAGGGGATAAAAAACAGACATCAAGCATAAGTTTATCGAGTTAAATTCTGAAGCCAGAAAATTGTAACAGCTATCTGTTTTTTTATTAAAAAAACTTTCAGTATCTTTTGAAGTCTGCTGATAACTCTTAACAGGCATTATCAGGACTTATCAGCATTTTCATGCCAATAAGTTCCAGTTTTTCTCATGAAGAACCCTTCAATAAAAAAAAACAATACAGTCTCCGTTTGATTGATTTTTTATTTTATTTCATACTAGCTGTGCCCGCGACTTCGTTCGCGTGGATGTGGGAACTAACAATGTGTTCTTTAATGGCGCGAATCCCTATCGGTGAAAGTCTCCAGACTGACGTGAGAGGGCGTCATGCTCTCGGTCAAAGGCGCTTTGCGGTCCTCGCTGCTTTCTTGGGAGAGCAAAGTCCCGGTCAGAATTCTCTGCGAACTTAAGCGCGACTGCCTTTCGGTGAAAAGTCTCAGTCTCACGTGAGTGGTTCTCCAAACTCTCCTGTGATCCAGAAACTGCCTTTAGAGACGACTGTATACTAAGTCGAGACTGACGTTGCGTAGGCGTTTCTGACGCTAGAGTTTTGACTTACCTTGCTCAAATTGCTCTAATACCGCATTTACATTCAGCCGTAGTGAGCAGGGAAGTGGGCAGGACGAGTGTGTAAGCGCGATACTTCTCATGCCACTGCCATTGCCACTCGCGCTGCCCGGTGCTCCCCAAAAAGGCGGTTTTTTGTGCGGAAGTCAAAGGACCGACAGCGCGAGCGGCAATGCGTGTTTACATTCTGCTCCGACGCTCAGTACTCGCCGAGCGCCTGGAGGAGAAAGACGTTCGTTTAGAACTTTAGATCATCGAAAATGCCGTTCTATTGATTCGTTCGATGAAAAAAGTTCTATTTCGATGGATAGATATCATCCACCATCGTCTACGACGAACATTCTTTTTTATGTATTCGATATCTTTTTAAATATCGAACATTTATGTATCGCAAAAAGAGACAGCGGGGCCGCTGTAATTATTTCGACCGCGACGTCTGCCATTGCCGAAACTTGAAAGTGAAGTGAGTGGTAGGGCAGTATGTAAACACACACTCCTCTCGATCCTGCTGCAGCAGTATTTAGGGAATTATTGCCGGCAGCGCGAGGGGCAGCGGCAGGGGCTGAATGTAAATGAGGCATTAGGCTCACTTCACGATATTATGATTCCTGGGACTTTTCGCATTTAAGCTACGATGCGACAGGTTTGTTTTTTTCTAGAAGGGATTTAAAAAACACTGAACCAAACAAATAAAATGTTTGTTGTTTCATTCAATATGAGAATGAAGACTAATAAAATTTCAAACTACGTAGTAAATAAAACTACTTGACTCAAATAGCAAGTTGTTATTTACTTCGCACTTCAAAATCAATGGGCCTCGGTCTCGGTAACTCGGTCTGAGCTGACCCTAGATCGAATCTAACCAAAACATTTCGAAAGATGAGGGTCCCACCGAGACACGAAGCGACGCGCCGATGCGCGCACACTTTTGAGAGCCATTCAAAATACGACTTTATTTTCTACGCGAAAAGATACACATTTCGTTGTGAAAATGTTGAATACGTTGAGCCACTCAGTACTGCGCCGCGTGTCGTCTCGCGGCGTAGACCGACGCATCTCCACGCAGATGCGCGCCCCTGCGCCTGCCGAGGCCGCATGATGCAGAGCACGCCGCGTGGCGCCCGCCGGTCGACGCCTTTAGACGCCGCGAGGCGTAGCCGAGGCTGCCTCGTGGTGACGTCTCTACTATTTTATATTTTTGTTCCGATTTCGTGTAGATTTCATGCAGTTCGTTCGAGCGCTCTTTTTTTTTATCGTGGTAAAATCATTATCACCCAGGGCAGAGCGGGAGGGACTGTCAGACTCGTACTGACTAAAATCCATAGTGTCCTTCAATAACCCTTTACGTTCCGGGGTCACGGTAATGAGATAAGTTCCGTGACCCCGGCAGGCTTTGGCCCCGTCATCTTGCTGATGATCTTTGAGGCGCGCGTGGAACACAACGCGCCGTCGACCCGGGCATGGTCCATGGTCGGGCGGCGAGTTGCCCATTACTCGCCACCCGCATGCCCGCGCCTCCGGTGGCCGGAGATCGTCTTGCGACGTCCTTAGCCTTGGGCATCTACCACTGCAGCTGGGGCGGAGGGAGGACTCCGTCTCTGTCGTCTCCCTCACTCGGCCCGCCTCCTCCTTCGCGAGCATGACTGCTTTGCAGAAGGAGGCGACCGCTTCCCACTCCGTCTCTCCCTGCAGCATATGCATATGCCAAGCGCGAGAGGTCTCCGCCTATCGCCGTCGTCAGGACACGGCGGTGCTCTGCCCAAGCGAGGCAGTCCTGCACCGTATGCTCCACCGTGTCCTCCGGGCGATCCTCGCAGTGGTGGCTCCCAGACGTTTCCTCCTTCCTCATTAGACACAGGTACTCGTAACTCCCGAAAAATCTGTGTCCGGTGTGGACCTGTAACGCCTATCCAGCCACTCCACACTACGCAGCCCGGCTTCGTGAAGTCTGGATGCACCTCGCGACGTCGCGATGAGTATCGCGGCACAGCGCGGCTCATCATGGCGCAGCGAGGTGCAGCGCGGCGCAGCGCGAAACCTCAGGCCTCTTCACGCATCGTCGGGTCGCTTCGCGTCTCGGTCTGAACTGACCCTGTATGATCCCTTGCTGGATCGTACATTAACGATTAGATGACGGTGGAAGAGAATAAAAGATGGTTTGGTACTGAACACTGATTGTATTAAAATTGTACCAATTGACAACTGTGAGTACACGCGGCGGTGACCGAACGTGAACTGAGGTATATTGCGCACGCGGTACAAAACTGCTTGATTAACGTAAAAAGATGCAATATTATGAATAATTGTACGGTTGGACCGTACAGACCCTAAAACTTTAACTTTGCTAAAACGAATACCTACGCACGCAGTTGATAGAGTAATGGCGAGAGATGGCTATATTCGGACACACTATTATAATTTTTATTATTTTACATTTTGTTATAAGATGTGAACTGATTACGATTAAATTAAAAACTTAATGTAAGTTTAATGTAATTTACTCACAAATTGTTGCGTATAAATGTGACGTGACATTGTGATACCAAATGCACATAATCCCAATAAGTTTTTCTAAAATAAAAGATTTTTTTCTAAAATAAAAGTAGGCTAAGTTACTCCTTATAACATCAGCTACCTGCCAATAAAAGTCCCATCAAAATCGGTCCAGCCATTTCAGAATGTTACGTGTAGTTGTGATACCAAGTGCACATAATCCTTTTTTTTTTCTAAAATAAAAGATTTTTCTAAAATAAAAGTAGCCTATGTTACGCCTTATTACATCAGCTACCTGCCAGTAAAAGTCCCGTCAAAATCGGTCCAGCCATTCCAAAGATTAGCCGATACAAACAGACAGACAAACAGACAGACAGACAGACAAAAATTTTAAAAAATGTTGTTTTGGTGTATGTATCGTATATATATTCATATGCAAGTTGAAAAAAACGGTTATTTCAATATTACACACAGACACTCCAATTTTATTATAGGTATAGATTGTCTGGGTGTTGTCTCACTTCTATGTTTAATTTAATTATTTATTTAAACTTTCACGTACAAATTGTGGTACATAAGGCGGACTTAATGCCGCAAGGCATTATCTACCAGTCAACCTTTGGGTCAAATGGAGAAGAAGCTGGCTATTGTCTGATAACTCACTTCTGGGAAGAACCGCTGCTCTGATTGAGATCGTCTTCTCAGTACGCTAATTGGTTTTTTATTTGAAATGCAATGAGAATGAAAACGTAATGCATGCAACAGATTATACATAATATTTTTATTCGAATTAAAATATTTTCAGATCTACTGCTAGAACAAAAAAAATGGTAGCATAGTGAGATATATTATGATAATAAAAGTGATTGTCGGAAAATTCAAGCCAAGATATTATCTCTAATACATCGATACTTTGCACATAATTTGTACATCGAGACAAAGCCAAAAGCTTTCGCCGCGTCAAATAGTCGATTCCCTAACTTTCTACGAGCGCCAAAGTTCCGATGAAAGTAGTCTCACACTTGTCCAGTCGCGAGCGGAGGTCGCGAGACACTGGCGAATCAACCGGTAGACGGATAGATGCTTCGAAATTCAAAATTATGTTTTTTTACTATTTTCTTTTTTATTCTAGCCAAAACTACTTTAAAGGCCGATGTAAGAAGTTTTAATCTATTTATTTTTTGCTACGAAAAAAATTGTTTACACCTACTTTAGAAATTTTATTTAAGATTCGTAGTAGTTCCATTACGACCATTTTTGTTTTGGAAAGCTGTGATTGTTTTTGAAAGAGGCCTACATTTCATGTTTTCTCTATTAGTAACAGATTTCTAGTGGCATGCTTACTTTTTTCGGAATTTAATATGTTCTTTGATTTCTTACATGATTTTGGCAAACTTATTCATAGTCATCATAATCACACACAAGATATGAAACACAATTTAAACATGATTGCCTACAAAAATTTGTCTTGCGCCAACTCCAAGTAAAGAGCTTAGGCACAGGCTAAGGCAGGCGGAATAATAATTATTTCCGTTATCAAATTGAAATGTAATCAAATAAACGACTTCATAGTTTCCTGAACTTGAACTAAGCGTTTACATTTTTAATTACCTATATGCATAGTTTATTCAGACTGGCAACATTCTTAAAAAAAGTCAGTATGAAACCTCATTTCGAATGCAATTTTGAATGTCGAGCGAAAATTCGGCCAGTAATGATAGTAGCACTGTAATCGCACGACGATGAGTCAACGGCCGGTGAAATGGCCGCGTGGGTCGTTCACCTTTCACCCAATTTGCCTAAATACACACCGACCGAGAATAGTTGGCATTGTATCGCGACCAATGCCATATAATAAGTGTGTGCTCTACAAATTGTTAGCATAATTTCTGTAGTACTTACATACAACATATCAAGAATGTAGTACTTACATTTTTTAGCTGAAGAAATTTTCCGTGGTTTTTGTGCGGTATGTGTCAGAAAGTGACGTTTAACAAGATGTAAATTGTTGTCTATGGCTGAGAGCTGCGCAAAAAAACCCTTTGTTGTCTATAACTAAGCCGAGATTGATAAATTCATGTCGATGTATTGTCCTGTATAAAATATTTTGCTATTTGAATCGTATTTCTGCAAAAAATCGCTATGAATTACATGAATCTGAATTTTTCACTGAATATTTGAATTGACACTGTTGTGACGTGCGAAAACTGGACAGTGTTGACGAATTATAATATGAATTAAATTAGCTATATGTATTTATATAAAACGTGGAAAAATTTGGTATATCTAAACAAAATATTTGCCTAGATTATGTAGTTAGGGAAGACAAAATCGATCGTATGATTCGCCACGATTGTAGAGCAACAAAATTGACTGTGCTCTTGGTTAAAGCGTCATATAGTTATGTTTTCGTAATCATTGTTTGCTTAGTTTTTCCTATGTTATGGTCGAATTCAAATCTATCTGGATGCAACTGAAAATTAATAATTTACATGAAACGACAGTTTGTTCGTTTCCTTTGAATTCTTCGGCGCCTAGGGGGAGGCCTATGTTCAGCAGTGGACGTCTTCCGGCTATGATGATGATGATGACAGCTTATCTGACTTCTATGATATCCCTTGGTAAGACTGGTTGACAGACTTTCGAGTCACTGACTACCTGTAACCTGTCAAAAATCTACAATTGACAGCCGGCACCAACGGGTTAAAGTATGCTTTCGTCATATTGGAAAATATTACGTTTTATGAATGAGCTTGTACCACGTAACGGAGCGGGCGGCATACGTCACGTCCACCGATCAATACCGGCGTTTATCGTAACGGCAATCTCATCTTGTACAGCATTTTAATGCCGCATAAAAACTAACTGTCTGTCCAAAATAAATACCAGCAAAATGTGAAGGTAGGTCGGCAAACGGTATTCGACAATGAACTCTGAAACTGGGACAACGACCGCCCAATTTGGCATTTGGTATCGCAGTGAAAAAAAAAATATCGCCATCAGTGGTACCAGGGGAACATGGAATAGAGAAAGGTTGAATTTCGAGAGTTTGAATGTGAGCGAGTATTCTCACTGGCCAGTTACACTAGTGTGTGTCATTGTAGTCGCAGCGTAGTAGAAAGCTCAGTGAGCGTTTGTTTACATTCGCTATTTAAAAAAGAGTGAAACGGTGAAACGATAAACTGTCAAATTATTTGGTTGGTACTCGTAGAATGTAGGTCAGTTAGACTGTTTCGTTTAGTAACGCGTGGAGAACACGCAATGGAATTTTGTTTGACAAAATTGTTAGTTCGAAAAGAAATTGGCGATCTTAAAATAGATATTGGGTAAATTAAAGATATTTGGCTGCAAAATTAACAAGAAAAATATTTGATACGAACATTACAGCGTATTCAATGTAGGTACCAACACCAAGTGTAATTTGCATTCATAAAAAACTTCCTAAAACAGATCTACTATCGCGGAAAATGGTTAATTCAAGGGAAACAGTATCGCCATTGGCATAAATCTACTATTCTTCAGACAGTATACAAAACTTTGAAAACACAATACGAGGATTGCAAAAGTAAAACCAATGCTTAAATATTAAAACACACAGTCTCGACTTTATTGGCACATGGCAACTCATCCGTGTTCTAAATTTAAACCAAACGCTTACCATAGACAATCTTGTTTTATTCTACGAAAACTCAAATTATTTCTTACAACTCTATCCGTTACGGTCAGGTTTCCGTTTTCCTTCCTGTTAATTATCAAAATGACACTTAGGAAATCATCATCGAATTAATATAATTAAAATTAAAAATCTTTAACCATATGTAACGTTACGCTATATTAGTCACCATATGACATTATAAGTACGATTTTCCTTCTTTGCTATGACGTATTTTATAATAATTTAGCATGGTGATAATTGTATGAAGTTATACTCTAACTTTTAAATGATTAAACTATTTATAGTTCATTTTTTATCTCTGTTTTGATACCTGCTATGACGCTAACACGAATGATTGGCGTAAACGTAAAGTAAAAGACGTATGTGCTCTGATTTTTATTAATTGAAGATACACGTAGGTACAGGGTAAGATGAGGACATTGGTCTTCAAAGAAAATATTTATAAAAAAGTATTTTCAATTTAAATATCTAAGTTTTTTTTAGTAACTTTAGAAGCCATAGGATTTGCATATCAGTTATTTCGATTTTCTTAAGTTTCCTCCGTGGCTCGACGATCACGTTAGCAATGGCTTTGACATTTTCCGTAAATTTTGCAAGTCGTTACATATGTCCTGAAACTCTGATAACTAGCCTTACCAAGAGAATTTCCCAGTATTTACTGGATTACGGGCTGAGAGGATCTCACCATGTAGACCTTAGCATATTTTATGTTAATTCTGGCCAATCTAGCCATCGACACTTTAAGAAGAATAAGTCAGATTGAGAATGAGGTTGAAACTGGACTTTAAAAAATATAGGGAACCTTCTATCGGGAATTTATCTGCAGCAGCCAAAGAGTACTTGTTTCCAATTTATGGTTATTTGCTTTATAACATGGGAAATTCGTTGGCGTAATAACATTGTACTATTAGATACGCCTTACCCTCATCATCTGCTAGCCTTTTCCCAACTCTATATTGGGGTCGGCTTCCAGTCAAACCAGATGCAGCTGAATATCAGTATTTTACATGGAGCGACTGCGTATCGGACCTCCACAACCCAGTAACTGGGCAATACGATACCCCATGGTTAGACTGGTTGTCAGATTTACGAGCTTCTGACTAACAGTAACGACTGTCAAAGATCTACAAATGACAGCTGGGACCAACGGCTTTACGTGCTTTTCATGACCATGCCATCCACAGACCAACCTCGGCAAGCACAGCTTAACCCGGAAGATCTGTGCGGCTGTCAGTAGTTATTTCGCCACAAACTCCTCAGGTACGCCTTACAATACGAGTGTTTAATGCGAGGGCCACACTGATGGGAAATACCGTCGATTTGCGATAATTAACCTCATTTCCCGTTAATGTGGCCCCAGCATAAGTTATGAATCTGTAAACGCAGCTACTACAAGTAAAGGTACATAATGAAAAAATCCTAGGGCGAGTCATATTTATTTTTTGTCGTGGTAAAATCATCAAATGAGTCCGCACCCAGGGCAGGGCGGGAGGGACTGTCAGACTCGTCTGACTAAAATCCACGGTGTCCTTCAATAGCCCTTTACGATTCAGGGTCACGGTAATTCGATAAATCCAGCGGCCAGTACCCTTACCACGACTTTTCACTCTTTTACTTTACAGCGTCTTTCCAGTATTTACAGCGTTTCTTGTATGAAAAAATGGAACAGCGCCTCTGGTGTGCGAAGAAGGAACTAATTTTTTCCTTGAAAAATTGTAAATTTGAAATTGTTTAAGTTCCAATTTACTCTACGTCTCAAATACTGAAAACTCGTGCTTAAGGTACAGGACAGAAATAACTGAGGTAAAATTCTAAATCGTTGACGCATGGCTTGAATTTACTAAAGATAAACCTCCTTTATCTAAAGGATATACACGACTACAATTCATTAAATTAACCGCGATTCGTTAGGAAACTGTATTTATTAGTCACATTTGACGTACGTGGAACCTGAATAATGATAGAGAAGAATTTTAGAAAAAAGATAATAATTAAAATAAAAAAAAAATATTGCTAAATAGTTGGGATATTTATAACCATACGACCATAATAACCTATTCGTATATAACAACAACAAAAATAGGGAAGATTAAAAAAAAAAGAAAAACTGTTGTCTATGAAAACCATGATGACAACATTTTGTTGGCGCTACACTAGAAGATAACTTTTAATAAAAACAATTAACGTTTTACAAATCTAATTCGATTGCTTTCCATTTAAACTCCAAACACTCTTTCGCTCATTATTTCAACCGATTACAAAAAGAAATACGTACAAAAAAAACTAACACTCTTCTATCAAAGTACCAGGCACGCATGGCCCGTTAGGAGGTCACCCGAAATATAGCAACGCACACAAACACGCATTTTATTTGAATGCACAGCACGTGACGATCACATGCGTACCTAACAATCGGTATCGTAGAACGAAAGTCGTACGTAGACTCGTATTGTACAGACGCCAGCAGGTCAACCTACACGAAACTGTAAAATTTTACCTATCGAACATTAACGATCCACTATTATGATAAGGTTGAAAATCTATTAAAGAAATTTAACAGGTTGTGGTAGCTTGATGTGCTGGCGTCTGTACGTAGCCGATGGAGAATTTCTTCGGCATTTGTCGAGACGTACTTATTTGTTCATTTACGTTTGTTTGTACCTTATTATTTTGCAAAAATGAAAATTATTCCACAAGAAAATCAATCTAGAACTTATTTTGATTTTAGTGAATTGCATTTTCTAAGTATCGCGCTTTCAAAATATATTCCACATTTTAATTAATTTGAATGATAAAACCAGACAGACATATTGGTTTTCTATTTATTATGTTTACGAGTTTTCGTTAAATACAATGAATAGATAGTAGTTTATTAGTTATACCTAAATAAATACACAATTTACTCATGTAAATAAATATTTTCTTATCAGCATTTCAAAGTCAAACAAACAATATAATTTCACATGCATTTAGTAATAAAAGAAGTTGGTTAAAAAACTACACTAAATAAAAGAATTGCCTACGCGCCCAAGAGCTACGCCGCGAAAACGTGTGAGCGCGGGAAAAAGGCAAGATGGCGGCGCGATGTTTTTCTTTACGACTCTTGTTCCGGAACCAAAGCAATGAAACTACTTTGAGTTACTTGAAAGTTGTTTGTTACTAACCTTTCTGAAATATTCTTTTTTAGTTTTTTCTTGTTTTAAAATAAATAGTGGGAGGTAGCGTAGTAATTTTTTTTTTCTTCGAAAATGGTAAGGAAAAGTTTGCTTCAGCATTATTCTGCCATTTAAATGTGAGTATGCAAATGCAATAATTTTTTTATTCATTTATGTAATTTCCATCCATTTCTATAATTAACATTAAATACATAGAATACATTACTACATAGACATACATATTATTTTTACATTGCAATTCAAATTAAATGCCTAGTCAATTCATTTGATGCCTATATTTGTAAAACCACAGAAACCCCTAAGTATATAATACTCAATTAAAATGAAGTGTGTTGAAATATCGAAATTCATAGGAATTTTAGCATATAGCCAATGATTAAGTTATAATTAGGAAAGTTTCATAAGGATATTCGTTTCAATTAATAAAAAAAATGTAAATGGTTTCTCCTTTTCGAAGTGTTGAAATCATTTATTTATTTAGGTTTAAATTATGACTGGGTTTAGCCGTTCTTCATTATACTCATATTAAATGGAAAATGATTTCATTAACGAATTGTAGTTGTACTTACATAAACGCATTAACAGTAAAAAGTACTTCTAAAGAGAAAAATTTGAGATCTCTCGACAGTAGCTTGCTTTTTAACTGAAATTGTAATCAGTACTAGTTTTACCTCGTGAATCTGGTTACTAGTAGTTTAGACTAGTTCTATCAGTTTAAAGTCTTACAAGAAGGTACTTTCAATACAAAACAATAGTTTTTTTTTTAACTGCTTTAACATTCCGTTCCACGGAGCCCTGCATCACGGGGCTCCTATTTCTGAATGGTTTAAAAAAACAAAACCTGCTGCTTAGGCCTTAAATTTCCACACTTTTCTATTACTCGACAGTCTACCTACATACAAGACATTACAGAGCACGCACTGCGCATGTTTCTTTTTCTTCTTGGCAATGTTTTTGCTATGTTTGCTTTTGTTTTCTATGCAATCCGGATGATGGCGCACTTGCATAGCTTGGGGATAGTGATCGCGATGCATGCATTAGACATGCGTGCTTGTATTCCAGCGAAAGATATGATGTGCTAAGTTGGTGATATTAATTTGTTTTGTAGACAGTGCAAATACTTGGTGATTTTGGTTAATAGCAATTCTATTAAGTCCATCAAAATATTGGCCTCTTTTGTTGCTACGCTTTTAAAATAGGCAATGTGTCGAAACTTAGTAAGTACAATTTTTACCGAGTTCTGACGTAAGCAACGCGACGTGTCAAGTTAATTACTTTGTAGATATTAGTTCATACAAAAGAAAAAATGCGTGTCTATTATTTTTTTAAAGGCTAAATGCCGAATTTATTAGTATTGCAATTTATTGATGCTGTCAAACTGCCTAATATCGCCGTAAAGTAAAAATCTTTAATGCCTTTGTCAAACTGACAGACGAACCGAATGCGTGGCGTAGCGTTTTTGTTTGTAATGTATGGAACTGTTTGAAGCCTGTCACATAGAGTATCGGATCGCTTTCGCATTTTTATATGACATGATTCGGTTCGGTTCGCTATCGCCTGTCTGTTTGACAAAGGCCTAAACGATAAATTTCAATTTAAAGGGAGAAGCTAAGTACAAAGTATTTTTAACTTGGATACGTATTAAACACGTATAAAAATTAGGTAAGTAATTATTATTATTTCCAAACTCAAAGTTTTGAAATCTCTGATAAGCCATGCATTTTTGTATCATCTTTAACAACTAATAGATGATACAAAATCTACACCATTGCGCCTCCATACACCACTTCCCTTATCAATTAGTCAGTGATAACCATCAACAAATGAATATGTTAATCAGTGATTATAAAAAGTGCTCCATCTGGCAATGATGCCGGAATGAACGCTGTTAAGCAAATGAGTTGCTTTCTCGACTTGCATAGCTAATTAGTTTATAACTTGTACTGATTTGTGTACATACTTGAATATTTATTTACTCGAGACTTTGTTCATTAAATTGTGTGGAGCATACCGAATATGATTCAACGGCGATGATGATGGTAGATCTCAAACAGCTTTGCAGTTTTACAAATAAGTATGAACTATTAAGAAGAACTGCTCCAAGGATGAGCTACGAAAATACATGTTTAATCATTTCTTAAACAGGAAATAATAGACTTTATTTATGTCTATGAATATATTTATGAGAATATTGAGATTTTTCTTAGAGGAGAAAAATAACATCAAAATACTATCTTAAAACTATTTAAAAATGAATCGACCTATTTATAAATCTCTTTACATTTATGATGCCCTGGTAAAAGTAGTAACTTAATGGCAAAACATAATTATTTTGTATCTAAACGCACACTTCAGATAATCTTATCAAATAATGCCCAATCGACCAAAATTATCAAGAAATGATAACAGTTTATCATTATTTCTAATGATGATTGTTTGAAAGAATCTTTCGCACATTTATGCCATCCTAGTCCATTAAATAAATTATGTTAATGTAATTATTTGTTATTAATTACTTTTTGTTATGATTTTAATAATAATAATCTTTAAGTATAAATACACATATTTGCGAAAGTACCTAAATGTTGTGTTTGTTAAAGGTATGTATTTTTAAACACATTTTTCCCACATCGTTAATTTAATTTTACTTATAGGTACCTACGTATTTTTAACTTTTTATACTTCAAAGAATACATACGTTTCGAAACGTAGTTTCGCAAAAATGCATACGTACATGGATACGTCTTTTTCCTAAAGTGTCTTTTTTATTTATTTTTCTATTTACCAATTTAATGTCCTATATAACATCTCTTATAAAATCATGATACCCTAGTAACTTAGTAATTAATATATTTATGACTGAAATCAATTAATTAGCTTGCTAATTGACTTAATTGTTATCTATTTTTAATAAGGACAAACTACTTATCGCTCCGCATTGTAATAATTTGATAAATAATAATCGTTCTTTATTGATATATGATGTTTTTGGTTACTTCAGGGTAATGCATTTTTTTAAATCTAAAACTAGCTGTTGCCCGTGTTATCAACCCCGCTGCTCAGCTCCTATTGGTGATAGCGTGATGTTATATAGCCTATAGCCTTCCTCGATAAATGGACTATCCAACACAAAAGGATTTCTTCATTTCGAATCAGCAGTTCCTGAGATTTGCGCGTTCAAGCAAGCTAACTATTCTGCTTTATAATACGGGATACCTAAATGGGTTTGCTCTTAGCCACTTAAGGTGGAGTGTGCTCAGCCATAAGAAACAGGAACTCCTGCGGACCGCCATAACCCTGTTATAACTGAGATAGGCGGCTCTGGTGAGATCCGTTGCCCGGCGTGGATCGCTTGGAGGTATAAGATCCAAGGCAGTTTTTGATCTCCGGGATTCGTCGAGCTTCATTGTCTCAGCGCTTTTCCGGTGGTTGCCACTGTTGATGAAATGATTTTTATTTGTGCAGTTGTTTAAGTAGGTTGTCAACACTGTTAAGCCTGCTCATAAACACGACTCGCGAAGTTGGTCGAAGTTGACCGAATACGATAGTGTAGAAGGGCACTTCGCTTCGCTTCGTGCAACTTCGGTTCGCTTTGGGTGACTTCCATTTGTTGTCGGTTTTTGCGACCGAGTCAAAGGGCACAATGATGACACAGGCAACTTCACGAGTAGTGTAGTCACCTTCGGGACTTCGATCAACTTCGACGAGTACTTCGTCGAGGCAACTTCGCGAGTAGTGTAGAGCAGGCTTTACACGTCTTTGACGATGTTTCGTACCAGACTACAATGAAAAGAAGCAGCTCTTTTAAAGTCCAGATATTAAACATAAATCAGGTTATACGAGGACAGTGCAGGTTAGTGATTGAGATAGTCTTTTGAAGAAAGTAACTCACAGATTTGAGTGGACCTGTCCAGTCAGTGCGAGCATTTGTCAGTTATCCTGTTGATCATGTTGATTCTGGCTTTCAGGAGTTACAGTGGTTTGGAAATAGTGTGGTGGGATTGGAGCCTAATTTATAAAGCCTTATTTGCGTTGCATAATCATTACAGCCGCACACGGTGATCTTTCGGGTTTAGTCGCACTTGCCGAGGCTGGTCTGTGGATGGGTGATCATCTGTCATAGCAAGTTTCCTCCGTGCCTCGGAAAGCTCGTAAAGCCGTTGGTCCCGGCTGTCATTTGTAGATCTTTGACAGTCGTTACTGTTAGTCATAAGTTCTAAAGTCTGACAACCAGTCTTACCGTGGGCTATCGTACTAGTATTTCCCAGTTACTTGGTTGTGGAGATCTGATAGGCAGTCGCTCTATGTAAAATGCTGATATCCAGCTGTATCTGGTTCGACTGGAAGCCGACCCCAATATAGTTGGGAAAAGGCAGGTAAATTGGCGTAAATTGCGTCCCAAAACTACGTAGGTAGGACGCAATCGTCAGGCACTGTGTTGCTACGGTTAAGGCTTGTACGTCATAGGATTTAACCTCTGTATTTGACCGCATGTGGTCAATTTATCAGTTGTTATCAGCAACAAAGTTAATTGCCGAAGTCCGTCCCAGCAGTTTCCCCATTTAGTTAAAATGAATTAATTTGAATTTGATAACATTTTCCTTAGTTTCAACTGAGTTTGCCTTTAAAATAGAATTAATTACAGTTAGGAACTACCTTTTAAAATAAATTAATAACGGATGGGGAAATAGGGTTCCCGGAATTTGGTCACGAACGGGAAAATTTTGTCAGCCAAGCCTTTATTTGACTAAGTATTAAAATAATTACTCTGGAGCCTAAATTAGGAAATCATTTATAATACTTTGTGTTATAAAAGGCACGTCCATATTGTCGATATTATGGGCTTGCGGATATGTGTAGCTCGCCGTCCGATCGAGGACCAGGGGTGGTATTATAACGTCTAAGCCCCTTCGTACACAAGGCGACGCAAGTCTCCGATACCTTACGATTTTGGTATTCAATGACGCGTGCTTGTGTTCGAACCACTATGGGTTTGTATTGCGATAGCCGCTTGGATACCGAAGTCGTAAGGTATCGGAAATTTGAGTCGCCTTGTGTACGAAGGGCCTTAAAACCAGGCTTGTTCCGGCGAGTGAAAGTGACAGAGCTATACAAGTCATCTAGCGCCATCTCGTTCACTTACTGGAACAAGCCTGGTTTTAAGACGTTGTAATACCCCCCCCAGGTAGCAGGTGGTAGCGAGAGTAGTTCCGCTGAGGGAAAGAGACAGAGCTATACAAGTCGTCTAGCGCCATCGCGTTCACTCAGCGGAACTACTGTCGCTTTAAGACGTCATGGTAGACCCCCTGACCTAGTTCGAACAAATACTAAAATCAGGATTAAATAAAACCCAACTTGCACTTGGCTTGTTTTCTCAGTCTTGCCCCACTCTAGGATTTTTTCCTGTCAATTAAAACTCACATACACATATTAGACCAGTATGATATTAAGTATTAACCAACTTTTAGTCATGGGACTTTACCCATGGCGCGATGCGATATCGAATTGCATCGATTGACGATATCGGTCAGATATCACACAAGCGTCCGGCCGAAGAAAATGTATGGACAATCGCTAGTCTAGTATTTGCTAATGGAATCGCACAGATTGACGATATCGCTCACAGATCTCCTCGATATCGAATTGCATGACAATGCTATCCTAATGACAATGCACATGATTCTCTGTTCAAAATTCGATTGCGCAACTACTCTTCACTGTCGATATCTTTTGTCTTTGGCTTGCAGCGCCTTTATGTCGTAGTAGTAAGGTGGATTTTTCAAGTGCACGGTCGAATTGCATTGAATCACTCCGTCAGTAAATACGTGCGACTTAAATCGGCAATCGACTCGATATCGCACGAATCGCGTCGCGTCGCGTCGCGCCATGAGTAAAGTCCCTAAAACTCACATACACATGCTAGATTCGTCTGATATTAGGTATTAACCAACTTTTAGTAATTAAGAGAACCGGCAAAATATTTTCCGGAGTTGTTCTCTAAATGACTCAAAAACCCAGTTAGGTTAGATTAGTTAATAATTAATAGTCTAACAATAGGTTCTAATAAAAATTCTCCGTATTTGCGTAATACTTGATACAATAGAAAACTAAATTACATAATTTATGAAACCTAAATTTAATGATGAAATAACCTTGAAAAACTAATGGCTTTTTTATTTAGTTTGTAATCCACTGTGTTTCTTTAGTTGCTCTTTACGTTCCAGGGACACGATCACTCTTTCGACAGTGCTGCGATCCCAAAATAGTAAATACTAATGTATTATAAAGGCAAAAGCGTGGATGGATAATAATGGTTACCTACTCAAAAGAAGCGTACCTACCGCCGTGTCAATTATACGGGGCCCCTAAGTGTCAAGGGCCCCCGACGATTAGAATAAAAATAAAAACTCAAAATGTTGCTCTTAAAAGAAAATAGATCGCTGCCATAAAGATTATTAATCGAACTCCTAACATAGCTCAATTCTCAAAAAGGCTATATCTAGTTGTCATAAACGAGCTATACGATTAGTCGATCAACATTCTCATTTTTTAGCTCCTTTCAAAATTCTCTTAATGACATCAGTAATAGCATTGTATAGCACACGAGTCAGGATGCTTTTATTGTCTTTATTCTGCAAAACTATACACTTAGATTAGAAGGGCCCCAAACGAATTTTGATACGGTGCCCCTTTTGGCGTAGCTACGTCACTGCTACTCAATCACGTCGGAACAGCTTAACACGTCTTGATCAGACTCAGATATTTGTATAGTCTGGAATAACATCTCATCATCATCATCAGCCTATAATGTTCCCACTGCTGGGACACAGCCCTACACTCTATGAGAGGTAGCGGGCCATAATCCACCACGCAGGCCCAGTGCTGCTTGGTAAATGATGTCACATGTCTTCGAAGCTTTTGGTTTTAGGACATCGGTTCCCTCACAATGTTTTCCTTCACGGTTTTGAGAACACTTTAAATCTAGGATACCATTTATCCATATTGCATTCCCGTGGGAAAATTTTCGAGTAACACGGGCAAAGTCGCTGGAAACAGCGAGTTGTAGGTTTTAAAACGACCTAAGTACGGATAAAACTTTGTTTTTTTTTAATTAACTTAAAAATAAATATGGGTTTGTCCATATTTTCTGAAATCCTCATTAGGTAAACAGTGTTTGTGTGTTACTAGCTACCTATTAATACATAATTATAAATAAGTGAATCAGGGTCGAAAAGAATAATACATTTCAAAATAAGTGCGGAAAATTATATTAATAAAAAAAAACTTTTAGAAAAAAAGGGAACCGACTTCAAAACCAAACACAAAAAAAAAACTATAAAATAACTTTTCTTTCGGAAGTCGGTGGCTTTGTTTTTTTTTATTTCATTGACATAATTGGCCACCGACTTCCGAAAGAAAAGTTATTTTATAGTTTTTTTTGTGTTTGGTTTTGAAGTCGGTTCCCTTTTTTTCAAAAAGTTTTTTTTATTTTTTTTTTTAGTTGAGATAATCAGCAACTAAAATCTTCATAAAATCGGCGTCTTTGAAAATCTACAATCCTATTAAGCAAAACGAGTCTATGTGAGCAACTTCACGAGATATCCATTATTGTTATATATTAAAACCTTCCCCAGAATGTAACAAACACTTTTATGAAAACTGCATCAAAATCGGTTCAGCCAAACGCGAGATAATTGCGGACAAACATGCAATCGTCTTTTTACTTTTTTTTTGAAGTCGGTTAAAAAGAAATAAAAAAACTTTATTCCCCGGCATCGTGGCCCATAGGGTACTTACATCATAATCCACCACGCGGGCCCAGTGCGGGTTGGTGGATGTCACATGTCTTCGAATTTTTGGTTCTAGGACATGCCGGTTTCCTCACGATGTTATCCTTCACCGTTTTGAGAGCAGTGGTGATGAAATAAATTACACAATGTAATGCGCCTGGCGGGGTTCGAACCCACGTCCTACAACTCGTAAGTCGGAACCGATGCCACTGGGCCACCACTACTCACTACCAAGGGCTTGCGGAAGGCGAATAGGGTGACTAGCCGTCCGATCATGAATCCAACAGCACCTCAAAGAGCTGTCGGCAATCTGACAGTCAGGGTCGCGGGACTGTCTCATCAAGTAACTGTGACCCTGGAACGTAAAAGGCTATTGAAGGACACCGTGGATTTTAGTCAGTAAGTACAAGTCTGACAGTCCCTCCCGTACCACCCTAGATGGGATAAGACTCATTTGATGATTTTACCGCAAAAAAAAAGGCCTCACCAAAGCCGCCTGGTTCGAGACAGCGCAATGTCAGAGTCAGTTTTTCCTGTGTCTATGTCCAATGCCATATCAGAGAAGTCAAGCTACCGCCTCTGTGAACACAACAGTGTTCCCAGAAGAGGCCGTTTGACTCTTACACCAACCATAAAGAAGATTAGGAGAATTCTCTATGGAATCTAACTGTCTTCTGTATTTCTAACCGTTGATCACCCATGTTTTCATTTTCCAATCATCTAAAAGGCATTTATCTTTCATAAACACATTAATAATGGCAACATTATTATTACATACACTTCCTCAATCGTCTTACACTTGCATATAACATAGTATACTCCCACGACCACAAAACACGTGTCTCTCACAGTTACATAACCCCATTCGGGCAACCTTCTCAAGTTACGACCACCTAACTTGACCCAACCACGTTGAACAACACTTTACACAAGCCATACTTGCCCAAGGTCATCTTACACTGGCCCAAACACTAATGTAGAATGATCTTGGCAGTAACGGAGTACCGTTGCACTGCGATGATATTAGCAAAGCCTTGTGACCCAGATATCTGTACCGTTACCGGACGTCGAACCTGCACCCCAAGTGTGACATTTATGCGGATGGAATTAAGGCAGGTCGGTCTGACGTAGAGTCTATAATTCTAGACGATGGCTGCAAAAAGGTGTACAGTTATGATTGGTAGTTTCGCGTTTGATTGTTTTGGATAACGTTTTGAGTGTTGTTAAGGAGCGGTTTCAAAAATTTGAAATAGTATTCTTAAAAAAAAATGGAGGCAAAGACAATTTTTGTCTGCAGTCATTTGTGACAGAATACAATAAGGTTTACATGCTGCTCAGGAGTATTAACGATGGACTGAAAGAATGTAGGTCATTGGGTTGTTATGTTACCACTCTAAAGAATGTATACAAAAACCATCTTTAGAGAGAAGCCATTTGGTCTGCAGGTCCAGAAAATTGCCTGGATAATATAAAAAATGAAAAACTTCAAAAAGTAAACAAGGAGAATCTGAACATCGAAAGGAAAGAATAGTGGAATTGGTCGAAAAAAGGAACCCAGGGGCTGGAACGCAAAGGGTGACAGCCTTCTGTCACACAGGGTAGTTGTCATCAGTATGATTCTGACAAGTAGCTTTTGCTCTACTTGATGGCAGGACTTTCGTTATGTACAGGATAGTCACTAAACTTCCTAATTTTCCTCAATCTTTTTTCTATTTCTTTCTTCTCGTGCCGATGACTTTTTTAGCCCAACAGTAGAACAGCTCTGTTACTTGCCTAATTTAAGTACTGAAGGTTAATGGGCGACTCGCTGTCCGATCATGGACCATACCCGGGCCGACGGCGCGTTGTGTTCCACGCGCTGCTTAAAGAATGTCAGCACAATGACGGGGCCTCCGTTTGAGGGCCAAAGCCTGCCGGGGTTGCGAGACTTAAATATTACTTTGACCCCAGAATGTAAGGGGTAATGAAGGACACTGTGGATTTTAGTCAGTACAAGTCTGACAGTATTCTGCCCTGCCCTGGGTAGGAGGACTCATTTGATGATTTTACCACGATAAAAAAAAAGTGCTGAAGGTCTTGGTCTTGCAGCGAAGATCCTTTAATGATTCATCTCCGGGTCTAATCAAGAAGATACAGTTTTGTAACCCCCTCTAACAATCAATTTCAAGAAGCCTTATGCCTCATGCATCAACACAGTGCAGATAAATGATGCTAATGCACAATTATCAAGCTACAAAAACCTGACTCATCAAGGAAATACCACACATCCTCCACACCGTTATATGACCTCAATCAAAGCAATTTTAACAGCCAAAATCCAAAAAAGGTTTTATGTAATTTTAGCTTTATTAAAATTTGGGTCAACCAAACTGGATGCGTCAACGAATTTTGTCCCGTTATACACAGTTTGACACACTGGGCTTAATGATATAACTGTATCTGAAACGTTTACTTATTTGATAAATTATTGTGTTATTTTTTGCACAGTGCTCAAAGGCTTAGTTAAAGAGGATATAATGAGGGATTCAAATAATTTATTTTGTATGTACCTACACTTGTACAGACAGCTTTTATTGTGAGGTAATAAATGATTTAATAAAATTATATGTGTGTTTGTAATCGTTTGACGATTCTCAGAAATTATTTTTTATTAAAGAGATTTCAATTTGATGTAAAAGGTTTTTTTATTTTATTTTAATATCTCCTCAGTATAAGTAACGTTTGTTTTTATAGGTGTATCACAAAAAATCTGTAAAACAAACAGTTAAATCCTACATATTTTAAGTTAATTAAATCCCCGGAATCTTCACATTTATAGACAAAGATTTTGCATTGTTCCATATTTGATTTCCACAAATCCTTTTTTTATCGAAATCTTTCTCTTATAACTTTTGTGTCGGTCTTTATAATAATATTATAAGGTACAATTAAATTATTTTTGGGCGTGGCAGCGCTCGATTTGAGAGCCTTTACTTAGCGGAAGCAGGAAATGCTTCAGAAAATGGTTAGTCGGTTAGTCATTCAAAATTTTGTGGGAACACCTCTCTCCCTTTTACCATTAAAGTGTTCATTTGACTTTGACATTGTTTTACATTGAATAATATCTCTCCTAACACTATTATCAGACCAAACGCGCCGAGCTGCGACGTGTTCGTACGACCTAGACATTGTGTCCTACCACCAGCTATAATGGTGAACGAAAAGTCAAAAATACATTGGATTGGATTGACATAAGCTATAGAATATTTATGACTCATTGACAATGTTTACAGAAAAGTTAAAACTGCTGCGTTGGATTGACATTAGGTATCGAAAAGTTATGACCTGTTGACAGTTGCTATAGAAAAGTAACACTTATAGGATTGACATTATCTATCGAAAAGTTATGTCATATTGACAGTCATTAAAAGAGATATAAAACAAACAAAATGAAAAATAAAGAAAATCAAAACGCTTCTTGATCGTGATGATGATATACATTCATATAATAATTATATCCTTGAATCGTCGACCAGAACTTTACCATACAAGTATCTTGTCGAATGTTCAACGCAAGTCAAATCCATATATTCATGCCAGCTACTGTTATAGGCTAAGTTATAATAATAAATATTGATAAACTCCACCTCATGTACCGAAGTCCCGTTGCCGTCCAGATATAGCTGCTACATATTAGGTTACGATCACAATCGTTCAGTAATAGTCTCCTATATACAGTCCTGAGGTCGCCCTGCCTGTAATTAGCTTACAGCTAAAGAAAATATATCGCCATGTTGGTTCAGATCCGCAAACACTTCCAGTAAACCGATAATACTGTGTCTGACTGATATAGAAACTGACTGGAATGGACTTGAGTAAACTTCTTCATCTTTTTCATAACACTAGCACTTCGCCAGTACGTCCACAAGAATTGAGATTTCCTACTCCCGGCGAACCTCTTTATGGAGTAGTTTTGGAAAATCTAAATAAATATGCAAAAAGTTGACACCTAGAAGCTGTCGTAATGAAGTTTCATACAAACTATCAACTCCAAAAACAACCCTTTAGGGGTCAAATTTCTCAAAATCTTAGTGAACATCTACGGCCTAAAAAGAAGCCCCATGCAAAATTTGAAACTCTTAGCACTTACAGTTTCTGAGAATTCGTGATGAGTGTGTGAGTTTAGTGACCTTTCGCTTTTAATATGTATAGATAGGTAGTATAAAACAGTTTTAAGTCTGTCTGTACACGCAAAGTTTCCGAACAACTGCACCAAATTGGATAATTATGTTCTTCGTTTGTTTTCAGGGTAAGGCAATGCATGGCGTACGGCGCAAGCGGACGGAACGTCCAAGGGGGCGGCAAATCTAAATAAACAATAAGAAAATAACGTCAACAAGATAATAACGAGAATAATGATAAGAAATAAATAATTAATCCTTTTTTCTACGGGCGGCAAAACGGGATATTTATTTAGTGAGTATTGGAGAACCTCAAAAAACCTCTGAAAGATCAACAAAAAATTTTTCGAAGTATTTTTATTTGTTAAACGTAAATTCTCAAAGATATAAAACTAACCACATATGGCAGTGACATCACTGAAGAGTAGAGGGGTTAGTTTTCTCCGAATCTTACCGTAAATATGTGCTAGAAACAGAATATTGAAAATTCAGCAATATTACTCTTCAAAACGTTACTCACGGAACTAAAACACAAACAAGAAACAGCTAACCAACACCTTTTACGCCATTAACACAAGAAAAGGCCCTCCTTTCAGACATACCACATCTAGCACACACGGATCTTCATAATAAACTCGTGGACAGTTATCTCACCATCCCAGTTCTCAGAGCAACTATATCAGGATGTAACTGTGAGGTTCCTCGTTAACGAACTGTATGTGGGTCACCCGTTACTGATAGCTGCAAGTTATGGTGGACGGTGGTTAGGGCGGGCCTGGTAAACGATGCTGGGTAATTACTGGGTGGGCTACGTTGGTTTGTGTTGTGGATAAGGTGGACAAAGTTGTCTTGTTGTGCTCTGGAGTATAGCGTTGTCAGCTTAGAGAAGAGAGGCATTTGATTGAAAATTTTAATAGGCTTTAAAGCTATTGTCAAACAGACAGGCGTGGCGAACGCGAAGCGATGCGTTTTTGTTTGTAATGTATGGAATTGTTTGAAGCCCGTCACATAGACTATCGGATCGCTTTCGCTTTTCTATGTGACTGGATTCAAACAATTCCATACATTACAAATAAAAACGCTTCAAATCGCATTCGCTTTGCCTGTCTCTTTGACAATAGCTTAAGGGAGTGGACGACTATAGAAACGATGTATGAATTGTGTCAGGAATGACTTCAGAAAAATACAGTAAATGATAGCGTGATAGGAAAGTGGAAGAGAATAACATTTTGCAGCTACCCGAAGAAAAAAGGGACAAAAAAGGAAGATGAAATAGCGATAGTTGGGCGCGCGTTCCCGGGTTCAATTTCCAAAATAATAATATAGAAATAGAATATTAAATAATAATTCAGATTAAGGTATAAGCACGAATGAAAATCAAAATCCATAATTCAAAATAGGCTGATTTATCAACACTTTGTAAACTATAGTGATTTCCCGATAAGATTTTATTGCATCTCTAGTTATCCAGACGGTAACCTACCTTCATAAACAATGCTGTACAATAATACGCGATTCATCCATCAAATAAAAAACAAAACACAACCAACAAAGTTCGTACATAACAAATGACATATCAACATGGTCTGAATAAATGATACACGACAGTTTCTCGGTGAGGGCTCAAAAGCTGTATGTGGGCCAACCGTTAGGAGTGTTCGTATGTGCGTGTGCGCAGTTGTATGTCGTTTGTTTTGATTTTGTATGGAGTTTTGATGACTGGAGATACAGGGAATCAATAAACATACATCCTACTAATATTATAAAGGCGAAAGTTTGTAAGTATGGATGTATGGATGTATGGATGTTTGTTACTCTTTCACGCAAAAACCACTGAACGGATTTGGCTAAAATTTGGTATACAGATAGTTTATAACCTGGATTAACACATAGGATAGTTTTTATCCCGATTTTATGTTCCCGTGGGATAATTTTCGAGTTGCAGCGGGTGAAACCGCTGGCAACAGCTAGTAGATACAATAAATTGACGGCATGATTGGCGCAGTGCTTGAAAAATCGACTGCTGTGCATCGTGATGCAAGTTCCCTTCACTGAAAAAATATGCGTAGTGTTTTTATCTGTGAATTTAAATGTTGCACAGACGATACTGGATTTTTTTAGCGTGAAGGAAAGTTTAAAAAAAACATTCGCAGAACATACGCAGGATCTTTACGCTAATACTAAAAAAATGCTTTACGACCTGTTTTCATACATAAACATTAAAAAAAATACATTAAAATTGGTCCAGTAGTTTCGGAGGAGTGTAACCACAAACACCGTGAAACAATATTTTTATATCATAATGTATAATTGTTCCTTTAAAATATCGATAATCGGAAACTAAGCACACTTTATATTAGATTACTAGTTTTTGCCCGCGACTTCACTCGCGTAGTCAGTCGAAAATCTAAGAAGATTTATACAAACTTTCATCTCCTATTTTATCCCCTTGGCGGTAGAATTGATAAAAATCCTTTCTTAGCGGATGCCTACGTCATAACATCTACCTGCATGCCAAATTTCAGCCCGATCCGTCCAGTGGTTTGGGCTGTGCGTTGATAGATCACTAAGTCAGTCAGTCACCTTTGAGTTATATATATTTAGATGTAGTATGAGTTTGAATTTGTGCAAATAACGGGCCGTATTAGGCGGCCATCAAAAATAAATTCACGTAAAATTCCGCTATAAAGGTACAGGTTCAGTCGTTTTAAAATCCGGACAGCCACACACCCGATTCTGTATATCAAAGTGTGTCATCAAATGAATACATCAGCCACACCTTTTACCTTAACGACACAAACGGTCATAGCTACAGTAAACACTTTTATGAACAAAAAAATAGGCACATTGGGCATATGAGTTTATGTTAAAATAAATGTCCGATCACTACGGATAACAAGAAAAAATTAATAACCTTGTTTATTAAAAAATTAAGCAGAAATTAACAGGACAAAAAAAAGCCTAGGCAAAAGGCGTTTATGGGCATTTATCGGGCGTTTATTCAATGCCCGTAATATGTCCGAGGTATAAACCCGTCTCTAGTCATATCATAATTAGAATGCACTGTTCTTACTGCTGCTGGGGCAAGCATCGTCTTTGTACGAGTATGGAGTGACACCATGCGAGTTAAGGGGTCACGAGACTATCTAAGCAGGACACCAACAGCCCTGGAACGCAAAGGACATGTGAAGGAACAGGGTGGTTTTTAGTCGGTAACAGTCTGATAGTCTCTTCTGTTCATACAGAGCGGGGGACTCATGGAGGTCTAGGAATAAGATGAATGTATTGTGTGAGGAATATCATGAATGAAAAAGGAATAAATGATGCTTTGACAGAAGAGGAAAGAAGATGATTCACCTGTTAATGATACTGACTACCACCAACAGATTAGAGCATGGGCTACAGTCCCGCCTGAATCACCAGCGTCAGACCTTCCAACTACTGACGAATTCATGAATGTTGTCAGGAGGCTGCCCCTTATCAAATCATCAGGTGAAGATAAAATATCCAATCGTATGATAAAAGAAGCGTGTAAAACAGCGGCCGACGCGATATTAACTGTTTACAACCGGTGTATTGCTGAAGGTGTTTTTCCTCGTATATGGAGACATGGCTTTATACGAATAATACCTAAAAGCGGCGACAAGCCACCAGATGACCCTAAGTCTTACCGGCCCATAACATTATTACCATCTTTGGGAAAACTCTTGGAGCGTCTTATCGTCCCACGATTGTTACCGGACGGACCCAAATTCCATAAAAATCAATTCGGTTTTACTGTCGGCAAATCAACCGTTGACGCGGCACTTTCTGTTAGAAAAATGGTTAATACCTCCGAGCACAAGTACGTAGTAGGAATCTTTCTAGACATTTCCGGGGCTTTTGATAACGCATGGTGGCCAATGCTACTACTTAAGATAAAAGCTCGTGGTTGCTATAAAAATATATTTAATCTTCTTTATTCGTACTTTTCTAATGGATCCGCTAAACTTAAACTCGGACATCATTCCGTATCGAAAGCTCTTACCATGGGCTGTCCTCAAGGTTCGGTTATCGGTCCTCATTTATGGAATCTAGGCTTCGATGATTTCCTCGCGATTCCTCTTCCAAGTGGTTGTTCTTTAACTGGTTATGCGGACGATGGCCTTCTGCTCATTCAGTCGAGTACTCGTGCTGGACTCGAGAATTTGGCTGACACTTGCCTACGATTAATATCTCAGTGGGGCGATCGAAACCGCCTGACCTTTGCACCACAAAAAACCTATCAACTCATTTTAAAGGGTGACCTTAAATCGTGGCCTAGTATTAAATTCAATAATGTTCCCGTTAAGAGAAAACAATCGGTGTGCTATCTTGGTTTGGTCTTAGAGAGGAATTTCACATTCATAGAACATATAAAAACGGTTGGTGAAAAAGCTAAAAATAACTTTTATGCCCTAACGAGAATATCTAAATCTACTTGGGGTTTGTCATTTTTAACCTTAAAAACTATTTATGGGGCTACTTACTTGGGCTGTGTGTGCTACGGGGCACCTGTTTGGGCCGATAGAGCCACCATAGGTGCGGCACGACGTAAATTGCTTCAAAGTCAGCGCTTGGCTTTGTTATTCTTAAGTAAAGCGTATAGGACCGTCAGTACTGAAGCTTTACCGGTGCTTGCTGGTGTTCTACCAGTAGATCTTGAAGTGCAACGACGCGCTGCAATGTACTTTTCCGCACGGGAGACCACTGACGCTGATTTTCTACCGCAACGTGACCGTGATAAGATATCTCGATTATTCAAACCCCAGAGCGACGTCTGGGAGGATCTTTTATCCGAATGGCAAAATAGGTGGGATAATTCTATCAAGGGACGGCACCTCTACCAGTTCTTTCCATCCGTTCGTGAGCGGCTGGCTAGGACGTGGCTGGAGGTGGATCACTGTGTTGCCCAATTTCTCACCGGACATGGTAACTTTAAAAGTAAATTGTTTTCCTTCAAGCTTGTTCCCTCGCCTTTTTGTCAATGTTCGACACCTGACTGTGAATATGAACAATCAGCACATCATATTCTTTGGGAGTGTATTCTTTGGCAAAACGAACGCAATATTATGTTGGATGCTGTTCAGACTACATCTGGAGTCATTTATTATACGGACCTTGTCGAAACTCGAACAAACTTCCGTGCGTTCAAGCGTTTTTGCCATACCTATTATTGGAATCAAATATAGCAGCTCACAATTTAGGACCCATTAATATTAGTAGTCATTTTTACCCGTGGTGCTAGGCAACTGGGCTTCTCCCAGTTGTAATGTCCCTTTGTGCCTAATTGGCCTTGTTTTGTTCTGTCTCCTGCTTGCATGGAGGGAAGTGGAAACATATTTTTCCTACTCCTCCACTATTCTTTTCTGATTAATTTCGTGCAGGATCCAAGACAGGTAAATTCATTCTCCGGGACACGTCGAGACTTCATTGTCTCGGCGCTTTTCTGGTGGTTGCCACTGTTGATTCTGGCTTTCAGGAGTTGCAGTGGTTTGGGAATAGTGTGGTGGGTTTGTCCCAAATAAAAAAAAAAAAAAAAAAGAGGAAAGAAGAAGAAAACGTGTTACACCGACCCCAGTTATAATGAGGTAATGGCAGACAGATGGTGAATAACTGAAAGTCAACAACTGAGGACATGCCAGATTCATAATTTTGAGAGCAACCCCGCCCAGGTTCAAATTAATAATAACTGTCCATATTGTCCCAATGAAAGCACAAACTGTCCATATTGTCCCAATAGTACTTTCATCTACCGGTATAATACCAAAATCACTCATACAAAGCCTTAACACCCTACACATGCCTTCGAACACATTATACATGCTCCAAAAGGCCACAATTCTCAACACCTGCCGAATCACCCGCAAGTTTCTGACTTCCACTACATTATCATCTACTTTTTCTATTCAAATTGACCCCCCTTACATCCCTGGCTCCGGCCCGCGTGTAAGGTCACATTCTCTCGAAAGAGAAGGAAAACAAAGAACACCATATTATAATAATAATAATAATATTCCACAACCACCACACAACGCAATCTAGTCCCAAGCTAAGCAGAGCTTGTGTTATGGGTACTAGACAACTGATAAACATACTTAAATATATTTCTAAATACATACATATTATAGATAAATTACACCCAGAGACAGAACAAATGATCGTGCTCATCACACAAACATTTGTCCTGGGTGGGAATCGAACCCACGACCTCCGGCATAGCAGTCAGGGTCACTAACCACTAGACCAACAGGCCAGTCATAGATGAACGTATTGTGTGAGGAATACCATTAAAGAAAAAGGAATAAATGATGCTTTGACAGAAGAGGAAAGAAGAAGAAAACGTGTTACACCGACCCCAGTTATAATGAGGTAATGGCAGACAGATGGTGAATAACTGAAAGTCAACAACTGAGGACATGCCAGATTCATAATTTTGAGAGCAACCCCGCCCAGGTTCAAATTCACAACCAAACAGTCATACAATATGATATTTGATAGAACACGTCAGGGTCATCGCCAACAGATTATTTTTAGCTCATAACCTATGAATAACTCCAACCATCTGACCTTAGCAAGGCTTTCTATTCAACTGCGAAACTAAACAAGTTTGTCTACCGTCATAACTAAGTTCCGTGAGTCACTGAGTCACTGAGTTCCGTGACGAACTGGGTTAAGAGACCCTAGAGACTTATCAGTTTTGCAGTGTAAAACTGATAAGTTGGTTCAGCATACAAGACGGCACGGTTGGCGCTGCGGGTCGCAATTTCGGTTCCCTGCACGGAACAAATACATATTTGTATGATCTACAAGTACTTTTTTTAAACTTTATGTACAAACTCGTACAAAGACGGACTTAATGCCATAGGCATTCTCTAACAGTCTACCTTAGGGTGATGCAGAGAAAAGAATAAGTAGGTAAGTAGGTAAGGTAGGCTAATTGTTCCGGGTCTGGGTGTTTGTGTATGTGATTTTCTATGTTTGTCATCCTCGATACATGAGAACCCTAGGTGTTACTTACCCTAGGTATAAGTTCAAATTTGAAGGGCAATGTTTTAAAAAAAAACTAAAATAATGTCTACAAAATGCTTTATAAAGCGATGCGCTCGCTCGAGATATTCAATATCTAACAAAACTCAAATCTAAAGAAGGTGGTGACTTCTAACTAAACGTTAACTAAAAACCAGATAACTTGACTCCGGGGTCGCGAGACACCGAGGTTGCGGAACTCCGGAGTCGCGGGACGTTCGTAGGTAACCGTGACCCCAAAATGTTTAGGTCTATTGAAGGGCACCGTGGATTTTAGTCAGTACGAGTCTGACAGTCCCTACCACCCTTCCTGAGTGGGAGGACTCATTTGATGATTTTACCACGTAAGGTTATTGAGGGTGACAAAAACCAAAAAAATAGCTTAGGCGCCGCAAATAATGATAAATGTTAGACGAAATAATTATTTGTCAAAACAACAGAATCTTTTATTAGAAGAATGTTGGAAGAGGAAGTCGGGTTTTTGACGGTTGTGACGCAATTTTATCTGCGCCTGCGTCGGTTGTTGCGTACGTAGTAAAGACCCACATAGAGAATGAATGAAAAAGATTTGTGAATGAATTTGCCTGTTGTAACATGAATCATGACGTTATGTAAAATAGTAGGCAATCCTTGAATTTATTGCTTAACATCGACATGAAATAACAGCATTTGTTACGAAGTATTGCTTGTTGATGCAGTACCCATATTTCGGCAGTTATATTTAATCGTAATGGATCCTTAAAGTGCGATGGGGTAGTCTAATTCTATCTACCAAGGCTTCAACTAAATTCCTGGTAACAAAACGCAATAAAAAACTACCTGTCACAGGAAACGAATCCAAGACCTCTCATGCTCAGTAGTCACGCTAGCCGACACAACAACGAGGCATTCTTGATTGTACTTACATAGAAAACTAGCTATTACCAGCTACTTTATCCGCTACAACTCGAAAATTATCCCATGCGAATCGGGATAAAAATTATCCTGTGTTAATCCAGGTTATAAACTATATGTGTACCAAATTTCCTCCAAATCCGTTCAGTAGTTTTTTGTGTGAAAGAGTAAGAAATATCAAAAGGGTAAGGATCCATCTTAAACTTTCGCATTTACAATATTAGAAAGGGATGAAGTCAAAAAGCTGATCAAAGTGATCATACACTACGTTTCACAAAACAATTACTATTTAAATACTATGTTGGCATGTGTCACGAGCTGTAATGTCAAGGTTAGAAGGCTGGTGCTCCTTAGAAACTGATGATTTGCATCTCATTTGAATGGAAGCTCGATCCAAACCTACTTGAGATGTTGCTGGAATATTGACTGGAGGGATGTACAAATACTATGAGGAAATACATCTAAAGAATCTGATGAAGACCATTAGAATCCGCTGGATAACACATTACTTAACGGCGACGGGGGGTTTATTATGCGGACGGCGATTAATAGGTGACTTGCCGTCCAAACATGGACCATGCCCGGGTCGACAAGGCGCGCCTCAAAGAGCTGTTAGCAATCTGACGGGTCCCCTTAGAGAGCCAAAGCCTACCGGGGTCGTGGAACTGTCTCATCAGGTCCATGGCCCTGGAACGTAAAGGGCTATTGAAGGACATCGTGTATTCCAGTCAGTACGAGTCTGACAGTCCCTCCCGTTCCGCCCTGAACTCATTCAGTAACTCGTACTCATTTGATGATTTTACCAAGATAAAAAGGGGGTCTACATTCGTCACCTTCGGTAGGTCCGCGCGGTTGAGCGGAGTATGCGAAGTAAATGTGATGGTGCTCCGCGCGGTGAGACGGAGAGAGAGACACAAGTCCTCGCGGACGGGCGGTGTACTTGTGTTAAAACCAATGAACCTAAAATTCGAGTGACATCCACCAACCCGCACTGGGCCTGCGTGGTGAATTATGGCCCACTCCCTCTCACAGAGACCTGGCCTGTGTCCCAACAGTGGGAGAATTTATAGATTGATTATGATGATAGAGGAGACCCCAGATATGCAAGTTATTTTAGAACGAGTGTAGCAAAGAGAATGTATTTTGTAGCTAAGAGGCAGGCAACTTTCGTAAGCACAGTTACGACCTCTGACCTAGAACTTGGTGTTTGAAATAATCTCGCGCTTAAATAACTACAAAGAGTCTGTGAACGGTAATTTTAATATTTTCACAAAAATAGAGTTAGTACCTCTATTTCGCGAACGTTTTACCTCAATGCTCATATTTCTGGTTCAAAAACATGGTATCAAAATGTCGATAGTTATAAGAGAATCAATGGATTATGGTTTTTGCAAGCTAGGGACAGCCCCTAATGTTAAAGAATTGATTGTCACAAAACTACAAACAATCTATCATATTTTTCATATCGTCTTCCATTCATCAGCAAATCAGTCCACCATCACCTGATCTGATCATCATTCTCCTGTCTTTATCCCAATGTATAATAAAGTATGATATTGGTGTAGCATATCTTCTTTTTTAACCGAATTAAAAAAAGGAAGTGTTGGAATGTTCGACCGGTATTTTTTTGAAGGCTAATCACAGATTAAAAAAAAAAAAAAAAACTTTAATTCTCTTTTAATCGTTATCTCATGAAATCACCTTTCCAGCTATTTGTTTTTTGTTTTTCCTCTAATCTTTTAACCATCTACATTGGTACTCAAAACTACTAACTCACATAGTCATCGGATTCTACCATTTATTCGCAACATTATTGTGCTGGCAACCCTACCATATCTAACCTTATCCTAAACAGTGATAGAAGAAAATGTCTGTTGGAGTTGTATGCCGCTAAGTATATGTTGTAAGATTGGCAATAAACTTGAGGAGGTCGGGCCCCGGCCGGTATGTAGGTCGACCGTTCGCCGCTGCGCCGACGCACCGAGCCCAACACACTATTCTGATGCGGATATTAACATTTATTTTGTTTGTTTTATTTAACGAGTTAGATTTTTTTTTAAATTTTAAATGGAATCTCAAAGGCGAGTATGGTAAAGAATAATGGTAAAAAGAAGCAGGGAAATAACAATTAACTTCAATTTTAAAAAAAGCGCATTAACGTTTCATTCAGCCTTGCCTAGAAAAGTAAAGATGTTATTAGCGATTTTGATCCAAATCTCTGAAGGTGAATTATAATAAAGTTCAAATCATCTAATTTCTCAAATTGAAATCCTTACATTTTTGGATAGCTTCCACAATTTCCGTGAACTATTAACGATTCATTTGAACAATCTGCAATTCATGGCTTAATTGACTATTAATTAATTTAAACTTAACTAAGATTAAATTACAAGATTTTATTGATGTAGGTATTCGTGATATCAAAGGTAAAATATTAACAAAACCTTTAGTAATTTTAACTCACACCACTTTCCTCTAAGAAAAAAGATCTTACGTACAGACAAAATGACGAACGTTTTTCAAATTCGCAAATATTTACAAAATGCGTCAGAGGAAGAGGGGAAATGGATAATTATGCGGTTAGAAGAAGGAAGGAAGATAATTTAAATTATCATAATTATAAAAAGAAGTTAGCCTACGTCACACAATGAGAACTTGCGTATTTCATGTTACTTATTACGTCTTCAAAAAACCACAGGATCTTAGAAATCATCATAGAGGCACAAAAAACTTAAAAAAAGAACAAAAAAAATTAAAAAAATTCATTTAATAAAATTACAGTGTTAAGTGTTGAAGATTAAGGATAACCAGGAGAGATTTCGGATATGATAACCTGCATTAAGAAACAGAAATTCTAGGTCTGCTGCAACATAAAAAATCTAGATATTTTTTTGTAAAACATAATTTTATTATTTATTTCAATAAGACATACAATTGCTATTACACTAGGTAATACCCAAGCTAACAAAAGTTGTCATAAATTACACTTCTCATCAAAAAAATCGAAACACCTCGCAGTTTATGATTTGATAAGGATTATCAGAAAAATGTGTATATTTAGGAATAAATGTAAAATGTCATTTAATAGTGAGTAGTATGAGGTTTTTAAATCCTAATGTTAATGTTCTAAATTCAAATTAAGTCTTCATAGGTTTCGTATTTTGTATAATGAGTAATTTTTACCCTGTATGGAATATGAAGGAAATGGGTAAAACAACACGCGTAAATGAAAAAAAAATGTAAGAAACGTTTATTTAATAACTTGTATTCCCTCCGCGAGCTCTTATTACTGCTTCCATACGGTTCTTCATCGATCGGATGAGAGTCACGATCACATGTTGTGGTATATTATCCCATTCCTATTGCAGCTGGCTAAGTGTTTCTGGGGCTGGATCTCTTGCTCGAATTCGTCTCTTTAATTCATCCCATAGATGTTCAATGGGATTCATGTCCGGGCTTCTTGCTGGCCATACCATAATGGAGATACCGACTTCGGTAAGATAATCTCGTACGACGCCCGCGGTGTGAGCTCTAGCATTGTCGTGCATGAATATGAAGTCGTTGCCAATAAAATGTGCATAGGGCATCACATGAGGTTCAAGACACTGTTCGATGTACCGATGAGAGTTTAGTGCAGGCAGCCGTGGCCCAGACACAAAGGCAAGTTCTGTCTTACCGTCGGCGCTGATTCCTCCCCAAACCGTCCACGAACCGCCACCATAGCTGACCTTTTCTTCAATGCAGCATTGTGCAAAGCGTTCTCCATCTCTTCTGTAGACCTTGTTCCTTCCGTCGTTACCATACAGCATAATTTTACACTCATCAGAAAACAGTACTTTGCTCCACTGAAGGTATGACCAAGTTAGGTGCTCGCGTGCAAAGTTAAGGCGCGCTCTTCGATGGTCTGCAGTTAATTTCGGCCCATTCGCTGGCTTATGCGGTGCCAATCCGCGTTCCTTCAACCTTCTTCTTATTGTAGAGTCACTTACAGCTACTCTTCGTACAACGCGAAGCTGCTGCTGCAGTTGAAAAGCGTTAAGGCGTCGATTTCGTAAAGAAGTTGTTACAATAAATCGATCATCTCGCTCAGAAGTGACCCGATTCCTGCCAGATCCTGAACGGCGCGTGAACGAACCAGTCTCCCGATAGCGTTTGTAGACTCTATGAACAGATGATAAGCTTAGATGCAATCTTGCAGCCACAACACGCTGACTAAGTCCAGAATCCAGCAATGCCACCACTTGGGCGGCTTCTGCGGGCGAAGTATCCATATGTTTTAGAAAAAAAAGTTTTTTCAGACGTCCCAAAGTCACAGTAAATGAAATAAGAAACAGAAAGTTTAAAGACAAGCGCTAATTTTTAGTTTTTAAACGAGAAACGTACTCCAACCCTAAATACACATTTGTCTCAAAACAGTGATTAATTTCATTTATAGGATAAACAAATGAAATTATTTCGAATTTTGATTTTTTTCTTCTTACTGTAATGACCAAACTGCCAGCTACACAGTAATGTTTTTTTTTCATGGAATTAATTCTCTTTTGTAAAAAATTAGGACAAAAACAATAAAAACGAAAGTGTTTCGATTTTTTTGATGAGAAGTGTAGTTGTCTGCCCATAATCTCCAGAATACAGCCGCAAACCAACTTTTACGCATGAAACGACATTTTGACTATTTGAATACCATTTAACAGCTTTTCAAAGAATTAGAGTCTAGTGAATACGAATACAGTATCCCTAACTAGGCCAAGTCTTTATTAGTGGTTCCTTGAACTTAGTCAATATGAAAACTAGGTTTAAACCGAGCATTGTTCGTCGAATGTTCGCTATTGTGCTTTTTGCAGGCAATTTTCTATATTCGTGTGACTTTGTTTTACGATGTGTGTCGGGTTTGACGAGTTTATTTTCGGTTGTTGGTGTTTCTAATTATAGAAAGTGCTAATTATGTATTGATTATCTGGTAACTAGCTGTTTTTCGGCTCCGTTTGGTTGTAACGTGCTGTTATTAGCCTGCGATCTATCCAACATATTTTTTTATTTCGAACCAGTAATTCCTGAGATAAACGCGTTCAACTAAATACACAAAATTCATTCAGGTTTATAATATTAGTATTGATTTCGCAATTCCAACTATCTGTTTTATTTGTATTTATAAAGATCATAATAATGAAGTGAAATTAATAAGGTCTACTGCATATAATGGGACTCGTCACGAAATGGACGACCATGAAAATTTGTGCTATTCAAATATAATATTATGAAATACTGAAAGAATAAATATCAATTAAAATACAGAACTTCTTTATAGGATTCCAGAATTTTTACCAATTCTTTAAGAAAATCATTTCTATAGGATGTAGTACTAAAGGCAGATGGAATTAAGATACTCAATTAGGTTGGTAATTAGTTATAAACTGGAATTTAGCCTCCGGCAGACGTGTTGATATCAATTAAAATGAGATAACTGACGGATCTGACAAAAGTGTCGAAAGTAATGAAATTTTAAAATGTTATGAAATTTTATATTAAATGTTAATTATAAAATTGTAATGAATTAAAAAAAAGCATGAAAATGAAATAATAAACTTTAAATGAAAAGTCTAATTTTTTTATAATATAGAATTGCTTGATTAATCATAGTATGAATGTATTTATGTATATGTATAACGAACGTTTTAAAAGCATGTTAAGAATTTTATTAGGATGAAAAATAGAAATACTAATACAGTAATGAATTAAGTTTAACAAAATTAATAATGATATTTAATGCCAAAAAATAATTTTGAATGTAATTTAAGTTGAATGAAATGTAAAATGGTATGTTAAGTGTTATATAAAAAATGTTATCAATTGTTATTTTAAGGCAAATAAAGGCTATTTATTTCTTTAAACTGACGGATCTTAAAAACTAAAGGTGCTGATAAACTTGAACATTCATTTGTAATGAGCATTATAATTGCGAATGCTACATTAAAGAAGAACAAACGAGAGCGTTTTAGCGAGCATTCAATAGAAAGTTCTAGAGAGCATTTTGCCGAGCAGACTGCTAAATCTATTATTTTCATGCAAGAAAACTTTTTTGATTCGACTAGAGAGTTCGCTAGAAAGATTGTGAAAATGTGGCTCTATGGTTGGCACTGTTCGTTGTTTAGTTCAACAAAATAAAAAAAATGCTCAAGTCCATCAACACCTTAAAGCTTTAAAGAAAATACTAAATCAGGTCGGACGACCATATTTAGTCATTAAAAAGCTATAATAGCCCGATAATTCGATCAATGAACTGAGCCTATCGTAGCCAAATCGCCCAGGATTTGGCTACGATAGGCATCAGTTCATTAGACCTCTAAAAATAATAAATCATCATCAGCCGGAAGACGTCCACTGCTGAACAAAGGCAAAGAAGTAAGTACTATTACACTAAAATATTTCTATTTTTAGAATTTTAAACGTTTTTTACACCATTAGATATATCCGTTTAATATCAAAACAGTACTATACTAAGAATTAACACGAACAATCTATTAAACGCACGTTTCTCTGAAGCAATATAGGACAATATCCGTACTATAACAAAAAGGAACCTTGAACGATTGTATTAAATCATCGGCGCAAGCGCACAGCCGTGGGCGTAGCGCCGACGTCACACCCGCTACGTCACACGTGACGTCACGCGCGCCGGGTCAACACGCCAGGGTCAACGAACGACCGCCAGTTTATTTTGGCGCGCATTCTACAAAAAAAGCCGGCGCCATTTTGTGTTTCGAATTTTGCAATGTCTTCATAATCACTGGCGGCTTTTTAACGTTTTGTTTGATATTGATCGATTAAATCAATAAATTGTTGTTGTAATTGATTATTTGGGGATTTAAATTGAAAATTAATATTACTTTCTAACTAATTTTCTTTTCTATAAAGTTTATCCAAATATTTTTATCGGTACACAAGCACTTGTTACCCAAAAATAGATTCCCAAACATGTTAATAGCCTCAAAAAATTGTTATTATTAGTATGTTATGCAAACGAAGTTGATGAACGTATAAAAAAATAATTACAACGCAAAAAAAGTCCTTGCGAAACTTGCCAAACTGGCTCTGACGTCATAATAGGAGTTGCAGATTTTTTATAGTCTCCGAAAATATTTGACCGGGCGACGAACTCTGAGAAGCACGCGACCCTGACCATCGAGTGAGTTGTGACGAAATGTGACGAAATGTAACTATTTGTGACGTGTTGAGAATTATAATTGTGGAGTACGTGATAAGGGAAGAGTAGCCTAATTGACGGCTTTGGAGTTTTGTCGTGGAATATTTCCGTGACGAAGTGGAATAGAAACATTTTCAAGACAGTTTTCTTGGGAATTCTTTGGGAAAAGAGGATTCTAATATCGTAAAATTTGCGTTCTTTCCTACAAATGATGTATTGGATAAATAGATAGTTATTCGAAAGCCAGTAATTAAAATTTAAGATCCATTGGCTAACAACTGTTACCATGCAGAATTGCTAAGCCATATAAATCTTGGATATATCTGAAATGCTAAGTCATTGGTAGTTTAAGCTCTTCCCTTTCTGGTTTGCCTATTACCACTCAATTGTACCATCAACCACACATTTGTTCCACATGTTTGACATTTACAGCATCATTAAATCATAGACCTAAGGTCGATTTTCGTAGTGCAGTTTGTCAGTTGATTTAAAGTTGAGTGTACCAGTGGGATCATGTGCCATATTAATAACCTGTTCCATACCAATTACTTCGGAGTTTTTTGGGGTTTCCTGCAAACTTTATGAGGCCGTCAACCCGACAATTGACTAAACTTATTTGCCACCTGACTAATCTACTGACAAATGTTTGGAGACACTTTTTGACTCTTTTTTGTAAATTATTTTTAGTATTAAATTGAGAACATGCAGTCTTATGACATTTGTGAGAAAATAGATTCGGATTCTTTTCAATAAAGTTTAAAAATGTATGACTTAAGCCCGCGACTTCGCCGGTGTGACATTTTATATTTTACCATAGGTTTTTACTAAGGGGATAAAAGTATTCTTTGTGTTAATCCAGGTTATACATTACCTCTGTGTCAAATGTCATCCATATTCGTTCAAAACAGTCGCAATATCCATCCATCAGTCCATCCAGATCTACGATAGTAAGATTTTGTAACGAATGTGAAAAATCGCGTTTCTCAGATTCAGTACTCATAATGCTATCTGTAAAAAGCAATCCTTTTTTCGGTAATACTTTTTCCTCATCCGTTCATATTTTTTTTCATTTTTCTTCAACTTTGTTATAAATAGTTATAATTTTAAACCGTTCATTTACTTCAAAACAATAGTAACATAACAAATAATAAATATGATTTAGTTAATATTTTATTGATGCTTGGCGAAAATTATTCTGTATTTCGCGCTGTTCTATCCAGTCATCGTCCGTTTCTCCCATATTATTCCACATAAAATCTAATAAATGGAAGCTATGTAAAATAAGTGATAAATACAGTTTCCTAAAAACAAAAATATAGTTACTAATAATAGCTAATGGTTCCAGCCACCGTATCATATCATGCCGTGTGTGTGGACCATCATTTAATTTAGTCCGGAACTCCGCCATTTTATCGACGTGTGCTAGGAAACTCATTATTGTCTATTGAGAGTGAGAGGGCTGCACACTGGCTGGTTCCTGGATATTTTTATTAAAGGTCTATTTACATTATCACACCGCATAATGTAAGTAAAATGTTAGTAAAATAACCAATGCAGTTTTTTAATTTAAAAGGTTTTTTAAATCAAAGATATACACGAGAAGTTTTAGTCCAAGGAATTAAAAAAGATCGACCCATTACCGATTGATGCCATGAAAAAAAAAGGAAAGCCACACTTAAAAATATGCAAGTCGTATTGAACACTTCCCCGTTGTTTTCGTCAGTTAAAAATATATGTAAATATGAGTGAAAATAGCCTCTTACGAAAACAAGGAAACTCCCAGTACTCGTATGGTAAAAAAATATACCAATTTAATTCCACCCAACTCCTACTAAAAATAATCGAAATCGTCGCAATAGTGTGGCCCCTGAGTTCAACGCCTTTATCGTCTATAGTCCAAAATACGAGTAATTGCGCATCGTGTTATAACCTGGACACAGTGTAACCACCCCACGTGCTACCATGACTCATATCACTAAAGTACCAAAAGAAAAACAATAATAAAAAAATAAATACCATAATTAAAGGGGCGCCATTTACTAACTAAATTTTCGTAGTTACAGGTCAATAAACTTAGGTATTTTTGTATGTACTTGCTAAGTACCTAATCTATTAGGTGGTATACCTTTAGTCTTAATTAATGCTCATTATTGGGTTCAATACCTCTTCAAGTTTAGTGACACATGGAAAATACTGGCAATGAAGGAATGTCGTATTATTTTTAAATGACCGTCTTGTCTATGGATACCAATATGGCGCTTGGTAATTTTCCCACGCAAATTCTATTGTACGGATGTGATTGATATTATGTTTAATTATTGTGGATAGCCAGTTCTGTTTATGATTTTCTTAATCAACATTATTTTCTTTGATTTACTAATCATTAAAAGTAGAATACCTATTAGTTTTTCATAACTTTTGTATTTAAAAGTACCTACCTATACTTATCAGTGATTGGTTTGCTCAGCTTGTAGGACATAAAACAAAAAATGTTAAAATTGTTACCACAATAAAAATGTTATGGTGTTAATTGTACATAAGCACATTTTATGGTATGTTAACACACAACAACTGTCAATAACTACTAGGCTCCTTGTCATCGACTCGCAAATTCCGTAGTACCTAACAGACAGAAAAGTTAAAAAAAAAGAATGAACGTTTAAAAAAAGATTTACGTCAACGTCAGTAATGTCAGTAGTCTATTTTTTTGTGTCTCCTCAAAGTAGCATAGACAACCTGATTGATAAGTTCGTAATCAGAATACAAAACCACATAAAAAGTGATGCAGATTGTTGATAAAAAAACCAACAAATCATTGTGAACAAGCAGGAAAGCGTCGGATGGAACATTTCTTCATTTTCTTCCTAGTTTCTTAGTTCCGTGGCCATTCCAATTTAGCGTTCATTCCCCCTAGTCGTGGATACTCGCGATTTCTCCGTCACTTGTGTGGCAAAAATGTATTAATTATGTTCAGCGTTGTCTACTGGTACGACAATACCGGTGTCGCGCTATTATTTTCTTTTAACTACCTCTTTTTTGTTTTTGTTTATGGTGTTATGTAATTTGAACTCTTCATTTAAATACTATTTAAGTAGCAGGCATAGTTATTCGTAATTGAAAGTTTTTTTTTTTACATGCTGTGCGAAATTATTTGATCCGTCTTTGGAGTATAAAAAGGGAACACTAATAGCCCTGGTAATTAGACTAAGTCTATAATACGGTTCAGCAGGGGAAAATTTTCCCACCTGACTCGTAAACCAACCTCATAGAGACATGGGCCTCTCCCAACCCAGGAGTTAATGCCCGTATCATGTGCTAGCAACCACGAGCAGGTTGGTGACCGGTGTGACCCCCAGACAACCAGCGCCCCAGTGAGTGGTGACGGCTGCTAACCGTCATCATTCGCGCGCATTTTGACAGCCAAGATGGTTGAACCCAATTCTCGTAGTTAATTGGATAGGAACTTTTGACTGGTTAAGAGTGAGTTGGATTGAAAATGGTAGGTTCTGTAGCTTTTTAGCAGAATTGCTGTATGTTAAGTATATTATGACACACAGATGAAAGGCTTTTTTTTGAAGTTGACTTGTACCTTGAATTTAATCATGCTGATCAACTAATAATGATGTTGTATTTTTTACTTAGAATCAACATTATACTTGTGCTTTAAGATAAATAAAGTTCAAGTATTGTATAACTTTAAAAGAAATTTAAATCATATTCAATAGTTTTAAAAGTGGATATTTTATTTTGGAAGGTAAGGCGAACAATTTCGGTTTGTTTTAGAAAACAGAACCCTAAAAATAATGCGGAAACTTTTCTTATAAGTCGTAGATCTTCATATCACAAGATAATTATCACCCATAAAACTATTAGGTATAGTTACATGTTTTGCCGCTTCCTCTTCTGTTTCACTATCAATCAAATTTTTTGTACTCAATTTAGGAGACAATTAATATCTGTCAAATTAATCAGCGTATTTACGACCATTTTTTGTTAGTACCAGACCAAAGTGTTTTGACATTTTTCAATGGCGCTGCTCGTCAATGAAATGAGAAACGTCACTGTCAAATTCCATAGAGTTTCTTTTCAGTTTTGAATTTTGCCGCGTGTTTATTTACACTGGCATGTCCGAATCGCATGTCAATCAGTATGATGTCTCTCCTTAATAAAACAGGTATTTTTTTAATTATTACTTTTTGAATGATCTGTCATGTTATCATTGAAAAAAGTCTAATATATTTCATTCATATTTTATTCTAAGACATGGTTTAATACACAGACTACTTAGAGATATTACGTATGATTACGTATGAGCAGCTTCTGTGTTATAATTCATCATGTTATATTTTTTGCACACTTCTTATAGGAACATTACATATACAACATGTAACATAATTAACGCACATCCTGAAATTAGTTTGTTCAGAATCGTTTACTGAATCGAAAAAATTTCTATCATTTTTAATATAAGTAATTTTTATACATACAAAAAAAGGCATTGTTTTCCTTACTTAAAAAAAAATCATTTTTTGTAATCAAAGGCTACTGTAAAAAAAAAAATCTTATGATCGCTGTCGATAAAAAATAACGAAGAAATAACCTGCTATCCAACCACGATAGGAAATAAACGGCAATGACCTCCATATGTCAATAGACACTTGAAAATTACGTTTAAAAAGATACTATCTGCAGAAACATTATTTTCAGCAATATTTCTGAGTTATTAAATATCTTGTGTTATTTTCGTATGATTGTTGTTCATTTACGTCACAATATGGCGCCATAGATTCATTCATTCTTATCGTGGTCGCATAGTGTTCATACGTAACGAAGACAGCATCATAGGTCAAAGCTTTAAATCAGCTCAGCCTTTTGCAATCCCATAAAATAGGCCTCACCGAAATGACGACATTCCTTCCGCATCCATTCACTCGTTCACTCACATTCATCATTCAAACATTCAGTTCAGTTCACACGTTCACAAACGATTGATATCAGTCCGTGTGATATCGCCTTAATTGCTGGCGGGTGAATGACCGGAACATAAAAAGTTCGCGGCGAGTTTAATGTCTATGGTTTGACCACGTGCGCGTTTGTTTATGTTTGTTTGAGCGCGGGAAAATGTGTGTTTGTGGTTTTTATTTTTATTTGTTGTTTTATTTATAAAGATTAGTTTTTGAAAGTCTTTACGTAATATTTTGCATTATTAGTTACTTAGTATTTCAATATTTAAAGTACCTACTAGCTGGCTAGTTGCTACCTACTCACTTTCTCTACTGTATTAGCTTAGGAATGTGAGGAAAAACGTGTGGAAACTCTATAGGTACGGCCCAAACCACACAGTTTGCATATCAATTTACTATTTTGCTTTCTCGCATTAAAGATAAATCATCAATCAATGACTTTGTTTCTATTATTCTCAGCAGTCTATCACCCTCACCTACGGCTCGAGTGGGAATTTCGCCTAGGATGCAATAAATAACTTTCCCCACTTGTTTCAAAATTTACTGTTCCTTACTTTTTGAATATCAAAATAAATTAATCGCTTTAGCAAAAAATTTAATATCAATATTAACCGTAACAATATAGTTTTGTTATTCGACAGATTTAGATAGTTAACCAGGTTAACCTTTGAATCGACTTCTAAAAAGGAAGAGGTTCTCACATGGTGGAAAGGAAATCAATGGACCATCTTGGTTGCTTTGTCTATAACCAATCAACGATCGAATTTGTCTATCCGACTTTTTATGATGTCCAATCATTATACCAAGGGACCTACCATAACATTTTTAAGCGAAAGTAGTTTTACTGTGGGAAAGAGACAAAGCTATACAAATCATCTAGCGCCATCTTGTTCTAACAGTGGAACTACTCTCGCTTTAAAATCCCCTACACACGCTTGCCGTGTTTGCCGAACAGAAGGAGACGGCGCTATACTAAGAAAAGAGATAGAATTATTTGCGTCTTGCTTTCTGGTATAGCGTCATCCCCTTCTGTTCGGTAAACACGCAAGCATGTGTAGGGGGTTTAAGACATCATGGTAGGCCACCAACCAGCCTTTAAAACCAAAGAATGATTTGTATTGAGATTTATTATTGACTACCTGTTCCCCGTGGTTACACACTCGCTGCTCGGCTTCTACTGGTCTTAGCGTGATGTTATATAGCCTATAGCCTTCCTCAATAAATGGACTATCCAACACAAAAACATTTATTTAATTCGAACCAGTAGTTGCTGAGATATGTGCTGTCAAACAAACTCCTCAGCTTTATAATATTAAGTAAGTATAGCATTTTTCTTCAGCATGGTGAAAACATCAAATTAGTCCTCCCACCCAGTGCAGTGCGGGAGGGACTGTCAGACTTGTACTGACTAAAATTCTCGGTGTCCTTTAATAGCCCTTTACGTTCCGAAGTCAAGGTAGCTCTTTAGTCCCGCGACCAAGTATAGATTTAGAGTATTTTTTCATATTTATAAGTCGTCGGAAACCCTCTCCTCAAAGCGTAATTAATCACTAATTTTAATTAACATTAGTGTCGTGGTTACTATTCTAATGTAAATAGTTGCAGCACATAGAATGTGCCTTAAGTACATAAAAAGATCAATAATGTGGCTGTATAGGTCTAGCTAGTGGCTCTTAATTCGAAGTTGACGGCGACTATGCCTTATTGGAAAGGTTTATATAAAAAAGGTTGGATAGAATGTGCCTTTTCTACTTTTCCGTAGGGCGAAGGGGCTTGTTGATATCTGTCGTCCTGGGTATTATTTGTGACTAGTGAGTCGCTCTGGCTGCGTTCAAGTACAATTTAAAAATTAAAATATAATGTGTCTCTAGAAATGACGAGGCTGTCTACTGACGGAGAATTTTCGAAATCGGTTACGTAGTTCCAGAGATTATCTCACTTAGCAAACACGTTATACCTCTGTTTAGTATTAGTAAAGTGTAACACCTAAAACATTAATAGCAGAACTTAAAGATGACACTTAAACAATCATGGTTGATCCTCTAGATACCAGAAACTCATGCCAATCTTACAGTAGCCATCCAAAAACTGATCAACCAAACATAACAATCATTCTTACAACATCAACACTTTCTCTAACAAAAGCAAAGAAATTGAATTAACTAGGGCAGTTTAGACAAAAAATAATGGAAAAAGTGACATCACTCTTATTAACTAATAAACTAGGGACACTGGCTAAAAATCTATTTATATTTTATTTTATTTGTTTATTTACAGATACACGTCACATTTGCAAAGTGTCGCTATATCTAAAATGGTAAAACATAAATACACTAAAACCTGATGCTACTCTCTACTTTAATCCACCAACCAAACAAAGTAGCCATCTCTTCAAGACAACAACACTTCGTCTACCCTGCGCAAGCGCATAGTATTCCTTTAGGAGATGTGTGCCGGGTTCGTTGACCGCGAGCACGTGGCGGGCGCAACACCCTGGCCGCTCGCAAAAACACAGGGAACACTACACTGAATCACTGCCATCCGTCGGCGGGTCTAGGGCTGGCAACACTAGACTAGGGTTTTTATTTTTGTCTAGTAAAAACTAGAAAAAAAAATGTAAATAAAATGGTTTGTTACACCTGGTGGCCTACCATGACGTCTTCAAGCTAGAGTTATTCCAGTGTGGGAAAGAGACAGAGCTATACAAGTCGTCTAGCGCCATCTCGTTCCCTCATTGGAACTACTCTAGCTTTAAGACGATATGGTAGGCCACCTGGCCATTGCTCTTTATTTTATATTCTTAAAAGTTAACTCGTGTTTACTACAGCAACTGTCAACGGAATCGACATAAATTTTTCGGTAGCGTATGTCGTGATTTTTTGACTTAGTAACTCGTTTTTAGGGTTCCGTAGTCAATAAGGAACCCTTATAGTTTCGCCATGTCCGTCCGTCCGTCCGTCCGTCCGTCTGTCCGCAGTTTAGCTCAGAGACGCACAGTACTAGAGAGCTGTAATTTGGTGTAAATATACGAATTTGTTGTGCCGAAAAAGTGGTAAAATAAAATCTCGTAAAATATTTTTTTTTAGGGTACCTCCTGTACACGTAAAGTGGGGATGTTTTATTTTTTTCTCGCGTACCCCTTTGTGTGGGATATCATTAAATAGGTCTTTAAAAAATATTGATAGTTTCCATTAACAATTTTTTGTTAAAAAAAATCGTTTGTGAAATATTAAGCTTTAAAGTGCTAAATTTTGCTCGACTCGAGTGTCCCCCCCCTCTACCAGCTAAACGGTTATGTTTGGGGGTGTGGAACAATTCACAATAGTAGTATATATAACGAAGTTAATAAGAAAATTATCATGACTAAGTAGGCTTTACAACTTTACGAGTAATAATAATAATAATAATAATAATAATAAACCATTTATTGTCAGGTAACAAAGACCCATAGATAAATACCTTAACCTAAGTATACATATGTTTTATTACATTAGTATTAGTAAATAAAACTTAAAACTATGTTAGTATCACTACGTTGCACTAAGTCTTTGTGCGTTCTGGTGGCACTTGACCGCGAAAGCGAATAATAGCGAGTAATAGTCGACCAACTTATAAAATGTACTTGGATAATATATTTTCTTAAACAAAATGTATCGGAGAACATGTTCTTCAACTGCAAATGTAAGTTTGACAACTTTATTTTTACAGCTTTAATAGGTATGTTTTTACGGTATGTTTTTTGGGGATAGGTAGGTTTTTATCGTCAACTATTTTTAACTAACTTCAAAAAAAGGAGGAGGTTCTAAATTCGTCGTAATCTTTTTTTTTTATGAGTTTTCCCCGATTTCTCAAAGACTCCTGCACCGATTTTGAAAATTCTTCTTTTTAAAATTAAATTCAGCGAATCAGTTTAGTTAGTTCGCATAAGTATTTTGATGGGCAACTACGGAACCCTACACTGTGCGTGGCCCGACACGCACTTGGCCGGTTTTTTTTTTAATTTGAAAACTCGTTTTGCGTTTTGTCATGATGATCATTAACAAAATGTTGTGTCTGTCTCGTATTTTACTATTGATCAGTACTAAGTGGAACAGAATTTTTGAAGCATTATTTTGACAGGTAAATTAACTATAACTTATCTGGAGGTCTTGAAATCACATGATTTCGGTGTTACAACGCGAATCTAAATATCCAAAATCAATTTTCATGCAAGCGCGTTTACTTAATTTACTCAATATCTTCTTCGGCATCACTCTCCATTCTCTTCATCTTCATCATTCTCTTCATCACTCCATCACCCTTAAATCTTTGAGATAGAATAGGCCATACCATAGTCTTTGGCCGTACCATAATTCACCACGAAAATCCAATACAAGTAAAAAAAAATTGTCCATATCGTCACAGATCTAAACCAAAAGTTCATTGTCCTCCCTCGTGCTACCAATCCCGCGTGGAAGCCCTGAGAGGCCACTGAGATCACGTCAGCAGCATCCACCTGTTCGCAGATGACATCATGCTGATATCACCAAGTGTCATGACTTGTCTAATTCAACGACATCTGTAGGACAAATTAATCGATATTTTTTTTTGAGAATGACTGTCAATTTTGTATTATAGACAATAAAGTCTTGCCCTGAACGCGTAGCATGATCAATTCTATCTCTACTCTACCAAGAATAGACAAAGTTTTTTTATCATTATTTCTACATAATTTGACTATTTTCTAGCACAAGTATGGCAAGATCCGTACACTATTGAAAAATAGAAACATTTATTTTCTACATTTTAAATTAAACATTGTCATGCTTAAAACGGTGAAAATCTTTCTATGTTCTGCCATTTTCTCTTTCTTTCCGTCGACAAAATCCTTTTCTACGGTGCCATGCTATGCATGCTGATTGTTCCTGGTGAAGAAATTTCTTTCTTTCCTTGTCTTACTTAGTTGTGTTTACTGTTTTATTTTCTATATTCCCTACTTCCAAAATTAATTTTATAAATGGGATTGGATTTGTGCAGGTAAGTTGTGTTCTTTTAAAATGGTTTTTTTTTTGCATTAATTATTATTAGGAGATACAATCTAAAATGCTGCGTTACCAACGTTCAATTCAAACATTTAAGATAACTTTCAATCTTCACTTTTACTCACCGTAGCGTACAGCCAAGATGTTATCCTAACAGAAGTACAGTCAAAAATAAAAAGAAAAAACCAACCAACTAAATTTTTACATCAGAAAATTCATTACCCATCTGCATATTTGCTCGCCAACCCTACCTTACACGGCTCGGCAGCTAATGAATAGTATTTATGTAATGAGAATAGGAAACACATTGTCTATCTAACGCAGCTCAATTATAATTATACTCTTAATTATTATACTAGGATCTTAGAAAAAATAATATGCATACTTGTAACGAAGGACGGTAATTGTTTAGACAATGATTTATTTGTTTATCTATTTAATCTGTCATTACAGAGTTTACCCATTTTTTTTATTACTGTTAAAATCATCAAATGAGTCCCCGTATCCAAAACAGGACGGAAGGGACTGTCAGACTTGTACTTACTAAAATTCACGGTGCCCTTCAATAGCCATTTACGTTCCAGGGTCACGGTTACCTGATAAGTCAGTCCCGCGACCCCGGAAAGCTTTGCCCCTCTAAGGGGGGCCCGTCATATTGCTGAAAGCTCTTTGTGGACGCGCTCATCGACCCCGGGCATGGTCCATGATCGGACGGCGAGTCGCCCACGAGGATTGTATAGCAGCTGCCTTTTCAAAGAATAGGTATTTTGAAAAACTCGTGCTGTCCCTCTCGCGCGTTGAAAAACCCCCGATCGTGCGATAGAGAGCGTTGCAGCTCGCGACTGATTGTGAGTATTTTTTATATGAAATTTGTCTCTCGGGAGAAAACGTTTTTCACATACTAAATCACGTCCAATCTCTTAGATTCTGGTGTCAATCGTTTCAGCATATTATATTCTAGGTTTGTATGTTTTGCTTTTTTTCTAAAACTTCTTTGTTTTTAAAATACGAAGGTTTTACTTCAATGAAGATTTTGTCATAAAAATAGTAACTTTTAGGCGCCTGTTACTTTAAAACTATTATAAATTTTGAAAAAAAGAAAACCTATAAACCTAGTTTTTTACTGTGTCAGTAGCATTCTAAAAAATCATTGAGATAGGATAACATTTAGGGGCAGAAAAACGTTTTCTCTTTTAGTATGGACGAGCGGTCGGTAGACAATAGTCTTAAGACAACCCAGTTAGTACGAAAGTCTTAAGTAAGACTCTCTCACTACGTATACAACTTTCCACAGTATTTCCTTGTGTATCCTGTGCTGCACACTCGGTGTCCATTGTATGTACACAACTGACACCCGTCCAGTGTGTCACCGCCGGAACTCCATGTCCATTCGCGTTAGGTACTTGTCTGTGTCAGTGCTACACCTTAGACATTTTGTGTTTATCTACAAATACGTACCTAACGTACGTTAGCTGAACATTGTTTGCAGTAACCTACAGAACGACAGTTTATGCTAACTTTCAAGCCCTTTTTTCGGCAATAATTGAACCCATTTTGATAAATTTAATCTTCACACTTATAACCAGGACACAAAGGCCTAACGCAGTAGTAAAAAACACTTCCAATCTGAAAATCATCATCATCTGCCTAGCCTTTTCCCAACTATATTGGGGTCGGCTTCCAGTCGAACCAGATGCAGCTGGATATCAGTATTTTACATGGAGCGACTGCCTATCGGACATCCACAACCCAGTAACTGGGTAATACGATACCCCATGGTAAGACTGGTTGTCAGACTTTTAAAGCTTCTGATTTCAATCTGAAAATACAATCTAGATTTGTAAATTAAAAAAATATGCAGTTATCACACCAACCCGCACTGGGCTCGAGTAGATTATGGCCCAGTCCCTCTCACAGAGAGGAGGTCTGTGTCCCAACAGTGGGAACATTTATAGGCTAATGATGATGATTCAAGAAACGACAGCAAACCTAGATAAATTGTTAGGGGATATTGCAAAACTATTTATCGACATGATATTAGATTTAATTTAAAATTAGCAATAGCTACTTTGTTTTCTTTGTAAATCTGAACAACGCATCAGGATCATAAGACTACAAAATTAAAATACTGTAAAACACTAACAACCACTAAGCCAACAACATTGTATCACCCAGCAACAACCAACAACCAATCTATTACGGCAGCAGGAAAAGTAAATACACTAACATTACTACAATAAGATTAGTCAACGAGTTGCCATTGTTAGGAGACCACAAAGTGAAGCTGGCAACCAAATGCTTCGAATTCACGGGAAATAACTGAGAAATTGATCTTACGTAAGTTGAGGCTGGATGCAGCATGTTTGTATAAGTGCTGACGAGGGCTTCGTCTAAAAATAGCAAAGTTGTAAGGATTATTTTTATGTATTTTCTTACTGAATCTTTCGAACCCCCGAATCGGACAGATAACGTTAGGTTCCTTCATCGTTATTTATCAGGATCAGTAGGGCGATTCACGTAACTAAAGAAGTGCTGTTGCAGTGCAGTTGCAGTTAAGTTTCGATCAAAACAACGCTTTTCGTTTTCTCTGTCGCTGTCAGACACGCTCGCGTCAAGTTCGCGTCACGCGTGCGTGTTTTGGATCTTTGGATCGCAAGATGATCGGTATCTGTCAACACATTAGGCAAAAAAGTCTTATATCCGTCTCATTTCGACCAATCCTGTGAGCCGTAAACATACGTTGAGACAGAACAGACTTGAGTTAGCCAATCACAACGCAGTACCCCGTCCCCCTCGCTTACGTAGTACCTCAGCGAGTTGACAGAATAGTTTTTGTTCCTTAGATCGTGCATGCGGAGTCTAGTATTATATCGTCGTTGCTAACTGGACTTTGGACACCGCACTTTAAACATCACCTGATGCCACTAACATCAATGGTCCAGTGTACTTCAGATCATCCATCAGCGGCCAAACCATGTAATTATGGACACACAGCATACATCATGATAGTTTACTAACGGAGCTTATCGTATAATGGTAATCAAATACTTATCTACTGTTTTTAATTAAGTTTAACGAGGTCGCAAGTTCAGTTCAATAATTTCATCTGTTTCTTCGCTTATCAATTAAATTTAAAGGTATGTGCCTGGGTCGCGGGACTGTCTGACTGTCTGGAACGTCAAGGGCTATTGAAGGATCATAGTGGATTTTAGTCAGTACAAGTCTGACCACGATATATTTTTTTAATTATGAAAATGTAATGGATGGATGGATGGTTGCTTTTTATTCCTATTATTATCCCGTGGAACAATTAGCAAACAATTCGCAGGTGAAGCCAAACACTCAAGCTAGTCAAAAGTATTTCATCATCATCATCATCATCAGCCGGAAGACGCCCACTGCTGAACATAGGCCTCCCCTTTAGACCGCCACGCCGAACGACAATTCGCCACTTGCATCCATCCGTTGCCAGCAACCCTCACGATGTCGTCGGTCCACCTAGTGGGAGGCCTGCCTACGCTGCGCCTTCCGGTCCGTGGTCGCCATGAGAGAACTTAAAAGAGTATTTAGATAATAATTACTCAAAAGACTGCTTTTATTTTCATATATTTCTCCAAATTCAAAGTTTTGTAACCTTTTGTTTATCAAGTTTTCTTTAAAAAAATCCAACTTGAATATTTTTAATACCTTCAACTTCTAATTACATATTTCTGCTAATCCCATTACTAAGTTGGCGTGATGTAACTTATGTAAAGGAAGTATATACGCGTATTTATATGTGTATTGTGACATTCTTGGCGGGCGAGGTGTGGAGAATTCCTAGTATAGCATGCCAGTAGCATGTGTTCAATTACTTTACCTGATTGTGAACACAGATAGTGGGTGAAAAATCTAGATTTTAGTGTGAGAAGTAGTTATTGGTGCTGTTTTTAATATGTTTTATTTTATTACTTAATTGGAATTTTGTTATATTTGTGCATTTTGACAAAATCGTTCGAACAGTAAGGAAATTAAAAAAACTGTCCAAGTGTATGTCGGACCACGCACAATGAAGAGTTCCGTAGTTGAAATTGACTTATCTCATACGCAAACTTAGCATTATATTTGAACAAGTTGTTGCCAGCGGATCTGCCCGCTACAACTCAAAAATTATACCCCGCGAATATCATATCAGCCTATTGCAGTCCACTGCTGGACATAGACCTCTCCCAGGGAGCGCCACAGCGCACGATCTCCTGCTTTTTTCGGTCCATTTTGGGGTGACGTCCCACTATTGTTTAAGGCGGGCTCCATTTGAGAACACGGGAACATAATTTGGATAAAAACTATCCCATGTGTTAACCCAGTTTACAAACTATTTAGATGTATACCAAATTTCATCCAAATCCGTATTTTAATAGATTTTCAGTGAATCGTTCGAACACGAACGGTGAAGATATTAGAAAAAAAAACATAGAGAATTGTGGAAGTAGTAGACTCTGCGCCGACCAAATTAATTGAGATAAATACAGAAGATATCAATTCCAAAAACTCTCATTTATTTTTAACACATCAATCTAAAATTATATTCCCAGTGCACATTGCCTGGTCGCGGGATTTATTTCCTTACCGTGACCCCGGAACATAAAGGGCTATTGAAGGACACCGTGGATTTTAGTCAGTGCAAGTCTGACAGTCCCTCCCGCCCTGCCCTAGGTGGAAGGACTCATTTGATGATTTTACCACGCTAGTGCACATTGCCTGTGTCTACTTACAAAATATTTAGAAATCAGAATGATAATGCTTACATCATCAATACTTTTTTTTGCAAACAGTGGTCGAATTTCCATTAACCATTTTACCTACTGAAAGAAAACCGTATAAAAACTAATGATATTCAAAGCCTTGAGACATTGAACTAGTGTAACTCACATAATATGGACGAAAACAGCTAGAACGAATCAAAGGTGTAAAGTTATTCGTTACAACATCCGAAAAAACTGTGAAAATATCCGTCTGAACTAAAATCTTTAAATAGACGTATAATGTACACACATCAAAAGTGTCTAGGGATCAAGCATTTTTATGCGGATTTCTTGAGATTGAGATGTGGCTTTGTAATAAATTTATGATTTTATAAATTTATATGGATCCTTTTTGGTGCATTTCATAATTTGAATCAGGAACTGTAAATCAAATTCGAGTAAAAGATGAAAATCAGCTGTCAATATTTTCCCTATAAAAACATACAACGCATTGAAGACATTATTAGTGCTACTGTTTCCCTACTACTGATTAAAACCAACGTTATTATGGAGCGGCGACGTCATTTAAGCAGGGAAGAAATGCTCAGAGCCGTGGGAATGATAGAAGCTGGTTCCCGGCAACGTACTGTGGCTTTAGCTCTGAATACAAGTCAGAGTGTTATCAGTCGACTTTGGACACGTTACCGAAGCACTGGTACCGTGGCTGAGCGCCATGGAGGACGGTATCGCTGCACCACACGGAGACAAGACCGATACATTCAAATCTTAACTCGAAGAGCTCCAACAATAACCGCCATGATGTTAGCCGTGAGGCTTCATCACTCTTCAGGGAACTTAATTAGCGACCAAACAGTCAGAAACCGCTTGCATGAAGTGAACCTTCATTCCCGAAGACCGCTACGGGTACCACCTATAGCAATGCACAATCGTAGGATTCGATATCAATGGGCTCTTGAACACAGAAATTGGGCAGAAGAACAATGGCGTTTCGTGTGCTTTTCTGATGAGTCTCGTTTTGGTATGAGACCGGATACAAGACGTATACGACACTGGAGAACCCCTGGACGCCAACAGCGATTAAAATCCTGCCAGGAAGTCCATCCTTATAGTGGTGGAACCATCATGGTATGGGCGGGTATTTGGATCGGCGGAAGAACTGAGTTGATTTGGATCAGAGGCAACCTCAACGCTCAAATTTATGCTGAGACGATTGTATCAGACGTCATCGTTCCTCTACAAGTGCAAATCGGTCCCTTATTTCAGTTAATGCATGATAATGCACGACCGCACACCGCAAGAGTTGTAAGACAGACTCTCGCCGCAGCTAACATCAATGTCCTGCCCTGGCCTGCTCAGTCGCCAGACTTGAACCCGATTGAGCATGCATGGGATATGCTACAGAGAAGAGCTCTGCCGAATATGGAGGGTATCCAGTTGCAAGAAGACCTTTTTTTGTTGTTGCAACGAACATGGGCGGCCATTCCACAGCGTGATTTGGATGAACTCATTTTGAGTATGCCAAACCGATGTTCTTGTGTTGTTAGTGTTCGCGGTAGAAACACGGATTATTAATTGTTTAAGTTACCCAATAAAATTTTAAAGAAAACTGTTATTTCAGTCTTTTTTTCGAACTTTAATGTTAGTGGTTCAAATGTCAAAAATCCCTTTATTAGGAAAATGGCAAATTTCTTTATGAATGCAAAGGTGACTTGGTTTATCGTTACTGTGACAAACGATAACACTTTATTTGATGAATCCTTAAAGAACATTTTAATTAATATCAATCAGGAGAAAAGTTATTGCAAAAATATATGTTGATCCCTAGACACTTTTGATGTGTGTATTATGAAAGAGGAAATAAAACTAAGACCGGCCATTCACAGACTGCTTTAAGCAATCAGTATTGACAACTTTTCTTATTTTCTTTATCGTGGTAAAGTCATCCAATTACCTACTCCTCCCCCCTAGGGTGGGACGGGAGGGTCTGTCAGTCTTGTACTGATTAAAATCCACAGTGATCTGTCAATAGCCCCTTACGTTCCAGGGACACGGTTACTTGATGAGACAGTCCCGAAACCCCGGCAGGCTCTTTTGGTCGCGCGTGGAACACGACGTCGACCCGGATATGGTTCATGATCGGACGGCGAGTCACCCATTACTCGCCATCCGCATGCCCGAGTATTGACTACTCAATGGTCTGTTAACGGTGACTTAGCGCGGGGCGGTGAGCGGTGAGATCAAATGTATGGAAATGTTTGAAACACGCCACGAGCTCGCCGCCAGTGGCGAATTCGCGTACCTACTATCCTGTTTGCGCCTCCCGCCGCTCTGCACTCCACTTATACCAATGGCTGAAAGGCTACGGTTCAACTGGGACGGAGCGGAGCAGAGCGGAGACGAGCTGTGCCACGATTCACCAATCACATGGCTTGAAATCCACATCTCTTCTCCACTCGAGCCATGTGATTGGTGATTCGTGGCACAGCTCGTCTCCGCTCTGCTCCGGTCCGCCTCAGTGGAACAGCAGCCTTTAAGCTACGTCTGCATAGTAAACTACGGTCTTTTACGTGCATGGAACGGTTTGAGCAGTCGATCTTCTTCTGGCGGTCGTTACCGTCTATGTGCTGACTGCTCGAGAAGTCCGTTTATGTTGATCACTGACTAACTGCTCTAGCTGCTCTCCAAATAAGAATATTTTCACACCACTAGCTCGTAAATGTCAAATTATATGTCATGCAAACAAGGAATAAAGCAAGGCATTGCTGCCCCCCATTCGAGCCGGGCAATAATATTGTACTGAATTTCATTATTCCCGTGGGAATAATGTAATTTGAATTTAGAACCTCAAATAAAACAGTATGAAAACTTTCACCAAGGAGTTGTAGCAGTAATGACGGCCGCTGGCTGCAACAGCTGATCGCTTGCTGTGTGCCCACTTCACGTTCGAAGGTTGTCGTACCACATCAAATTTCAAAAATCGAATTCATTTCCTCGCAGTAGGTGTGAAAAGCAGAGTACGCTCCTCGGGAGTAAAGCTTGGGCTAACTTGAATCCCTCGCTACACTAAGGATTCTTAACTTAATTCGAGGTTCAGCCCCAGAATCCTTAGTGTCGCTTCGGGATTCAATACGCCCGTGACGTAAGGCGATGCTTTACTCCCTTGTTGCGTAATCTACTATTATAAGTCATTAAACTTAGTGTTGAAAACTACTTACCAAACTAAAATATTTACAAAGAGTAAGATTAAATTAAAACATGATGATGATTTTATCATACTAAACTTTGACAAAAAATATATTGAGGAAACCAGAATGTTCTAGAACCAAAATAATAGGTTATCAACAAGCCAGCACTGATTCCACGTTTATGGTTGTGGTTTACCAAAGAGCCGAGACGACCATGCAGTAGGAATCTTATTAAATAAAAAAATTTACTATATTTTTTGAAGTCGTCCGAGTCTCAACAAACTAGGTACAGAAAAAAATATTTATTTTAAATAATAACAAAAAATACTAAAATTTTAAATACAGTAACAACGTCATTTTGATTGTTTAAAATTGTAAATAAAGATACCCCTTCGTTCAACAAACCTGGATATTGAAATATCCTCTTAAAACGTATTGTTTTAAACATTTATACAATTTGAAACTAATCTAAAATTCAAAAAAAAAAAAACAAATTAACATCTTTCAAATTCGACTTACGTAATTTCTAAAATGTAAAATGTCACTTACAGAAAAACGTTGTATTATGAATGTAAAAGATTTTCAATTCCGAAAAATCGCGTCGCATTTCGTGAACCGGATTTTCATGAAAGTTTCATAAAGTTCAATGTAATTGACTTGGGAACTGTTTGGAATACCTACGTGAAAAATAAGAACGACTGTTTTAAATCGGATTTTTGATTTGGTACATTCAGGAGTGCTCAAAAAATTTACTTCGAAACCGTTTTCAAATATTACCAATAGAAGGTTGTGCAGAAAAGATTACGTTTTTTGGGTATTAATGGCCACATAGACCAAAAAAGCATAACTTTGGACGCTACCATGCAGTACATTCCACATTGTGATAATAGTTGAGAATTACATGTGGAAAAAAATGTAAAAGCAGAATAAAAAGGTCCAAGAACAGAGTCATGTCCAGACTTCGCACTTCATAAACGAGCAGCACATCCCAAAACCGTCGAGTGCTTTCCTCCAAAAGCATCACAACACTTAACTCGCTATCATCATTGCATGCGCAGTGCGCACCCAATTTTGCCTTTAATTGTATTCTAAATTCGCAAGAATATTGAATTTAAATCATAGATACTCTTGGCTACATAATTGAATCACTAACATGAAGAAACACACTTATAAAACCTAAACCCCAACAAGTATTATTATGTTGTCGTTGAAGTAAGTACATTTATTATTAAAACATCATTTAATGTTTCCTAAGTACCAATCATAACACCTACTATGGCCCAAATTCATCCCCTAAAAGAAAATAGTACCAAGCCCGCATAAGCCAAAAGTACAAAACCTTGAAGTTCCCCAAGTACATGCATTGACAACAATGTAGATTCTAAAGTAGGCGGTGACAGAAGAGAATAGTTCGCCTGTCGCTGCGATAAAACCAGCATGAATGACAATGCGGCCTCGAACGAAAGTACTTTTACTATGCACACGCGTGATCAGGATAACACATACGGCATAGAGTAGTTTGATGCAGAGAAATTCGCCAATTTTTAAGTTATTGGTAAACAGCATTTGATGGCCATACAGCTTATACACCATCAAAGTTCGAAAAAATATCAATATGGTACCCGGATTGTAGAAAAAATACATTAGTTGTCAAACCGACAATTTCTTCAGAATTTCAAAAATCTCGTATGTCCAAGAAACTAAAAAGTTACCAGGTCAGGTTAACTGCCTATTCTGGCGCGACTTCACTTGCCATCAGTTACATCTAATTCATCAACATTGTTTATCTTCCATCTCTTATAATATCAATTTTGGGTAGGCGCAGCATTCCATCATCTCAGTGATTAAATCCTTTTAAGTCATATCATCTTTCAAATAATCCATTCGTAATTTGTTTTGCCTTCTCAAAACACTCAAATCATCAACATACTTTAATTCCTTTTTGACCAAATCTTTTATAGGATCCTTATTCTCCACAGCAGCTACTAACTTTCCTGTATCAACACTATTAACCACTTCAGTTTTACCTAAATCATCAACATAAATTTCATTCTCTGACTTCCTCCTCTACTCTATAGCCTTTACATTAGCAGTTGGCTCGCTGCCGATGGGCGGACGCGACTTAGTCCACTGCACCATTGACCTGCACCTCGTAGGGTAGCTATGAAGCACCAGGAACCGCTTCTGGTTGCATATGAGCGTATTAACCGATATTCCTCAACTAACTGGCGGGCCTGTTAACATCCTCTGCTTTGTATGGGCCGCAGCTGTAGGCTAGCGAAATGTCCTAGATAATTGTGGTCACTAGACTTGGCATTGGCATTGGTTGCTACTGTGTCGGGTATCGTGAGATTTGTCGGTGGATGGATGCTGATTTAATTTTTCTCTTTGTAGTCACGTGAAACCTGCAGTTAAGGTCCAACAAAACGGTTGCATGTTTTTAAGAAACTGTTTTTTCGCAAGTTTTTCTCTGTTGTAAATTGATTGATTGTTTCTGTAACAGATGCAGTTATGCCCAGTAAGGCACACAGTTTTCTACAGTAAGGCGCTCTAGTTGGATGTCTCCTTTCTTTCATTATCTACTAATATAATTATTTAAATTTTTTATTTAATTATAGGGTATTAAATATTTCGTCTATAAGTCAACGAAATTATGTTAGCTCTGCTCAAATGTAGCCAATGATAATATGGGATACATTCACTGTATCAGCTACTGCGTAGTTCTTTCAGGACTGCGCAGTTACAGGGGCGACGAACTGAATATTTGATTTTCAGATTTCACTGAACTTCATATCAGAATGAAAAAAACATCATCTGGTACTCGTATGTAAATCTGAAACATAAACACTAGATGCAGCTTTTGTGTTTCACTCTCAGCTTCCATTTGGATTTTGTCAAATAAATTACCAAAAAATGTAACATTCCTTCTTTTTATAATGAACTAAAGTTAATTAATTTGTACTACGAACGCACTAGGACAATCATAGTGAACCTACAAAGTCGGTAGCTATGCTCAGGCGCAGAGGGACCGGGCAGCATAGCCAATGATGACAGGACGTGCGCCGCTTGCTAAACGCTGATTGGCCGGCAGTACAACGCATGCGCAATCATGACCTCGAGTGAAATGCTATTATTCAAGTTCTAGTAATCCTATGACATAATCTAGATTATGGTAATGGTCTGGGTAAATATAGGCTGGTTTATTTTTGAAGTTACATTTTTTATAGGCAGTCATGTAAAATACTGATATTCAGCTGCATCTGGTTCGACTGGAAGCCGACCCAATATTGTTGGGAAAAGGCTAGGTAGATAATGATGATTTTTTGAAAGTTATGTAGGGTTAGAAATTAATAACAGTATTGGAGTGGAGACCACTGATGGGACAGAACTGTAGGAAGATAATCGACTAGGACTCAATAAAGTGGCTGGAAGAAACTGGATAGCCACAACATGGAAACCGCCAAAAGTGGAAAGCCAAGACTTCTAAGTAAGCGTGCTACACCGTCGAGGCGAGATAGTGGTCAAACATGAACCTATCGTTATATACCTAGAACCAGCATTGGATGGCTAGAGGTCTAAAGCGCCTGAAAGTCTGACCAGCAATTTTATCAAAAGGTACTGCCACTGCTGGGTTTAGACGGCAAGAGGCGGTCACTGCAAGTAAAATGCTGGTCATAAACTGTATCTGATTAGACTGGAATGACCAGGACATTTGACGGAAAGGCTAGACAGATGATGACCGATAGAAATTTTGACCGTGTTTATAAGGAGGTCTCGAACAAAATACCACAGCGAGTGCACATGCACTTAGTGTACCCGAAGCGTGTGTATGTGTGCGTACATTTTCTCTAGTACTATGGACACGAAGTTTTGTACTACGCTCAACAAATAATAATACAAAAAATTCATTTTTGAATTGTACTTATTTTTATTTTATTTTCATTGCATTGTTTGTAAAAGTAGAAAATTAGATGAAGGGGTTTCTGATTAAGAAACTTACATTTTATTAGTACTAGATAATGCGTTATTTGAAGGATTTGTAGGAGGCCTTCGCCCAGCTGTAGTATATTATTATACCTAGCCATTGAAAAAAAAAGTTTAATATAAATTCCTAAATGTATCAATAAGTATCTTCTTCCTAATATTTACAGGAATGCATAATTTAGATACGAAACCAAGTCTTAAAGGGTCGCGGAATAGTCCTAAAGGGTAATGAAACAGTCCTAAAGGGTAGTGAAACAGTCTTAAAAGATTACTGCAGATGAAAAAGGACTGAAGAAGCAGGTTGGATTTTGGTCAGTCCAGTCCCATAGTCCCTTCCTTTCCATCCAGGGCAAAAATAGCATTTCACTCAATTTTCTAGTAAATTTTGAGCTCAACCTGGCGAAATATGTGAGTGGGTATCAAAATAAACAATATTTCTGCCATTGGCACGGAGCTAGGAGGTTAGAAAACCTATTAAAGTGTCATGTCTACCAAACTATAAAATAACATTTGGTGTAACGACCGATGCTGTGAAGAAGATTTAGTTTTAAAGTTTTTTTTTTTTTAATCTGATAAAGTTTATTTGAGATTTAGCACCGTGGTCTGCTGTTTCTGATAGGTATTTGGCCTTTTGGAAGTTCATTTGTAGTTCAACTTGGGTCATCTTCTAGATTTATTTAAAGAATTTGTTGCCTAAAAGTAAATAATGCAAGTAATTTTAATTTTTTAATTTTTTTTTCACAAGAGTAAAAGATGGTATTTTATTGAATTTTGTAGTTTTTATAAGTTTTTAGACTGACATGGTTACTTACAACAACTATTAATTAGATTTAAAACGGGATATTTACCATGTTTACTATTTGTTTATGTTTAAATATCGGAAACTCAAAACAAATAGTAAACATGGTAAATATCCCGTTTTAAATCTAAATAATAGTTTGTAGTTTTTTTTTTTGGATTCGAGGTATTTCGCATAAGGCAACTGGCACCTGCGAAAAATTTTGACAGGAGCGGTTGTTTATTAAATAAAAGAATGAATTTAACTGAACAAAATTCACAATTTAGGAGCAGTAAATATGCAAAGTTAGGCAGATATAGATACATGATATTATTCAACAAAATAGGCACAAGAAAAAATCATAACACAATTAGGTACCTACTGCAAACAAAACCGCAGAAAATAACCGAATAAGGTAATGTATGACAAACAAACCTTGACTGAACAATTAAAATAAAAATTAATTAATATAATTTTAATTATTTAATAATACGTGGGTGATTTTTGTAATTCATTTCATCACCACTTCTCTCAAAACGGTGAACATTAGAACCATTAATTCGAAGACATAAGACATCTTAAAACCTGCCCTGAGCCCGCGTGGTGGAGTACAGCCCACTCCCTCTAACAGAGAGGCGTGTGTCCCAGCAGTGGGAACATTATAGGCTGATTATGCTAAATATTGCCGATTGGCCGTCCATCAATACTTTCTACGATTTTGCACCTAGTGCCATGCACTTGGATATTTCCCTTCCACACATAAACACATGGGACTTGCAAATTGTTTTAAATAGTTACAACATAGCTACGTATACCATACATTGAGGAAAGTGGAGACAGTCTTATCACTTACTTTCTCTTAATCCTACTGGTAGGGAAGCCAGAAGAATATTTTTCTCGCTAGATTTACCTGTTTAAGGAGTTTTTCTCGCCAGATTTGCTTATTTAAATGTTTTTCCCCGCCAGATTTGCTTGTTTAAATGTTTTTCCCCTCCAGAATTGCTTGTTTAAATGCTTTTCCCCGCCAGATTTGTTTTAAATGTTTTTTGCCATCTCGTAACGTGGTAGACATCTCTCTGGTGCGTTACAAAGCGTTTTGCCAATACTTTCCCTTTAAATTTCCCTGCCGAAGTCTGCGTTTCCTGATAGCTATAACTTTGGGGTCTTCTAGTCAAGAATGATTATGTAACTTTTAGGCAAGCGTGCTTTATCATCGACCACATGATCGCTTACCATCAAGCGAGATAGTGGTCAAATCTAACCTATCTTTAAACTAAAAGAAATGCAGCCATGAATGAGTATCTAGCCAAAGAATTCCACCTCATTGCAGACTCATATGTATTCAGTTGTGTTTTCAGCTATTAGTACATGGGTGACGTCAGCAGGCGCCCGGACAACCTTGGCCTAGAGCCATGAAGGCACATGTGATGATACCACACTCGTCTCGTAGGTTAATGTTTGTCTGTTCGTATGTTGACGGCTTTATGTCTGTTGGGTTTTGTTTGTTGATTGGGTTGTTCGTGAATTTGTGATGTATATAATTATGTTTGGTTTTAAAGAAAGAGGTTGGTGGTTTTAAGCTATTTTACAATGCTACCCGCCACCACAGTATGAATCAAAACGTTAAATATTGTGTAGTGGTTGGTTTGATCAGTTTAGTGTGAATATGCCTTTTTTACTCTTGTTTACTTTAATTACTTCTCCTCTTTCTTAATCTCTCTTTCTATGTCGCTGTCTCTTTCTACTTACGACGTCAGAAAAGGGTGAAGTGAACCTTTTTTCATTTACTCCTTTATTTTGTAACTTCTCCTGGTGCTTTTCCAATTAATACTCATCTTCTTTAAAGCCTCCCAAAATGTGTGTGGGCTTACGTAATGAAGTCAGCATTTTGGACTCTATCAGACACAGCATATAAGGAATATATTGCTGACGGTTGTAGCCATAGCTATCAACTTCGAACTTATCTTGACCAAGTCACATTTCTTCACGAGTTTTCCTTAATTTATCTCTTTCCTCTAATGCTTTGTTTACCTCACCAACCTCTACTTTCACATTCATACGTATAATTTCTATTTCTACAACAGATCTAGCTCAAAGATACCATGTCCTGAAAAATACCAAGAGTTGGCAGCAGTACTTCAAACGGATGTCCCACGTCTACACTACGTGGACTGAATACTCCGTCATTCTATAACTCGTGAGAATGACTCCCGATACTAATTCACCTATATTTATTAGCTGTTCCTGGAATACCTGGAAATGTCATGGTTCTAATTAGCTAGTTATAGTTGACTGTCGACCTAGTGACGTGATGTTCTATTATAACTTTCGGAAGTTCCAAGCTCTAAAAGGCACTGGGCTTATAAGAGGCTTTTTGTCTCTTATGGATATTAGAAGAGGCCTTTGTCCCAGCAGTGGGAACATAAAAAAACATTTTGGCTATTTCTGCACACGTGATTTGGTTTTCTCTTCTGTCTACAGTGTCTTAATTTTCTTCATTGTTGATATTGTAGCGTAGAAATATAATTTCATTTTGACTTTTGTCTCTGATGTAACTAGTGTTAAGATCTTAATCATTAAGTACCTATTTAATTCTGAATATGCTACCATGGAAATAACACAGCTAAAGAAAGAAGAAAGGGTGCTGAACATAAAAAACACATAAGTTGATTTTTTATACCATATAGGTGACAAATAAGCTAACGAATCGCCTGATTGAAAGAGGTCACCGTAGCCTATAGACGCACACAATACCAGCGGCATTGTCGTCTGCACGTTGCTGACCTTGCAACTTTTCCACGCCCCTTTTTGAGGGTTTGAAGAAAGTAGCAAGCAGCGATTCTGACAGTGAAATGAGATCAACCCTCATGGTTTTTTTTCTCTATTATAATTATTGCCACTCTAAAAAAAATCAGGAAAAAAAACTAACATTTACAATGTTTCAGCACCGAGTTCCCCTGACATTGACACATAGTTACAGAAATAAATCTAATTAACATATTCACACAGAAGTGTTAATGAGCACAGCTTTTAATGATGATTCATATTCTGCGCATACGTCCATTTACATTATAAACAGATAATTATAATGGCTGCTCAAGAAAGGAAGTACTTACATATGGATTAGGCAACGATTTACATAAACTAGTGTGAAAATATTTAAATGGTTCAAATCAAATTCTCCTTATTTGATGTTTCTTTGTATTGTGTTTATGGTCTATGTCTATGTTAGGGGTTATGGTTTCCGCACTTAGTCCTTTAAGTGGACCATTGTGCGTGGGCCATAGTGGCCTTGGTGGCTTATTCCAACCAGCCCACCTCCCTCCAGAAGTTGATCAGGTTTTTTGGTCTGTGGAGAACATCTGTGTAAGTCCTGGGTGTCCCGAGGGTCTCTGTCCTGATCTGGGTGACACCTGTGCACTCGAAGAGTACATGTGCAACGGTTTCTTCCGTCTCCATGCAAGCCCTGCACAGGGGACTGTCCGTTATGCCTATTGTGTGGAAATGTTTGTTTAGTGAGCAGTGTCCCGTTATGGTCCCTGTCAGCAGGCGCATGCCGGTCCTGTCCAGGCGTAGGAGACGTCTGGTTAGCCTGCCATCTAGGGATGGCAGGGCTTCCTTGGATTGCCTGCAGCCTGTTGTCGAGGTCCACCATCTCTCTGCTTGTGTGAGGGTGCGCTCCTGCAGCCATCTACGTATCTGGTTGAAGGGGATGGGTATAATGGGTTCAGGTCCGCAAACTGATGCGCTGGATGCTCTCCTAGCTAGTTCATCAGCCGCGTCGTTGCCCAGTGATCCGCTGTGTCCTTTAATCCATTGTAGTGTCACTTTGTTGCGTTTAGATACCGTTACATGTTCTAGTGCATTGTGACATTCTAGTATTAAGCTTGTAGTGGTATATTGTTTCTCCAACGATTGAAGGACAGAGGCGCTGTCAGAGAGTATACGTATATGGGTGTCCGTAACTCCTCTGGCCTCTATCGCGTATGCTGCTTGTATAATGCCCATGCATTCCGCCTGATAGACGGTGTTGTACATTCCCAGCGGGCTGGATATATTTATGTTAAGGTCGTGTGAGAAAACTCCAGCCCCGGTTCCGGAGTCATTCTTTGATCCATCTGTGTATATCCTCAGCTCTTTCGAGCCTGAGTAGTCACATTGCTCTTCTGCAAGTGTGATACTGTAGTGTTTTGCAAAGTGATATTGTCTTGGGGCTTTGTCGCAGGGTGATGCAATCATTGGCTGTTGTTCGATCGCATCATTCTTGATTCGTGTGTGTTTAATTCTTGAGTCTTTGTTCAGGGTTCCCAAGGCATGAAGCCTAAAGGCGGCCAGGGCCGCCTCTTTCTGCACGATGAGGTGTAGAGGTGGCAGTCCAAGCATTGCCTGTAGGGCAGCGGTGGGTGCAGTTCTCATACAGCTGGTGATTGCCATACAGGCAAATCGCTGCAGCTTTTCGAGGTCTTTTTGGGTTGTGCTCAGGTTTGTTCTGGGCCACCAGACCAATGAGCCGTACGTGACTGTCGGTCGTATGACAGTGGTATATAGCCAGTGAGTGGTCTTGGGACTTATTCCCCAATTTCTGCCAAGCATTCGCTTGCATTGCCACAGGGATATGCTGGCTTTTGTAGTGATGTAGTTGATGTGTTTTGCCCAATTCAGCTGTTTATCCAAAAAGATGCCCAGGTATTTGGTTTCAGTTGATAGGCTTAGGGTGGTTCCAAAGAAACGTGGAAGCTGTAGAGTCGTCAGCTTTCTCTTTTTCGTGAAGAGGATCAGCTCGGTTTTTGAGGGATTTACTGATAGCTGGTGTTTGTTGCACCAGTCCTCCACTATTTTCAATGCTTGGCGCATGAGGTTGCACAGGGTATTTTCGTGAGTGCCATTTATTATTATGGTTATATCGTCGGCATACCCTACAGTGAAGTAGCCGTTATCATTTAGTGTTTTAATGAGGTCATCTACAACCAGGTTCCATAGTAGCGGTGAGAGGACTCCCCCTTGTGGGCAGCCTTTCGCCACGATGGCCCTTGTAGTGTCATTTATTGTAACTTGTACAGCTCTTTGCTTGAGCATGTTGCTGATCCATCGGCTCAGGGTCGGGTCTATGTTGTGCCTGTCTAAAGCCATGTTGATGCTGTTGAACGTGGTTTTGTCGAAGGCGCCCTCGATGTCAATAAAGGCGGCCAGTGCTGAGCATTTGTGGTCCACTGCACATTCAATCTTGGATACTACGCTATGTAGCGCGGATTCCGTTGATCTGCCCGTGGAGTATGCATGCTGTTGTTTGTGAAGCGGTTTTTCCCGAAGAGGTCCGTCTCGGATATACCTATCACAGAGTCTCTCGAGGGTCTTCAGTATGAAAGATGTGAGGCTTATAGGTCGATAAGCCTTGGGTTGGGTGTAGTCCGTTTTGCCCGGTTTGGGTATGAAGATGACTTTTACCTCCCGCCATGTCCGGGGTATATATCTAAGTGCTATGCAGGCCTGATAGATCTCCATCAGGCATGGTAGTAGGTGTGCAACCCCCCACTGTAGTAGGGCCGGAAAGATGCCATCTAGTCCTGGGGACTTGTAGGGCTGAAAGGTGTTAATGGCCCACCTTATCCGGTCTTCCGTTATTATGCTGTGGGCTCTGGACCAGTCCATATCCGTTGGGGTCCAGTCTGGTTCTGCCTCCCATGTCCTGTCCTCTAGGAGTTTACAGTCGGGGAAGTGAGTCTCCAGAAGGACCTTACTGGTTTCCAGGTCCGTGAGTGTATATGTATTGTCGGGTTTTTTCAGCGTTCCAAGGGTTCGGTCCTGGTCGGTTGAGAGGATTTTCCTTACCCTTGCGGCTTCGTTATTAGTCTCAATAGATTCACAGAATTTGCGCCAGGCTGTCTTTCTGGCTGTTCGGATTTGCTTTTTATATTTGTACTGGGTCTCTTTGTACAGTTCCCAGTCGTTTGGGAGTCTAGTGTTTTTGGCTCTGTTGAATTGCTTACGTAATGCATCTCTGAGTTTACCAAGTTCAGCGTTCCACCAGGGATTCCTCTCATGACTGGTTTTTGGCTCTCTTAGTTTACAGCATGCATGGTAAGCTTCTGTTAGATATTCCGATAGTTTTGTTACTGTGTATTCTAGTTGGGTTGGGTCTCTTATGGTTATTTGTGATAGGTGTCTAGCCAGCAAGGAGGCTAAGAGGCGTTTATATCCAGGCACATCAGTGCGCCGCGGGTTTCGCCTCGGTGTGGGTTTCCTCGTGTTGGTGGTCAGTGTGAAGCGGATTCTTCTATGGTCAGAGCAGGAAGGCTCGTCCGATACGTGCCAGTTAGTGATATGGTTAGTCGCGTTTTCTGTAGCAATCGTTAGGTCTATGATCGTTTGTCCTCGGACTGTGACCCAAGTGGGTTCAGAGCCCCGGTTTACGATGTTAAGGTTAGTAGAGAATAAATAGGTGGATAGTACCTCTCCTCTGGCGTTCGGTGCGTCGCTGCCCCAGAGTGGGTGGTGCGCGTTTGAGTCAGTGCATATGATCAGGTCTAGTTTGGCGTCCTCGCAGTGTCGCACTAGGTCAGCCATTTCCTTCGGCGGGCAGTCTGTGCCCTCGCCTGGCATGTATACTGAGGCCAGTACGACATCGGGGACGTCGCTTCCTGTCTGCAACCTGACGGCTGTCAGATCTCTGGAACAGAATTGAGTGAGAGGCGCGGTGGGGATTTCTTTGGGTATGTAAGCACATGTTCTTGGTTTGTCTGATCTGTGTGTGTCGACAATTATCTTACCTCCGATGTTACTGAGGCCGCAGATTTTGTTGTTTCTGATCCACGGCTCTTGGATCAGTGCGATAGTTCTGGGTTTTACCTCCAGGGCCCTGCGTAAGCTAGCCGTGGCAGTCTGGCTATGTTGGAGGTTGGTCTGGATGATGTGGATCGGCAGTGATGGCGGTGGTGTGGAATTAGTCGGAGGAGGATCCATTGGATAGGTTCTCCGCTTCCTCCACACCATGTTGGCCTATGTGTTGCTCACCAGGCGACGAGACTAGCAAGGCTTCGCTCCAGCATGGTGATGCGGGCGGTACAGCGTTGCAGTCGTCCGCCACTGCTGCTCGGGCCATGACTTCCTCCAGTTGAGTCATGTCCATGTCACTCGTCTGGGTCGATGTCGGAATGGTCTGGGTCGTCGTGGTGTGGGTACCGTCAGTACAGTCGGTGTCCGCTGGTTGGGGCGTGGGCCAGAAGCGTACATATATCGACCCGAGTAGGTACGATATTCGTCGCTCCCGGGCCAGGACCCGCTCAGCTTCCTCCGGTGGTAAACCTAGGGTCAAGTAGGTCCCGGGGTTGTCCCCACAGACCCTGGTAGCCCTGTACAGTGACCACCTCGCGATGTCGTACCAAGCATTCTGACGAATCAGAATGCTATGGAGTCGCTCCACGTCGCCAGTGAATCGAGGGACGAAGAGCGAGGCTCGAACGCGGGTGGGCACGTCGGACTGTCTTAGCACCGTGAGTGATTGGTCTGTGTCTGGTAGTCGGATTTTGGGAACATTCTGTGTCAGCCAGTTGAGGGCGTTTTCGTCCTCACACCACACCTGCACCGTGCCTTCCGCCACCCTAGGGTATCCGCGGAAGGAAGGGAGTGGCGTGGTGGGGTCCGTGTCCATAAGTCGGTCCTCAAGGTCAGATTTTATTAATTCTGCCTCTTCTTTGGTCAGGTCTCTGAATGGGGGCGGGAAGCAGATAGCTACGGCGTGCCGCGCAGGAATGTCCTTTGTGGCCCGTGCGTAGGTTCTCCGCTCCCCTTGCGCAGAATGGACCCTCACACGCTTGGCGTACCCCTGTAGCGTACTCGGTGAGGCCGAGTCGTCAGGGCGCTCCCTCTTCGCCGGTGCTGTACCACTCGGTCCAGCCTGCGGTTCAGAGGTGCCCGGTTGGGTGTTGCACGTCAGTGACGCCCTGTGTGAGGCTCCAGCCCGCTTGCCCCTGTGCCGTCTAGGTCGAGATTGGTCGGGTGTCTGGTCTGTCGTTGTGTCTTGGGGACGGCTGGTGGCCCCGGTGGAACCTGGCGTGTGTGGAGGCATTTCGCGTTGGGTTACCCCTTCGCGCACTTGCCCCTGCGCACGAGGTTCCACGGTCGGCCGCTTTTCGCGCTGGGTTGCCCCTTCGCAAATTCGCGGCTGGTCGCCGGGTTCCGCGTCCGGACGCTTTTCGCGCTGGGTTGCCCCTTCGCAAACTCGCGGCTGGTCGCGTACTGCCTTTCTTTCCCGCCTAGGTTTTTCGCGCTTACTCAGCGGGCGTACTCCGCTAGTCGGGAAAGTTGTGGAGCCACCTGCATCGGTCCCCGTCCTTCCTGGTCTAGTTCGGTCTTGGTTCTCGTCAGGGTTCGTGATGCTGTTCCTCACGATGCTCTGCTGCCAGAGGCTCGTGGGGGGCATACTTTGGGTAGTGGAATTTGGCGCGTCGGTCGCAGCCTGTGTGGTAATTGTTGGCGCGTAAGTCGCTGCCTGAGATAAGGGCGCTAAATTAGCTGCCAGCCGCGCGAAGTCGCGCGGCGAGGTAGTTTGAAAGCAGTTGGGTGCCCCCCCCAGATTACGATGGGGGCTGACCGCCGTAGCGGTGTGGGATTCCCCGGCTTGGCCGGGACCCACCTGGGTAGACGATTGTTCCTCCTGCTTGTTCATTTTGGTGGGGGTGGGCTTTTTTGGGATCGAGGTTGCCCTTCCTCTGGGATCGACGGGATATAGGGATGGGATGGAGGGATTTTGGTTTAGGGGGAGGATAGTTTTATAAAGGAGTATATATAAATAAATACAATAATTTAAAGAATATCGCCCGGTGGTTTTTGTTACGTCTATTTCTTATGGAATTAGACCGATAACGGGGCGGCAACCACGAGAAGGTAAACTCACCAGACTTGCCTTGAGGATCAACGTGACTGTTGCACTCTCCCTCAAGACCTCGCCTCCTTGCCTCCTCAGAAGGAAGTGGCAAGGTAGGTTTGCACCTATGCTACCAAGCAAAGCAGAAGCAAAGCGTGTCGTTGTGCAACCGCAAAAGCATACATACAAACCCTTGTGTTTATGGTTTTAATTGATTGTCGTCATAGAATTAATTATTAGATAGGATGTGCTGTGACAATGATGGTGATTAAAAACGACATACCGGCAAGCGCAGTGTAGGACGTCCACCTACAAGGTGGACAGACGATCTGATCAAGACCACAGGGTCGCGCCGGATGAACTCTGATTCCAACTGGTACTATTGGACATCTATAGGGGATGCCTATGCACAGCAGTGGACATCCTACAGCCAATGTGATGATGAAAAACTTTTTCAAAAAAAATGTAACCGCCTTCAAAAACAACCACAAAAAAGTGAAAATTATCTACAAAATAACTTTTCTTTCGGAAGTCGGTGCCTTTGTTTCTTTTTCTTTTCATTGTCTTTTTAGCCACCGACTTCCGAAAGAAAAGTTATTTTGTAGATTATTTTACACTTTTTTGTGGTTGTTTTTGAAGGCGGTTACATTTTTTTTGAAAAAGTTTTTATTTTACTCTTTTTAGTTTAAATATTCAACCCGAATTCTTGCCAAGAACATTATTCTCTTACATGTGCACTAGAATTTTGTAATCCTTCGCACCGGTACTTACATCACTCATGTACACAATAAGCTAATAAAATTCCATATCTCAAAAAATACTGAACCGATTTTGATGAAACTTGCAGTATTCTTTAAGTTAAATGATACCTAGTACAACAAAAAAAGAATTACTTAAATCGGACTTGTAGTTCCGGAGATATGCGAACACAAAGTAAATCAATCGATGCCTACTCCTTACTGTTAAGGAGTTGTACCTTCCATCATCAGGTCGTCCACCTGAGATGATGATTATCAGATGCAAATACTTGAACAGCTTTAGAAAATATATGAAAATGGTCCAATGTGCCTATAAAATTTGAAGGTTGCCTTCGATTTCCCTAGGATCCCATCATCAGATCCTGACCTGGTGATCATGGGACCAATTGGAAAGTATACCCTTTCAAACAAAAGAAAAATTTTCCAAATCGGTCAAGGCGTCTTCGAGAAATCGGGGAACATACATAAAAATAAAAAAAAAAAGAAAGATTCCGACGAATTGAGAACCTCCTCCTTTTTTTGAAGTCGGTTAATAAAGAAGGAAGTGTACTGTAAAATAAACGATGGGTAAATTATGGTGTGGAAGTGACCCTTCCTATCATCAGACTACAAGACTGACGGCATTGCACCATCTTTCTACTTACATTTTATGCTGTACAAAACATTTAAGTCTTAGTTGCCTGAAATAAAGATTTAAATAAATAAATGAATACTAAACACAGGTCAGGGCTGAAATTCCCGGCAGATCTGTGTTTTCTGATAGCTACAACCTAGGGGGTCTTTTTTTTGGATATCTTGAAATTTAAATTTAGATTTTACCAGATTTTGATATACCATGTGGTATACTAGTAGGTATGTAATACCTGACCAGTCTGATATATTATATACCAGGTTATGTATAAAATATAGACCAGTCGTGCAACAAAATCTGTTTTAAAGAAAAAAACAGTTGAACGTAACATCTATTTATGATTCATCATCAGTAGTAGCCGTTGAGTGAGGAAAACGGGGCGATTGTGATGTAAGCTATTATGTACCACCTGATCTATTGACCCGACACGTTGTTCCAGCTGTTTGACGTGCAGGATAACCCAGGAAGCAATGTTAGTGTTACACGTCATGATTGTACGTTTTGGTAAAACCTTTGTTGTTTGTACGTAAGGGGAAATAAATATAGGGGATTTGGAATTGGGTTATGTTTGTGCAAAGGCCCTAGCATGAATTTTAAGTATTTTACTTGAAGCATAACGACGTAAGTCGTATAGAATAAAAGCGACTCTAGTGCGTACACTAGAGTCGCTTTTATTCTATACGACTTAACGACAAAGTGCCTGTTTATAACATGAAACTCATGATAAAGACTCAGGCTACTATATTTTGACGAAATATAAAATGAGCCCATAATGTTCCCACTGCTGGGACACAGGCCTACACTTATTAAGAGGAAATCAAATCAAATCGTTTATTTCAACTAGGCCAATTACAGGCACTTATGAATTGTCAAAAGACATAAAATAAAACAATTACAAAAAAAATAGTTATAGTTATTGAGCTTTTATACCCCACGTGGGACGAGTGCGGGTGGTAGATGTCACTCATCTTCGAATGTTTCGTTCTAGGACATGCCTGTCTCCTCTCTATGTTTTCCTTCACCGTTTTGAGAGCAGTGGTGAAGACAAAATCGGTCATTATTTTGTGTGATTGTACAGACGCCAGCAGGGCAACCTACCCGAATCTGTCAGATTTTACCAATCAAACATTAACCTTCTACTCTTGTGATAAGGTTGAAATTCTATTAAAGAAATCTGACAGATTCGGGTAGGTTGACCTGCTGGCGTCTGTACAATCACACAAAATAATGACCGAAGAACCATTTTTTTTATTTAACGACATGTTCGCGTTTGACCACTATCTCGTCTGATAGTAAGCGAAGATGTGGTTGAGGATGAAGTACGCTTGCCTAGACGTAACCTCTTACAATTTGCGAGTTGAAGTGGCAAAGGACAGGACGCAGTTGATGGATGCAAGAGGCAAAACTGTCGTTCGCCGTGGTGGTCTAAGGGCCTCCCCCTTTGTTCAACAGTGGACGTCTTCTGGTTGATTATGAATGCACCTGACTGGGTTCGAACACATCACCTTACAAGAATCGGGAGTGTTTGTTGCTATTCTGAATCAGGAACTAACGTAGAAGATCACCGTACCAAATACCAGTTCAATATGTAATTGTGCATATTTGTTCGTCACGTATCATTACACCGGTGTCCTTGGAGGGAAAGCAGAGCAGTTACTAATTACTTAACTCGATGTTCATTGGCACGTTTATATCCAAATATAGCTATGAAATATTGGCTTTAAACTTGATTTATTTAGCAGAATTTTATTGTGGCTTCGTGAAGCGTAATTTCATTTCCTGTAAATCATGAAATGCTTTACATTGCCGATTTCAAACGAAGGTTTGTCATTGTGACGTAGTATCCTTGAAACGTAAAACGTTTAGCTATAAGACCGCCCATTATCTTCCCACTTCTCACAGCTTTCTGCGACTTTGGTCCAGTCCTTTATGAAGCGGTCCAAGTCATCTCGCCATCTTCGCTTGGGCCTGCCACGATGTCGAGTTCTCCCTTTTGGCAACCAATCGGATGTATGTTTAGCCCAGCGATTGTATGGCATTCGACATACGCGGCCAGCCCAGTCCCACTTGAGCTTTTTTTTTTCGGATGCCCTTTACGTTCCGGGGCCACGGTATCCCGGGTTAAGAAAAACCCGCGACCCCAGCAGGCATTTGGCGCGAAACACGACGCGCCACCGACCCGGGCTTGGTCCTTCCTTGGTCGGACGGCGAGCTACCCATTACAGCTCCGCCGCTGTGCCCTCTGCTGATCAGAGGGACACGCGTTGGAGCGTCCACACGACAGGCTATTCGCATACGGGCAAAGAGACCCCTTAGGCACACAGTGCCTAAGGAAGAGTTTTTGCCCGCATCCCAGGGTGCACCGGCCCGAAATACTGGTCTTCCCCCCGGACGTATCCGAGAGGGAACTCCAGTCCACGGGCGCACGTGGAGGCTTCCTGTCTTAGCACCCCAGTCCCATTTGAGCTAGGCAGCTTTTTCTCCCACATCGGCAATTTGTGTTTATGTAGAATATTTTGTTAATAATTGTTATTGGAAATACCTGTAATTTGTATGATGCGCATAAAGAATATTCTATCTATCAATCTCAAAACAGTCAAAGAAAGTGCCTCAGAAATAGTTTAGCATATCGCTAGCATGTCCTTGTGACATTAGAACATTAGTCACAACACCGACGACGTCTAGAATATGTAATGTTTGACATCGCGATGTGCTGGCAGGGACATCCTGTCCTACTTTCTAACTATAGTCGGGAATGGTTGCTTTGGGGCACTGGTACTAGGCTAGACATAGTTTTATTGTACTTTTAGCATGATTAAAGGGGAAAGAAAAGATTCATTGTGTGTTTTCATGTTGATTTATGATTAACCTATAGCCTATACTAATATTATAAGAGAGAAGTTTGTGAGTTTGTAGGGAGTAATCTCTGGAATTAGTAAGCCGACTTTGAAAATTATTTCACCAGTGGAAAGCTACATTATTATTGAGTAACTATAATATACATCTAGCAAGAAACAGATAGATGTTTGCTGTGGACATACGTTTTAGACAGATAATGCTCAGTTCATGCTCTATGTCTGTGGCTTTTGTCAGCGGCTTCAACCACGTGGATGTCAAAAATTATCCCACTGGAACGTAAAACCGAGATAATGATCTAACAACGTCAAAGATATTGGCAAAGTATATAGGATTAAAGTTTTTGTGTTTTTTCAATCTAAAATCTATCTAGTACCAAATTTCATCCAGATACGTTCAATCATTTTGGCGTGAAAACGCAACATACCTACAACAAAAAATACACACTTTCGTATTAAAATAATTGAACGATTTTTTTTTTATTAGTACTCACATTCAATTAAAAGTAAAACAATAATAGCAACACTGAAGAAAGTGCATCCTGATTCCTGTCCCACTTAGTAAATAGTGAAACATTTAACACTGAGAGCAGCGCCTGCGCCGAGAGCGATCGTAAAATGTTTATGACTGAGTGGACCTAGCTAGGTACGCTATGTTGAGACTAAGGGACTTTACTCATGGCGCGATGCTACGCGACGCGATACGTGCGATATCGAGTCGATTGCCGATATAAGTCGCACGTATTTACTAATGCAGTGATGCAATGCAATTCGACCGTGCACTTTAAAAATCCACCTTACTACTACGACCTAAAGGCTCTGCGAACCAAAGACAAAAGATGTCGCACGAGACGAGTAGTCGCGCAATCGAATTTCGAACACAGAATCTGTCATTAGGACGTACATGCAATTCGATATCGAGGAGATCTGTGAGCGATATCGTCAATCCGTGCGACTCCATTAGCAAACACTAGCGATCGTCCATACATTTTCTTCGGCCGGACGCTTGTGTGATATCTGACCGATATCGTCAATCGATGCAATTCGATATCGCATCGCGCCATGGGTAAAGTCCCTAAGCTGTGACTAAGTTGCGGTGGTCAGTTTCTAATGTTTAGAACATATGACGGATGTTTGCCATTTGGCGATGTTATAATCATAATGGTATTGGTAGGTACGTGACTGTTTTCGTTTGTTCGTGTTTTTTTTTTGCGATTTATTAATAACATTTTGATGGCACGATTGGCGCAGCGGCCGAGCAATTGGACTGCTGTGCTGCCTGTCGTGGGTTCAATTCCCGCACGGAGCAATAGCAAATATTTGTATGATCTACAAGTATAGTTGTTCCGGGTCTGGGCATTTGTGTATGTGAGTTTATACGTTTGTAAACGCACCCACGGTACAGAAGAAATTTCTAGTCTTCAAAGTGTTTAAGAAAAAATTACCAACGAATCTGCCAGTGTGGTAGTTGAAAATTTTCCCATGGTATCGGGATTAGAGGTTCATGGTGTTATTCCAGATTTAATCTATCTGTCATACATGCTTACTACCATGCCGAGCAGAGCCGAAAAAACTAAGTATATTATTTTTTTATCCATATGATGGGACCAACATTTTTTTCAGTCGTAGTGTGAATAATCAAATGAGTCTTCCCACCAAGGTAGGACGGGAGGAACTGTCAGACTCGTACTAACGCATGGTCCATGATCGGACAGCAAGTCACCATTACTCGACCAATGTCGGGCGCGAGAGGAATCCGCCTATCGCCTCCGTAAGGACACGTCTCGGTGCTCTGCCCAAGTGGGATTTTTCCCTTATTATACATATTATTACGTACCCACGATACAGGAAGAAAGTAGTGTGGGGCAACGTTTAAAAAAAATGGACCTGGCTACTACGAACCCACTGGGCCACCGCTGGCGCTGCTTTCATTTGTAACTTAGAAATAATAATTATTCTATAAAAAGAATCTCATTACCACAAAATCCACCCATAATCGAAAGTCAATTTAAGTAATCAATGTTCATTCAGACAGATATAATATCATTCGCATTCAATATTTGATTAAAACTAGTCATAATTCCGGAAAATGGCCGGTATCCGGGAAGTTCGCAGTTTTCTGCTCGCCCGGAAGAGAAAGCCGGCAGCCGGGCCGGCCAAGCCACTTCCGGCCCGGGACGGTAATGGCAGATGCCGGGAATGCTTGCAAGATTATAAACCTGTAGTTTATGACCATTCGCCAATGTTCTTTGGTTCAATCTATTAGTGAACTAGCCGGTGCAAGCGGTCTCACCAGCTAATTCTCGAAAATTATCCCACGGGTACCTAAAATCTGTATAAATACTATCCTATGTGTTAATCCAGGTTATAAACTATCTGTGTACCAAATTTTATCAGAGGAATATACATCCATCAATCCAAAGAAACTTTCACGTTTATAAATATGAGTAGGATGTAAATTGTATCTTAACATGTTTTAAAAATGATGCGAAAAATATTAGGTATGGTTTTTAAAATATTTTGGTCAAGTTTTTAGATAAAATATCGTATTTAGTGGCTATTTATGGATTTATCGATTGTATCGATGCGATAAGTCAGATTATTCATTAATAATAATAAAATCTAAAGATTTTAATTTAAGGCAAGATTTTAATAATAAATGGTGACAGTTTTTCTTCTACGAGTATTTTTAGGTACTTTGACCCTACGCCTTGTTGTTCTAGTGGTAACAAGCGCGAGTGCCAAGCATGAGGTCCCATGTTCCGTTCCTTGGTCGGGGAAAGTACTTATTATGTTTTTTTTTTTATCATAATCAATCATAAATATATCTGTTTTTCTTAATTAACTGGATGCCCAGTACTACTCCGGGTTTATATTACACGACTTATCAGTCGGAAGTCAGTTACCATCAATCAGGAAGGCAGGCACTAACTCTCAGCTTCCCCTTTCACGACGCAGTAGCAGTTACCAGTAAGTAGAACTACTCAATCCTATTATAGTTATGTTATCAACTCTGAAGCAGATAGTAACCATACCTGTTCGAACCGTTTAGAATCCTTGGTATGAAATTGTGTGCACATTTCTCACTCGTCCAATGAGAGAGATTCGAACCAGTGTTTGCCAGACCTTGAGAGACGCCGGGGTCCCGGGACTTATCCAATTACCGTGACCCTGGAACGTAAAGGACTATTGAAGGACACGGTGGATTTTAGTCAGTACGAGTCTGACAGTCCCTGCCCTAGGTGGGAGGACTCATTTGATGATTTTACCACGATAAAAAAAATACCTGACAGATACAGGAGAGTGACTTCGTCATGCTCACAAGACAATTCGTCTTTATAAAATAAATGTAATGAAAAACAAATGAAGAATACGGATAACAACCGAATTGAACTTGACAACATTGTTTATTTCTAAACTTATAATTATTATCTCACGGAATCATAAAATCGGGATAAAAAAGAATCCCATGTGTTAATCCAGGTTATAAATTATCTGTGTACAGAATTTTAACCAAATACCTACGTTCAGTGGTTTTTGCGTGAAAGAGCAACACATCCATTCATCCATCCTACCAAGTTAACTTTCACGTTTATAATATTGGTAGGATCAAGAATAATATACAGAGATTTTATCAATAAACGACAGAAAACCAGTAATTTTCCTCCAAGCCAACACTTACTTTTGTAAACAAACATCAGCTTTCCAATACTTAATAATATTAGTACAACGACACTAAGCGTAGGAAGTATATGTTACCGAGTCGGAAGAAGGAAGCTGTGATCAGGCGGGCACCGAACCCAGCGCGGTTCCCCTTTCACTCGCTGAACTGTAATAGCACTTAGGATGTGGTCCCACCGACCGAGGAAGCGACTTGTTACTTACATAATTATAATTTTTTTCATTTCATTTATTTATTCATATAACAATTTGCATTGTGTCTGAATTACATTAATAATAGTTAAAAATAAAATCATACATTAATTCATCTTTATCAGCTAAAAACAATAAATATTAAAATTAAATTAACACAAAAAATTCAAAAACAGTCAACTAAAAAAATAAAAATAAAATTGTAATTAATACAAATTTCACTAAACACTATTTAAAAGTATAATTTTGATGTCAATGGAATGTAAACTAATAGTCATTGTGCTAGTATAATGTTTTGTAAATAGTATAATGTCAAATGATTGTATATATTTAATGACATAATTAAAAGGTAGGTTCAAAAATGACTTAATTTAAAAACTATTCACCACCATTTGTCCCCAATTCTGATAGTGAATATAAACATTTATCTAACAGGAATGCTTTAAGTTTAGTTTTAAACAAAGTACCCTTATAAACCAATAATCTCAAATCAGTAGGCAACCTATTAAATAATTCCACCGCCTGGTATTTAGAGCAATGCTTAGCAACATTGAGTTTGGGTGCAATTTTATTTTTTATGACCTGTCTTCTAGTGCTCTCTCTAAGTTCTCGTTCTTCTTGTGATTCGTACTCGTGTATGTATTTTGCAAAATGGCTGAGCAGTACTAAAACATATAAGCTTGGTACCGTTAATATACCTAATTTCTTAAAATAATCCTTACATGATTCTTGTTGTGGGATTCTGACAATTGTTCTTAATGCACGTTTCTGTAAAATGAATGCTTTTCGGCAATTATACCCGTAACTGCTGCCCCAAAACATAATGCTGTATCGTAACCTAGATTCTACCAACGCATAATATACAACTTTTAGCTGCTCTAGGTCCATAACGTCCCTGAGGCTTCGTAGCGCGTAGCAAGCCGAAGATATTGAGGAATCAATGGCGGTGAGCTCTTTTTTCCAGTTTAACAAATTATCTATGTAAACTCCCAAAAATTTTACTTCATTTACTAAGGCAATATTTTTCCCTTTGAGTGCGACATGTATGCCATCTTTGTTACATGACGTTGTTTTAAACAGTACCACTTGGGTTTTATTTGGATTTATTAATAAATTATTTGCTGTAAACCAAACAGAAAGATTTTCGAGACACATATTAACCTTTTCTGCCAACTCGTTTAAATTTGGTGACCCGATTATGGCATTCGTATCATCTGCAAACATTACAAGCCCTGCGTCAGATTGGATATTATTCATAAAATTGAGTAAGTCATTATTAAAAATTATGAAATATATTGATCCCAAGATTGAGCCTTGAGGCACACCGCGACTTATTTTGATCATTTTTGACTTAAATATTACTTCATTCATACACTTTACGTTGTTATTTACATTAATATCTTTTAATTCTACATACATCCTACGGTTTTCCAAATAAGATGTAAAAAGTTTTAACGCTTTGCCCCTAATGCCATAATGCTCTAGTTTAGCTAGAAGTAGCTCATGATCTACTGTGTCGAAAGCGGAACTTAAATCAATAAATAAGCCAGCTACCTTCATCTTGTCATTTAATTTACGAATAATGTCATTAATAAGATTATTTATCGCGTCGGAAGTGCCTATCCCCTTTTGGTACCCGAATTGTCTAAAGTTAATTATTCTATTTATGTTTAAGTGAGCTACTAGCCTAGACTTCATTATTTTTTCAAAAATTTTTGATAAAATTGGTAATAGTGATATTGGCCGGTAGTTTTTGGGGTCCGTTCTTGTACCTTTTTTATGTAGCGGAATCACCTTTGCCAATTTAAGTTGTTCAGGAAAAACCGACTCTTCAATACATTTATTAATGAATTCAGATAGGGGATACGCTAATACTTCTAAATTATCCTTAATCACCGATATCGGTACATCATCGTGCCCACAAGACTTTTTGTTTGCCATCTTACGTACAATTTTTGTTATTTCCTGTGGTGTCGTCATATCGAATTTCATCTCATTTTCTACTCTCGGTGTTGAGTTTCTGAGGAAGGACATTGCTCTTTCTTGGTCAGTTTTTATTAGTGATGATTTAAACACGAACATATCAACTAAAATGTCCGCTATTTCTTGTTGATCTGTAACCACCCTGTTGTCAATGTTTAGAACAAGTTTTCTTCTTACTTTATTTTTCTTTCTTTTTGTTTGCTCATTTACAATTTTCCATGTCTCCTTTGATATATTTTTGGCTTTGTTGAGATGACGTGATATGGCTAATTTTCGTGCGTGCTTTAAAACTCTTCTATAGATTCTGATGTAATTTATTTTATAGTTATAAACACCAATGTTATTGCCCGTACATAATATTCTTTTCATTTTACTTGATACCTTAATTCCCTTAGTAATCCACTTTATCTGATCATTTTTTATTAGTTTAACCTTACTAGTTTTCCTTGGGTAACATTCACGAAAGGTTTTATTAAAATGATTGAGAAACGTATTGATACCTACGGGATTACTATTTTTATTATGTTGAAAGGTCTTTATAAAAGCAGCATTATTTTTTTCATTAAAAGTTCTCCTATGAATCAATATGGTACGATCAGATTCTTTCGTTTCCCCATCCACCTTATCAAGAATTATGTTACAAAAAAGACCCGCATGGCCATCTGCTAAACCGTTATGATCTACCAAACATTGCTCTATGTCATCTTCGCAGAGATTAGTCAATACATTGTCAATGCAAGAGTGTGACTTGCCTCGATGTGAATTCAGTGCTGAACTAACCTTTTACGTACCCAATGCGAGCTTCTTTAACTGCACCCTGGTTTGAACAATTGTGGTCCTGGTCTGGCTATTTCTGCGTCCTGTGCCTCAGTGGAACCGCAGCCTAAGGTACCTTATACAACGTGTAACGGTAAATGCGCAAAACCTCTCGTGGGGTAACTAAGCCCATGTTACTGAACAATTTTTGTTCTAAGACTTTTGGAAATACGCAAAAAAAAATGATTTTTCATACTGATGGACCCGATAAATTTTTCATTTTGTATGAAAAGCCAAATATTTTTTTGCGAATTTCCAAAAGTCTTAGAACAAACACTGTTCAGTAACATGGGCTGAGTTACCACACGAGAGGTTTTGCGCATTTAACGTTACACGTTGTAAACATAAAATGTTTGTAAAAGAAAAATAAACAAAACATAAGATTAACCAATTTGTGAAGACAAATAATCAGTATAAAATATGTAGATAATCCCTAGCTACAATCAGACAGCAATCAATCAATCATCTTTCGCAGGTGAAAACTTCTCTCCACTACTTGAAAACTTGCAAAAAAAAAACTTGAGAGGTGTCAAGGGGAAGGAAGTAATATACACTCAACAAAAATAATCGTCGCGACTCTACTCCAGTCCAGTCCAGTCCGGTCCGGTCCGGTCCGGTCCAGTCCAGTCCAGTCCAGTCCGGTCCGGTCCGGTCCGGTCCAGTCCTTCCGGTCCGGTCCGGTCCGGTCCGGTCCGGTCCAGTCCGGTCCGGTCCGGTCCGATCCAGTCCGGTCCGGTCCGGTCCGGTCCGGTCCAGTCCGCGCGACGCAAAGGAGGGTAATGTGTCGTGACAACTTTTCGTAAGAATTTCCGTCCAGCCCCCTTTCACAACGCGCGATAAGGAACTTCGTTCCAAAAGAGACTTCTAACCGGCAAACAATATTTATCAAAGAAAAAAGTCGCTCAACAACGATCGCTTGTGGCAACTTGTCAGACAAACAACGGATTTTAATAGTTGGTTCTAACAGCTTCTCGCTAGTCGCTAGTAGTAGGACCGGTGCTTTAACTAGGCGTCTAGTTAACTTGATGGAGTCGACAGAATTATAGGCTCGTGGTGCGATAGCGTTTTGTTGTCATAACCATTGAATAGAATGAAGATTGATTGTCATTTGTTTTAATACCTGAGCCGATTCTAGATGGAAAAAAGGACACTAAGTATTGAATTTAAAATTAAGAGTGTGTTTTTGTTTATGTGAGTTTAATATTTGAAATAGCACACCTAAGACAGGGGAAATTCTTATACAAAAAAATAAGAAAAAGGCAGAACATGTTTCCTTTTCCAATATTTTATTTTATATACCTAAATGAATATGGGTTAGCGTTTTTTTTTTTTTTAACTGTGTTAATCACATGCCTAATGGTCGCGAAGGAAGACACCTTGAAAGAGGAATGAAAAGACGACTGAAAAAATATACCACAACTGAAAAGTTTTGATAGTTCAAGCGGCAAGAGTCCAAAATTCAGTCAAAAAGTGACAGCTTCTCATTTTACAGAGTCGTAAGACGTCGAGATATTCAGCTCAAATTCAGCAAATTAGCCATACAAAACTCCTCATACAAATTAGAAAACGTGATGTTCAAGATAAATATTGACTCTCTTTCTACAGGAAAAGGTCTTTATCCTGCAGTAACACCATTACGGTCTAATACTAATGAATACATCAAACAAAGTCTAGGCAAACTCGAGGAAAAACATTCAAAATTGACACTAGTGAGACATTGACCCACACACTCTTGACCCCGTTGCTAGACCAAAAACAGCTTTATTCTTTTGTTTATATAGCATACATTGCAACCACTAAAGAGAGAACAGAAGGTTTACAACATACAACGAGCGGGAATGCACACACGCAAATGACTGTCACTTGTTTTAGTTCACCATAACCACCTTCTTCACCGCGAGCATTCACCTGTAATGTAACATAAAACTGCGGAATTTGATGCTATATTGTCTTCGAATGTTCGAACCTGTAACGTTGCATTACAGGTGAATGCTAGCGGTGAGGGAGCGCCTTAACAATCAATATCCGTCAATGTGCATACATCGCAATCGGCATTTATGCAGTGATGTTCGGTCCCGACTTACGAGTGCAGTTTATTTCATCACCAATTTTCTTAAAACGGTGAAAGTAAACGTAGTACGCTAGAACCGAACATTCAAAGACATGTGACCACCAACCCGCACTGAGCCCGCGTAGTGTATTACAGCCCACTCCCACTCACAGAGAGAAGGCCTGTGTCCCAGCAGTGAAAAGATTCTTCCTCTTCTTCGTGACACTGGCACGATATTTCTTACATTGTACTAGCGACCCGTTCCGATTTCGCACAGGTTAACTTATCTTTTCTAGCAATAAATAAATATAGCCTATGTTACTCAGGGTTAGCTTTATACTGGTGATATTTTTTTTAAATCGTGACAGTAGTTTTTGAATTTACACACATACTAAAATACAAGTCTTTCCTCTTTATAATATTATTATAGAGTATATTAGCCCAAAACTTCGCCACTTCGTCTGCGGTGCCACTAACAACGCCCTAGTGGGAACATTATAGGCTAATGATGGATGATGAATCGCCATTATGATAACCAACGGTTTAATGTACTTGGAAGAGCATGATGTAGACATTTTAATAGGAACCTATGGCCCCCATCCTTAAGGGCTTCACACACAGCAGCTATAATGTAAAGATGTACATTATAGCACGATACATCTCATTACATCTTTCCATAGAAATCGTCAGGAGACCACACCCTGCAGCTAATAATGTATATTTTTACATCTTCGAATCTAAGCTGCTGAGCGATACGAAAGTATACATTTATATTTCGATACATCATAATACATCTCAATACATCTCAATACATTTCCGTATCTCTTCGAAAAGGATGTTATGAAATGTAGGGAAATATACATTACATCACCTGTTGTGTGTGTGATACGTAGATAATTTAAAGCTATACATCCCGGGATGTAATGTACATTAATATACATTAAAGCTGCTGTGTGTGAAGCCCTTTAGAAATAGTGTGACTTAGCCAATACTGATCAACGCGTTACAAACCTTCTGTTCTTACCTATATTGTGTCACCCTCACAAGTAAATGCGGAAAATCGCGCATTTGCTAATTTGCATTTAAAAAGATACGTATTAGCGCTTCATGAATCAGTTTGAGAAGAAATACTGTAAGTGTGCCGACGACCTGAGGATACGAAGTTATTCATACTTTGTGTTTGTAAACCTTTTTGGTTCATTTGATTTTGTTTTGTCTGCTTTACCTCTTGATCATTTCTGGTTTCCTGGTACGTCAAATGACGGTGTTTTTTTTTTTTTGAGTAGGATTTTTCTTGTTCAGACAAGTTGTTCAAGAATTTAGGTCATGACTTGACGTTATGTAAAGATGTGACTGCAAGTTCGGGTGTATGACTGTTTATGATTGTGATCAAATCAAAGTCAAAGTCAAATCATTTATTCCAATTAGGCCATCAAAGAGGCACTTTTGAACGTCGATATTTAAATTTAAAGGGAATAGGAAGGGAAGGGATTGATTCTACACCCATTCGCTAAGGTAGGTTGTATGGAGAAGAATGGGCAAGAAACTCCATACTTACTCTTTTTAAAAAAAAATGTTTTACAATATTTTTTAACAGCGTTTGAAATAATTAATGTCAAAGCAATGTACCTTGAAAATCTAGACTAAAAATTAAAAAAAAAAAATAATAAGAAATAAAAAAAGCAAAAAGGTACATGGCGTTCACATTTTAACAAAACATTGAAATTACACAATTTACAAATATAATATAAGTGTGTGAGCATTCAAATTTCAACCAGTTTGACCCTGTTTAAGCCCTACATTGTTCTATGGAGCAGGACCAGCATGTTTCCAAACATTTTTATCTTGAATATAATCTTCTAATTTATAATATGCTTGTTTACTAAGGGTGTTTTTAATGTAACTTTTAAATTTTTTTTCATTTAGATTTAAGATCTCACTCGGTATTTTATTGTAACATTTAACACAGATCCCCATAAAAGATTTTTGTACTTTAGACAATCTAAAATATGGTTGATCAATTTTATCTTTATTTCTCGTATTAAAATTATGTCTGTCGCTTATTTTATTAAAAAGATGAAGATTTTTCCTAACATGCATTATATTTTCATAAATAAATTGACAAGGCACTGTCATTATATTAATCTTTTTGAATAATTCCCTAAGAGATTCGCGACGACGTAGATTGTAAATTGCTCTGACAGCTCTTTTTTGCAAAATAAAAATAGATTCAATGTCAGCTGCCCGGCCCCACAATAGGATGCCATATGACATAATGCTGTGAAAGTAGCTGAAGTAAACCAAACGCGCAGTTTCGACGTCGGTTAACTGCCTTATCTTTCTAACAGCATAAGCGGCTGAGCTTAGTCGCCCTGCTAGAGATGCTATATGGGGGCCCCATTGTATTTTATCGTCTAACGTGATTCCTAGAAAAACTGTCTGATTAATAAATTCCAATTTTTTTCCGTTCAATAAAATTTCACATTCGTTTCTTCTAACATTTGGTAAAGTGAATCTAATACATTTTGTTTTCTTTTCATTAAGAACTAAATTATTAACAGTAAACCAATTTTGAACCTTAAGAATACAGTCATTAACAGTGTCTAGATTTTGTGCACGTCTGTCAATTTTAAAAATTAAAGATGTATCATCAGCAAATAACACCATCTGTGGTTGATTTTTTAGTAAATGAGGTAAATCATTAATATAGACTAAGAAGAGGAATGGACCCAAAATAGAACCTTGAGGCACTCCCATAGTCATTTCAGCCCCCAATGAGTTTGTACCGTTTATCTGAACTTTAACCTGTCTATCTTTTAAGTATGAATTTAGTAAATCAAGGGCTTTATTTTTAATACCATAATGTTCTAACTTCAGCAAAAGCGTTTCGTGGTTAACGCAATCGAATGCTTTTGAGAGGTCGCAAAAGATTCCTATGGCATCCTGTGCTTCCTCCCAGGAGTTAAAAATGTTCTTCAATAGGGTAACACCGGCGTCAGTTGTACAACGACCTTTGGTGAAACCGAATTGTTGATCATGAAAGATGGAGTTTCTATTGAAGTGACATAGCAGTTGTGCAAGCATTAACTTTTCAAACACTTTACTGAAGACTGGCAGAATTGACACAGGCCTATAATTGTTCGGTTCTTTACAATCACCCGATTTGAAAAGTGGAGCTACCTTACTATGCTTCATGAGATCCGGAAACACTCCTTGGTCTATACTGCTATTAAATATAAAAGTTAAATAAGGTGCCACGGTTTCTATTATAGATTTACAGGCCTTCACAGACATTCCCCAGAGATCTTCTGTTGACTTAATTTTAAGATCCTTGAATGCTTTAATCACAGCTTGGGGGTTCGTGTGCCGAAACCTAAACTCCTTCGGGCAGGCCTTTACATTATTTCTAAGTAAGGCAGCAGAGAGTGCGGCTGACGAATTTAAAGACGCAGTCGTCTTAAGAGGTATATTCGAAAAAAACTTTTCAAATTCCTGAGCTACTTCTACGTCTGTGTTTATAGGGCCATGTGCAGTTTCTAAATTAAATTCGTTATTGCGCTGTTTATTCCTACCTGTCTCATTATTTATAATTTTCCAAGTTGTTTTAATTTTATCATCGGCTGATTTAATTTTATTACTAATATGAATAGCTTTAGCTGTTTTGCATACATTTTTAAAAGTTTTAGAATATTTAGCAACATACTGATGAAAAGTATCATTCACAATGTGTTTCTTTAGACCATAAAGTTCAAAAAGCCTTTCTCTGCTTTTACGAATTCCAGGTGTCGCCCAATCACTAAATAAGAATTTTGTGACGATAGTTTTTGTTTTAACTGGAAACGTGTGAGTAAATTGTGTATTTAAAATTGCAAAAAACTCGGCGTAAAACTCATTTGGGTCACTTATATTATTAAAGATATTTTGATCACATAATTTACTTGCTAGTGTATCATTAAATTTTTCTAAATTTTTACATGTAATTGGCCTATACCTTATTTGGGTTTTTTGCGTAGGTGTGTAGGCGCAAAACGTTATTGTTTGGCCACTGTGATCAGATGGCAATTTATTTATAATTTCCTTATGCAAATAATCACAATTATAAAAAACATTGTCTATACAAGTGGCAGAAGAAGCTGTCACTCTGGTAGGTTCCATAAAAATATGTGACAAGTTAAATGATTTAAAAAGACTCAACAATTTGATACTATTGGAGTTATTTTCTAATATATTAATATTGAAATCACCACAGATGATGATAGATTTACTACTACTACATACTTTATTTAACACATCTTCCATTATAGAATCGAATATAGGAAGAGTCTGGTAATTTGGGGGTCTGTATACACACACTATAACATGCCTATCAAGCTCAACACAGGACAATTCAATTATGTGTTCAACTGACAGTTCAACAATGTCATTTCGAGTTTTAGATTTAATTGATTTCTTAATTAATATTAAAGATCCGCCATGTAACATACGTTTGCGGCTGAAATGACTAACTACACAATAATTATCATAACAAATTGACAAAACTTGATGATCTTTTAACCAATGTTCGGTAAGGCAAACAATATCAAACTTGGTTGATTCCAAAAACATTTCTATTTCCAGTAGTTTAGAAGAGCACCCTTGAATATTTTGATTAAACAATTTTAAAGTGTGTTGCTCTCCACTTGATATTTTATACCTAACTAATTTGCTAGAAGAAACCTGTTTATTGTTCACTGATAATGAGTTACTAATTACTGAGGTTTCTTCTGTTGTCTTACAATCTAGTTTAAAGTAATATCCGGAGTGATCTCCAAAACTGAACCATTCAGTGTACCAGCAAGGATGGAATACCCAACCTGACTAGTAATGGTCTCCAAGGCTGGTGGTATTTCAGGTAGACCCTCCTTCGTACAGCATGCAGGTACAGAACACTGTATCACTATGTTGTTAGGGCAACCTAACAACACAGATTCGTCACTTAAACTACTACTTAACCTACAGTGAAATAAATCAGCAACAACATGGTTAATATTGTATGCTATCAACATAGCAATCAACTGTCTACATTTCAAGGACATGGATAAAGTTCCCTGACTCAATACAAAACTACTAACAAATCTGTTAGAATCAAAATACAATAATTTATCACTATGACGACATGTCAACATTTGAATAGTCCTGTTCAACTTATATATATGGTTGTTTTCACTATCACTAAAACTGTCTGAATAAGGAAAAGCACACAACATCAGCTTTCCTATGTTTAATTTTAATAAGGTGTCCACACCATCCACTATGTCCTTTCTAGACAAACCTGCACTATTACCTAATAGGAGAACCATTGAAGAATAATCCTCTAAGTTTGAATTAGCAATTCTGTTTATTAATTGTTTAAAGCTTATGTTGTGATAACAATGGTTGGTAAAACTATGGCTTAGGTAATTATGTAGTATTTTTCCAAAGCCTGAACCTAATTCATCACAAAAAAAAATAGTTTTACCTTTTTTATTAAAATTACAGGACTCTTCTGATGGAAGAGTCAACAAGTCAAGCTGAGGCTGAGGAGGTGGTTGTTGGTTGGTACAGATGCAGGGGAAGTTATTTGTAAGCAACTCATATTGCTCAGCATTGCATTTCACCAAGTCCAGCAACTCCCCGGCTTCAAACAGACGGTCACTTAACTGTTCCTGTGATCTTTCATATTTTTCAAAAATATCTTTCAGCAAGCACTCCTTGTATAATAGATCATCCTGGAGCAGCTGAGTATCAATATCATATTTTTCCCTACATTGATCTAACTCACTAGTACAAATGTTAAGACTTTCAGACAGGATTAATCTTCAAATGAACACTTGATGACATGACACTTTTGAGTTCAACATATAACACAAAATATAACATTTGCTGATGTTAATTTTAAAAAAGTTGTCCGTGACTTAATAATCGTTTTTTTCTCATCTATTTTCGCACAGGGAAGGATACTTTGGGCCCTACCAGAAAACCAGCGCTGTGACAAATGTCGCAGCACATGCTGAGGTAGGAGCCTTTTGGCCTCGCGCAGGACTAAATTGTTTTTTTTTTTTGTTTTGTGTGGGCTTACCTTTTGTTTTCCTTTTATTAATTTGTTTGTTTTTATTCATGTAAATTTTGTTTGTTCTGTCCTGTGTGTTCCAATAAATCTATTTTCTTTCTTTCTTTACTTACTAAATGAAATAACTTACATGTAATAATTGTATAAGTTAGATAAAAAGATCACATCCTCCCAGAGTAAGTCACTAACACCTTCCACTTTCCACCTTCTGAGCTGTCGTTACCACCTCCCAAGCAGTTATTGAACAATAAGAAATATCACATTTCATCACCTTTCTCGATAAAATGTGATTTACCTTTGGTAAATCATGTAACAGGATGTGATGATGTCATCTTACTCCATTTTACCCTCTGGTGGTGAGTTTTGGTTCTCCCGACGTTTTGTTTAATGATGTTACGGGTCACCATCTAAATTGATGATTATGCTAATGACCATTAAATATTTACTCCCCATAAAATAAAATAAAACTTCTCCTAATTCATTCCCCTGATAAAAACATTGTCCTTAAATTCTTAAATAGACAAAACAAACAAACAAATTCCATTCTTACCATAATTCTTCTACTTTCATTTCATATATTAATATGTATACGGATTGTCCATCGGAGCGCGAACAATTGAACGGCATGCTTCCTGTACATTACGTTAGCACAATGCTCCCATTCAACAACTTATCTGGAAAAAAAAAATGTCCAAGATGTCCAAAAAATACCCAAGAAGGGTTGCGATTCCTCAGGGATTATCCTTACTAGAAGTTAGCGCCGTTTCCTTTCATTTTTTTTCGGTTTCTACACAATTGTTGCAATCTTTAACATAAATCTTAGTTGCGACGTTTAAGGAATAAAGGTTTAAGGGTTCTATTAACGATATTATTGGCTATTTTAAAGGATTAACTTAAGATGTCCTGCTGATTTTTCGGCAAAAATATGAATAATTAAAAAAAAAGACGTAGAAGTTCTGGAGACATTTGGTTTACACTAACTATTGACATGTTTTAAATCGGTAAAACATACAATACAATCTTATGAAATCGATATTTTGCAAAACTTTTACAAATTTTTATACGTGGGTTATGTTCGAATAACAATAAAGAAAGTGTCTCATATTTTTTCCTCAAGAACCTACGTATGGTCATTGTTATTCAAAATTCGGTTTCAAATATTTGAGCCTCCATATCGTAAGTAAATAAAATGTGAAGAGGAAGCTTTCTCATAACAAAACAAGTTTAACAAAAGACGGGCAAATGTCCTACAGTGGCTGTAATGTGCGTAATCCTTTAAATAAATACCCAAAAGGACCACTTGAATGCTTATTCCACTCCTTAGCTTGCCACCCAAGAAAGAAGCTAATTCTAACATGCTCACCCAATTTTGCACTACTTAATAACTTTTTTTAACCAGACACTTCTCAAGTTCAATACGCCATAAATAATGATTTTTGGGTGGTATTTTATTGTCAATTTTGTCCAGGATTGATTTGCTTTTTGCCCAATGTGCGGCATTTGCAATGAAGTAGCGATAACTACTGAATATTTTTCGGCTAATTAGCATTATGACGATAACAATGCACGCAAATTCGTTTTAATTTTCGGCGAAAACGAAAGGGAAGATTTGATCTTACTTTTTGGATGAATAGATTAGTTGCATTTATATCTGGACAAAAGAACTTCCATGTGTTTAGCTTCCCCAATGTCTAGAAGACTTTTGTACCTGCTGATAATGATTAGGAATATTATCCTTGACATTATATCAGTAGATTTTCCCAATTTCTCTCGCAGACAGGAGAGGACTGTCCCAGCATTGATACTTATTATTAAAATAGGAGACACTATTGTAAAATTTCTGTGTGATAAATGTAGGTATAATATTACAAGTGAAGCAATCAAGATAGCGACTTAAAATCAGAACTTAATATCTTGCAAAAGGTATACAAATGATGTCAATAAAATCAACACAATTCCAAAAATACAAAGTAAACTAAAAGTAAACTAAATTTACATAACATCGAAGGATGACATCGTTTAACTCAAAATCGAAAAAAAAAGATGGAAGTATTCACTCGAATGACAAATAAAATGATGTGTTATATCGATTCAGACATCGGTTCAAACATACGATAAACACGCATCGTCGCACGCGTGCGGAAGACATAATAAATGACAATACAAAGCACTTAGCGAAATATTTCATCAATACCCAAAGGAAATTGAACCTTGACTCACTGATATAGAGTTGAATGCTAACGTGGTAATCTTAATCGCTGTTAGCACGCGCGCTCAGACTTCTGGTCAATCTGAGATTGAGTTCGATTGATACGGAAAGGGCTTTTGCAAAAATGATTCGGTATTTTTCGGCAATAGTCGTATGACTCAAAGATAAACCGAGTACGCAAGCAGTCCCCCGAGGCCCGGTACTCAAAATGACATAATAACATCTCAAAATTTGGTACCTACTCTGTTATTAATAATTTGTTACAGTTTTTCCTAACCATAGTTGGCAATCCACACAAACCTTTTAGACGGTAATAGAATTCCATTGACGTATTTTTGTGGTTACAGTTGTGCGTCAATTACCAAATTAGTACAAATTATGAGTTTTAATCGTGGTTAATTGCTCAAAATTTCACCTTTTTCCTATACGTGAATATTGAGTAAGTAAATATTGAAAGTCCCATGATTTATCTATTTTATTTCAGTTATTCATCGAGCTAAATAAATCAAAGACTTGCATTACGAAGTTTACGCAAATTAATGAAGTCATATCTAAATGGTCATGCATCATGCAATGTAGTTGTATTGAGAATTTGATTATTAATTAAAATTGACTGAACTTTAATTAATTATTTTGTTCTATTATCACAATACCGACATATCTTTTATGAAACACTATATCAAATCTTGGATTCTGACTGCTAATTTAATTGATCAGCTACAAAATATTTAAAAAACAAAAACTAACTGCAGAGGGAGTAAAACCAAAACCGCTGGTTTTAGATGAAATGTTTTGCACAAGAAGCATACATACATACATAACAAACCACAAAATAAAATCTTTCACTAAAAACGTTAAAACAGAAAGGCTTACCGATAAGATTCCATCGCATACAATACAATATAATAAACTCTTCTGCGACAAGTAAATATTTTTTATTTCTTTCTTTTGTTTCGTAATAAAAATAAACAAAATACCCTTCCTTACTAACCTACCCTTACCATAGACATCGTCGGACAACACATGGGTGATCCATCATCGCATGCAATTGTGTTCATTTTTGTCCACTGCGACTTTTTTCACTGATATAGTGATGTACCGGTGGTCAGTGAGCACCTTGCTTTCGGATATTTTGCGACATATCCGCAGTTTTTGTGCGGTAGTGATGGGATTTATGTTAAAGGGGTTATTTTATCGACAGTTTGTATGATGGAATATTGTGGAACTTTTATAATTGAATACCTTTATTTAATAAGATACATACATACATAAACTTCTGCCTCCTTCCCATGGGGGTAAGCAGAAAATATTTATAAGGATTTATAAAAATACATATACCTATCTTAATACCAATCACACTTATACCAATGAGTGCAGTTACGGACATTTCCGTTTTATTTCAAACATGTTAACATTTTTTTCTAGTCTACTTAAAGTACTTTACTGTGTTTGTTAAAACAAGTACTGGAATAAAGTTTTTTTCCATTATAACTTAGTTAGTAACAAAAGAATTATACTTTATTATTGGAAATACCCGAAACCTATTCGGAATAATTACTTGACGTGTTTTTCCAACCATTTGGGTTCTATGTTTTGACATCTGCATGGGCAAACCCGAAACATCATGCATAAGTGGGTACCGTTTCTTTTAAGGGTTTAAAAATAATCAAATGAGTCCGCCCTAGGTTGAGTAGAGCACTTTAAGTACCGAAAATCGAACAAACCAGATCTCAAATGTAGACAGAATATGTATCTAAAAATCTTCAAAAGACTCGACGGGTAAATATGTATCAAAATCTAATGCGAACTATCGACATGTAACCCACATACCTCCTTAACCCTTTACAAGCGACTCAAGCCCACTTATTCATTATTTCCCCAAAAAAAACATGTTCACGCGGTGTTCCAATCTATTGTCACGAATGTATTACAAGATTATAATCCTTATTTTTTTTCTGAAGTGGACAATATGGTCGACTTGACCACAATACGGTGATTGAGGGTTGAAGGATCGATGAGGTAGGTTCCTTGTGTATGGCAACTCGAAAGTACGAGCACTGTTAATAATGCATAAGTTTATAGTATAAATACTAAGTTCATAGTATTAATAACGTTTTTTTTTTCACAGTAAATTCAACAAATTCATTTCAGTTCATTTTGTAAACCATATTTTTGTTTAGTAAGTATCTTATTAAATATCTTTCTTCGTGATCATCAATCGCTGAAATATAGCCATTAACCATGTTTTCCACATAATTAATTAATTACCTAGTTGTCTTTTGAAACAATCATCAAAAAACCGTACCTTCCCTAAAATAGTAGCCCATATTATGTTAAAAATTCGCCACAAAACAGATCAAATCTTCTAATTTCTACATGCATCCGTACTTTATTTCTGCCATACATTGGCGACTCGTGCGGGCCAGTACAGACGTGCGAATTAGGAGCTGTCTCCGTATTATGTCCGCAGCTTTAGTGACCAGGCTTACACCGCCCGCTGCCGGTACACACATGGTATACAGCGTGATGGTTATTGAGAATTAAAAAAAATGTCTTCAAAAATACTCTGCTGCCATTCTTGATTATTTATTTTCAAAAATGAAATCCATCGCCTTCTAAATATAGGGCACATTCCCTAAGTCCTTTTTTTATCACTGTAAAATCATCAAATGAGTCCTTTCACGTCAGTACGAGTCTGACAGTCCCTCCCGCTGTGGGAGGGACTGTCAGACTCGTACTGACTAAAATCCACGGTGTCCTTCAATAACCCTTTACGATCCGAAGTCACAGTTACTGTTTAGTCCCGCGACCAAACATCCAAGATTTGATTCTGGGACCTGGCACACGTAAAGCAGCTATGATATGTTACTGATACGACTGGCTGTTCGCTAGGGCTCATTACCTTAGTACTTCAAAAAAAGTTCCCAAAGAAAACCATGAAAAATATAACATTTTTATTTAAGTTTGATTCTAATCAACGGTAATGTTAAGCTGATGTCAATGTACTCCACATACATAATATCATTCAAAAGTTAATTTTATTAGCATGTAACTTTTTATTTTGCTGACTTTCAGGGATTGGATTGCTTCTATTAATAATTTGGACGAAATAACACGAATAATATCCAAAAATAATATAGTTTTAAAATCCCAACCCCCTGTACACAAATACATCGGTCATTCATGTCCGAACATATTTTTTTGCACCTTGTCTTGCGACAATCGCAAAACGCACGCCGCTTGAAAATCCACACTTTATTAACTAACGACAAAAGGATTACAGTAACAAAGGCCCACAATAGGCCTCAATAGGCCAAAATGTGCATTACATGCCTACAAATCGTTTTAAATAATATTAATGGTACTTCAGATAGTTTATTTTGCAAATGTTGTCAAAGTCGATGAAGAAATTATGAAAAATGGTATTTTTAGTACATATTTAATCTTGTTGTGATTTATATTAATGGACTGGTATTATACTTTTATACGTAGAAGCTGTCTGTTTCATTGCAATTTTTGTCTACAGGTTCATTTATTACTTGGCTGTATTACATTTTTTCTAGAAAATATTAATTATAACTTCCGCCAAATTGATGTAATTATTCTATTATTTTTTATTTACGATCTAACACTCTCAATATAACATGCTTATTATATTATGTATTATTAAATGAATAAAAATATTACGCAACTATAATAAGCAACACAGTGATAACGAACACAGATATCAAGAATGTAAACCACGAAGCTCTAATTACAAAAAGCTAGCAACATTTTTTTTTTTTAACGTGGCAAAATCATCAAATGAGTCCTCCCACCCCGGGCAGGGCGGAAGGGACTGTCAGACTCGTACTGACTAAAATCCACGGTGTCCTTCAATAGCCCTTTCTGTTCCGGGGTCACGGTGATGGAATAAGTCCCGCGACCCCGGCAGGCAGCTAGCAACAATTAAGAAAATAGTTAGATCATCATCATCATCATCATCAGCCGGAAGACGTCCACTGCTGAACATAGGCCTCCCCCTTAGACCGCCACGCCGAACGACAATTCGCCACTTGCATCCATCGGCTGCCCGCGACCCTCACGATGTCGTCGGTCCACCTAGTGGGAGGCCTGCCTACGCTGCGTTTTCCGGTCCGTGGTCGCCACTCGAGAACTTTTCTTCCCCATCGGTTGTCAGTTCTACGAGCGATGTGGCCTGCCCATTGCCACTTCAACTTGCAAATTTTATGAGCTATGTCGGTGACTCTGGTTCTTCGCCGAATATCCATGTTCCGGATTTTATCCCGCAAAGAAACTCCAAGCATAGCTCTTTCCATTGCTCGTTGAGTGACTTTTAGTCTCTCTAAAAGGCCAGCAGTCAAAGACCACGTTTCAGAGCCATATGTCATCACTGGCAACACACACTGGTTAAACACCCTTGTCTTGAGACACTGTGGGATTCTCGATGAGAAGATATCACGTAACTTCCCGAACGCTGCCCATCCGAGTTGGATTCTTCGGGCGACCTCTTTCTCGAAGTTGGACCTACCTAACTGAACAATCTGTCCAAGGTAAGTATAATGGTCTACAACTTCGAGAGTATCATTCCCAACAACAACCGGTACGGGTGCCACATGGACATTCGACATGACTTTCGTCTTGTCCATGTTCATTTTAAGGCCGACCCGTTGGGAAACGATACTAAGGTCGCTGAGCATAGCATTGAGGTGCTCCAACGATTCTGCCATGATGACTATATCATCGGCAAAACGAAGGTGAGTGATGTATTCGCCATTGATATTGATGCCGAGTCCGTTCCATTCCAAGAGCTTGAAAACGTCCTCCAACGCGTTCGTGAACAGTTTCGGAGAAATAACGTCTCCCTGTCTCACGCCTTTCTGCAATTGGATTGGTTTCGTGCTCTCTTCCTGAAGTCGGATGGACATGGTGGCGTTTCTATACAAACACTTCAACACTTCGATATACCTATAGTCGATATGACATCGTTGGAGGGACTGCAATACTGCCCAGGTTTCGATTGAATCGAAGGCTTTTTCATAGTCCACAAACGCTAAACACAATGGCCGATTATACTCCTCTGTCTTCTGTATAATCTGGCGGAGCGTGTGTATGTGGTCTATAGTACTAAAACCTTTTCGGAAACCGGCTTGTTCGGGAGGCTGGAAGTCATCAAACCTGCGTTCGAGACGGTTCGTAATGACTCTTGAGAACAGCTTGTATACATGGCTCAGAAGTGAGATTGGCCTGTAGTTCTTCAACAAGGTGTTATCACCCTTTTTGAAGAAAAGAACAACCACACTCCTGTGCCATGCTTCTGGCGTAGAACCTTCGAGTATGACAGAATTAAATAACTTCTGGAGGACTAGAAGTACCGGTTTTCCACCCGCTCTCAGAAGTTCTGTTGTGATTCCGTCCTCACCAGGCGCCTTGTTATTCTTGAGCTGTTTAAGAGCCATTCTAATCTCGTACAGGCTGATGTCCGGGATATCCTCAGTGTAGTGTCGAGTCAGTTTAGCTCTTGCGTCTCGAGCTGTACCGACACTGGGTTGTCGTGTTGATGTGTATAACGCAGGTCACGTCGCATTGATTTAGAGATTCGTCTATTGAGTTTGCCATATTCCGACATATCAGCTGAAGATTGCAGCCTCATCTCGGTCCGGTCTTGCATCAACTTGATGGTTCCGTTCGAGAGCTTTTGAGGTTTATTGCGGCGCGGGGTCTTAAAGAACTTGGACCCCACAGCTTGGACAGTTTCCACTAACCCATTGTTAATCTCGTCCACAGTTTCGCATTCGGTTAGGCACTGGAAGCGATTGTGTAGTTCGAGTTGAAAGTCTTCGGGGTTCCGGATGTGGGCAGGACCAGGTCGGAGCGTGGACTTCACCAGACGAGACCTTTCAAGCTTGACATTGATATTCAGTGTGCCTCTGACAATTCGGTGATCGCTACCGGTTTTTACCTTAGCGATCACAGAGACATCACTGAATATTCGCTTCTTGGTCGTCATGATGAAATCGATCTCATTTCTGGTAGTACCATCGGGGCTCATCCACGTCCACTTCCTGGATGGCCGCTTCTGGAAATAGGAGTTCATTAAATGAAGTTCTTCCTTTTCCATGAAGTCGACCAGTCGCTGGCCCCTATGGTTTCGCTGCCCATACCCAAATGGCCCCACTCTCAACTCATCGCCATTCCGTGCGCCCACCTTCGCGTTGAAGTCCCCCATAACAACGGTGAAGTATGTTTCGGAGGTATGTATGGCCTCGGATATCTCCTCATACAATGCCTCTACTTCATCATCAGAATGTGTCGAGGTCGGCGCATATACCTGTATGACCTTCAACGAATACCGGTTGGTTATTCTGAGTATAAGGTATGCTACCCTACTCGACACACTGTCGACTTTCATAACGTTGTTGATGAGGGACCTGCGGACGAGAAATCCAACACCACCCTGGGATTTACGGTCTCCTTCCTGGTAGAAGAGCATGTTGCCGGAATCTAGAACTATCGTATCCTGACCCTCTCTTCGGATTTCAGATAATCCCAAGATATCCCATCGCATTTTGCTCAATTCTTCCTCCAGCTCGATAATCTTCTCATCGGTCCTCAGTGTGCGGATGTTGTGTGTTGCCAGGGCCAAAGTCCGTTGGGGGTGGTAGCGGGGCATCTGCCGGGGATTCTTAGCACCCCCTGCTCCGCCGTTACCCGATCCGCTACCCAGACCAGGAATAGCGGAGCTGCCGGGGACTGGGGGCCGTGTGCTATCATTGTCAATCATAATGGGGGGGGGGGGGGGGGGGTTGCCATAATCCCCACGCTTGGCAGGCGGCTTGGGGATCGCAGTAGGGTCACCGAAAGTTTGTAAGAACGCTGCTGCCCGTCCTTCGGTGGCTGGACGTAGTTTAAGGACGTACCCGGGTCCAGGACGTACCCGGGTCCAATAGTTAGATACTTTAGAATATTATTTTTGTAGTATTTTTTTATAAATAAACACATTTAATTAAATAAAATACAAAGTGTGCTATCTAAAAGTTTAGTTACGAGTACACTCATTATGTATCTAGTAGATAATTTTATTTTAAGTTAATTTATAAAAAAACCTGGGAAAAACCATACTTACCTGTTTTATTAGTTTAACTAAGCAAATGAAATAGAATAAATAATTAAATGAAAAGTTTTGGATAAGTACGGATATAAAATTAAAAGAACTTTTATTAATTTTTTAAAAACGGTCTTATTTATAAATAACCGAGTGCATTATCATCAAGTCAAAGTAATTTACTTACTTTTCTACTCAGATACTTTTCAAACACTGTAGAATGTTTGCAACATCGAACATTCTCCCACTTTCTTTTTTTTTCCTCTTAAAAATTGGAAAAAAACCCTAAATTGCCTGTTACCTAACTTACCAAAAATAACTCGCGTTACATTATTAATTGCTAGCCAGCACACTTCCCCCGGTTATTTTACAATTCAATTGACACGAACGCAACCACGGTATAATGTTATGTTTTATTTAAAAATATGAATAACACATGGAAGCTTGGTGTTGTTGACAACTGATTTGTTATTGTAAAATGTTGGGACATTAATTGTTTTGCTTGGATCATTTTTTTTTAAATTTATCAAGTTTTATGATATTTTTTTTAGCGTGGTAAAATCAACAAATAAGTTCTCCCCACCCCGGGCAGGACGGGAGGAACTGTCAGACTTATACCGACTAAAATCCACGGTGTCCTTTCAATAGCCCTTTACGTTCCGAGACCAGGTTACCTGAATGATAAGACAGTCAGCCCTCATTAGGACCCCGTCATCAGCTTGGACCCTGTTCCCGATGCTGGTGGGTCACTAGTATCTTTTGATATTATTAAATGTTTTTTTTTTATTTAAAAATGTAAATGAATAATAATGTAAAAAAAGTTAAAAAAAATATAAAACTCTACTCTATGCTACTATACTTCTAAAATAACATAGGTTGGTAAGTAGGGGAAAGGTGTACGAGATGATCCGTTGAGGGAAGATGATCCTTTGATATTGCAACGAACCCAGTAGCGTCATCTAGTTGTTTTTAATGGTAAAACGTAGTCCCCGATATTCCCCCGCCTCAGTCAAAAGTAGTGGTGTCGAGAGTGACAATTAAATTTTTTGAGAAAAAAAACAAATATTCCGTGCCTTTGATCTAAGGTAAGGGTGAGTTGAAGTTTATATCTAATCTGTTCTGGGTACTTTATTACTAGGCTGTGGTATTAGTTAGCTTTGAATATTGCTCTATTTTGTTTTTTTAATAGCATGGTAACAGTTGAAAGCACATAGTTTAAGTTATCGAACATTGATTAAAAAAGTTTATGTTGGGGCAAGATGATTATGTTACCGGTGTACAAGATGATCCCCACGGATCTTCTTGTACACCGGTAACAAACCTACTATTACGGGAATATTTTAACCATTTGTATGTTATTATGTTTTTTAATTAGCCATTTATGTCCCACTGCTGGGCAAAGGCCTGTGAAAGTTATTATGTTTAAGTTTATATATTTTTGGTTTAAGACTATGCCTCGTAATTATAAAAAAAAAACTAAACGCGGATTGTGGTCGGAAGACTCCATGATCAAAGCACTGGATGCTGTTAAAAATGGCATGCCATATAGCACAGCAAGTAAACAGTTTGGGTTGTCTTTATTATCACTAAAAACGCGAGCTAAAGTAAAAAATAAGGTGGCTGTCAGTACAATCAAATATAGGTGAAAAAATAAACCCAGATTATGGTTTTATTTAGGTTATTCTCTTCCTGGATCCTGGGATCATCTTGCCCCTAATACCGCAAGGATCATCTTGGACACAGGGGTGTACAAGATGATCCTTTGACAACGTTTTAAAAATGTGTTTTTTTAATAGTAAAACATCTAAAAAATTAAAATGTTGAGTATGCCAACAATAAGATAGATAAATTTACTATGTATATACGTATTTACATTCGCGCTAAGTAGAATATCATTTGATCTACAAGCAATCTCCCTTAAGGGAATCATCTCGTACACCTTTCCTCTAAACTTCGTTTAGAAACGAACTCAACATGTAATTAGAACATTTTGTTCGATTCATCTCAATGACTCACAGGAGGCATACGTGATCAAAACCACGTTAGATCCTAAAGCTCCCTGGCCCCATTATCTCCTAGTACGTTGACCACCAGGAGCTGTATAAATATAACTTCACGAAGGTTTCTTTCGCAACGAAATTATCAAATTCAAAATGTTTCTGACCTCTTTGGGTATAGCAGTGCAAGAAGATTCCATAATGCATGCCACCTTATTTGTGATATAGCTCCTACACGTGACTTCGTTTGGGAAAGTAGGTTTGTTTACATTTTTATCCGGATTATGGTGAAATGTTGCTCAAGTTTTTGAATAAAATCATAGTGTATTTTTTTTTCTCGGTGGATCAGCAACTTTTTAGGAAAGAGTTTTTGAAACTACATAGATTATTTTCCTATTAAGTGAACAGTTTTCATATAAGGTCTGCTGAAATATGTCCAAGTATTGATAATTTGAATAATTTTACTTTATTTCGATAACATAAAAGACAAAAATAAATGCCTGATAAAATATCGCAGAATAAAATATAACGCAGAAGAAGCTGAAACTTCTGCGCACCGATGGAAATACCGAAAACGGTAATAGCGAGCGAAACGGCCCTGGTTAGGTCTACCACCGCCAGCGGGATCGCTCAGCCGTCACTGCAGGTTAGGTTACCTGTGGTGGAGTTGCCTGCGGTGGACCGCCAGGACATGGACCTTCCTTTGATTATATAATTTTCAAAAATACCTTTTTTTAGGTCCAATATCATCAAAGGCTGTCAAACTCTTAGTGGCTAAACATCCTTCTGTTGCCCTTACTGTTCCAGAGCCCCGGTGTCGTTTTAAGATAGTCCTGCAACCCCAGATTATCCAAAAAAATACTACCATTTTTGTCGATGGGAAATGTGTTATAAGCTTACGTGAAGACAAAGCTTACAAAACAAACATAACACACGTTAAAATTTAACTTTAAAATGTACACAAAACTTACAAAATCATGAGCATTATATACTTAAATTACCTAAGTTTATAGACGAGTGCAGTACAGATTATTCTCATGTTTTTAAAAGGAGGTTGAATAGTAAGAGTTCCTTGCGAAACATCGGACAAAGGCCCTTTGAATTTTTCATTTAATTCATAGCTACATTACATTATTTGGTGTACTTACAGATCCGTTGTATAAAATGGAACTTTAAAATAGTATAAATTATATAATTTCGATTGCCTGCCTTGTAATGCTGATAAACTTTAAGTTTAATTTAAGTTTAGTTTAAGGTAGGCAATCGAAATTATATCAAATAAACTATTTTAAAGTTCCATTTTATACAACGGATCTGTAAGTACATTCATGAACGTCATTCGCATTCACGACCATCTACTAGAGCTTTCACTAGAAAATGTTGGCGGAGCGGAAAGGAGGGACAAACTGGACTGAAACACCAGACAACGTTCAACTGCCCTTTTTTATCGTGATAAAATCATCAAATGAGTCCTCCCACCCAGGGCAAGACAGGAGGGACTGTGAGACTCGTACTGGCTGAAATCCAAGATGTTCCCCCAATAGCCTTTTATGTTCCAGGGTAACGGTTACCTGATAGACAGTCCCACGACCACGGTTCAACTGCCCTTTGAGCAGGGATGTGGAGACTCACACATTTTATTTAATTACAAAGAAAAATATTGAATCACGTATTTTCTATCTAATCGACATTGCGGGTAGAGTAAACATGCTGATCTGGAAATGGGCCGGTAGACGGACAGATGTAGATGAAGCAGACAAGTGCTAGAGTGGAGACCGCGAATGGGCAAACGTAGTGTAGGACGCCCTGCGACAAGATGGGTCGATAATTTGAAGAATGGGTCTGGCAGCGGATGGATGCGGACTGCCCAGGACCGGGAGGGTTGGCGCTCTTTGGGGGAAGCTTACGTTCAGCAGTTTACGACAAAATGCTGATAACAATAATAATATATTTCCCTACTGTATTACTTTATTTTCGTGCTTCCAAAAGCTGTCAATATTCAGTTCATCGAGGAAATCAGCGTGTATGTGGACAGGGTCATAAATAATTCAATTATTCCAATAAGATCATTGTTCGATCGAGCAATTGTTTATAGAATGCGTATTATTTTCGGCCAAATCTCTGTTTTCTAGACTCACTAGAAACATTTAAAATAGCAACATAACCTATACGTCTCTTGCCCAAATAACCCAGGGTTGCAATTACTGTTTTTTTTTTTGTTATAAACGAATTTGCGTCCAGATTAAGATTTTCAGGGAAACATCGGGCCCTGGAACGTAAAAATCTGGCAACTGAAGGTACAGGCTGGTATTTAGTCAGTCAAGTCTGCTCCACGTAGAGCGGTAGGGCTCATTTGATGATTTTCCAAATTTAAAATGAGAAGGATCGTAGCTGTTGGTGTTCTTTACCTGCCGGTATCGCGAGACTGTGTTGTCAGGTAACCGTGGCTCGGAACGTAAAGGGCTATTGATGGACATCGTGGATTAGTCAGTACAAGTCTGATAGTCTCCTCCCGTCCTGCTCTAGGTGAAAAGACTCATTTGATGATTTTACTACATAAAAAATAAAAAAACAAATAAAGGTTTCTGCAAGTTATACCATAGAAAAGCGGCGAGCATTTATACATGAATGTATGTACAATCGGGCCGTTTGCTAGGTTTTTAAATACTCTTCAGAGCCCAGCTGTGGGGAGCGACTTCGTTAACAAACATTACATTAAACTTTCAGTAACATCTGCCATCCTTCACAATAAACACAGAAAAATATACAAAATTAATGAAACGATTCAGTGCCTACATAAAATATAAATGATGTCAAGAACCTGAAAAATATATTCAGTAGCGTCACTGACTAGGAGATTATGAAGCCTAAGGGGTCATGAATGATTCAGTGTTGAAGTGCGATAACACTATTTACAAAAATAATAAAAAAAAAAAGACGTGTGGCACTCGGGGACTGCCGCGGTAAAGCTATTGCATAGCATTTTGTATCAACTTATGCAATTATAATTTTATTTATTTATTTTATTCATGCAGTATTGCTTTTTCTTTGACATTAATTCAAGTTACATTTTTAAATATTTCTGTAAAAAAAAATAAAAAAAAAAAACAAAACAAAAATATTATTATTATTATATTAATAAATCAATAATTAATTAATTTTAGTAATTAATAATTAATTTAATAAATTAATAATTTAATTTAATTAATAATTTAATTAAATTAAATGAGCGTGAGGTTTTTTCGTTACGGAATTTCTGGATTCGGTCCCCGCGCTCAAGGCCCGCGATAGAAGCTATGCAATAGCTTAAAAAAACAATTCACTTCCAGGTTTCCGTATTATGGATATTACTCTTTTTTTACGTGGTAAAATCATCGAATCGGTAATGTCAGACTTGTACTGACTTAAATCCACGGTGTCCTTCAATAACCCTTTACGTTCCGGATACTCGTTAGTTCCGTGATCCCGACAGGCTTTGACCCTCTAAGGGGGTCCCGTCATTTGGACAGCGAGTCGCCAATTACTCGCCGTCTGCATGCCCGCGCCTACGTTGGCAGGAAATCGTCCTACGACGGCCTTTGCCTTGGGCGTCTCCCAATACGGCTGGTCGTGAGGTAGAAGCTGTGCTCTCCCTCACGTGTCCCGCCTCCTCCTTGTGGAAATTACTCTTGCCTCGTCTTTTCTTACATAACTATACTTGCGAGCAAAAGTATGGAATATCTTCGATTCCGTGCTTAATAACTAGTTAAGAATAATAAAAATGGTACCATTTTTAAAGGTAACTGTTAAATTTAAATTGATACCAGATTCATCGAAATCACGCCATTGTTTAAGAAGCTATCCCAGATTAATACCAAGTAAGTGATTCCATAATTTTAGTAGCAAAAGGTTAGTGATTCATAATTCGAACTGCTCCTGAAATAGCGAAACAACTAAAATATTATAATGTAAATTATTCAGCCAGTTCAGTGCCGCTGTAAGCCTGAAACTTATGTATTTGTACCGATAACTGTAACTGAAGAGTCATTGACCAACGGCTGAACTATGCGTGATCTTATGTTAGCTTTAATAATGGCTTAATACTGCATCGTCTAGAACATTTTTTTTTTGTTTCGTTGTAGGAGAAAAGCTTGCGGTATGAAAATTTGTATTTTTCAGTGAAAAATAAATGCACTTGTTTTTTTTTTTAACATAAAGTAGTATTGTAGTATATTCGGATCATTATTTTTAAAACACAACAATGTACGCTTTTTTATATAGTAAAATGATCAAATGAGTCCTTGCGTCTTGCTGGAACGGTTTTTAGTTAGCAGCAGTCGATTTTTAGGTATGTACGAGTATTTACGCAACTTTGTTTCGGGAATTTTTTAGTTCGGAAAATTAAACCTCCAAGTTTACTTACATATTATAGAAAAGGCCAAAATAAATACCTTTATACCATTCCCACTTTAAAAAGTTACTTTTTCTCACTGAAAACAGTGAGTAAAAAGCTCTTTTTCTCACTGTTTTGGTGTTTGAATTTAGAACACATTGCTGCGGTGAGTAACTCGTGAATAAAACGGACTTAAATCGAGGGCCTGAATCACTCGCGTCGCTCAGGATTTAAATACTTGAATCACTCCCTGCGGTCGTGATTCAGTCATTAAAATCCTTCGCTTGCTCTTGATTCATATATAACGGCCTGGCCACAGCTTCAGGCGGTGCGGCGCGCGGCGCGGCGGGAGGCGCGGCGGGCGGCGCGACTTGCGGTGGTATGTCACAGCTCGACTAATTGCGACCGCGGCGTCGTCAGCGGTGGACGTATTTAGAGAACGGTCGAACTATTAAAATGGCCCTATCAAAAGTGGCACGGTATTGCCTTGAATCAAGTGTATTCTTAGCTCAAGATATCATTCATTCAAGAATAGGATCGCACCCAGTTAATCAGAGAAGGAGAGAACTTAGCGAATTTCACACGCTTTATTATGAATATAGGAACTACTCCGACAATTTTTTTGAATATACGAGGGCAAGCATAGAAACTTTTGATTATATACTCGGCCACATACACATACATGAAGACTTGAAAGCTAAAGTTAATTTCAAGAAAAATGTTACACCTCCAGAACATATTTAAGTACCTATAAGAACGCGCGTAAAAAACAAAATTATTTGTTTCGGTCGCGCGATGACCGAATGCGTCCACCGATGCCGCCGCGCGCGCCGCTTTGAGCTGTGGCCACCTCGATACTCGCTAGTGTATTTGTTTCACTCGCACAACGCGCCGCCCGAGCCGCCGCGCTCCGCGCGTAGCTCACCGCGACGCAAGTCGCACCGCAATTCGCTACGCCGGTAGCTGTGGCATACTTCATAGGTTTTCTACCATTTGTTTTCGCCGCTCACCGCTTGCCGCGCCTCACACCGCGCCGCAATTCGCGCCGCGGTTAGCTGTGGCCCGGAGGTAAGGCCCTCGCTTTAAATCCGCTCTTTATTCACTCGTTGCATAATGTACTATTATACCATTCCCACTTTAAAAAGTTACTTTTTCTCACTGAAAACAGTGAGTAAATAGTAGATTATTAACCAAGGGGATAAAGCAGTGTCTTCTGTCGCGGGTGACGATTTAAATCGTGAGCTTAACGAAGGACTCGAGGTTTACTCCCGAGCGAAGCGAGGGTGTTAAAAACTTAAAACACGAGCGAAGCGAGGGATTTAAGACGAGTCCTGAGTGTAGCGAGGGATTTAATTTCACCCAAGACTAAGACAGCTTTATCACCGAGGAAAATACTCTACTTTTCGTACCATTTGCGAAAAAATTAACACAATAATAATATGAGATAAGCATTTATTAAACATTAACATTTAACTTATCTATAAAAATAAATTAAAATAAACTTAACGTTTATGTATTTGTAGAAAAAAAAAATGCGGCCAATTCCTCGACTAATATTTTTTTGTCGGAAAAGCAAAGGCATCAAGCTCATACGGCCTCTTCGGTTTTCGTAATTTTATTGAATAATCATAACTGCATAATAAATGCGTATTCCTTTTTCAAAAAGTTGTTTATATACAAACTCAATGTTGTAAAGACAGACTGATGTAGTTCAGTATCGGTAAGTATTCCAAATTTAAATCACATTCTCTCCCTAGAGGATGAATGAAATTCAGTACAACTTTCTTTCCCTGTTTTTAACAGATTAAAAATGACTATTGTTATGTACGCTTTTTGTGGCATAGAATGTCACTTTTTTGAGCAAGTGGTACGAAAAAGCTCTTTTACTCACTGTTTTGTTGTTTGAATTTAGAACACATTGCTGCGGTCCACCCCCGTCAGCCCCCGTGTTGTTAGGATAATGTTACTCTTAATTTAAAACATTGTTCCGAGTTTAATGTCAATTTGTTGGCGCAGTGACCGAGCGATTGGACTACTTCGTAGCGTGCAGTGGGTTCGATTCCCGCACAGAGCAAATATTCGTATGATCTATACAATTATTTGTTGTGAGTTTGTGTATGTGAATTTAGATGTTTGTAAACACACGTTTGTCTTTTTTTTTTCTTCGTTAAATATCTAATTATCGCTTGATTATTATTTTTCTCGTGGTCATGGTATAAAGTATCGTATGCAACTCGTGAATAAAACGGATTTAAATCGAGGGCCTGAATCACTCGCGTCGCTCAGGATTTAAATACTTGAATCACTCGCTTCGCTCGTGATTCAATCATCATGAATCACTCCCTACGGTCGTGATTCAGTCATTAAAATCCTTCGCTTGCTCTTGATTCATATATAAGGCCCTCGCTTTAAATCCGCTCTTTATTCACTAGTTGCATAATGTACTATTTTACAAACGCAACAAAAAACAATTTTAAAAAAGACTCCCTAATTAAAAATCAAAGACCAATAGCCACCAGGATATCATAAAGTAGGAAGAGCTTTTTGTTCCACATCTGATAATTATAAGTAATTATCGCTAGTCTGTCGTTAGTTCTATGAAATATGGAGGCCCCCCGCTGGCCCACCGGGAATGGTTCCGGATTGAACAACCAGTTTTTATTGGGCTATTTTTAGTAACAAACTCCTTATCGTATCTAGGAGCCTGGTACTTCGTCAATTCTCTATCGTTTCGTAAATTTTTGATGCCTGTTTTCGTGTCCAATATCGTTTTATTTGTAAAGTTTAACGGGCAATATTTTAAAATGTTAAACAAATATGTTACAGTTGTAAATATTGAAAAGAAGACATACACTAGGAACTAACGCTGTCATCTTGAACTTTCAAGACATTTTCCACAAATATTTGCCAACACCTCCTGGTCGTTTCTGCGAGCCTAGTACTTTTTCGGGGAAAGCAAAATGTTTGCTTGCTGCTTTCCTTTTTATTTTCATCGTTGCCAACATCATTATTTGCAATAGAACTACCTAAGTTTCTTAACATTATTTTTTAATTCATAATCATCAAAAAAATTTAACTAAAGTACGATTATTAATTCCAGTCAGTAAAATGACATTTGTTTAGGAATGAAATTCATTGTTTAATGACAGTTGCACAATAGTTGCACTTGTCATTTCTGACTGGAATTAATAATCGTACTTTACATCTCTCATATTCGGTAAGTAGGTCCTTATTACCCCCAAATGGGGCTTGTAAGTAACCAATTACCGCTCTAGGGTGTTAATGAAGCTAGCAAAAGCCCTAGGGCGGTAAGTAATTAAAAAAAAAACTCTTCACTCTTTCAAAAAGTTCGCGTACATCAAACCATAATACTGGCAATAGACATCATGCATTCAGCCTAATGACAAAAGAGGTCGCTTCGCTATTCAGCCTTGTCTTCGAGTTTATTAGTCATAAATTTTAAATATCGAACGGCGAAGCTCAAACTCCGTTCTTGAAAAAAAAAAAGATGAAAAAAGGCGGGAATAGAAAACTTTTACTTTAAATATATTGTTTGTTTTTGGGATTTTTTTTTAATTATGTGATTTAAATTAGGAAAAAAAACATGAGTTCTGCAAGTGATGAAGATTTAATTAAGCTGCACTCCCGATTCAATGAAAATGGAAGCTGAAGCAGCAATTAACTAATAAAATGTTTTATTCTTGCAATGCCGGTTTTTTCTACTTACCTCACAATCGAGATGTAAAGCAGAGTAGTTAGCTCGGGTGTAAGCATCAATTGCACCCTCGAACTATAGGCGCCCTCGCTGCGCTCGTGCGCCTAAATATCTCGGGCTGCAATTGATACCTTACAGCCCTTGGCTACTAATCTACTATTAGTTGTAAATAAAAGCAAAAATTACTTAGTCGAAAACTCGAAACCACTGCCGCCGTCTTGATTTTCCTTGACATTTTCCGCATACTTAGTCCACAAATTATTTTTTCAGTAAAACTGCTTGAACTGTGTCATTCAAATGAGCCACTGTATTTTTATAAATTAAAGTTTTTACTCACTTACATCAGTTTTATTTATCTATCGCAGTAAAAATCAGATTTTATGCAACCAAAAACTAAACCTGAGGAGTTACAAATTCACCTAGATCACCATAGACAGCCATAATTCAAAATGTTTCACTTAAAAATATTTTCACACACAAAGCAAAGACTGTGTCCAGAATGTCCATCCATCCAGAGATATTTAACTCGGCAATAAAACAACATGAAAGTTACCGCAATCGTCAAAATCTATCTATATCCCTTAACTTTTTCCTCATGGCGCCGTAAAAATGAACCTCCTTGGTTTTCTCCACCATTATTTAGTACCATAAACAAAATGGAAATTCTTCTCAGTTCCAAAGCACCTATATCCGTAAAAACCAGTTTTGCTAAATTGTGAAAATGGAATCGTGTCCGCATTCCAGAAAAATGCAGAATAGTGAAAGTAAAATACTTTTTTAATTGGGTTTGGAGATTAAATTGAGCTCGAATAATGGTTTTGTGTCCTTGTAAATTGAAAATAATTTAAAATTCAAGCGACTCGACTTTTTTGGATTTACAAAATGGCAACAAAAAAACGTCAAGGTGAAAATATACAAATGTAAAGAATTCCCGGATATTTTTCGATTAAAATGATTGTTTTTGAATAATGTTCAGTTCTTATTTTATCTGTCACGAGTTTTCAGTATTTGAAACGTAAAGTAAACTGGAACTTTGACAATTTCAAATTGACAATTTTCAAGGAAAAAATTAGTTCCTTCTTCGCACACCAGAGGCGCTGTTCCATTTTTTCATACAAGAAACGCTATAAATACTGGAAAGACGCTGTAAAGTAAAAGAGTGAAAACTCGTACTAAGGGTACAGTTCTTATTTTATCTGTACATCAAAAAGTTTTCAGGAAACAGTGTCAATATATTTAAGAAGCTTACAAAAAATCCGCAAACACAATTTGACGGCACGGTTGGTGCAGTGGCACAGTGCTGCACAGCGTGTCGTGGGTTCGACCCCCGCACGGAACAAATATTTGTATGATCTGCAAGCAGTTGATCCGGGTCTGGGTATTTGTGTATGTGAGTTTCTATATTTATAAACGCACCCACGACACAGGAAGAATTCCTAGTGTGGAGCAACGTTTAGAAAAGTATATCTTAAAAAAACATACAACTAAATAATTTAAAAATTATTTTAAATTTTCCTTAAACACGGCTGTAAGAAATAAGCATATTTGCGATAAGAATTGAAAAAAAAAAACATTTTCAACATAAGGACAAGATGTCAGGGACGTTGGTTAAACCAACATACAGTTCAACAAAGCGAATTAATACGAAATTCTATAATTTTAATATAATGAAAATGCAGAGTAGTGTTTATATACACAACATGTGAGTCACACACAATGTAGTTTATTATAAAACACGGACATGTTTCGGAAAACTGTATAAAAGTTAAACATTTACCGTCGTACCACAAAAACTTTTAAACGTCTGTTGAACACTTGTCTTAAAAAAATGTCAGATTACATATGACGTTGAAATAAGGTCCGTTTTGCAGACACACTTTTTTAGACAAAGTGTTCAACAGATGTTTAAGTTTTTGTAGTAAGGCTGTTATTGCTGGCAAAAATAAGCTGCCTATCAATTATGACGAGAATTATTTACTGCCAAACACAATATTAGTTGCCTTTCCTATCGTTCATGAAAATAAAAACTAACAAACAAAGGCGCTGACTTGTGCTAAAGATGGCGATGTAAACGCTAAGCTTCTTTGTCTACGTGGTAAAATCATGAAGTCCTGTGAGTCCAGCCTTGGATGAAAACGAAGAGACTGTCAGATTACGACGGTGTTCCTGCATTAGCCCTTTACCTTCCACGGCCATCCTGCAATAACCTTCCACGGCCACGGTTACTTGTTTGGTCAGTCCCGCGATCCCGGTAGGTAAATTAAATGCTTAAATTTTGCTATTTGAATACTAGTTTCATATTAAATATTTATTTGTATGTATTTATTTAGAAATAAGTTATATCCAAGAATGTACAATAATTATGATTTTATCCAAATAATGGAGCGCTAAACGTTAGTTATATTTTCGAAAATACGCGTTTTGTATCTAATTTTTTTTTACATAAATCTACTGATTACAAAGGACATCATTTTTTTTGGGCCTTTTCTGAAAGTGCCGGATAACGAAAAAAATTGGTACCTATGGGTAGTACTAGTCATTTGGAGCAATAGTTATTATGGCACAAAAGTTGTAGGATTGCTCTCGGCCAAGTTATACAAGTTCGAAGATTCGTAATTTTCATACATTTTTTAATTTCTGAAAGTGCCGAGAATCACCAAATAATGATAAGTATTGCTAGAACAGCGACCTCAAGCAATTAAACATAACGCCTGTAATCCCTGAACACCTCTGCCCAACCCGGGCAGAGGTGTACCGAATTAAAATGAATAATAATCTGTTTATTTTATGTGAAAAGTAATAAAAACATTTTAAAACATACAAATCAGCTGGTGGGACCAGCATCGGGAACAGAATCGAAGCTGTCTGTGGTAGGCCTCTTGGAAGAGCAACCTCTTAACAATACGAGTCGTGACCAAAAGTACTGCTTTCTGAATCAACCAAGTTTTTCGGGTAATAAAATCATCAACCGTGCCGGTACCTACCCTGCTGAGATAGTCCCGCAAGCCGGTAGGCGTTTGGCTCCATAAGGGCCACTGAAAGCTTATTTAGACACGCGTGGAACACGACATGCTGTCGTCCTGGGATTGATCCTTGATAAGACAACTAGCTCCGCATTATTTGCTGTAGGCGACTGGATTGAGATTTCGAGGGCGTCCTCTTTCGCGTATTCTGCCTCTTCCTTCGCTGTCATTATTGCTGCAGAACAAGAAGCAGCCTCCTTTCCGGATTGCCAACGTGTGATCTGGAACGGGATCCTCCAGCATCATGTGTATGAGTGGATCACCCGAATAGCCATGATCCCCTGGTGCAATTAGCTTGTCTGTTCGCTTTCTTATGGAAACGACAGACACAGGGTTCCCGTAGAGGGGCTTTAACCGTACCACTCCCACGTAGAGCCTTCAAAAAGCGGCTTTTGCCTCGCAAGGTTGGGTAACAGCTTGAAGGCAGCCCCGGCTCGATTCTGTTTTTGTTCCAAACGTCGGAAATGCTCCTTGATTTCACGGGATGTCAAGGACGAGTATCAGTCGAGTCTCGTTGACTGGACGGTGAGGCAAACCCGTCTCACCGCTAATTGTGGACCCGAAAGTATCGCGTTCCAAAAGCTATGAGGCTCTTTGAGAAACAACAATTAATGTATGAATGCAATGTAGGTACCGGCTCGTCGACTATCTTAGTATTTGGAACGCAAAGGGCAACCGAATGATGAGGGTGGACTTTTAGTCAGCAGAAGTCTGACAGTAGATACATAGAGCAGTGGTGGCCCAGTATAGAGCAGTGGTAGCCTAGTGGTATCGGTCCCGACTTACGAGTTGTAGGTCGTGGGTTCGAACCCCGCCAGGCGCATTACTTTGTGTAATTTATTTCATCACCAATGCTCTCAAAACGGTGAAGGAAACCATCGTGAGGAAACCGGCATATCCTTCGAATTCGTCTTCGAATTTTTTGGTTCTACCAAAAAATTCGAAGACATGTGACATCTGCCAAACCGCACTGGGCCCGCGTGGTGGATTAGGGCCCACTCCCTCTCACAAAGAGGAGCCCTGTGTCCCAGCAGTGGGAACATTATAGGCTGATGATGAGTCTGACAGTCTCTACAGCTCAGCCCAGAACGAGATAACTCATTTGATGATTTTATTTCCCCCTTAAAAGGGTTGATTCAAAAAGCAGCAGTGCTGATTAGTCGTCTCTTATTGTTAGGGGATTCCTTTCCCAAGAGCCCTAACCACAGGTAACCTTGGTTCTGTTCCCGATGCTGGTCCCACCAGCAGATTTTTATATTTTAAAATGTTTTTATTACTTTTCACAAAAAATAAACAGATTATTATTCATTTTTATTCGGTACTCCTCTGCCCAACCCCTCAGGGATTACAGGCGTTATGTTAAATTGCTTGAGGTCGCTAGTTCTAGCAATACTTATCATTATTTGGGAATTCTCGGCACTTTCAAAAATTAAAAAATGTATGAGAATTACGAATCTTCGAACTTGTATAACTTGGCCGAGAGCAATCCTAGAACTTTTGTGCCATAATAACTATTGCTCCAAATGACTAGTACTATCTCTAGGTATCAATTTTTTTCGTTGGCCGGCACTTTTAGAAAAGGCCCAAAAATTTATGGAGCCTGAATGTTCTCCTTTCCTTTCGAATCAAATTATTATCAAACTCAGAGGTCATAGACTCCTTGTTTGGTTGACAGCTCGCGCGTTAAACCGCGGCAGTGATTAGCATTAAAAGGGTCACAATACAACAATGCATTGACTGAGAATTATCAAATCACTTAGCTTTCACGATTCTAAGAATCTCGAAAAATAATGCGTCGAAATAATGAAAATATGCACTTGCACATTTTGAGCTTTCCAGCAAAATACATTTTACATTCGTAAAATTTTAAAGCCATGAAAAACTGTCCTTCTTGAACTTCAATTCATTAAGATAATTTAACGTTTTCAGGGTTGCGGGGATGTCCTAAGAGGTTACCGTGGCGTGGCCCTAAAACGCAAAGAGCAAATTTTAGCCAAGAGTCTGACAGTTCTTCCTGGTAGTTCGCCCCAGAGCGGAATTATTGTTCACAAAAAAATAAACCTGTTTTGTCAGGCTATTAAAAACGGTTTTTCCTTATGGCTTCACGAAAACTTTTCCTTTGAGTTATGAAAAACATTGGGGCTAACCCGTTCTATAGAAAAAAATCACGAGTTCAAACACGTTGTTTTTAAAGCCACGTGTCAAAGGGGAGCAATCTGTAGCAATGTAAAAACTCCTTTGTTAAAACGTGAAAAATGATTGCTTCATTGTTTAAACGTGAATTTCAACATGTACAAAATTTTCCTTAATCAGAAAATGTGACCAGTAATTTCCTCGTCTGTATTAATTATTTTATTCGAAAAAACTGTTCCCTTGCAAGATTTTGGTTCGAAATAAGCTTCCAAAAATCTTACTTAAGTAAATTCTCATAAAATACTTACATTCTCTTACTTACATTCTTCATAAAATAAATAACCCACTTCAAATTATTTTCGTTCTAATTCCATTCCATAAATATTCTTCGTAACAATAATACATTACTAGAACACATTACATCCTTTTAATTGCAAATGCGTTTCATACATTCAAATACCTACATTGAGATCTATTTGTCTGAGCATGGCGACTGCATCGTGACAGGCCGATGAACTCTCCAATCAGTTTTGATTACCCGCTTCATTGATGACTGATGAATCAGTATGTTATTATCTAGTGGCCGATTTAAATAACTTATGAACTGAAATTTGTAAAAGTTATCGGTGGATAACATTCTTGCTAACATTTTAAAGGTGTTTTTTTTCTTTCACACAAAAGTTATTGAAAGGATTTGGGTTTGTAGTGAAACTGTTGGCATTTTATAAATACAAGTTGGTACAGAAACAGCGAAGATGGCGAGATGACTTTTTTTTTTTTTTTACGTGGCAAAATCATCAAATGAGTCCTCCAACCCCGGGCAGGGCGGGAGGGACTGTCAGACTTCTACTGACTAAAATCCACGGTGTCCTTCAGTAATGGCGAGATGACTTGGACCGCTTCATGAAGGACTGGACCACAGTCGCAGAAAGCCGTGAGAAGTGGGAAGAGAGGAGGGAGGCCTTTGCCCAACAGTGGCACACTATGGGCATGATACAATAAGTTGGTACAAAACTCGAGAGTTTTGTTTTGTGCACAAGTTCGACTCGAACTTGACCGGTGTTTTTATTAGTCTAAGTTTTAGTCAGTACGAGTCTGACAGTCCCTGCTCCGCTCTAGAAGGACTCGTTTGGTGTTTTCCCGAATCCAAAAAAAAAGCTTAGCTTTTAAAGTCGTTTCTTTTCAGGTTTTTTTCAGTAGCAGTAAGTCATTATAATTTCCATAAAATAATTCAATATGGAGAAATAGTTTACCTATTACCTTTTTGGTCTTTAAAATCTCCAAGCAGGAAAAATATAATTTAAAATTAGTCCCAACCATATACAGATGTGACTATGGATTTTCCGGACCACATCATTTCTACATTAAATAGTACTCAAATATTTATTTACAGTACAAAAAATCCCCATTTACATTTCTTTTGAATGTCAAAACAGGTTTTTACAACAATTGGATGCTACCTTGAACTGCATGTTGGTTTTACCGCCTTCCCTGACATATAGTACTTTTAAACTCATTTCACACATGCACGGGAAATTTCATATTCAGCCTGCATTTGTTATTTATTTCAAGCGTTAATATATGGGTTTATTGATGTATTATAATTGGTTGTTTTCTTTATGCGTTTAACAAGAATGACAACTGCTTCCGTTTTCAGTATTTAAACGATTAAATAATTAAAACATTTCAATGAAATTTGGGAAAGATTGGTTTTGCATTCGAGGCGGGATATTCAGCCGAGCCGTAAATACTAGGGTGATTAAGGTATCTACTTTCTACGTCCGTCAACGAAAACACAGAGGTGTCCGTCAACGAAAACACTTAACATGAGTTTTCAGTTATTCTGACGTAAAGTAAACTGGAACATTGACATTTTCAAATTGACAAATCAATATTTCAAAGAAAAAATTACTTATTTCCTTCTTCGTACACCAGTGGCGCTGTTCCATTTTCCTTACAAGAAACGCTGTAAATACTGGAAAGACGCTGTAAAGTAAAATAGTGAAAACTCGTGATAGGAACGGTTACAGGAATGTAACTAACGTCAAAATCAAATTGCGGACGGATAATACCGCCACGACTGAAGTCATTTAGACGCGGCGCTAGTGTCTATGTCATTACATCAGATTGCATTAAAAAAATGTAGTACTAACCATTTTCCGCAGATCATGAGTGTTGGCGTGGTCTTTAGGGAGCTATCTGTCAAATCATAATATTATTCATTCGTAATTTGGGCTCGTTGTCATTGTCAAAACGTCTGGCCGAAATCACGGGTTTTGTGCTTAGAGATTAGACCCCAAGAAGCCGAGATCTAGAGGTGCTTTTCCATTTACCATACAATTCAAGTCGTAGTACTTACTTCAAGTACCTACGACGTACGGTCAAATACTTGAAATTGGTGCTACAGACTGTAGAGATTTCCATTACTACCTTATTTAAACCCACAACTAAAAAAGAAAATCCACAAGGATCACAATCAATATTGATGAAAATCAGTTAGTACCAGGCGAACAGGATCATGCGTTATGCAGTTGTTATTTGGCAGAGATATAGGTCATTGACCCGTCGTGCGTCGCAAGGCAAAATGGCGCCGGCAAAATAAAATCCAGCATACATTTGCAATAATAGGAGGTTCTGGAAAACAAATCATTAATATTTACTTGATTTTTGCGATTCTGATTGGTTGAGTTTCTATTTTTAACGTTTTAAGGAGTTTTTATTCGATTTTGTTGGGTCCTGGCCTTTTTACAAGACTGCCCAAAAAAGGAATACCTGAGTTCGGGGGACAGTCCTATGGAATATGTATTTGAAGAAAACTGCAATGAAAAGGAAATCATTTATCTTAGAGATGAGGCCTGTATCTCAACGGTGGGAATATTTTAAGCTGATTAAGCGTATGCTTATTTCTCGTAATATTATACAAATATACATACGTACATAAACTCACGCCCTTTTCTCATGGGGGTAGGCAGAAACTACAAAGCTGCTCCAATCATTAGGGGAACAGTTTATAAGACAAGGACGCGAGATTTAATGGGGACATACACACTTCAGGTAAACTTAACACAACACTAACGTAGCGCAAGTGCCAAAAGGGAGCCATTTGCAAGCGGCCATTAACGAATGGCGTCCTGTTGGCGCTTGCGCTATGTTAGTATTATGTTTAGTTTGCCTTAAGAGTGTGTTTTTCCAACATACCCCACCTTCCCGTCTTAGGTCTTATACACTGTTCCCTTATACATATACATATTTACTCCTTTAGCCTCATCCACGTTCATAGGCTTAGATGATTCGGTCATGTTGAGAGGATGAGTGAAAGGCGACTAACAATAGTTATTTGTTATGCAAGGCTGCAAAGTTGATTTTTGGCGCGAGTACTTGAATTGAAAACTGAGCGAGCGAAGGATTCTAAGATTGAACCGCGAGAGAAACGAGCGGTTCAAATATAGAATCCTGAGCGATGCGAAGTTTTCAAAGGTACGAGACGCAGAAAAACTTTGCTGCCGAGTGAAACACACAACTTTTCACCTCACACAGCGAGGAAATGTAGGGGGGGCGGCTCGCCTGACAGTGTAGAAAAGTAGAAAACAATTGAATACAAGACGTGTTCGAATTTTGAACAACACTTTGTGCTCTAGAGCACAAAATGGAGTTTTGCGCTCAGATTTTGAATGAGAAATAGAATCTTTCCGAGCGTGTGAGGTGAAATAGTTATTTGTTATGCAAGGCTGCAAAGTTGATTTTTGGCGCGAGTACTTGAATTGAAAACTGAGCGAGCGAAGGATTCTAAGATTGAACCGCGAGAGAAACGAGCGGTTCAAATATAGAATCCTGAGCGATGCGAAGTTTTCAAAGGTACGAGACGCAGAAAAACTTTGCTGCCGAGTGCAACACACAACTTTTCACCTCACTAAGCGAGGAAATGCAGTGGGGGCGGCTCGCCTGCCAGAGCAGAAAAGTAGAAAACAATTGAATACCAGACGTGTTCGAATTTTAAACAACACTTTGTGCTCTAGAGCACAAAATGGAGTTTTGCGCTCAGATTTTGAATGAGAAATAGAATCTTTCCGAGCGGGTGAGGTGAAATAGTTATTTGTTATGCAAGGCTGCAAAGTTGATTTTTGGCGCGAGTACTTGAATTGAAAACTGAGCGAGCGAAGGACTCTAAGATTGAACCGCGAGAGAAACGAGCGGTTCAAATATAGAATCCTGAGCGATGCGAAGTTTTCAAAGGTACGAGACGCAGAAAAACTTTGCTGCCGAGTGCAACACACAACTTTTCACCTCACACAGCGAGGAAATGTAGTGGGGGCGGCTCGCCTGCCAGTGTAGAAAAGTAGAAAACAATTGAATACAAGACGTGTTCGAATTTTAAACAACACTTTGTGCTCTAGATCACAAAATGGAGTTTTGCGCTCAGATTTTGAATGAGAAATAGAATCTTTCCAAGCGGGTGAGGTGAAAAGGAATTTATAAGGCAGTAAGTGGAAACGTCCTAGGAAGACCTACACTGACCTTATTGGTGAAGTGCGTCAGAAGGCCGGGTGCGTAGTACTCGCAATTGGCGTGCTCGTATGACCAAATTTGTGAATATATTATAAAACATCCTGAAAATATCAGAATATTAAAGGCGCCATAAGTGAATATACTTGGGTTATGAAGTAAAATATCTAGGTTTATAGCTAGCCAATAGAATCTTTAGCAACTAGACAACCACTGGCCGCTCCAGAAATAGTTTAGACCGGAAATTTAACAATGTAAGGAATTTAATAGCTCTGCTATGTCATAAACACTTTCCTTCAGTCAATACTAATGTAGAAGCTGTTAGATCAGACAGTCAAGTCACCGGACACTCACTAACCTCTGCTTTAAATACATTTAGAGTTGCCAGGTCCCGTTACAGAGCATCGGTTGAAAAGTCTAAGGGTAAATTGTTGCGCAAAGTAGTGGATAAATTAGAAAAGGAAGGTCCGTGGTCTCCTTTATATCATGAGTTTAAAGCCAATCGATCGGTCGACCTCGCGTATGTTCAGAATATTAAAGTAAATAATAAACACACCACCGGTATTGAAGAAACAACGGAAGTTTTATTAAATACTCTTATCCCTGATGATTCACCTGTTAATGATACTGACTACCACCAACAGATTAGAGCATGGGCTACAGTCCCGCCTGAATCACCAGCGTCAGACCTTCCATCTACTGACGAATTCATTAATGTTGTCAGGAGGCTGCCCCTTAACAAATCATCAGGTGAAGATAAAATATCCAATCGTATGATAAAAGAAGCGTGTAAAACAGCGGCCGACGCGATATTAATTGTTTACAACCGGTGTATTGCTGAAGGTGTTTTTCCTCGTATATGGAGACATGGCTTTATACGAATAATACCTAAAAGCGGCGACAAGCCACCAGATGACCCTAAGTCTTACCGGCCCATAACATTATTACCATCTTTGGGAAAGCTCTTGGAGCGTCTTATCGTCCCACGATTGTTACCGGACGGACCCAAATTCCATAAAAATCAATTCGGTTTTACTGTCGGCAAATCAACCGTTGACGCGGCACTTTCTGTTAGAAAAATGGTTCATACCTCCGAGCACAAGTACGTAGTAGGAATCTTTCTAGACATTTCCGGGGCTTTTGATAACGCATGGTGGCCAATGCTACTACTTAAGATAAAAGCTCGTGGTTGCTATAAAAATATATTTAATCTTCTTTATTCGTACTTTTCTAATGGATCCGCTAAACTTAAGCTCGGACATCATTCCGTATCGAAACCTCTTACCATGGGCTGTCCTCAAGGTTCGGTTATCGGTCCTCATTTATGGAATCTAGGCTTCGATGATTTCCTCGCGATTCCTCTTCCAAGTGGTTGTTCTTTAACTGGTTATGCGGACGATGGCCTTCTGCTCATTCAGTCGAGTACTCGTGCTGGACTCGAGAATTTGGCTGACACTTGCCTACGATTAATATCTCAGTGGGGCGATCGAAACCGCCTGACCTTTGCACCACAAAAAACCTATCAACTCATTTTAAAGGGTGACCTTAAATCGTGGCCTAGTATTAAATTCAATAATGTTCCCGTTAAGAGAAAACAATCGGTGTGCTATCTTGGTTTAGTCTTAGAGAGGAATTTCACATTCATAGAACATATAAAAACGGTTGGTGAAAAAGCTAAAAATAACTTTTATGCCCTAACGAGAATATCTAAATCTACTTGGGGTTTGTCATTTTTAACCTTAAAAACTATTTATGGGGCTACTTACTTGGGCTGTGTGTGCTACGGGGCACCTGTTTGGGCCGATAGAGCCACCATAGGTGCGGCACGACGTAAATTGCTTCAAAGTCAGCGCTTGGCTTTGTTATTCTTAAGTAAAGCTTATAGGACCGTCAGTACTGAAGCTTTACCGGTACTTGCTGGTGTTCTACCAGTAGATCTTGAAGTGCAACGACGCGCTGCAATGTACTTTTCCGCACGGGAGACCACTGACGCTGATTTTCTACCGCAACGTGACCGTGATAAGATATCTCGATTATTCAAACCCCAGAGCGACGTCTGGGAGGATCTTTTATCCGAATGGCAAAATAGGTGGGATAATTCTATCAAGGGACGGCACCTCTACCAGTTCTTTCCATCCGTTCGTGAGCGGCTGGCTAGGACGTGGCTGGAGGTGGATCACTGTGTTGCCCAATTTCTCACCGGACATGGTAACTTTAAAAGTAAATTGTTTTCCTTCAAGCTTGTTCCCTCGCCTTTTTGTCAATGTTCGACACCTGACTGTGAATATGAACAATCAGCACATCATATTCTTTGGGAGTGTATTCTTTGGCAAAACGAACGCAATATTATGTTGGATGCTGTTCAGACTACATCTGGAGTCATTTATTATACGGACCTTGTCGAAACTCGAACAAACTTCCGTGCGTTCAAGCGTTTTTGCCATACCTATTATTGGAATCAAATATAGCAGCTCACAATTTAGGACCCATTAATATTAGTAGTCATTTTTACCCGTGGTGCTAGGCAACTGGGCTTCTCCCAGTTGTAATGTCCCTTTGTGCCTATTGGCCTTGTTTTGTTCTGTCTCCTGCTTGCATGGAGGGAAGTGGAAACATATTTTTCCTACTCCTCCACTATTCTTTTCTGATTAATTTCGTGCAGGATCCAAGGCAGGTAAATTCATTCTCCGGGACACGTCGAGCTTCATTGTCTCGGCGCTTTTCTGGTGGTTGCCACTGTTGATTCTGGCTTTCAGGAGTTGCAGTGGTTTGGGAATAGTGTGGTGGGTTTGTCCCAAAAAAAAAAAAAAGATCAGACAGTTAGATAGACACTAGATAGAGCATAATCTTATCATAGCCCGCGACTTCGTCCGAGAGGTTTTCGTATTTTCCCGTAAGCTTTTCAAAGAAGTACTCCTTTGGGGTTGGAATTTACAATAGACTATTTTACTCAAAACATTTAATTAGTCCGGAAGTTAGATTATCAAAAAATATTAGACCCGTCTTGTTTTTTAACCCCAACCAAACCAATAACGACACGTCTAAAAAAACTTTTTTTTAAAAAAGGGAACCGACTTCAAAACCAAACACAAAAAACCGGCCAAGTGCGTGTCGGGCCACGCACAGTGTAGGGTTCCGTAGTTGCCCATCAAAATACTTATGCGAACTAACTAAACTGATTCGCTGAATTTAATTTTAAAAAGAAGAATTTTCAAAATCGGTCCAGGAGTTTTGAGAAATCGGGCAAAATACATTTAAAAAAATGATTACGACGAATTAGAACCTTTTTTTGAAGTTAGTGAAAAATAGTTGACGATAAAAACCTACCTATCCCCAAAAAAACATACCGTAAAACATACCTATTAAAGCTGTAAAAATAAAGTTGACAAACTTACATTTGCAGTTGAATAACATGTTATCCGATACATTTTGTTTAAGAAAAATATTATCCAAGTACATTTTATAAGTTGGTCGACTATTACTCGTAAAGTTGTAAAGCCTACTAAGTCATGACAATTTTCTTTTAAACTTCGTTATATATACTACTATTGTGAATTTTTTCATACCCCCACACATAACCGTTTAGCTGGTAGAGGGGGGGGACACTCGAGTCGAGCAAAATTTAGCACTTTAAAGCTTAATATTTCACAAACCAATTTTTTTATCAAAAAATTGTTAATGGAAACTGTCAATATTTTTTAAAGACCTATTTAATGATACCCCACACTATGGGGTACGCGAGAAAAAAAAATAACATCCCCACTTTACGTGTACAGGAGATACCCTAAAAAAAAATATTTTACGAGATTTTATTTTACCACTTTTTCGGCACAACAAATCCATATATTTACACCAAATTACAGCTCTCTAGTACTGTGCGTCTCTGAGCTAAACTGCGGACAGACGGACGGACGGACGGACGGACGGACGGACGGACATGGCGAAACTATAAGGGTTCCTTGTTGACTACGGAACCCTAAAAAACTATAAAATAACTTTTTCACACCACCTGCTCGTAAATGTCAAATTATATGCCTGCTAACCGGCCGTAAAGCAAGGCATTGTTCCCTCCCGCTCGAGCTGGGAATAATATATGTACTGAATTTCATTATTCCCGTGGGAATAATGTGATTTGAATTTGGAACCTCAAACAAAACATAGTATAAAAACTTTGAACGATGGAATTGAAGCAGCGGCGGCTGCCCCCCGGCAGTCCCCACTGCAACAGCTGATCGCTTGCTGAGGTGGGCACCACAGCATGCTCACGTTCGAAGGTTGTCGTACCACATCAAATTTCAAAATTCGAATTTATTTCCTCGCAGGTGGTGTGAAAAGCAGAGTACTCAGGAATAAAGCTGCCTTCGTCTTGGGCTAACTTAAATCCCTCGCTACACTAAGGATACTTAGCCTAATTCCCTCGTTTCACTCGGGAATTAACACTTGAACCTCCTCGCTGCGCTCCGGAGGTTCACCCCCAGAATCCTTAGTGTCGCTTCGGAATTCAATGAATTCAATACGCCCGTGACGTAATGCACTGCTTTATTCCCTTGGTGCGTAATCTACTATTCTTTCGGAAGTCGGTGGCTTTGTTTTTTTTTTATTTCATTGAGATATGGCCACCGACTTCCGAAAGAAAAGTTATTTTATAGTTTTTTTTTGTGTTTGGTTTTGAAGTCGGTTCCCTTTTTTTCAAAAAGTTTTTAGTTGAGATACGAGTAATCAACAACAAAAATCTTCATAAAATCGGCTTCTTTGAAAATCCACAATCCTATTAAGCAAAACGGATCTATGTAAGCAACTTCACGAGATATCCATTATTGTTATATACTAAAACCTTCTCCAGAATGTAATGAACACTTTCCTGAAAACTGCATCAAAATCCGTTCAGCCAAACGCGAGATAATCGCGGACAAACATACATACATACATACAGGTCGAACTGAGAACCTACTTTTTTTTTGAAGTCGGTTAAAAATCGCAAAACGTCACTCGGTCCCAATAATTTTGCAGGCGTTATGACGTCACAAGAACCCACTCCCGAATTTTGAAGCGTTTTATCTATGTCAATAAGTATTCATCATCTGCCTGCCTTTTCCCAACTATATTGGGGTCGGCTTCCAGTCGAACCAGATGCAGCTGAATATCAGTATCTTACATGGAGCGACTGCCTATCAGACCTCCACAACCCAGTAACTGGGAAATACGATACCCCATGGTAGGACTGGTTGCCAGACTTATGAGCTTCTGACTAACAGTAACGACTGTCAAAGATCTACAAATGACTGCCGGGACCAACGGTTTTACGTGCTTTCCGAGGAACGGAGGAAACTCGTTATGACAGATGGTCACCCATCCAGAGACCAACCTCGGCTAGCGCGGCTTAACCCGGAAGATCGGCCTGTGCGGCTGTAGTTATATAGCCACGAGCTCCTCAATCTTTGTCAATATTCATTAATTTAAAAAAAAAAAACAAAAAATGCGGAAACTGACGTACTGAACAGTTATTCAATTTATTTATGCAGTAAACTGTATTCTATAATAGAAGTTTCAAGTTAATATTCAAACTTTCATCCCTTTTGCATAGGGGTTATGGGATGCATTTCCTTAAATCTATTCTTAATCTAATATCTTTAAACGAGCAATTCTTGTATATTTACATACAATGTGCTGATCTGCAACCTAGTCAAATTCAAGGACGTGATTATACTCATGATTCTCGACCCAAATCAACAATTAAATAGGTAGGTATTTTTTTATTTTATTTTTCCTTGTTACTGAAATCCGTAAGTGTGAACTAGTTTCTTCAAGAGTAGTAGATTCAATTCACGCACACCAGCTGCTCATCGCTGTGTGCGTACGCGCCAACGACGATATAATACTAGACTCCTAATAACAGGCGACCGATGTCTGCCAACACATAAGGCAAAAAAGTCTTATATCCGTCTCATTTCGACCAATCCTGTGAGCCGTAAACATACGTTCAGACAGAACAGACCTTGAGTTAGCCAATCACAACGCAGTACCCCGTCCCCCTCGCTTACGTAGTACCTCAGCGAGTTGGCAGAATAATTTTGTTCGTTAGATCGTGCAATGCGTAGTCTAGTAATTTATAGTCGTTGGTACGCGCGGACTGCGTAGTCGGGTGATTCTCTTTCATTTGTATTGAATTAAGGGTTTAATTCTGAAATACTGTAAAATTTCAACAACAAAAAAAAAGCAGCCCTTATTAGTTTTGCCCGGTACTGTACTTTCAATTGATTATTTATGACTTTTGTGACAACCACCTGAAGTTTGACGAAAATGCAAAAAACAGCGTGTATAATCAGGATCTCGGAAACGGCTCCAAGGATTTTCATGACAGTCACAGATTAGGGGTTTTTCGGCTCAAGGAATCGATTTATCAAGGTCCCAGGTTCGAGAAAAGCTCGGTTCCCAAGATATAGACATTATAAAAACCGAGCGAAGCTCGGTCAACCAGATATTACATAATTATACAGACAAATTACTAGTAGCATGTCTCGGCTTCGTACGTGTAACAGCGAGAACATTTTATCAAACTTCTTTAACAATTATGATCATGCTTATTTCAGCCAATTTACACAAAAAAAAATCTGCGAAGAATACATCTAAGCCTCAGCTCCATTAGTGAAAACCGTATGAAAATCGGTTCGGTAGTTTTTGAGTTATCGCTTTCAGAAAATCCCTTTTAACTTTTTGATCCAATTGCCTCATCCATCTTTGACAGCTACGCCCTATATAATGGCCTATTTTCAAAATGGAAAACAACTGAAAATCGATTGCTCACTACACAAACTTTCCACTGTTTAATTCACTTCATAACCTTATTGTCCCTTCAAAACATATGAGCATCACATACGTTCGACGTGGCTCGAGATTTCATCTGAACACCGTTACTGCATTGGTAAGGCTTAGCACACACTGTGATAGAAAGAAAAAAAAATGGTCTGATGGTAAATAAGCTCTAGACTACATTGAGTGCCGTATGAGGGAAAGGACAGCGTCCTACCTCTACCACAGCCACAGTGGTAGCCGCCCACGGTGCCGGCAAAGGACGTCGAGAGACGATTTCCGGCCACCGTAGGCGGGGGCATGCGGGACCATGGACCATGCCCATATCGACGACGGCGTGTGTGTTCCACGCGCGCCTTAAAGAGTTTCAGCATAATGACGGGGCCCCCCTGTAGAGGGCCAAAGCCTGCCGGGGTCGCTGGACTTACCGAATTATCGTGACCCTGGAACGCAAAGGCTATTGAAGGACACCGTGGATTTTAATCTCAGTTAGGGACTTTCTTTACCCACGGTGCGACGCGACTACAATTCGACCGATTTCAACTACAAGTGAAAATTAACCTTACCACTACGACATATTATGACATAAAACACGTTGTTACTACGTTTAAATGACAAAACACGAGCGCCACGACGACGTCAAGTCAATCGAATTCCATCATTATTTCTTAATAACAAGGTTGATTTTCACTTGTAGTTGGAATCGGTTGAATCTCGTCGCATCGCGACGTGGGTAAAGTCCCTAACTGAGAAATAATGAAATATTGTTGATCGACAAAGCTATGTATGTTAAGATATTGCCTACATAGCCTTTTGATGACTACTTACTCTAAAAGTGCTAATACGAGTAGCAGCACAGCATTTTTCTGTATTTTTTTTTTTAAATAATAACGAATAAAATAATAGTTCTCAAGACTACACTAAGTACTACCTACAAATACATGGTTTTCAGTGGAAAACCATATATTTTCCGAAATTGAATAATGATTTCAAGAACTTGAGTGATTTTCGTTTTTATTTCTGACTATCTATTATCAGTAAGAACCAGGCCTAAGTGTGGTGTTGTCATGTAAAATCAAGTACTGCGTTTTACAGCACATCTGACTGTATAAATTGGTAGTTACTATGTTTTATTTATTAGGTATCTGTAGTACCTACATATTGATATGAATTTTGGAAGTAGGTGCCGTTTGTTTGTTTGCTCTACATATTTTTATTTTCAATGCATGTTCTGGTATGAAATGTTGTTAAATTATTTGGTTCGCTTTTAGTAATCAGAGGCGTTATCGCGAGATTTCAGTATTTTATTTACAGCATACTTGAAGTATTTATATGAAAATGAAAAAACGTCTCCAGTGTACGAACGTGAAACTAATTTTTTTAACAAATTAACGACAGTGTCCGTTTACTTTACGTCACAAAACATGAAAAATCGTGCTAGCATTTTTATAATTCTTTACTAGTTGTATTACCAGAGGCGGTAATATAAAAAACTGTTTTCAAAAAAAAATTAACCGACTTCAAAAAAAACCACAAAAAATTGTAAAATAACCTACAAAATAACTTTTCTTTCGGAAGTCGGTGGCTTTATTTTTTTATTTCGTTGTCTTTTTGCCACCGACTTCCGAAAGAAAAGTTATTTTGTAGGTTATTTTACAATTTTTTGTGGTTGTTTTTGAAGTCGGTTAATTTTTTTTTGAAAAAAGTTTTTTATTTTACTCTTTTTAGTTTAAATGTTCAACCCAAATTCTTGTCAAATACATCATTTCCTTACAAGTGCACTAGAATTTGTAATCCGTGACACCGTTATTATCATCGCTCATGTACACATGCTAATAAAATTCCCTATCTCAAAAACTGCTGAACAGATTTTGATGAAACTTGCAGTATTCCCTAAGGTGAACGATCCCTAGTACAACAAAAAAAGAATTTTGAAAATCGGTCCACAATTGGCGGAGTAATCGCGTAACAAACACGCAAAAAGCAATGTCATCCAAGTAGCCGAAATCAATTAAAATGCTCACAAAATAAAAAGTACTGAACCAAATTGGATGAAATTTTTATGGGACCACACTGCAAGTATACTGCATCGAACAAAAAAAGAATGACACTAATCGGACTAGAAACCTCGGAGTAATCGATGTACATACATAAAAAAAAACCTCCTTTTTTTGAAGTCGGTTAAAAAACTAGTAAAGAATTATAAAAATGAAGACCCTTTTTTGATATTATTGTTTACTAGTTATAAAGTTCTGAAAATCGCGTTGAATCGGAGTAAGTACTCGTAATTCTATACTTTTGCTTTCTAGTAGCTATTGTTAATAGTCAGTTTAATAAACTTTCAGAAAAAGCAACTGACAGATTTTCCCTGTTGTTTTCAAAAACTATAATGCTAGTACCACAGTAACGGGATATTCCGTTACTTATCGCGATGATGGACACTTATATGAACATTTAAAATCTATGGCGAAAATCAACGGAATTTCGTGTTTATTTTCGCCATAGAGTACATATAAGCAAAGCGGGATTTATACCATAGTATCCTGTATTTCACAATCTGGTATAACTCTCTCACCTCATTAAAATAGAGGCAGTACTCATTGAATTTAAAATGGGTTTAAAGGAAGCATCATGAATTTTACAACTTTACATAAGTAGATTTATTGCACCTAAGATTGACAGATAAGGTCAGTATTTTCCGTAGAATTTGAATTATTGGAACTGGTAGCATAAAATATGTTGTGTTTGACTTTTCTGAAAAATCGCAAAGGTATTGCCAAAGATGAGAATTTTTCTAGTAAATTCCCAAGATATTATATCTAAGGCTTTGAACTATATTTTCGAGTATTGTTGATGAGTAAAAGCAGCTGAATATATATACATATTTGGATATACGATTCCTTCAGAAATTTCACTTCTTGATAAGGTATACGAAGTAAGCCGAGAAAACAATCTTTATCAGCACACGACGTATGGTCTAATTAAATTTACTCGTTTATAAGAATTAAAATGGGGAGGTTCGTCTCTATGGAGCCCTTACCATCGGCAGCTTGGACCCTGTTCCCGATGCTGGTGGGCTACTATAATTGTGTTTTAATATTTTTAAGCAAAAAAAATGTACCTAAATTAAAGAGTAATTTTAATAAATAATTCTTAGGTATGTACTTTTCACCGTATAAACCAACATTTTACCACTGCAGGATGGGCAATGTATGCTAAAAAATGTTTGACATGAATAAAAATCAATTGCCAACAAACTGAAATGACAGAAATTCACAGTCAACAGTGCCAGCCGGGGCGGGTCGGTAATGTTCTATAAAATCGTAGTTGTTTCACCGCATGACAACAATAAAAGCATAAGTACATTTTTCCCGGTTAGCAACAAACATTTACCTGTATTCAATTACCCGGTAAATTTCTCACAGACCACCACAATTATTAAATTAATAGGCTTTTATAATTTATAATAGCACCACATCCTTCCTGCAAGATGAAAGTGTTGTATACTATTAATAATTCAATACTATTATTATAATACAAACGAGGTATTATTAAAGGCGTGAGTGAGCTGCCCTGATTACTTAATAAATTAGCAAACCAATACGCTTAATTGAAATGATGTCTACCAGGAAGACACTACAATCGACCTTACCACTTTCACTACATTATAAAAATAGATTCTTAGTTCATTGACTTAAAGAAGGAATTCGGATGTCAACGAACGAACCGCTTCCGACGTTTTGATTTAGCAAAATAAATTGCTACAAAGCTCAATGATCCCGGTTCCTTGTGCATCGAAATGTCAGCTCTATTAACTGTTTTTAGAGTTTAAATTTTCTTGAGACGAAAATTGCGATTTAAGTCTTTCTCTATTGCAGATTTATCTCGCGCTCGCGAAGTTCAACGGCCGTCCTAGCCCCCCCTCCCCTCGGCTCTCTGCAAGATGACTGCTTTTGGTAATTAACGACAAAAAAAGTCTAATTATCAGGGTGTCCAGTTAGAGGAAATGATTAAGTCTCGATTGATGCCAAGTTCGTCTCGGACATGCGGGAAAATTTCTTTATAAGTATGTTTTATGAGTGGTGGCACGCTGGTCGCCGCCGTGAGAAAACGGCTTGCACAGGTGCCGTCATATTTACTGACAAAATGCGTCAAACCTCTCCTTGTCTTTTCACGAAAAAACAATTAAAATAAAGGGTGTATAAACAGCTTAACTTTTAAACAAATAGAATTGAAAAATCCTTCAGAATATACGATGAATTTGTTTTTTGTTTCATTTATTTGGCTTTAGTTATGTGATGCCATTACTTTTTTGTATCAGGTGGTGTTCAATGAATTTCTCATTCACGTAAGTGAGGTTTTTACGAGGAAATTATACAATACAACTTTGCAAGTCTGGTCAGACGTGTTTACTTACAAAAATAAAGTTTTTTTGCCAAAGTTTTGTCAAATATACCTAAATAGGTACTCTTTTCTCTTCTAAACCGAAATGCTAAATGTTATTTCGTTAGTCTTTCATGTCATTTCAATTAATTTAAACGTGTTTTTAATTTAGTACTCTTTAAATATTTTTAGTTAATTAATTTTATTAATGGGTTTAAAAAAGATTGATGGCCATATTAAATTTTAAAACAGGAAAAAAATCGGCTACAATCTTTTATCATCGTCAAAAATAGTTGCAAGCTTATTTAGATTATCTGACTATAGTTTCTGATAACTAATATGATATGATTTCTGCTCTTTATCATCATTTTCTGGCAACAAGCACGAATAGTGCAATGCCAAATAATTTGTAATTATGATAATTTGTAATAATTAATTACTTATGAAACAAAAAAATTATAAATATAATAATTTGTAATAAAATATACCAGATCAATAAATAAATTTATTTAAATAATTGTTTTAAATGTATCTTAAATGTTATATGTATAATAATGTTCATTCGTACGCGATGATCAAGATGTGTTTAAATGTCAAAAACAATCGTAAAAGAGTCACTAATCACATCTATAGGTTTCAACTTGAATCATTGTTTATACATGTTACATTAACTTATCAAAAAAAACCTAATTATTATCAGTAGCAGCTCAATAAAAAAAAATTCTGCGAACGTAATTGTTCAAAAGTATTTCTTAATATACCTACTTGTAACATAAATAATTTATGTATTTATTATTATAATTATATATCCATAAATTTATAAAGTACTGGTTGTAAATTATAGGAAATTGAACGAATATTTTAAATAAAATTCGTCTAAACATGGTCTAGAGTTCTAGACGACCAATTGTCGATTCCAATGTCGTGCGTTCGGTGATCGCCAAAAGTTCGGTCGTCGACCCCAGCACCCCTATTCTGTATTAATTACTATCGAGTATCGATTCTATTTGCGATCGATGTTTCGAATTGGAAGTCGATTGGATTTTGTTTTGGTATTATTTTTAATGTTTTGAGGAATATAGGGAAATAATGGTTAAGTCATGCTTCTGTGGCTAGTGAATAATGTTACAAGAGGCATAAAATAATAGGTATATTATAATTCAAATAGGAAAGTTGTAACCAAGAATAGAAGTAGAAGTTTCTAATCTTGATAATCATACTTATCGGAATAAAAAAAAATCAAATTGCTTATCACGTTTTGAAAATAATTATATTTTATAGTATTGCAGCAATTTTAAAATTTATTTACAATTAATAAATCCATTGCGCGAACCAAAACATGTCTACTTCGCATTCAATCAGAATAAAGGTGAACGATTTATAATGCGAATCAAGACAAACTAATAAACTTAGTAAGTTATTGCTTTTCTCTTAACTTTAGCAACTTAATTGCTTTATTACTCGCCCAAGATACCACGCTATGGGAACGACGATTTCTTTCCAAGTTTAAAAGTTCCACTACTCGGCAACAGATGGCGTTGTTTTTCGTAGTTGGAAAACTTTATTAGAAAATGGAGAAACAGGAGTTTTTCACATGAAAATCACGATAAATTGTAAAAAATATGAAATTAATTAGATTATACTTAATTAAATCATATTTAATTCAATAACTTTTTCTTAAGTCGACTTTTAAAGAGATTATTTTTATTGTTTATTTTGTACATTATGATACGTGCAAAGTAGGGGCAGTAAATTCAGTAAAAAATTAACAACCTTGTTAAAAAAAAACTTATTGTTATATTCAATTTTTATATCTTTTCTTCCTTTTGTATAAAATAAACTCTTTACAACACATATAAACAAATATCACAAACCAACACAAACAAGTAATCGATTACAACAAGATCATTCGATATTCGTTCCGCAGCTGCGAATAGATTAACCATTTTTTATTTTATTCGCCACTAATTCCAAGGATTCGCGTAAAGAATACGAATGCGCTCCCGTGTCATGCGACAATCGATAAGTTTATTAACTTTTTTATTCGTTTTTGTACACACAAGTAGAATTGTCGGTAAATTATATAAATTGGCAACATTCCTTGTGTAATTCACGATTGTCATTTTTTTTTATTTTTACCACTAACTTCGTCACCTTCCTGCCGTTATGCCTTTTTACTTGGGGTTGGTACAAACACATTTTCTTTGGGGTTGGTACGAACACATTTTCTTCTTCCAAATTTATACATAAAAACCGTATTTTTACTTAAACATAGGACCTTCACATAGAACTCCATCATCATGGTCAGCAATAACACAGGGACCGCTGGATTGCACATAGGTGTTCCCAAACCTAGGAAAATTAATTCTGTATCATTAAACATGCTTAAATAGTAAATTACCTTTATTATTTTTATTCCTTTTGTGCCATTCTTCCCTTATCGTGTATTTTTTAAGGCGCTCCCTCACCGGAAGCATTCGCGTGTAATGTCATTATAGATTCAACTTTGAACATTACATTACATTACAATACGAGTACTACCTCCCATACTGACGAGCATTCGCGTGTAATATAAATTATAGTTTCAACTTTGGACATTACATTACAATAATACCTCCCTGATTGACGAGCATTCGCGTATATTAAGTAGGTATAGATTTAATACAAAGTGCGCATTGAATTGCTCGGTTCTCCTCCTTCACTGATGTAAGGGCGCTCCCTCACCGCGAGCTGTTCGAATCTGTAACGTTACATTACAGGTGCGCCCTTAATGTTGTTTTGTATCATTAAAAGGTGCGCATTGTGTTCCTCGATCGTCTTCCCTCACTGATGAAATGTTCGAATCTGTAACGTTACATTACAGGTGAATGAACGCTCGCGGTGAGGGAGCGCCTTTACATCAATAACAAATTAATCTTCTTTTTAAAATTCAGTCTTTAAAATTCTCCTAAACGCCTCCAACAATTTACATCACTGACGATTTCTAGTTAAAACAAAAAAGATCTATCACTACAATAGTGTCGCTTGATTTCCAAAACGTTTGCGCGCGTGATCGGAATCATGCGCAGGAGTCGAACGCAGACTAAATAAACTCACACTGGCAAACAATGGCAGACAAAAAAATGGTGATTGAAATAACGAGCAATAGAGAAATATTGAATTATGCTAATCTGACTACAAAATTCACAAAAGAATCAGCCTAGCTTTTTCTCAGTTGCATATGCGAACGGCGAGTATTGGGCGACTCGCTGTCCGATCATGAACCACGCGCGCCTCAAAGACCCTTCAGGAAAATGACGGGACCCCCCTTAGACGGCAAAAGCCTGACGGGGTCACGGGACTATGGGGTAACCGTGACCCGGATCGTAAAGTACTATTGAAGGACACCATGGATTTTAGTCAGTACAATTCTGACAGCCCCTCCCGTCCTGTCCTAGGTGGGAGGACTCATTTGAAGATAATTACCAGGCTAAATAAAAAAGACGCACAGGACGCAAAAACGAAATAATTAAAGTTCAAAAAAAGTGATGAAGAAGATTTTACGACGATAAAAAAAAGAAATTTTTCCCAATTTTGTTGTGATCGGTTTCCAATTCAATCATATGCAGTTAATATCAGTATTTTTTACAAAGAGCGACAGCCTATCCGACCTCCACTATCGAGTAATAGGAAGATACGATAGCCGTTGTAAGACAAAAGAATGATATAAGAACTTTTGTAAGTTACCGAAATGTATTGAAGCTTTTTATTGGGATTTATAGTTATTTTGCAGTAGCTTGGCCATTCCAATTTCCTTTGTTCAATCTAATGACTGATTGCACCACGTATAGTAATATATGCATTCAGTTTTGAACGTATATAATTATTTAAAATATCAATTAAAATGATCAATGTTTTTTTCTTTCAGGAAAGCTCTCTACTTTCCATAGAGTATGAATTTATGAATTTGTGACCGCTGTATACTTATTTGAAGGTAGGAGGATATTGCCCACCCTTCCGGGAAAACTAAAAAATAGATACCTATTATATTATAGAAAAAAAGCTATCCATTTCCCATGAAATTTCTATTTTTTTTTTTTTATAGATGTAAACCTCTTTCCCCAACTCACAATGTAACAGCAGTGGTCCTCCTATGCTAATAAGTACGAGAAATATTATGATTAGAGATGTACCGATAAATCGATATAATCGACAATCTGGTTTATCGTGAGTCATTAGTTTAAGAGTCGTAATGATTTCAAGATCCGATTGATCAGGCAGCCAAACAAGTAGTTAATCCTGCATGCTTTTATAAGGCGTAATAGATGATAATAATCTTTTTATTTGTTGCATAATACATGTTATAAAAACATGAATGACTTTCCGAGATAAAATATAATAAACTCAAAGCACAATATCCGGAAACAATTCATTTGAAGTCAATAGCTAATATTTACAATGTGTGTCCAATAATAGATACATTTTCTCCTGAGAAATCATTATTATAGTCAAACGAGCGCATGTTTAAACGGCATAGAATTGCAAATGACAGTATAAAGCGTCCAGAACAAAGGAACAGTGTAAACATGGCATTAAATGCGCGCCACTATGCAGCCTACCCCATTGTACACCATAGATACTGGCAACATAGGCACAGCTAAGTATAGTCGCTCGCCAGAGTTTACTGGGCTAAAAGTTGAACGAACCTAGGAAGCGCTTGCGTCTCATTGCTCTCAGCTCTCGCACACAGCCCCGCTAGATAACGTACGTACGCGCCAACACCAGCTCAGAAACAAAGATGGACTCGACACACACCGGTGGAAACTAACCGTGAGAAATGTTGATAACTCACTTGCGTTACTGAGCCCCATCCTCACTTCCGACTTTGAATAGAATCAACACGTTCCAAACGATTTTCGAAAATCAAATTCTTTGTTTAAATTTTTAACGTGTGAACGAACTTTTTGTTTGTGTGCGCCAGTTTTTGGGACAGACAGAGACAGACATAGCCAATCAGCCGCAATGAATTCATGACACGTTTGCTCGGAATCGAAGTGCAGACAAATTGATGATAAAAATTTGTAATTTATCATTTGATCAGGGACACCTGCGCGATAACAATCGCCTTACAAATTACAATTTCGACGTTTATTAAATTTAAATGTTAAATTAGAAAGAGATGGAGTCGCAATTAATATTAGACCTGCGGTGTGAGTGAGCGCGTAGGCGATATGTTTAATGAGGAGTCGGTGTAGCTGCGACTCGTATGACTGGGCGAACTCCATCAACGTATGTAAGCCTGGTAACTTGGATCTCGTTTGCGCATACATTTAAGTACGAGTTTTTTTACATGCAGTTTAAAATAACCCAACCGGCTTGACGGGGCCATTTCTTAAAAATGTCTTTGCATTTCCGCGTTGAGAAAAGTAAAAAGGGCATTCGCGCCTAAAATTCATTTCAACTGAGCAGACAAACAAATTCTTTGTAAAATTCCTCATCGATGCATGACATTGTAACAATTATATTCAAAGTGTGAATATAGCTTTTATAATTAGTGCTATCTCGGTAATTGAAAATGTTAGAAATGTGAATCTGATATTTCATGTAATTAAATATCGCATTTAATCATGTTGGGGCGTCATTACTGTGCTCAAACGTATGTTTAGCTGGGAAGTAAAAGTTATAAACTTATATTAAGTACTGCTATTATGCTCAGAATAAATTGGCTAGAGATCGCGTTTGCTGGCTAACAAAATATTAAATTTGCAAGTTCTTCTGAATTGTTGAACGTACGAGTAGCATGTCCCCAGCTACTTAATATCAATGAAGTGATCATTACGTTCAATTTGAACCCATTGACAACGTCTGACATACAAAGAGAATAATGGCTTCTCGCTTCTGTCTGCCAATTGACATTAGTCATTGTGGAGTCGAGTCAACAATCGATTATAATAATTTGTTGTTAACGGCTCTCTCATTTCAAAATAAAAGAAAAGAAATAGAGCATTCGTTGAGTGAAATGCATCGTTGAAAACTTGCATTAATCAACGTGAAAACCTTTTTTTGTAATCTCTACAGCATCTGTCAAAAAAGGTTTCATTTTACCAATCCATGGAAGAAATATTTAAAAAAAAACCAAGCCAAGAGGCCTTACGACAAGACACTATTAAAAAAAAAACAATTCTATTCCACATTTAAAAATTTAGGTTTTAAACTACAAGAACAACCTATTTCATAAAATAAACAAACATAGACAACTTCTATGAACATTTTCACACAAATTTTCCTCTACCAGGAGCCCAGTGCTGCGAAGAACTTCGCTATTAGTCTAGTATTAGAACGATCGATAGACTGTTTCGTGATAACAGACTTTTATAGGTCATAGACATACCCTGTAGCTATATCTAACTGATAAAGGTAAGCTAAGATATATAATTTTGGGTGTAAATGAATGACGACGCCAAAGGCAAAGAAAGATTTCAATTTTTTCTGACCTTTTAGAAGATTTAGTAAAGCTGAAATAATAATCTTTTTGTATCAAAGTGATCTCATATTCAATTCACGTCATTTATTGCGACAGTCACTTGGGTTGTTAGGTTTAAATAATATTATCATCTAAAATACTGCTCCCATATTTCCCCTCAAATGAAATATGCCATAGTAAAACTATAAAAACTAAAAAAAAAAAATACCTGCGCAAATGTGAATTTTAAAAAGAGAATTTTAAAGACGTTGTATAATTTCGTAGCCCAAACTAAAACATTGTTTTCGTAGAGCCTACTACGATTCGTAGCGCTACGCATGTGTGTATTTTTGTAGCATACTGCGCTTAAATGATTTCCAGCGCTTTGTGTAAATGTTTTGCTTTATTATAGCTTTATTTTTTAACTTATGAATTTATATTTAACTATTTAAAATTTCAATAATTTTAAATCTAAAAATTGCTAACCTTATAAGTTATTGTAGCTTGAATGGCAATTGTTATAGGTAGGGGAAAGGTGTACGAGATGATCCCCTTAAGGGAGATTGCTTGTAGATTAAATGATATTCTACTTAGCGCGAATGTAAATACGTATATACATAGTGAATTTATCTATCTTATTGTTGGCATACTCAAAATTTTAATTTTTTAGATGCTTTACTATTAAAAAAACACATTTTTAAAACGTTATCAAAGGATCATCTTGTACACCCCGGTGTCCAAGATGATCCTTGCGGTAGGGGCAAGATGATCCCAGGATCATGTTGCCCCGCTCCCATGTCGGGATTTTCATAGGTTCGGGTAGAATTATCTAAATAAAACCATAATCAGAGTTAACTATATCTTTAATTAAATCAAATCAAAATATCCTACTGCAGATAAGGAACCAGTCTTAATTAACAGCTAGTCTCAACTATAATTAAATTTCTAGAAAACAATCATCACAGAGATCAGTCGTATAGTCGTAAGTAAAGTTTTAACAAAATTAAACATTCTCCTAAAGTAACCAAACTTATCTTCTAAAACTAATCCAGTAGACGTAATGAACCAGTCTTATTAATAATTAACAGTCAGTCTCAACTATAATTAAATTTCTAGAAAACAATCATCACAGAGATCAGTCGTATAGTCGTAAGTAAAGTTTTAACAAAATTAAACATTCTTTTAAAGTAACTAAACTTATCTTCTAAAAATAATTAAGTAAAACAAATCTTACTACCCAAAATCAACATTTAAGAAAAATAAAAAACAAATGAAATGTCTTCACTACCTTTAACAAAATTATAGTTCTAAGCGTTTTTTTCCTGGCGTTACATTTCTACACCAATCGCATGTAAACTCATCATCATCGCTATCTATGCCTGCACAAGCTTCATGGCCCCATCTTTGGCATCCACAACATTTAATCCATCCCTCGCCCCTATCGTCTTTGGAAAATGTTTCCGTACAAAAAAGACATTCTGCGTCTTCTTCTTCTTCAGACGACTCTGACGCAATATTCTTCCTTTTATTTGACTTTCCTTTGCCTACTCCCTTCCCTTTCGTTTTAGGATGACTTTTTTTTACATTTTGTTGTTTCTTATTTGTTTTTCTATTTTCTTTTTCAGTCTTTTTATTTCTTTCTTCCTCTAAATAATTTTTGTATGGCGTGCTAGTTAATATTGACGTGTCTATTCGTTTCCTCTTAAGATGGCTTCTTTTACCCACAATTTTTGGCAATGGATGAATTTGGGCTGGTGTTACATTAAAATGTTCATATTGACTATCTTCAAGGATAGATGGCGATACACTTGAGTTGCGTGCGTAGCTCGTAGATGGTAATGGGGACAAAGGACTGCGAAATGAAACATTCCTATCATTTACAGAAGTTGGTGACGGTGTTTTATTCTGCAAATCTACAAAGTCCTGTGATGTGAGGGTTTGTGGTGAGGGATCAGTTGCTGGTAGTTGACCTGTATTTAAACCCGTTGTTGGTACTTCTATAACACTGGAGTCTTCATCTTCAAATTCCATGTCTGTTGTTGCAGCAGCGATAAAATCAGCTTCGGTAAATACATCCGGGTTGAAAGGATATATGCCGGTTTTGGCAAACCCATTTATGGCATTCAATGGGACTGCTGCTTTTAAATAAGCCTCTCCAAAAATCTTTGCAATCTGAAATACAGTCACTGGTCTGCCAGGATTGTTGTTCATCCATTTTTCAAGTGACTGATTGTGGTAAATGCTCAAGGGATACATCAAGCTGACGTCTAAAGGTTGGAGTCTATGAGTGCAGTGTGGAGGCAGACAAACAATAGTGACGTGGTTTTCTCGAGCTTTTAAAATCAATTGCAAATTTTTTGTGTGTGAAAGATGGCCATCTAAAACCAACAGCACTGGATCCTCCGCAGATGGTTTCGTGTGGCTTAAAAAATGGTCAAACCATGTGGTAAAAACTTCCAGATTCATCCAACCAGATGAATTACAGGCCCAGGCGGAGCCTGGCGGTGCGCCATCTAATAGTTCCATCTTCATACGAACCCTTCGAAAGATGAACATGGGTGGAATAAAAGTTCCCGAAGCAGACATACAAATTACAGCTGTTGTAGTCTCCCCCCTTTCAGCTGATGTAACTCGTGCTACCTGTTTACGTCCAGTTGTTGCAAATACCTTTGTATTTTTGGTAGGCACCGTAGAAATGCCAGTCTCGTCAACGTTGTAGATTCGGTGGCATGGATGTTTTTTCGCCTCCTGGACACATTTTAATGTGGAATAAAACTTGTCAACAACTGGCTTATTGAATGCCCGTGCTCTTGCAGTTGAAGTCGATTCCGGTGCCCGAAGCGCTATGTCTGGATGCCGCTGACGGAATCCTCTTAGCCAATCAGATCCAGCTTTTTCGTTGTGGAAAGGATGGGTGATATTGTTTTTGATTGCAAGTTGGTAAGCTAAAGATACAACATCTTTCCGAGTTAAGCCATACATTCTCGTTTCCATATCTTTGATGTGTTTCACAAGCTCAATTTCTTGTTCTGGCGTAAAAACTGTTTTTTTTCCGCCTAAATATTTTATTGCATCGACAGCCACTTTATTTGCGCCTTTGGCCCGCCTTTTCAATGACATTACGGGCACGCCAAACTGCTTACTTGCTGTTTTAAATGGCATGCCATTTTCAACAGCGTCCAGCGCTTTGAGCATTGACTCTTCCGACCACAACCCGCGGTTTGTTTTCCTTATATAATTACGAGGCATGGTCTAGAACAAATAAGTTATTTTTTAATAATGCAGGCAGGTCATATTAATTAAGTTACATTTATTAGAAAAAAAAATACATAAACTGAAACGTAATAACATACCTACAAATAGTTAAAAAATATCCCCGTAATAGTAGGCATGATTATGCCACCGGTGTACAAGATGATCCCCGGGATCATCTTGTACACCGTTAACATAATCATCTCGCCCCAACATAAACTTTTTCATTCAATTTTCGATAACATAACCTATGCGGTCTCAACTGTTACCATGCTGCTAAAAAAACAAAATAGAGCAATATCCAAAGCTAACTAATATAACAGCCTCAACAATTAAGTACCTAGAACACATTAGACATGAACTTAAAGTGAACCTTACCTTAGATCGAAGTCACTCAATTTTTGTTTTCTTCCACAAAAACTTCGACTGTCACTCACGACGCCATTACGTTTGACTGAGGCGGGGGGATATCGCGGGCTACATTTTACCAATAAAAACAACTAGATGACGCTACTGGTTTCGTTGCAATCTAAAAGGATCATCTTGCCTCGAGGGATCATCTCGTACACCTTTCCCCTACTTAGACCACAATAAATGTTTTCAATAATTTTCATTCGAAATTCAATACTATAAAACAAAGTTATTCCTTCATATTCCTACCTAATTATTCCAAGAAAAGATCCACCAGCCATACGATCAGTTACCAAGGCGCCATAAGTTTCATAGAACAAAGAAGAGTCCACAAGGAAACATTCATGACTCACCCGATCAAAGCGTGTCTTCCATTCATTCATTTCATTCCCCTAGCTCAATGCTCATGATGGCCACCTCAAGCAGTGTTCCGGGGTGAATGACTACGGATGCAAATGTACGGAACCCGTCCCGCGTCAATTAATGTGAACCCGCCGGGAAAATCGCGAGAAAATCGGAAATTATTACAAGTTTACATGGTATAGTTTATTGGTGTTTACGTTGCTAGTTAGTTGGTGTTTATTTTCCAGTTATGTTATCCTGGTAGTGTAAAATTTAACGCGTTGAATAAAATGTTGTAAGATTATATTTTCTAGTGTTTTTTTGTAATACTAATAACACTGGAAAACTGAAAACAGGGCATTTAGGAAGTTATAATAATTTATAACGAATATGTTTTTTGTTTTAAAACGTAGACATGTTTAATCCTTTGATGAAAAAAAAATATATACATATTCTATTCCCTCTCTCTATTCTTAATGAAATAATAACATAAGATAAAAGTTTTTATGGAGATTCTTGTATGTAATCCTGGTCTTAATATATAGGCAAATTCACCACAAACTAATTGTGAAGTAAAATTTTCATTCCTAACACTTCCGCAGAATAAAGTAGAATTTACCTAAGACGCTATATATCTCTGTCAATCGCGTTGCCGTCCGGACGTTGTAAATCTCTGTATATCTTGTAATCCGTTCCATTGAAGAAGTAATTACCTTACTATGATACAAACAAGCGCTAGTCTGGACCCACCATTAGACTTAAACTTAGGGCTGGGTGTTACTAACAAGGTTTATTTAAAAAAAAAATTGGTCTATGGTTGTCACTGAGCACCTGTCAAATTCAAATGACATTTACGTGAGACCACAGAGACGCTTTTCAAAAACCGAATGCCAGCCAGCTATTCGTAAAATGAGATGTAATAGCACCTTTCCCATTCCACTGAAAGCTTTTGACCCCACGGCCTGAGAATGTATGTTCTATTTGATCAAGATATTACATATTAATGGTTATTACAATCCTGTAGCCAGTTAAGTTACTTGTCGCTACATAATTCTGCTTCAAGTGCACCATGTTTAGAACCGTTTTACTGCCTCAGGAATGGGGAAGTTGACAATTTATAATATCTTATATGAGAAGCTAAAACAATGTTGGAAAAATAGTTGGCACGCTTACGATTTAAATACATCAATAAATGTTTTGTATGAAAATAGTTAACATTTCTCAGATTGCCAATATTCATCGACTCTTTTGTACTAGGGCAGTATAAAACGTAAGGAGATATCTTCAACTCTTTGTTAAGAGCATTTACAGAACTTTTCGTTTCAACGATAAACGCGAATGCTTTTAGCTATTCTACTGTTTGATTTTTGTCTATGCTTCTTATAGTTGTCAAAGAGAAGACGATCAGCAAAAATAAATGTTGATCAATAAAAAATCGATAAGTTGGAACTACCAGTGGTACCGTCAAACAGTGAAACATACTCTCCTTATTGACTGACATAAGTAATCAGGGGAGCAGGATGTATCAGATGATATCGAGTTGACACAATCGAGTGGCAATCGTTAGACTTTATCACCGGCTATCTGTGTGAGCGTGATGCTGCGTTCGATACTCCCGTCTTCAGGGATGGCAAATGTCAGAGAAATTAAAAACAAGTTTAAAATACCAACACACATATGCAGGTGTTTATTGATTCGCCCACACATGACACATTTCCTTCTTCTCTCAATACGTTCGTACTTTCCGTTTTTAATCGAGAGATAAGACGACATTTTGAATTGCTGTTTAAGTTTCTCAAAGTAAAGATAAAAAATATATCTGCTAAAACTAAAATATTCATTGAAAACATTTAAGCGAAAACTCCCATTTCCACTGATAAATTCTTTATTTTATGCACTCCACACTAATACTTTGATCGCAACCCTACCAGGAGCGCATAATTCTAAACAAGTTGTTCCTGCACCCGTCTAACTCGCGCGTCTGCCAGCACTGGGCTAAAAGTTCAATGACCGCTCAAGTGGTGACATGACGCTTATCGCATTTCTTATATTGTTGCATAAACGAGTTGGAACTTGGATGGGAATGATTGTGGTAACGAAGGTTTCCAACATCGTCAGAAGTTTTTAAATATGTTTGAAAGTTGCGGGTGAATTTGCACGGGTCTACGCTTCGTAGTAATTTCGTAGCACTAATGTTACAATGTCACCTACGAGGTTCTAGATCGCGTAGCACTCATGCTTTATGAAGACCGAGAAATACGCATTACTTTTCCCACGTTTTTATACACTCACTTTTCTTCTTAGTTTTGAGTAGCTTATTGCCAAAGATACTTCTAAAAGATGAATGTTCCTTCAACCTTCCTTCCTTCCAGTGTTCCTTGTCACTGTCACTGATTTAATTTCAGCATTTCCTTCTTCCTTTTTATTAAGTCTCTTAGCTTACTCAGTGTTACATGGCGCCCGAGCGTTTGTAGCACGAAAGCAGTAATTAGTATCACGAAACTGGATCACTCAGCAGCTGAATTTATGTATACCCAAGTTATTTTAATGGAGCCAATCATACTGGTTGGACAAAATTTGAAGCCGACACTTAATAAAAAAAAGGTAAGCAATAAAGCTTATTTTTTCCTATTTAGTGGTTCAAACAAAATGTATTTATTCGCCTTAATAACTTCGAGGAATTAAACCCTAATGTCTCATAGGACGTTTGCCGGGGTCGCGGTGCTATGTAAACAGTTAACCGTGATCCTAGAACGTAAAGTGCAGTTGAAAGAGCACGATTGATTTTAAGTATTCAGCGTCTGACAATCCGTTTCACTCCACTCAAGGCGCGAGAACTCATTTGATGATGACCAATAAAAAATAAAATCTCCTTAATAACTTCAAGGAATAAAATCCTAAAGTATCAGAATCCCTCGCGGGCATGCGGACAGCGAGTAAAGGGCAACTCGCTGTCCGACCATGGACCATGCCCGGGTCCACGCGCGCCTCAAAGAGCTTCAGCAAAAATTATTTCCTTACCGTGACCCCGGAACATAAAGGGCTATTGAAGGACATCGTGGATTTTAGTCAGTACAAGTCTGACAGTCCCTTCCACCCTGCCCGGGGCTCCCAGGACTCATTTGATGATTTTACCACGATAAAAAAAAAAGTATCAGAATCCCTGAGACCAGTTATTAAATTTTCTCCACAAACTATGTAAAAGGTTCAACGGCCAGAATCCTAAATGTTGACAAGATGGTTATCACTTCCCAGATATTGTTGCATGTTTGAACGTGCGCAAGGGCATAATAAGTCCCCCTACATGTCTTGCTGCCCACTTCTTTAGTGCAACAGGTTGTCATAATACGTTGTTGGTTGCTTGCATGAACTACTCTTAGAAGATTATGGACAAAATATTGGTAGTTAACCCACGATATTTGCTTTTTTTTTTTTTTGCGTCTGGCAACAATCCACCAAAAATATCCGATTTTTATTTATAAAAGTAAGTACTTTTTGACATAACGTTCTTTTATTAATATTATCATCTTCACATCTTTAGAACAGGCGGTTAAACCACTTATAGTCAAATATTGCTTTGAGGTAATAGACTCTTTATTGGACAACTCTGGCCGAGTACATTCTGTCCATATTGTGAGATTTGTGAATAATAATCTTCCTCTGAAAAAAGAGAGGTGGTCTTTGCATTGTCGTGGGACACTGACTGGAGTTTTGCAGTCCACAAGAAGTGCTGCTGAAAAGACAATAAGTACAAATATAGAGGCAGTATAACTGAGGAATTTCTCCACTGAAGTATCTAGTTTTTAGGCCTATAATTGTCTTACTATTAGACTGGGGAAGAGTTTGCCCTTCTCTTACAGATACGAGGCTTGTACGTGTGAGAAAGGGACAATATCCTCGAAATTTTGGTACTAGACCATGTCGAGTTTCTCACCAGGATTTTACTTTACCGCTTTAACAGTACATTTAAAAAGTACTCCCTTTTAATTGACTTCTCCATACAAAATTGTTACCTGTCTGTCCTGTCCGTGTATTGCTTCGTCGCTTCTCTTGAGACATTCCGTGTCGCGAAGGCATTTGCTTTATAGTTTCCACTTACGTCATTAATGTCAGTGCGCTGGTGCCACCTACCGCGTCACTTCGGGATGCGTCGGGATTCTTCGGCATATCACCGTTTATGTTCAGGAAAAGACTTGGAGTTCAGATTGTGTATTTTGGGCATGTTTCGATATATTTGGTGCGTTTGTTTATTGAATTAAGTAGAAGAATAATGTTATCTGGCATGCTAAAATTGGATTTATAAGTAAATATGTAACACTATTTGTATCAAGTTTGCATTAAAAATCTGTGAGTGATCTGAAAAATGTAAGGTTTTCAAAGAGACTTTCATTGCTATGCTGTTAAATTACGGTTCTCTTACAAAGTGAAATGTCATCTGACACTCCTAAATCTTTCTTCCAACACATCTATATTATTTCTAAGACAAATACTGTTTATTTGCGCGAAAGCACTTTAACACTTAATCGCAAAAACCAACAATTACGCGGATGGCCACCGCAGCATCCGCAAACCCATATGTGTAAAGCCGTCATAAGCGTGCTTGGAAAACAAACTTACATTTACCGTCAATTCTTCTACAAACATAACAAAATCTTACAAAACTTTAATTTCAGACACGCATTTACAACTTTGCACGCCTCTTGCAGTGACAGCTATAAACCTCCTTTTACAAATACCAATTTGAATTCTAATTCTACATGATAAAAGTTATTTTTAATTGAAAAGGTTGCCGAGACGCGTCAATCGTTGTCGATTGTAAAAGAAAGCAGAGACCAACATTAACCAGCAAGGTACTAGGAAAATAGAGAATCGAAGAGGTGTAGAAAAGTTCGTAGCGCGCCAGTATGATCCACGCCTCCGCGGAATTACGTTTAATTAACTGACATTACAAGTTTATGGCGGCATTTTTACGATTCGAACGTCGAATGAATCTATTACACAGGTTTGACGTTTGGCTATGGTAGTGAATTATGAAATTGGGTCTCTTGAAGTAGATTTACGATGATTCTTATCAGGATTTAATCATTATTTTATCGTTGCTTGTGATAATTGTTTTGTAAATGAATGATTAATATATATGTGACAATAAACCTACCTATATGTTGTTTATTATAAGGTACTGTAACAACTACAGTAATAAACGGATAGAGTAATACTTAAGAGTCTATATGTAGCCACATAGCTTTTCCAAATGCCGAATAATGAAAGCTTTAGGCTAGGTCACTAATACCTTTGTATGATATTTTTGGCTTATGTTTAACTTACCACCAGCTATAGTAACATATAACAGACAAAAATAGTAAATGATCACCAAAATGAAACCCGCATTTTAATGTAAAATTATAACCAACATTTTAACATTTCGCTATCCTATTTAATCAAAATGACTCCAAATAATTCATTGTCAACCCAAAAGTAGTAAATGATCACCAAAATACTAAATGTGCACCAAAATATGGTCATTAAAATATGTCATAACGAGGTGTAATAAAAAAAAATCTACCTAAGCAGGGTCGACGAAGCCCAGCTTCGCGGGGCTTCTATTTCTGTGTACAAGGTTTAAAGGAACCTAACCAAACCGAACTTCGGGGTGTCCCTGAAATCTTGCTAAAGCGAGTTTTAGATTTGGTGATCATTTACTATATTTGGTGTTCGAATACAATTTGAAGTATAGTAGCTAAGGGTATCAAAGCATTTTAAGGTGGTCATTATATTTAATCCCGATGTTTTTTATACACCTACCAGTGGAAATCAGGAAGAAGGTTTACACTGTTTCGCCAAAAGCCTGGTTTTTATGTTTTGCTATAGAAACTCACGGTTATTCCTTAGACTTTTGTAGATACGTCATCAACTGCCTTGCATTTCCCAACTCACCTTGGGTCGGCTTCCAGCACGCGTAACATGGCGCCGTAGAAACAGGTTTTGTCGACGCGAGAATAGACAAAATGACAGAACGTAAAAGATTTTTATCGATTTAAGCATAGCAGTTTTTAAAATATAGAAGAGTTTCTATTCTTTAATGGTGTATGAATCGTGTCATACTTGTGCAAAAAAACAGTCGATTTGTATAGAAATAACGATGAAATAACTTTCGTCTTTTCTTGGTAGAATAGAGATAGAATCGCCATGGTACGCGTGCTGCCTAGAAGTTTATTATGAGAATCGATTTAAACGAGAAATAATTCTCCAACATCACATGACATCATAGAATATGTCCAAACCACAATGCTTGAATGAACCTCACCTCGCATTTACAATAAAAAACCGGTACACCCACCCAGTAAACATAGACAATGAGGTATTTACACAACCAGAACGTTATGAACCCCGGGTTTACTCACTTCCGTCCCTAAAACGAGCCATCTTGTGAGGAATGCGGAAAACGGGAGAGGTCAGCCCACGATAGTGGTCGAAGACATGATTTCACGTGGGCAACATTTCTCAATTCGGTATTCCTTTGAACGTGTGAGCCTCTACTTGTGATCTACACAACCTTCTTGGTGTGTTTGTAAATGTCCATAGACAATAAATAGCAGATGTACACAAGTACCTTTTTCTTTTTTTTTCGTCAAATAAGATCCATCCTCCCTTCCCCCACCCATGGCAGGATAATAAAAATACTTCAATAGCCCTTTACGTCCGGGGCCACGGTTACCCTATAGTCCCGCGACCCCGGCAGGCTTTGGCTCTCTTAGCTCTAAGAGAGTACCTACACTAAAAGATGCAAGACTTGTCTTTATATTTCTTTTTAAATATAATTTTAGAATAGCATACAAACCATCATTTCGATTTGCTTCACAAAGAATCAATATCCAATCCACTTGGTTCCTGCTGTAGCATTTCCTCATTTAAAGAAAATATCTTAAAATTAAAATTCTTCGTTTATTATGGAAACAAGGACCATCAATTAATAAACTTATAATGTGTTAATATGATAATTAAATTACTTTATCAAAAGATCTAACACAACACGTAGGTAATTTTCTTTGATCATTAGACGTATCAACATTTATGATTTACATATTACAAAAAGGTTTGGAGATAACGACAACCCATTTGTTATCGCTCCCGTAAACGTCTGCAGATGGATTCTTTACAAAATATTTTGACAGACGTTTTGTCAGAAAATAAAGACTATAAATGAAGTTTTCAACAAAAACCCTTTTAGCTCCAAGGAATCAGGGAAGTCATTAGAACATCGTCAATCTGTCATTTCTGACAGCTAATTGACAGTTACCACGCAGAAAAGTTGCAGAACGTCCCGTGTTCGTTCCATTTTCAAAAATTGCTTAACATTAGGTCCAAAGGTTGAATGCGCATGTCCAAAGTCACGTTGATAAAAATTCGTGGATCGTATCAACATGTGCTGTGGTTTCGTAATGGTGAATTCAGTTAAGGCGACGTAGCCTGAATTCGTATTTTGATTTTAAGGAACGCTTTTCAAATTCAACGAGAAACTAGGAGAAAAGAACGAGAAACCAGGAGAAAAGAATGTCTTTGACAAAAACAGAATAGAACTTAGTGATTTTCCGAAATGTATTATGTTTAAAAATTTCCCAGTATTTAGAAACTAAATACAGCTTGACATAAAAATGTAGAAAACCGGAAGTCGCCACTGTCTTCGCGCTACCAGCACTTTGAATGATTTTATTTTATTTTTTTTCACTTATTACGTTAGTTTTATGGCACAATATTAAATCTAACAAACCTGCGGTCTTTGTTTACATCACATATCAAAGATTTTAAAACGCTGTCAGAAATAAAAATTTTAGTTCCGATTCAATCCGTTCTGGCCAAGCTGTACGTATAAACAAAAAAATATCTATTCCTACAATCAAACAATAACAATGTTAGCCCGCTACACGTTCAGACTTTTCAAAAAACAAGCCCTTTTCCCTCTGAAACGTATCAGAAAACCCCTCTATAAATGAATTTCCAATCATCGACAACTGAACGTGACGCAAACACATCATAGTCACGTTATCTATCGATATAGCCAACGTAAACCGTCAAAAGTACTAGGCAAGCATAACCAAAACAAAAGTAAACTATTTCGACAGCCGTACGCTCAATAAAAACTTCTAAACTTGAACATACCGCGGGACAGAGACGCCGCTATCTGTCGATTGTCCCGTCTCCCTCTCTTAACGTCAGTTGACAAGCAGTGGGTGAACGAACTTCGAGAGTTTACTGGGCTAAAAGTTGAATGTACCTCCGTTCGCGGACATTACGAACAAGATAGCAACTTTACCATACGCATCGTGTCAATGAAATGACGCGAACACGTTTTGGTGTGCTGGCGAATTTAATCAGTAAGTCGCGTGATTAGGGCTCATTTTCTTTCGCAATTGGTTAGTGTATGTGCTGTTTTGGAATAGAACAGCAAGTTTCTCACGACTACCACTACATTCGCACGTTAGTAGTGAGACGTGTGTGCAGATGGGAGTCGTTGTATGTTTGTGTGCGCTCGAGGTTGGTGTAGTCTTGAAAATAATTTCGCGGTCACACCAAGCCGGCGGGTTCATATAACCTGAACCACCTGTCTATGTTGTGCGCCTAGTTATTTATATCTATGCGCAAACCTATGTAATATAGTTATATGTATATATAATCAAAATAAACCAATATAACTTGGCATACGAGGTGGTTTTCAGAGGTATAATAATATATGTTGAGCAACATAAATAATATACCTTTTCGTTTTTGTGGCCTTGTGCGATAACAATCGCGAGTATCATTTACATCGGCTGTTGAATTTGTGATTGATGAGCGATTGTGTGAAGAAAAAACGCAATGAAATGGAAAGCATGGTTTGTTGACGAGCAATGAGTGCGGACACCTGCTTCAGAGTTCTGCAGACGATGTTACAGGTGCAAATAACCACTTAGGATCTTAAAAAGCTTTTAAAAGTGTAGCTATCATTATGGCATCTTCACACCGTGTGTCTATAATAATTGGAACAGTCTTATTTTTAATACAAATACTTACATTAACTTTGTCTTGCCTTTGCGTCGTAAATTATAGTTTTTTACGCATAACAATGAGGCGCATTGGACATGTGTTACCTCTTTAGTAACTAGAATAGTTAGATGGTCTACATGAGATGTATAATTAGAATATTGACACATTAACAATACATTGTACTTAGAAGACTTTATCAAGCAGATGTATGAGCCTTTGATCGAATGATTCGTTGCTTACTAGAAATTAAAATAGAGAAGATTGATGAAACCTAACTTGACATAAGCTAGAATTTTAATACACTCTAACAGCTATCAGCAAAAGGGGTCAGCTAGCCATATCCAGAAACTGTCTCAACAGGATCTTGGAACACAAAGGGCAACTAATAAAAGCAGTGTGGTTTTTGGGATCATAATAACTTTGTTTTTATTTTTTATTGCCTCGTTCCAAAATTTGTGTAATGCCAATAAACACACTTTTCTTCGATTATTTCTAATTTGAGTTCACGATATTTCGACGCTGTTGCAAACGCCATGATCGTGGGTCAACCCGCGATCATGGCGCTTTGTTCCGTGCGGGGTTCGAACCCGCGACATGCTGCGTAGCAGTCGAGTCGATCACTCAACCTCTGCGCCAACCGTGCCGTCAAATAATCACGGAAGACATTTCAAATTTTGTACTTTTCATCTTTCTATAGGTAATGACTTTGTCGGCACAACACCCACCAGGTATCATAAATCGATTTCCTTCTTCCCTACCACCACAGGCGTAGGTTGATGAGCTGATACTAATGCACTGATTTATCGATACCCTTCATCCTGTAGTCAGGTTCTAAACTGGATTGTAATGGAGTTATAAATAATTAATGGCTAATCCTTGAAGTGGCGTAGTTTACTTTGTGTGTTTGAGTTTGATAGGAGGAAACTTAATGACTAATAGGCAGATCTTTGGAACAAAGGAAGAACAAGAAAATCGATGAAAATTTTTTGAACAAATTTTCTTTCGGTGTCTGACTGCTAAAGTCGTGTGTTGAAATGTCATGCAGTTAACTACAAATTATCTGCGAAGTAATATAACTGATGGAATCTTCTGAGGGCGCTAAAGTAACCCTGTTCTAGGTCGACTCAATCTACGCAGATTGATAATATTAAATAGATGAAAATCCCACTGACTGACTAGAATCTGCTGTTAGGTTAGGTTAATTATAATTTCTGCATTCTAAAATTTAAAATTGAATCGTCAATTTTCGTCTATAACTTGTTTTGATTGTTATTATTATTATTTATCCTTTATTTCGACGCAAAAGTTATAGAAAATTTAAGTTGCAACAAAAAGCGTCTCGGCAAATTTTCTGTTCGTCAATTAATTTGCCAGATAAAACAAAATTAGTTCCCCTTTTGGAAGATGGCGGAAGAAGGATTGCGACTTCACAAACTTGGGTTTTACTATACACTAACCTCCTCTTTAACATCGAATAATTAAATTGCATCCTCTGACAAATGCAACGCCTTCAATATCGAGTAAAAGTTCAAATTTAAAACAAAAGAAAATGACAAATTATTTCTTCTTTTCACTATGAAAATTGCAACGATACTCTTTTAACTAACCTTTTAGAAACGTCAAACTACTGAAGTTCAATTTGACGTTTTGAACTCATCAGTCAGTTCATCGACCCGCACAACCAGGCCTAATATCGGAAGTATTAATGGCAAACTTCATCATCAAACAATCATCGTAAATGGATAATGTATAATGGTACATGGCTGCCAGTTAAATTAAATCCTTTTACCTCGACAATATCTTGTAATCGGTTGTAAATTTTAATGATTTTTCTTTGTTAGTTTATATCAGAGGATATTGATTAGTCATCTGATTTGTAGCTTTTGAATTTCGAATTTGTTGAATTTATCTTCGAAACTGTAATTTGAATTTTTGAATTGTATTTTTTTTAAATCGAACTCGAAGCTCGTTTCGATAAAATTTTGTCAATGGATCAGCACATTAAATCTATAAATGTTCGAAAATAGTCTCTGAAAGGCAAACTGGACTTTTCTTTAACTCTAGACTAATTTTGCCAGTATCACTACATAGTATAAAACAAAGTCGCTTTCTCTGTCCCTATGTCCCTTTGTATGCTTAAATCTTTGAAACTACGCAACGGATTTTGATGCGTTTTTTTTTAATACATAGATAGAGTGATTCAAGAGGAAGGTTTATATGTATAATAACATGCATTAAATAGTGGAGAAGTACTGTTATTTTTGAGCTTTCTAATGTGATGTCGTAAATAATTAAATTTTTTCCGCTTACATTGCAAACGCAGGCTGAACCCTACGAGTTTTATCAAAATAATGTACTAAGTATTGTACACATTGAAAAGGTCTACAGAAAAGTCCGTTCACAGTTTTTCTGTAGTGTATTTAGTATCAGCATTGCACCCGTGCGAAGCCGGGGCGGATCGCTAGTATAGGAATAAAACCAACAGCGCTTTGCCTGACTTAGGAATTGAACCCGACTAAGTAGTGGCGGTTACAACCTCTAGACCAAAGAGTCAGTCATGTAGAATCGCCTCTACATTAAGAATTTGATCACTTCAGGGCCGGACTGGGCCTGAAGAGCCCCGGCTGTATGTGTAAAGCTAGTAATGTCAGGGATATCCTGCACAGATTCAACCATTTTTTGAGTTGTTCTATTTTAATTCTCTATACTTGAATGGACCCTTAAACCTACATAACACCACACACATACAACTAATATACTAGGCTTGAGGCTTCTTGCATGCCAGGTCCGTTGAGGGCCCGCCCAGTCTAGGACCAGGCTGGCTTTTTTGGAGTGGTAAAATCATCAAGTAACTATGATGAAAGAAGTCTAGTATTATAGCGACGAAGCAAGGAAACTATTTAATAAAAATCACAATCACTGCATTGTGGTCACCCCTATATGAATGAAGGCGTAAATGTAAGTAAAAAACAAGTAGGTAGTATTACACTATTACGTCATTATAAATCAAAATCAAAATCAAAATCAAAATCAAAGCATTTATTTCATGTAGGCCAGTTACAGGCACTTATGAATTGTCATAGACAAATAAAAATGTAATTAGACATTAAAAAGTTATGGTGCTACAGTCCCAGTCACAAGACATAAAAACTGTGAAAGTACCGTAGGTGCTCATTCCAAGGAGTAGATCTCTATGGAGAAGAATGAGCAAGAAACTCCATGGACACTCTTTTTCAATCGCCAAAATTATTACAGATCTTTTGTTACATCATTCATCATCAGATGGTACATTATGTGAGAACGATGTGGCAAGTTATTAGTGTCCATAGAAAATATAAAAAAGACAATTCAAAAATAAAGTTATCAATAATTAAAATAGACCGTGGCAGCTAAGGGATGACCAGTCCCAACTGACAGCGCCCGTTCACGAACATGACGCATATATCAGCACCATTCAGCTCAACCATTTTGAAGGGAACTAAATGATCCGACACACGCGCCACTATCAGCGAGACATTTGAGTGAGCATGACATACTCTCAACCGCCAGGGTCATTCAAGTCAATAAGAGACGTAGGTACTCAGTGAATGATAGCTCCGAGGTACATAGTACTCACACAATGCTGGCTATGAAACTATATAATACTAGGAAGATTGAGTCTATACAATGCAAATCCAGTTGTACAATCTTCAGCAGCTCCAACAAGAATATTAAAAAAAACGCTATCAATATTTTATCCTACACTGTCAGGTGGAGCAGGACCAGCATGGAGCCAAGCATTATTATCAGCTATATAATCGCCTAGTTTATAATAAGCCCGCTTACATAGTGTGCGTTTAATACATGATTTAAATTTAGTCTCATTCAATTCAAGAACATTTTGTGGTATTTTATTATAGCACTTTAAACAGTACCCCATGAAAGAATAGTCCACTTTGGCGAGTCTGAAGCCCGGCTGAACTAACTGATCCCTATTTCTAGTGTGATAGTTGTGTCTGTCACCTCTCTTACTAAAAAGATGCAGATTTTTCCTAACGTACATTATATTTTCATAGATGTATTGACAAGGTACTGTCATAATGTTAATTTCCTTAAACAGTTCTCTGAGAGAATCGCGTCTACGGAGATTGTATATGGCCCTGATGGCTCTCTTTTGCAGAATGAAAATAGATTCGATGTCGGCAGCCCGTCCCCACAATAAAATGCCATAAGACATGATACTGTGAAAGTAACTAAAATAGACAATTCTAGCAGTATCTACATCGGTAAATTGACGGATTTTTCGAACAGCGTATGCTGCTGAACTTAGCCGCCCCGCAAGAGTTGTTAAATGGGGACTCCATTGTAGCCGTGCATCAAGCGTAATCCCCAGGAAAACTGTTTTATCGACAAATTCAAGTTTCTCTTGATTCAATACTATATCATAATTTGTGGTTTTAACATTTGGTAAAGCAAATCTTATACATTTGGTCTTTTTTCCGTTTAATACTAAGTTGTTTGCAGTAAACCAATCGTGGACCTGACGTAAAGCATTATTTACGTTATCTACATTTTGGGCCCGTCTATTTATCTTAAAAATTAGGGAAGTGTCATCAGCAAATAACACCATATTATTGTGAGGTTGATTTTTGAATAAATAGGGTAGATCATTGATATATACAAGAAAGAGAAAAGGACCCAATATTGAGCCTTGCGGAACCCCCATTTTTACCTTTAAACCTTCCGAATTCACACCATTTATCTGAACTTGCTGCTGTCTATCACACAAATAAGATTTTAACAAACTAATTGCAAGTTTACCTAGACCGTAATGCTCAAGTTTAAAAAGCAAAGTATCGTGATTTACGCAATCAAATGCCTTGGAGAGGTCACAGAATATTCCTATGGCGTCTTGTGCCTCTTCCCATGCAGTAAATATGTGCTTCAATAGGGTGACACCGGCGTCAGTTGTACAACGTCCCTTGGTGAAACCATACTGTTGATCATGTAAAATTTTATTGGTGTTAAAGTGGTTAAGCATCTGATCAAGCATTACCTTTTCAAAAACCTTGCTAAAAACGGGCAACACGGATACAGGTCTGTAATTATTAGTGTCTTTAGTGTCTCCGGATTTAAAAAGAGGTATGACTTTACTGAATTTCATTAAGTCCGGAAAAACTCCTTGGTCTACACATAAATTAAAAATTAAAGCCAAGTATGGTGCTATAGTCTCTACTATGGATGTACAAACTTTGATTGACATTCCCCAAAGATCTTCTGTTAGCTTAATTTTGATTTGCCGAAAAGCTTTAATAACCGTCATGGGGTTTATGTGCTTAAATACAAATTCAGCCGAGCAGCCAGACACGTTTGCCTTTAATAAAGCAATTGCGATATCGGGAGAGGAGTTTAGAGCCTCCGTGGTCTTTAATGGTATATCAGTAAAGAAATTTACAAATTCTTGAGCTACATCTCGATTTGAACTTATAGGACCATGTGGTGTCTCCAACGTATACTTGGTGCTCCGTGTTTTTTTCCTGCCAGTCTCATCATTTATTACTTTCCAAACTGTTTTTATTTTATTATCTGATGTTTTGATTTTATTACTTATGTACATGGCTTTAGCAGCCTTGCAAGTATTTCTGAACACTTTTGAGTATGTAGAAACATACTTGTTGAAAGTTTCAGTGTTGATGTAAGGCTTAAGGCCATAGAGCTCAAATAGTCTTTCCCTACTTTTTCTTATACCTGCAGTCGCCCAGTCACTAAACACAAATTTAGGGCAAATAGTTTTAGTCTTCTTTTCAAAAGATTTATTGAATTCGGTATGAACTATTGAAAAGAAACCATTATAAAAATTATTAACTCTAGTGTCGTCAACACTAGGGCTCATAACACTTAATCTATTGGATACGGAATTATTAAATTTATTTAATTTGTTAGTTGTTATTTGTCTATATGAAATCTGAACTTGTTGTTTAGTTGATTTACACTTAAAAGTTACCGTTTGTCCACTATGATCAGACGGCAGACAACTAACTATTGCTTTATCCAAATAATCACAATTGCAGAAAACATTATCAATACAAGTAGCAGAAGTTGGAGTCACCCTAGTAGGTTCCACAAAAATATTAGTCAAATCAAATGACTTAAAAAGATTTAATAATCTATTGCTATTTAAATTTTCTTCCAAAATATTGATATTAAAATCACCACAAATAACTGCGGATTTATTACTGTCTGCAAGCTTTGCTAGGACATCTTCCATTATTGATTCGAATAAGGAGAAATTTTGATATTTTGGGGGTCTGTACACACACACTATTACATGCCTATCTAGCTCAACACAGGACAGTTCGATACAATGTTCAACAGAGAGACCTACTATGTCATTACGTTCTTTACATTTTATACATTTTTTAATTAATATTAAGGAACCTCCACGCAGCATAGATTTACGGGTAAAACAACTGCCCACAGTGTAGTTATTATAATTAATTAACATTTGGTAATCCTTCAACCAATGTTCGGTAAAACAGATGATGTCAAACATGGTTTTTTCTAAAAATATTTCGATTTCCAATAATTTCGAAGAAATACCTTGAATGTTCTGATGGAGTAATTTCAAGGTATTCTGAGGCCCTTTTTTTAAACTAAATAATTGATTGCAAGAAGATACATTGTCTGTACGAGATGCTATATTGCTAATGGTACCTTCTGTTGTCTCACTTACAAGTTTAAAGTTTACAAGTTACAAGTTATAAGTTGTGTTTTCCATTTCTGTCGCAAGAAAGTCGCCCACTGCGATCAACAAAACAAAACGAGCTAAAAATAACACATAGTGTCATCAATAAATACATTTATGAAAGTTAGATATATGTAAATACTAGCTTCTGCCCGCGACTTCGTACGCGGATCCTTTTGCTTATGCCAGCGACGACGGGGTCGTCAAAATCGAAGATCTGAAACGTCGAATTCTAAGAGCCTGGGGACGGGAAAACAACGGGATGCGCGAGACGATTCCAGACGTTCCAGATCTTTCATTTTTGTGAGTCAACAGGAAATGAACATCAGACTAAACAAATCTTGCTAAGACGTCATTCCTATGTATGTATGTATATTAAGTATAGTGTAGCTGGGCTCTTGGAGCTCCACATCAGGTGTTCCAGATCTCAATTTTCATACGTCAACAGAGAGTACTCATTAGGCTGAACAACTCTTGCTAAGACGTCATTTCTGTATATGTTATAGTGTACCTGGGCTCTTGAAGTTCCACATCAGGTGTTCCAGATCTCAATTTTCATACGTCAACAGAGAGTACTCATTAGGCTGGACAACTCTTGCTAAGACGTCATTCCTTTATACGTTATAAAGTAGCTGGGCTGTTGGAGTTCCACATCAGGTGTACCAGATCTTCAATTTTTATTGGACAACAGAGGTTGCTCATCAGGCTCAACAACTCTTGCTAAGACGTCTTTACTGACTATATGTTATAGTGTAGCTAGGCACTTGGAGTTCCACATCAGGTGTTCCAGATCTTCAATTTTTATACGTTGACAGAGAGTACTCATCATGCTGAATAGAATAACTCTTGCTAAGACGTCATTCACTTATATGTTATAGTGTTGCTGGGCTCTTGGAGTTCCACATCAGGTGTTCCAGATCTTCAATTTTTATACATCAACAGAAGGTGGTCATCAGGCTCAACAACTCTTGCTAAGACGTCATTCCTGTATATTTTATAGTGTAGCTGGGCTCTTGAAGTTCCACATCAGGTGTTCCAGATCTTCAATTTTTATACATCAACAGAAGGTGCTCTTCAGGCTGAACAGCTCTTGCTAAGACGTCATTCCTGTATTTATGTTATAGTGTAGGTGGGCTCTTGAAGTTCCACATCAGGTGTTCCAGATCTTCAATTTTTATACATCAACAGAAGGTGCTCATCAGGCTGAACAACTCTTGCTAAGACGTCATTCCTGTATATGTCATAGTGTAGCTGGGCTCTTGGTGTTCCACATCAGGTGTCCAGGATCTTCAAATTTATTCTCTCAGCAGAAAATGCTCATCACGTGGAACAATTTTTGCTATGGCACCATTTCTGTGTCTCTTATAGTTAAGCAGGTCTGTTGCGGTTCTGCATCAGGTGTTCAAGTTTCCAAGATAAATTATAGCCTATATGTTAACCGGACTTAATACCTATACAACAAAAAAAAAATCATTCAAATCCGTCCAGTAGTTCTGAAGATTAGCGTGCACAAACACACAGACAAACAGACAAACAGACAAACCGACAAACAGACAAACAGACAAAAAAAAAGTTAACTACATTTTCGGGTTCGGCATCGATAAAATAACAACCCCTGCTACTTTTTTTTTGTATATTTCCATTGTACAGACACAACTTTTCTACAAATTTATTATAAGTAGATATACACTTCTCATCAAAAAAATCGAAACACTTTCGTTTTTATTGTTTTTGTCCTAATTTTTTACAAAAGAGAATTAATTCCATGAAAAAAAAACATTACTGTGTAGCTGGCAGTTTGGTCATTACAGTAAGAAGAAAAAAATCAAAATTCGAAATAATTTCATTTGTTTATCCTATAAATGAAATTAATCACTGTTTTGAGACAAATGTGTATTTAGGGTTGGAGTACGTTTCTCGTTTAAAAACTAAAAATTAGCGCTTGTCTTTAAACTTTCTGTTTCTTATTTCATTTACTGTGACTTTGGGACGTCTGAAAAAACTTTTTTTTCTAAAACATATGGATACTTCGCCCGCAGAAGCCGCTCAAGTGGTGGCATTGCTGGATTCTGGACTTAGTCAGCGTGTTGTGGCTGCAAGATTGCATCTAAGCTTATCATCTGTTCATAGAGTCTACAAACGCTATCGGGAGACTGGTTCGTTCACGCGCCGTTCAGGATCTGGCAGGAATCGGGTCACTTCTGAGCGAGATGATCGATTTATTGTAACAACTTCTTTACGAAATCGACGCCTTAACGCTTTTCAACTGCAGCAGCAGCTTCGCGTTGTACGAAGAGTAGCTGTAAGTGACTCTACAATAAGAAGAAGGTTGAAGGAACGCGGATTGGCACCGCATAAGCCAGCGAATGGGCCGAAATTAACTGCAGACCATCGAAGAGCGCGCCTTAACTTTGCACGCGAGCACCTAACTTGGTCATACCTTCAGTGGAGCAAAGTACTGTTTTCTGATGAGTGTAAAATTATGCTGTATGGTAACGACGGAAGGAACAAGGTCTACAGAAGAGATGGAGAACGCTTTGCACAATGCTGCATTGAAGAAAAGGTCAGCTATGGTGGCGGTTCGTGGACGGTTTGGGGAGGAATCAGCGCCGACGGTAAGACAGAACTTGCCTTTGTGTCTGGGCCACGGCTGCCTGCACTAAACTCTCATCGGTACATCGAACAGTGTCTTGAACCTCATGTGATGCCCTATGCACATTTTATTGGCAACGACTTCATATTCATGCACGACAATGCTAGAGCTCACACCGCGGGCGTCGTACGAGATTATCTTACCGAAGTCGGTATCTCCATTATGGTATGGCCAGCAAGAAGCCCGGACATGAATCCCATTGAACATCTATGGGATGAATTAAAGAGACGAATTCGAGCAAGAGATCCAGCCCCAGAAACACTTAGCCAGCTGCAAAATGCAATCCAAGAGGAATGGGATAATATACCACAACATGTGATCGTGACTCTCATCCGATCGATGAAGAACCGTATGGAAGCAGTAATAAGAGCTCGCGGAGGGAATACAAGTTATTAAATAAACGTTTCTTACATTTTTTTTTCATTTACGCGTGTTGTTTTACCCATTTCCTTCATATTCCATACAGGGTATAAAAATTACTCATTATACAAAATACGAAACCTATGAAGACTTAATTTGAATTTAGAACATTAACATTGGGATTTAAAAACCTCATACTACTCACTATTAAATGACATTTTACATTTATTCCTAAATATACACATTTTTCTGATAATCCTTATCAAATCATAAACTGCGAGGTGTTTCGATTTTTTTGATGAGAAGTGTATATAGATGTCTGTAGGAAAACACGTGTAAAAGGGCGTTTACACGAATAGTCGAACATGCTCAAAAAAACTTGCGCAATAATAGAAAGTACTAGCTTTTTTCTGTGGTTTTTCTCGCGTTTATTTAGAATTTGACAATCAATTCTTCTTCTATGATTTGAAAGTAGCCATATTATTTAAACAAAAATACATCGTCGTAAAATCATCAAAGGCTTCCAGTAGGCGGGACGAGAGCGACTAAAATCCACGTAGTTCCTTCAATAACCCTTTACGTTCCAGGGTCATGGTTACTTGATAAGAAAAACTCGCGACACTAGCAGGCTCTTTATGCTCCAGTGTATCCTCCGGGCGATCCGCACAGTGCTGACACCCAAGCGTTTCTTCCTATCCAATCAGACACAGGAACCTCTCGAAACGCCCGTGTCTGATGAGGATGTGTCAGAAGGAAAGTGAGGACACTGTGACGCCTCTCCAGCTAAATCCTCAAAGAGGGGTCTTACCGCCGTGATTGCAGCGTGCCAGAAATTATTTTTTTTTTTGTTATCGTGGTAAAATCATCAAAATGAGTCCTGCTAGCCAGGGCAGGGCGGGAGGGACTGTCAGACTTGTACTTACAGACTAAAATCCACGGTGTCCTTCAATAGCCCTTAACGTTCCAGGGCCACGGTTAACTGATGAGACAGTCCCGTGAGCGATTATTCGTACCTACGTCATAAATTGACAGATCTTTAATGAAAATAAAAATCCTGCCCATAAACAATTCGATCTCTTTTGCAACAAATTCTCAGAAAATAAGAATGTAACAAACAATATATTCAGTTCAAGAGAAAAAGTGTCGAATGTAGAACGTGTACGCATACCATATAAAAGAAACAACGATTTGCATCTCAAGCGGGGTCGATGACCGATCTCGCGGACGTTGATTGAATTTCAGACCTCAATAATTGATAAATAAATTAAAGATATTGTGTGTAATCAAGTTTTTTTTATTGAGTATACGTTTGTTTATGAATCGAGATATAAAATTATAGATTTTCGAGTTGTAGCGGGTGAAATCAATGGCTACAGCTAGTACCTACCGTCAAACGGGGTGAATAGGGATGCAGGGGTGAATAGGGACAAAACTTTAACAGGGATTTTAATATTGTATTGATTTTATAGGTTACCAACAACTACTCAATTTTATTTATTGAATATCTACTTCATTATTTCGAGACCTTGTTGACAACATCATCATCATTTCAGCCTATTGCAGTCTACTGCTGGACATAGGCCTCTCCCAGGGAGCGCCACAGCGCACGATCTCCAGCTTTTTTCATCCAGCCACTGCCAGCCACCTTCTTTAAGTCATCGGTCCATTTTGCCGGTTGACAACATACCATTATTATAATATCCCTTTCAAAGTTTTGTCCCAATTTACCCCTGCATCCCTATTCACCCCGTTTGACCCGGTACATTTATAATTCCATTCAATACGAGTATCCACCATGAAAACTATCGCCATCAACAAGATATTATTACTTATGACAGGCCTGTTGGTCTAGTGGTTAGTGACCCTGACTGCTATGCCGGGGGTCGTGGGTTCGATTCCCACCCAGGACAAATGTTTGTGCGATGAGCATGATCATTTGTTCTGTGTCTGGGTGTAATTTATCTATAATATGTATGTATTTAGAAATATATAAGTATGTTTATCAGTTGTCTAGTACCCATAACACAAGCTCTGCTTAGCTTGGGACTAGATGGCGTTGTGTGATAGTTGTGAAATATTATTATTATTTGCATGTTATGGTATTGATTCTCGCACGGTACTTTTGTATGTCCTACAAGTAATCCTTGTCTAGGTGTTGGTGTATGGGGTGCTAAGACAGGAAACCTCCACGTGCGCCCGTGGACTGGACTTCCCTCTCGGATACGTCCGGGGGGAAGACCAGTTTTACGGGCCGGTGCACCTTGGGATGCGGGCAAAAACTCTTCCTTAGGCACTGTGTGCCTAAGGGGTCTTTGCCCGTATGCGAATAGCCTGTCGTGTGGACGCTCCAACGCGTGTCCCTCTGATCAGCAGAGGGCACAGCGGCGGAGCGGGCTTGCGGACGATGAGTAATATGGGTAGCTCGCCGTCCGACCAAGGATTAGTCAGTAAGAGTCTGACAGTCCCTTCTGCCCCACCCAGGGCGGGAGGACTCATTTGATGATTTTACAACATAAAAAAGGTGTTGGTGTATGTGAGTTTCTTTGTTTGTAAACACACCCACGAAACAGGTGAATATCGTAGAGTCAAAGTTTAACAAAAACAAAGAAACAAATTACGCTTGGGATAATTAGATCAATCAACGAGAGCTAAAAATAACAAAATATTGGTGCTTGATAAACATCCCTAAAAGTACCTTTTCGGGAAACGCATCCATTATATTTATAGTGTTGTAGTTGATTTTATCTTTACCAATCAGTGGTTCAAACTGCATGTACTGGCAAAGAATTTATTTAATACAGTATAGACACGACATATACATCATAATTATAGTAGTGAAAACTGCAACAAGAAAAAGGTGGGTTTAATAACAAATTATTCAAGTTCTAACTGGTTTTATTAATGGCTTTAATGACATTTAATGAAAATAACTCAATAGTGTAAAGATATCATCATCGTGCAAAATCATCAACCACTCGATTGGCGCAATCGATTTTCGTACTAAACAAAAATTTCTATAACCTACAGACAGCTGTTGTTCTGGGCTTTTCTTTGGAAAGAAAAATTCGAACCGCGAGCATGATTTGAACTTGCGACCTCGGGATGCAGTGCATCCGACGCTCTTTCCAACCGAGTCATCGAGGTTCATACCTACTGTGTCGAATTCATCAATCCATTTCTAATGTCTCAAGATGACGTTTAAGTTTAATTGTTCTGGGTCTTGCTGTTTGTATATGAGAGCTATCATTTTTGTAAACACATGATTGCACCCTGATATAAGAGAAATTCGTAGTGTGGATCCACCATTTATTAATTAAAAAAACATCACTGAACAAACTGTGACGTTTCTGTAAGTTGATTTCAAAAGTAGCATGTAGTATGTATGTGAAGTAAATAGTAATTTGACACATGTAACAACTATCCCCGAGTAGGAAAAAACAAGAACAAGAACTGTATGAAAGTTCATCCGGTAGTTAAAGCCACAGAAACAAATTAAACACCTAGTTAATCACATCGTAATGATAATGACAGTCACATTGAAAGTAATGGACACACGTTTAATCAAAAAGCAACCTACTTAGATGAAACAAAAACGGATACAAAATAAACAAACTTGGAGAAATTGTTTCTGACGACAATAAACCTCAAACTGTATCAGCTGAGCCTAAACACAGATTAAACAAGAAAAAAAGAAATGCAGCCGCTCCTTTCATCAAACACTATAAGCATGTTAGTACATTAATCACATGCTTTTTCCTTCTATCCTTCTAAACCAGTGTTAGCTTGTAAACACACACTGAGTCACCGACACAGTTCCGATCCCTGTTATAGTCGTTTTGTCTGTCTGCCTGTCTGTTTGACTCGGAACCATGCTCGGAAGTGAAAGTGTATAGAAAGTGGTGAAAATCTTGCCGGGCGCACGATCTTTCCCCGTTCGAACACTCTAGACAAATGCAACGCCTATGCAGCTCTGTTTCTGTGTATTGTTTAACTTTAACGATCAGTCGAAGACATAGAAATGTGAAATCGAAGACTGCACGAGAATTCTAATCTGTCTTTGTCGGGTATATTGAATGGAGTTTAAATGTGCACTTATGTAGACGATCGAAAGTAGAATAATCTTGATTCAATGACTTAGTTGTTATTGTTAGTCTCATTAAAAAGATCAAAAAGAAATCATCATTAAAACACAATCATAAGAACATTGTTGCTTGTGACCTACTTTAAATACACGCGATTCTGACATCAAAAACCACGAAGATAAAGTTGAAATTGGTGTAGATGAAGAGAAAAAAGTGAATGGTTAATGTCAAGAACACGATAAAAATGCCTAGGGAGAGTATGAAGAGTAGATCACGGTCAAATATAGACTTTCTCCACTTTCTCTGACCTAAATGTGTTGGTATTGTCGTAGGTCGAGTGGTTGGCCTTCAGGGTGCCTCCACTTTTGGTTTTATCCATCACTTTCATTAACCTACGTATGGAGAAAGTTGTGACGTAGCATTTTAGGGCGTCGAAGGTAAAAGTACTAGGAGAGAGTTCCGAAATAGGTCGATAGATGCTTGAGATAAACCATTAGAAAGGGCACTTGAAAATGTAGGACACGATTGAGATGTTGATTCAGATTAATTCAATGTTATTGTGACTCAAAGAGAGATCAGTAATTTAGGCATCAGATTGAAAAATCAAAGACTGTACTAGCAAAAAAGACCATCAAAGTTATAGATCATAATACAAATGTTAACATTATTAAATCCAAAGCTATAGTCAAAAAGAGAAATTATCTACTACCAAAAGTAAAGAATAAACAAACAAAATCAAAATCTATAACGTCATTAAACAAAGAAAACTGTCTAGTATTGACAGTCACATATAATAAAAAGACAGACAGTGTCTAGACTTCTAGATGTGGATCGAAAGCATGTCACCCAACTAGGTTATCACTTTACAATAATTGAGAATCCATTGAAATCTTATCAGTTTTGACTTGGATACTTTTAAATACATACATAGTATTCAACTGCATGCACGATGAAAATGTTGTTGGGAAAACAATTAAGTATCTTAACCCTATACTATTATTTTAAAGCTATAGTACGATTATTAATTCGAGTCAGTAAAATGACTTTTGTACATGAATGAAATGTACTAAAACATGAATGAAATGTACTAAATTTCTTTGTATCAGTGACAGTTGAGCTGTCATTTTACTGACTCGAATTAATAATCGTACTTTGAAGAGCTTGTTTTGTTCAGAAACTACTGCTTCCATTTGAAAAAAACTTTTTGAGTTGGACAGTCCATCTTTGAAGGAAGGCTATTCGTTGTGTGCGCGATGACAGCGCCCCTAGTGGCCGCAACTATTCAGGACTTGTCATCTGTCAAATCATGTCAACTAGATGATAAGATATCTTTGTGATATTAAATTTCGACTAGTTTTTCAACGAAATTGAAAAAATAGTGTAAAAAGTGAGTGTGTATATTATACCTAGCGATTTTCTTCCTCGTGGAAAATATGGATATTATAATACGCACGGGATTTGAATCGGTTAAGCATAAAATACATTTCCAACCTCAAACTGAGCAAAAAGGGAAAAAATTAGTATTAGCACAGCATGTGAGAGAAGTGGAAGAGCTTAGAACGAACGGGAAAAGTTAAAGTTAAAGTTTTCGTATTAAATTATAAAGAAAGTTATGAAAATAAAGCAACTTGACACATGACAGCCCAGAATTAATTCACATTTACGATCGATTTGCCGTTCCCCACCACCCACTTCGCACATAGTCAATAGGCTATTTAACATCATTCTATGACCAATAGGAGCAGACTAACGTAGGTGAAACCATGGGAAAGAGCTGGTTTTTATAAAGGCTACAAGGTAGAAGGCATACTGCAGTTTTTGACACACATAGAAAAAAAAAAAAATTAAAAAATAAATAAAAAAATAATAAAAAAAAAATACGTGTGAGCTTATGTAACTTAGTGTACATGGTTATTTGTAAAACATAAACAACATTTTCAACGGAAAAATATTTCATTGAAACACCTGACTTTTTTTTCTTCTTTCATTGCTGTTTTCCTAGTAAAATTTGTTTATAAACAGTACTTTCAGCCCATGAAAGGTTGTTAATGTTTTTCACCTTACCCTGTATATTATGTTCGTCTACTCGTTTATTATCTTAGTTTTGATACTCGTATAACCTAAACCTCATCAAGAGGTCATTGCACTCATCGCTGTGATCCACTTTTACTATCAAAAGTTTATCGAAATCACCAAAAACCCAGCAGTTTCTTACATTTTTGACGCATAAAATTATGTGATAACCTTTTTTCTTTTTTTCTTTCCTGAGTTGCTTCTATTTTTTTTTGCGTTGTAAAATCATCAAATGAGTCCTCCCCCACCCCGGGCAGGGCGGGAGGGACTGTCAGACTCGTACTTACCTACTGAAATCCACGGTGTCCTTCAATAGCCCTTTATGTTCCGGGGTCACGGTAATGGAATAAGTCCCGCGACCCCGGCAGGCTTTGGCCCTCTAGAGGGGGGCCCCGTCATCATGCTGACGCGCGCGATCTTTGAGGCGCGCGTGGAACACAACGCGCCGTCGACCCGGGAGTTGCTTCTATAGTAAAAGTTGTTCTTAATAAAGAGTACAATGACCCTCTAAGTTTAAAAAACAAACAAAAACTATGTTTGTTTATAAAAGAGAAAATAGTCGACGTAAGTACCATTTCATGGGCAACATTGTATTCTGCAAACAATAAGATTTTCACGTGATGTGTCAATTGACAGCCCACGCTGGGGCATGCCCTTTGATTTCACATTTTAGAAAAGCTGACACGTCTCAGAACAGAGCAGCTAAATATTTGTTGCCCCGATTCTGCAGTGCCACTAGTATGTTTGCTGTAGCACGAACGGATGACTTTTATGCCGTCATGAGGAAGAAGAGCGCATCCCTAATAAGCAGAATGAGGGGTAGCACCAACAGTATCTTGAAAATCCTAGCTCTGTCCGGTTGCTCGTGCGGTAGGGTTGAAAATTTTGCTACTAACCCTTAGTTGATAAGTATTACTAACCAGTGGGCCAATGTTGCCAAATTAATTAAATAAATTATTATTATTTTCCTCCGTAGTTCTACTTGAAACAAAATCATCATCATCTGCCTGCCTTTTCCAAACTTTGGGGTCAGTTTCCATTCGAACCAGATGCAGCTGGATATTAATATTTTACGTGGAGCCAAGGGCGTCGCCAGTCCGCCCCCCTCAGCGACGCCCGGGCCTTGCGAGGAGCGACTGCTTATCGGACCTCCACAACCCAGTAACTGGGTAATACGATACCCCATGGTAAGACTGGTTGTCAGACTTTATAGCTTCTAACTAACAGTAACAGTCGTTACTGTGCTCCACCTAAAATATTGATATCCAGCTGCATCAGGTTCGACTGGAACTCGTTGGTCCCAGAGGCCTTACCACGAGCTCATAACGCGATCCAGTTTAGGCTGTGGGAAAGAGACAGAGCTATACAAGTCATCTAGCTCTGTCTCTTTCCCACAGCCTAAACTGGATCGGTAAGGCCCACAGAAATATTAAGGCCTCAGCTGTCATTTGTAGAACTTTGATGACCATCAAAAATCTACAAATGACAGCCGGGACCAACGGCTTTACACGCTTTTTGAGCCACGAAGGATTCTCGCTGTGACAGATAGTCACCCATCCTCTGCACCAAGCTCGGCAAGCGCGGCTTAACATTTCATTTTCATTGGATTGGCATTTAGCCACTAGCTAACAAAGCCAAGTAGGTAAATTATTTTTAGGGTTCCCTATCACTGCTATCACTAAGACTCCCCCTGGCCGTCCGTCTGTCTGTCCGTCGTAAGGACGTTCCCACAAAACAGACACAAATAAAATAAAATAAAAAAAAGAACCGAAACCTTCGTACGTGAATGATACTCGCACTAGACCAGGTTTTTTCATCTTACCATTACGAGTATCCAGATTTTTCGAGCAAAGATACATTTTCGCATATTTCATAACTAATGACTTTTTGAAATTGAACCGTGTATTTTAGTCAGTACAGTCATCTGACAGTCCCTCCTTTTCTGGGCGGGAGGACTCATTGGGTGATTTTTTCAGATAAAAAAAAGATAACTTGAAATGTTGATAGCAGTGGCAAGTTAGGTATAAATATAGGTATACCTATATTTTTTTATCACTGTCCGATTTTCTTTCTTTTTTATAATAAAAAAATATTCTTTGTCGCTTTAACATAATTTAACCAGATAATAACAATGCGTAGGCTGATTTGACGTAGGTTTTAGAAACCCAACCTAAATAAAGGTGTAGATAGAAACTGCATTCTACGCAGACTTCGATTTAGAAAACTTTTTAGAGAAAGTGAAAAATTATGACATCTCGTATTCATAGCAATCTGGGATTAGAAATTAATGGATATGGAGGCTAGCTAACTGGTCAGTTTTCCCACGCTTGTCAAGAATTAAAAACCCATCACATTGGCTTAATAATGGCCCACTTTAGGAGATCTATTCTCTTAGTCCGTCAACGAAAAAACGGACCCGAATAGAGTGATTGCTACTCTGTTCTGACAACTTATCGGAAGTCGGGACAGCTGTCCAATCATGTCGTCACCAGATTTTAGTTCGTATCACTGCACTCCTGAAAGCCAGAATCAGCAGTGGCAACCACCAAAGCGCCGATACAATGTGGCTCGACGTGTCCCGGAGGATGAATTCACCTGTCTTGGATCCTGCATCGAAATTGATCAGAAAAGAATATTTGAGGAGTAGTAAAAAAAACAAAGAAATAAAGATTTTTATAAGAAATAAAGATTTTGTCCTGAATACAAAAATACAATTTTATTAATTTTCCTCTTTCTATTATCAATTTATTATTATTACCATTATTACTATAGTTTGTTTAAGTGTCATTTACATAACTTTAAACTAAATAATGTCTAACTTAAGTACAGGGCCCCCGCTACCATATGTGCAATGTGTGCAATGCACACGGGCGCCATCCTTTAGGGGCGCCAAAGCCAAGCCAAAAAAATGAAAAAAAAAAACAAAAATAATTGTTAAAAGAAAAGTTGAGAACCTAACTAGGATTACTTTTATGTACCTACTAAAGACTTCAAATATTTGATCTCACTTTTAGATTAAAACTTGAAGTCCGGAAACGTTAAACTTTTAGAGCTCACTGCGTTCTTCTGTGACGAATTGCCTTATCCTATTCCAAAAAGCTAAAAAATTTCGCGCTCGCTTCGCTCGCGCTTGTACTAAGGTTGACATTCGCTTTTCATGACCTCGCTTTTAATAGCTCATTTTTCAATAGCAAATGCTTATGTTAGTTAATCTTGTATTGGTCTACAAAAAATGAAATTTGTCTTCTCTAAGATGGTATGGAACTCTGGGTGTGAAGTTTGAGTAGCACTTGATGGTTTTTTTTTGTGTTTAAGTTATGAAGCGCAGGGCACTGAATTTTAAAATACGCCACTGACCGACATACAATCAAAAAAAAAAGATAATTCAAAATGCCTTAAGGGGCGCCAAAATCCTTTTTTGCACACAGGCGCCAGTAGACCTTACGGGGGCCCTGCTTAAGTAACAGTTTTTTTTAATGTAAATCTCAAAAAAAAATGTTAGAAATTATTTTCAAGTGACAGTTGACAGATGGAGTTCATTGACCTTTCACTCTTATCCTAGTCGCATAGTACGCAAATAGTGTAATCATTTGACTATTGGTGTACTATACGCCAATAAAATTCGTAGAATGGTCAGTTCTGTTTCATGTGAGCACACTTTGTAGTCTATGGCAGGTCATTGAACCGAAACATCATTTCTTTCTGTGTAAAAGCTCACAAACGGGTAAAATACTCAAGAAATTAACAAATATTAGAATCTATCAAGCATGCACTAAAAATTATTCAATAAGTGTACGAAAAATGATAAACACAAAAAGAAAATTGTCTAAAGCCACCCAGCCAGCTACATTTTGCCCATATTTACGTGTAAGCCACCGAAAAACAAGCCAGACCCGCATGGTAAAATTTGCCAAGCAAATGTCAATGAACCGAGGCATGTGCGATTTTGACCTTAACAAAGTTTATGTAGCAAAGTCAGTGAAAGTGGGGGCATCAATCAGTTTGCGGGGAAAGTGTGGAACCCTTCGGTTATGACGTTTTAAAAATACCAAATACGTAGGGCAACATTGTAAAAGTACTTGATTGACGTTGATTGATATTTTTGGTGCGTCGAAATGGTAGATAAAAGCAAAAATGCAATAAGTATGATTTTTTCCATTTTAAATTTTTACAAAGATTTTTTTCAATTGTCTATGAAAATTGTTTTGAAAAAAACCAAGATGGCGTTATTTCTGTCAAGGGCTTCGCGCCAAAATTGTCAAGTGTGTTCGTAATTTATGAAAATCGTTCACACATTTCTCGTAACATGTATAAAACAAATTGCTAACTTGATTAACTGAAAACCGATTAATTTAAAGCAGATCCAATTAACTGACGTTAAATTTTAAGTGTATTGAATTAATTTTCCGATAACAAAATAATTAAAAACTCTCGTAAAACATTTAAGTATAATAAAAAAGTTCTGTTAGGTTTTTGGTCCTTTTTATTTTGACTGAGATGGTGGCGCCATCTACTACCCATACTGCTGGTGTTTATTCAGTATTTTATTGTACAGTTTTTATAATACCATAAATACCTAAGTTAGATTATTATCAAGTCAATAAGGTTTTATTCCATCACGAAGTACATTATATTATTATTACAAGTCCACAAGTACCTACATGAAAATAAAACACATGAACAACAGCGATGAAATGCGTGGTATTTATCTACATTTATGGTAAATATTATATTATGTCCTTTATATTACCACGAAACTGAAAACTGCACTAAAGTTCACCGACCCCTAGGTATGTTCAACAATTTCAACGCTTAATTGCAACGAGCGGAATATTTTAAAAAGAACATAAGGAAGTGTAAAAAAAAATATAATTTATAAAAAAATTGTGAAAGAGGAGATCAGAGTTGAAATAGACAGAAATTTATATTGTACCTACAGGAAGCTTCAGGAAACTATATTTTCTTCGTAAATTACCAAAACTTTCATATTTCTTGGGTGCGAACCCACCTAAAATATCAGAAAGATGGATTATTCCTTACATTAACATTTTACAGAAGCCAATAGTTTATTATCTGACCGATAACGGCAGTTTATTTGTCATGGCTCCTCGTTCACGTTATTCGCTTGATCGCATGCAATATTTCGCCGCAGGTGCAATTTGCCCATGCGATTTGCCGTGCATGGCGATTTACGAGTCGTGTTTTAATTATCGCTCTTCACGATCATTCTGCGCTCTTGGTGAACTTTACAAACGATTTTCGATGTTTTCTGTATTTCAGCAACCATTAAGGGGGATGCTCCAACCAGCCCGCAAAATTCAAATTTTTTTACGTTTTTTGCAATTTGCAGGCCAGTGACATGTTGTAACTTTATAAATATTTGTGTTGCGCAAATAACAAGTATAATTTTAAATATAAAAAATATCAAAAAACTCGCTCCATCAGCTCTCACATAGAAAAGGTGCATCATGTTAAAATCTTCGAAATCTAACTACGATGCACCTTTTCTATGTGAGAGCTGATGGAGCGAGTTTTTTGATATTTTTTATATTTAAAATTATACTTGTTATTTGCGCAACACAAATATTTATAAAGTTACAACATGTCACTGGCCTGCAAATTGCAAAAAACGTAAAAAAATTTGAATTTCGCGGGCTACATCGAAGCAATCACCTTAAGAGCAGAATATTTGAATGTTTTTTTTAACTCTGACATCTATTGATTACACAAAGAACTAATTTAGAGTCATTGCTGTACAACGCCATCTCTTTGTAGGTATATAAACGTCTTCGGTTCTGTTCGAACTGTTTTATCTACAAAAGAGCATTTTGACATTTGTGTAAATGTTGCCAGTACTTAATATTAAAATCTACCAAAAAATAAAATACAGCTTGGCAAGAAAGAGTGATGCGGTTACAGTTGAAACTACGAAACGTTTTTTGTGAAAACACTAATAAAAAAGTCATCTACGAGTAGCTTCTGTGTTAAAAAACGATTACATTGCATTACTTCGCAACTATCAGTGCAGCTTGGCAAATTAGAGTAGAAAACCGGAAGTCGCCACTGTGCTCTCGTTACCAGCACTTTGAATGTTTTTTTTTCACTTATAACTTTAGTTTTATGGCACTATAATAAATCTAACCAACCTGCGTTCTTTGTTTACATCAAATATCAAAAATTTTAAAACGTTGTCAGCAAACAAAAAGATTAGTTCCGTTTCAAGACGTTCTGGCCAAGCTGTAATTGTTTATTCATAATGAATAAAACGACTAGTAGCGACCTCATTTTTTCCGCACTCTTTTTTGCCAAGCTGTACTGGAACGGGCTAGCCGCAGTCGCGGCGGTAAGAGAGTGGCTGGAGAGATGTCACGGCGTCCTGACCTATCGGATGACGCAGGTCCTCACCGGACACGGAAGTTTCGGGAGGTACCTGTGTCGGATAGGGAAGGAAGAAACGCCCGGGTGTCACCACTGCAAAGATCGCCCGGAGAACACAGTAGAGCATACGGTGCAAGACTGCCCCGCTTGGGCAGAGCACCGACGTGTCCTCACGGCGGCGATAGGCGGAGACCTCTCGCGCCCGGCATTGGTTGCGGCCATGCTGCGGGGCGAGACGGAGTAGGAAGCGGTCGCCTCCTTCTGCGAAGCAGTAATGTTCGTGAAGGAGGAGGCGGGCCGCGAGAGGGAAAGGACAGCGTCCTCCCTCCGCCCCAACCGCAGTGTTAGACGCCCGCGGCGTCGGACGTCGGCAGACGATCTCCGGCCACCGTAGGCGCGGGCATGCGGACAGCGATTATAGGGCAACTCGCTGTCGACCATGGACCATGCCCGGGTCGACGGCGAGTCGTGTTCCACGCGCGCCTCAAAGAGCGTCAGCAAAAATGACGGGGCCCCCTGCCAGGGCCAAAGCCTGCCGGGGTCGCGGGATTTTATTTCCTCACCGTGACCCCGGAACATAAAGGGCTATTGAAGGACACCGTGGATTTTAGTCAGTACAAGTCTGACAGTCCCTCCCACCCTGCCCGGGGTGGGAGGACTCATTTGATGATTTTACCACGCTAAAAAAAAAATGTACTGGAACAGTTCGACCTTTTTTTCGTCTAAAGTAAAAACTTAACTTCATAATCAAATGTAGGTAATAGATAGGCACGCACAATGAGACCACTCTTTGCTTTGTAGTTACAATATGAAAAACAGATCTGTGTTTATTAATATCAATAAATATAAATAAGTATATCTTTTTTTCCCGTTTATTTTTAAATTTATTTTTGAAATTTTTTGTGGCCTGTCTCAATATTGTCTTTTGAAACCTAGCTGTTGACTCGAATAATTATAATGCTTTGTGGCATTGTCAAACAGCGTCACTTTGTGATTAAAAATTATATTTAATTTGTGTTAGTAAGTGTGGGTGATTTCAAGGTGAGTAACCACGTCCTGTTCTGCGGGGCTATTGCGTATCTCGGTGTATGTGTGGTGATTATCAAATAGCTGTCAAAAAGTTTTTGTATCGGCTTTTGCTTTTGCAATGAAACTGATAAATGTAAATGTTCCGTAAAATCAACTAGTCAAACGCTCTTGAGGCACTCCACTCCTCAACTTAGCTTTATAACAGCTATCAAGCTATCCAAGTTCAGTGGACAACTGCTGGTCAGTGACTATCAAGTTAGCCAATAGCCCTTCTGACACTCGCTCTACCACTATTTTTAAATAAATAATTGAATGTAAAACACACAAAATATGGTTTGTGCATAAACCATCAATTGTATCAACTGGTAGTACCTATATTTTACGCAAAAAAAAATGAGAAAGAAACTTTGCCAAAAAAATAAATAAATAAAGAATTTCGTAAATCCGTCTTTAGACGACGCAGTTACGCCCGAACGAACACTAAAAATACAAAGGTACAGTCGTATTGTGACCCTCTTCCTTTCTTTGAAATCGGTTAAAAATGAACGAAAGATAAACACTGTAAAATTAAATAAAACCGCCTGTACCGAATTGAATCCTACCATGTCCATAAGTAGTACTTATACACTGGTAACACTAGGCAGCGGCTGCCATCTGCCATGATTTGGCGTTTGTCTTGTCATCTATTTGTGCATCGTCTAGAAAATTACAAAAATGCTTTATGAAAAGCTTTATTGGGTGCAAGTGTTCTTAGTATCTATACTATTTAGTTCTATTCTAGCAGAATGGAACACAAGAGATTACATAAGGCGAGAGCATTCTCTCACAAAACCTTACCAAGGTGAGTGACCCCGGCCCGGTGACTTTGATCCTACCTCGAATTTGCGCTAACAATAAAATTAATCAATTAACTACAGGAGGTGGATATTCGGTGCCTTACTGGGACTTCTTAGGTAACACTATAGTGACGTCGAACTACGTGCGACTAACGCCCGACTTGCAATCGAAGTCCGGTGCTATCTGGAATACTGTGGTAAGTACACACATTTACTCTACTCTGCAGTCTATCATACGCCAAAAAGCAATATCTCAAGAAGTCTACATTTCCAGACAACAGTATTTGGGAAAATTGATCTCACTTTTTCAATAAGTATTAAAATGAGATAACAGGCACATTTTTCTTCATGATCTATTAAAGTTATGGTTATTTGGACTATTACATCTAATGCTAGATGCCTCTCTGGTAATTGGAAGTCACATACAGTAAAAAAAAATATTTTAAGAGACACCGCTTCTTGGCTTTGAAAGGGCAGTATTACACTTTCACTTATATAGCTATAAAAATGTATGATAAGGTTTTATTTACGTACACCGAACGCCACGAGGCGACTCCGACCTGCTATAGAGATAAGCCAAGCTAATTTGGCAGATTTTCATGTTTCTGTTGTGAGTTTTATCTTACTTGGATACAAAGTAATTTTTTCACACATGTCTCTACAGACTGTGTTTACTCAGATGTTAGACTACAATACCTAGAATTTGTTATGGTTTGATATTGAAAACACACTTGATAATAATTTTATTGCCAAAAAAAGGAGGGTGTTTCTCATTTATTTATTTTTTTAAAGTTGACATGTACCACTTAATAATCTATAACTCCAAATGTACGCTTGGGTTTTAAAACACTATATTTTGATCCATAACACCATCAATTTTTAATCTGTTAGGCTAGACATGACATGTTATTCAGTCATACTGGGGGAGCCAAGACACATTTCTGGTGACCATTCTCCAGAAAATTGGAGTGGATCTATTTATCTTTCAGGTCGATCAATGCATAGAAAGAATTCTATGCGTTGATCCACCTGAAAGAAAAATCTCAAACCCCTAAATCAGGTTCACATGTTGTGTTTGTGCTGGAATTCTCAATCGGCTATCTTTTTATCTGGTATTGACTGCTAGAAGGAGCTGGATTGACTCACATAGCCAACCGTCCCACCTCAGGCATAACGGACCACCTGCAAATTCAAATGCGGAATAGGGAGCCCCGAACTGAATCTGATATTGAATAGCTAAGATAAAATAATAAACCTGAAGTGCTCCACCAACTGAAAAAGTTTGGGAACCTCCGTTATAGAAATAAGAAACCTGCCGCATTTATTAGGAATTATTCCTAGTAAGAGCAAAGAGAGATTGATAACATTCTCGAAAAGAATTGTATGACTAACATATATTTATTCATGGAATTGATAACAAAGTAGACAATAACACTGAAAAGTTTCAATTATCTTTATGACTTTTAGATTTTATTGCCACATGTGTTTCGTGGAAAAATTATTTCTGCATACTTTTGCTTGTTCAAGAATTTATCATTAATTAGCCAATTCCAATGTAATTGGAAAATGGATAGACTTTTTCAACACATAAACTTTTCTGTAGAAGAATAATACATTACAATTGGCCAAGTCAATTTAATATCACGTCTTGAAGAACATTAACTGCCATATAAAAGACGCAACGACGCAACAATAAAAATACAAGAAACTATAATAATAATTATTTTTCATAACACAATTTTATTGTGTTTGATACTTGTTTGTCATTCAATCACAACAGAACGGCTGATCGAATCTTTATGAAAATGTAATTCAGAGATGGCTTTTAGGAATAGGAATCTGGAATAATACAGAATGTTGTTTATCCTGTATAATGTATGAGTAAGATAATTTTTTGTTGATTTTACTTGTGGGAGAAGCCACTGGCAATGACTTTTATTTTTATCCGACTGCGCCAGGAGGGTTATGTTTTTCGAGTGTATGTATGTATGTATGTTTCTGTGTGTTGCTCTGCAGCCTAAACGGCTTGATGGATTTTAACTTGAGAGGTGTCGTTAGATTCGTCTTAAACGTGAGAGTGTCACTGGGTACATAAAACTGGCCAAGTGCGAGTCGAACTCGTGTGCAAAGGGTTCCGAACTAAAAATATTTTTTTTAAATCTCTCACATTCTATCAAGTGGGGTATCAAATTAAAGGATTTTAAAAATGGTTTACCAAAATATATATAACTTATATGTTTCAATTTAATTTGGACTGATAAATGCTAACATTGCAGGATTCGGGAACTCATATAGATAGTCAGGAAATAAGTGAGATCCATAGAATCGGGAAAAATTATGAAAAGAACCGACCGTTAATAATATCTTTAACAACATCTTGGAAAAAACATCTTATCCTGAAAAACAAGTGCAACCTTCCTACAAATGTGTTTGTCAATGAGGACTTCCCTAAAGAAGTTTTGGAAATACGCAAACAACTTAAGCCAGAATTAGAAGCGGAAAGAAAAAAAGGAAACATAGCGTTCATAAAATACGATAAGTTAATTGTTAAAAAACCAACGAGCACCAGCCGCGAAAAGAGGAAGAGAGAAACACCAACAGGATCCCCAACCACTCCCACCCCGTCTCAGAAAAAGTCAAATACCCAGAATGAAACAACTGAAATACAGCTCCCAAGTACAATTAAGGAAGTAGTCAAGCCAAGCATACTTACATTTGTAACGCGTGAAAGATCCGCCTCGATTTCAGAGATGCAAAAAAACGAACAAAGGCCTCCACGAACCGGAAACAACAAACAGATGCAACAAACTCAGATATAAGAAAAACTCTAATGTATTGTCCCCCAATCCGGCCGGTCACCGTGGGGGAAGCCGACCACCACCCTCCACTATATCAGCCAACAAAATCAAATACCCAAAAAGAAAAACGAAGCAGTTTATACATATGTACACTAAATACACGAACCCTGAGAACTGAAGAAAGTTTGCACGAGCTAGAGTTAGCTATCGAAAACCTCAAGTGGGACATCTTGGGCATAAGCGAGATGCGGAGAATGGGAGAAGGAATAGAAGAGCGAAACAGCTATATTATGTATTTCAAAGGTGAAACCGCTGGACACAGAGGGGTAGGATTCCTGGTAAAGTCAAAACTTAAAAGCCAGATAATTGGTTTTGAAGGGATATCAGACAGGATAGCGGTGATTCATATTAACCTACCAAAGTACAGAAAAAAATGGACAGTCATTCAAGTCTACTCGCCGACAGAACAAGCTACAAAACCAGAGGTCGACAAATTCTACGATAAATTACGTGAAGTTATCGAAAAATATTCCGAAAACAATATCGTGCTCATGGGAGATTTCAATGCCCAAGTTGGCGTCCAAATACCTGGAGAAGAACATGTATTAGGAAAATATGGAAGGGGCAAAAGAAGTAAAAATGGAGAAAAACTAGTTGAGTTCCTTCTTGAGCAAAACTTAACACTCCTAAACTCCATGTTCCGTAAAAAACCAAAGAACAAATGGACATGGATGTCTCCAGACGGAAAGGTTAAAAACGAAATCGACTACATAATAACGAACAGGGCTAGGGTATTTAGTGATACGGAAATAATACAGAAACTAAATTTCAACACAAACCATCGTATGGTACGCAGCTGTCTAAATGAAAGAAGACCAAAAACTCCTAGACATCATATGAACCACACGCAAACAAATAACATACAAACGGACACAGAAAACACAATAAAAGATCTGATGGAAGTCGTTGATTCAAATATGGACCTAAGTGTAAAATACAAAAAAATTGAGAATAAGCTTAAGCAGGCAGGAAAACAAACAAACAAGAGAAAAGAAAACATTTTGAGTGAAAGAACATTAAAACTAATTGAAGATAGAAAGTTGTTAATAAAAAATGATAAAAAGGAGAACCAAAAACAAATATCTAACCTTAGCAAACAGATTCGTGAAAATATGAGGAAGGACAGAAAAATCAGAAGAAACAAAATTTTAGAGAATCACATCAACAAAACGGGAGGAACGAAAAAAGCGCTTAAGGAACTTCGTGAAAAAGGGAAAGAATGGATACCAATGTTAAGAGAAAAGGAAAAAGAACTGCCAGCTACTACTCGAAGTTCAATCCAAAATATAGCAACAAATTATTATCGGGTACTATATTCAAATCAACAAAGCCTTAACACACAAAATAGTTGTTACAAACAGATGCATGTGACTGAAGAAAACGAAGAAATACCAGAAATATTAGTATCGGAAGTAGAAAAAGCAATTAAAAGTCAGAAAATGGATAAAGCACCCGGCCCCGATAGGATTACAAACGAACTTATGAGAGGGACAATCACAGAACTAAGTCCGCTTCTAAGAAAAATCTTTAACGAGATTCTATATACTGGTAACATCCCTAGTCAATGGGCAGAATCTCATATAATACTTCTGCACAAGAAAGGTCCTAAAGACGATATAGGAAACTATAGACCCATTTCTCTCATCTCAAATGTATATAAAGTTTTCGCCAAAGTCATTTTGGACAGAATCTCAATCAAACTCGACGAAAATCAACCAGTGGAACAAGCGGGGTTCAGGAAAGATTTCAGTACAGTAGACCATATTCACACTATTAAACAGCTTATAGAAAAATATAATGAATATAGAAAAACAATTTACATTGCCTTTACAGACTACGCCAAGGCTTTCGACAGCCTCAGACATGAAGTTGTATGGCAAAGCCTAAAAGAGCAGGGCATACAAAACACCTACATCAAGATCATCAAAAATATTTATAGTGACAGTAAAGGCAGGATAAGACTGGAATCTATAGGAGATGACTTTCCAATAAAAAGAGGTGTCAGGCAAGGTGACCCACTTTCACCAAAGCTGTTTACAGCAGTATTAGAACAAATGTTCAGGAAGTTGAATTGGGAGCATCTAGGTCTAAACATAAATGGAGCACGATTAAATCATCTCAGATTCGCTGATGATCTGGTCCTATTGGAAGAAGATCCAAAACTACTGGAGTCCATGATACAAAACCTGGCAGAAAAAAGTAGAGAATTAGGCCTAGAAATGAACTCCAGCAAAACTAAGTTGATGTCAAATTCAATACCCGTAGACATAACAGTTAAAGGACAGAAACTGGAATATGTAGAGGAATATGTATATCTTGGCCAGATAATATCGCCTAACGACCAGATGTCGAAAGAAATAGAAAAAAGGATTGCAACAGGATGGAAAACCTACTGGGCTTTGAAAGAAATTACAAAAAGCAAAGAAATAGGCATTAAAATCAAGAAGAAGACCTTTGATACATGTATCTTACCATGCATTACATATGGCTGCGAAACCTGGGCTCTGACAAAACTCCATAGGGATAAACTTGCAAGATGTCAAAGAAGTATGGAAAGAAGCATGCTAGGTTTAAAACTAAAAGACAAAGTAAGAAGTACAGACATCAGGCACAAAACCAAACTAACTGATATCCTGGCTCGTATTGATCAACTTAAATGGAGGTGGACTGGACATATGCTCAGGTGTAAAAAGGAGAAATGGAGCAAACAGGTGACAATCTGGTACCCAAGAGATGGCATTAGGAGTCGAGGTCGCAAAAAGAGAAGATGGGAGGATGATCTGAAAATGACTTTGGGTCCGCTCTGGACAAGAGTGGCGGCAGACAGGCATCAGTGGAAAGAGTTGGAGGAGGCCTTTGCCGTAAGGCACACCGAACTGAGAGACCTTTTATGATTTAAGTAAAATCTATTAAATGTGAAATAAGTAATATATATTAGAAGTAAGAATTTAGGTTTGTAAGTGAAAAACTGTCAAAAGTTCGGTAATAAAGGTTTTATTATTATTATTATTATTAAATGCTAACAAAAACTAAAAATAGTAAAATAAAATAAATATTAAAAAAAAAAAACAAAAAACCCGACTGCGTAGAAAAACTAAAAAGAAAGAAACAAGCCCAGTAGTTTAGAATTCACTCATTCACACTCACAGTCGGGGCCCCTTGGGAAGATTTGATTGGTATAATTTGAATGGGCCCCGACTGTGAGTGTGAATGAGTGAATTCTAAACTACTGGGCTTGTTTCTTTCTTTTTAGTTTTTCTACGCAGTCGGGTTTTTTTAATATTTATTTAATTATAACGTTAATTTTAATACTTCCAAGATATTAGTACCTACTTATTACTTTATCAAACTGTGTATTTCTAGATGCCACCACAGATAATGTAAACGAAATAAAAACACTATCCTTATTATGCCAACACTCTATTCACACATTTGTTGCCATGGAATCACCTATGACTATATATAAATATTGTTAGGCTTTATGTAACGCAGACTATTGTCCTTGGCTTAGACAAAAACCTCTTTACATGCCTATGAATACTGTCGTAAGTCATAGACCTCTTCACAATTTTAAATAGTAGCTTAGCCACTTGATTTAATAGTTTTTCATACAAACTTCTAAACCCCGCTTCAAGCATTTTCATGGTGATATGACAATCAGTGATGTCCGAAATAAATTGAGGAAGTACTTATGAATCTAAAATTTAAATAGACAATCTTCAATTGTGTCGCATAACTTAAACTCAGATAAATGCAATTCAGAGATATTTTGGTGTCAAAAAAAAGATATAAATGAATGAGTGGTACAAATACTTAAAAGGCTAAACATGTTCGTTTTCTTCAATGCTGGTGCCATAATAAAGACTACACAAATGGAAGGGTGCATAGTGCATTGATATTATTATCTAATTATATTATTATTATTATATTCTTGGCCCAATTTTAGGTTCGCGTTTGACCACTATCTCGCTTGATGGTAAGCAAAGATGTGGTCGATGGTGAAGCACGCTTGCTTAGAAATAACCTGTTCACTCTTGACTTGAAGACCCCAAGGTTACAGCTGTCGGGAAATATAAGACCCAGCAGGGAATTCCACTCCTTAGCTGTGCGTACATGAGAGGCGAGGCCTTCACCACTAATCCATACTTACATACAAACCTGACAAACACAAAAAAAAAGTATTATCCAATTTGGTGCATTCATTCGGAAGTTGTGCGCCTACACACATACTTAAACGGCTTTGTTTTATACCTGTCACTACTGTAAAAGATAAAGAAGATTCAATTCTATTCTTAGCCTTCCAAAGACTAATATTGTATTGTTTGTTCATTGATTGCAAAGTCATTTGTGTTACTGGGTTGTTAACCCACTGTGACACTTATTTACTGGACTTATTGAACTGGATTCTAAATTGAATTGATAAGAAAACAAAGGAAATGATGTCATAAAATGTGTCATTGATTGAAATATCGACCAATGGGAATATGATATCAAGAAAAAAAATTTGCTGTTAATTTTCACAGTTAAGATACTTAATATAAAAACCGAATCACCTCAATATAGCAAGCTTCATCATCATCGTCATTTCAGCCTGTTCCAGTCCACTGCTGGACATAGGCCTCTCCCAGGGAGCGCCCCAGCGCACGATCTCCTGCTTTTTTCATCCAGCCACTGCCAACTACCTTCTTCAGGTTATCGGTCCATCTTGCCGGGGGGCGTCCCACCCTACGTTTACCTACATACGGTCTCCATTCGAGAACCTTCCTACTACATCCGACCGTTCGTTGGTTCTGCGGTAGATATGACCAGCCCTCTGCCACTTCAGCTTGCATAATAAATAATAATTAGGTTTCTAATTTAACTGGCCGATGTGACTGGGAAAAGCTGGCGAATTTGTATCTACTTCTTACGTTCGGGGGGGGGGGGGGGGGGCAAATAATGATAAGGGGAAGGGAGAGTAAGCTTTGTAAGTAATCATTTAAACAAATGATGAAAATTAATCTGCTGTTCTGGTCTATACCTAGTTTTTGTTTTTACGCGGAAGTAAAAAAATAACAAAATTGATATCACATAATTTATGGATGACCCCTTAAGTATTCATGTTAAAAATTGTACTGTTTTTAAATGTAAATTCAATATTGTCACAACATATTAATATTAAGTTTAAAAAGCATGTAAATCTGATTACAATTCTTACATAAGGAAAACTGGCCTTCAGCACAGATTACTTTTTTTATTAATTTTGCTTCGAGAGTAACCAAATGGAACAAGGTCGCAAATGCACTACACAACGATATGCAAAAGTGTACCTTATGACATAGAAACAGAGTGCAAAATAGCATCTTGTGTGGCAATCAAGTTGAAATTTCTATAACAGGCGAGTCTAATTTCAATGGCATTGTCAAGTTTCATGCTTCATTCACTGCATTTATGGCATAGTTTCGAGTTATATAAACTTACTGTTTTTGTAATTAAAAGCCTTCTGATTGTTAACTTAATGGGCATTGTTCATTTTTTTCAATATGTTGTAATTGAAAAACCATTTCTAGGAATAGCGTTACTAATCATTAGTAACCAATCAAAAATGAAAAATGTTCATATTTGATTGATATTTTTGGTAAAATACGCTTGACCTTCCTTGCCCTTGAAGTGACGTTATTATTGGCTGTACCGTTTTGTATCGTTGCCTCAGACAATAAAAAGTAAGTGGCAAGTATTTTCAACAATCTGTCAAGTGTCAAATTAAAAATGTCAAAAATGTAAACAAATAATAATGTTTAGTTTTTTATATATTTTATGATTATTTCTGCAACATGCCTCATAATCTCTTTATAAGATTTGCGAGAAAAGTGATGCCGTGATGTAGGCGTGTAATATTGCAAGGTTTATAAAATGTACCTACTGTTGCGAAGATCATTTTGATGTAAGTAAGATATCAAAGCTTGAGATACCTTTGTATATTCATTAAGTTAATGCTAAAGTATTGCTCAGGAAAACGAACATTAATGTCACCTCGTCGACGACTTTCCGTTTTAAAAAACAAAAATAAAAACCGATTTCAAAAATTTATTGTATTTTTATAGTAGGGGAGGCGAGGATTCTAATTTGCAGTTACTCGAGCATCATGGCGACCTATTGGATTTGAAAGAATATGTTCTAAAAAGAAAAAAGTTTCTGACAAGTTTTCTATTTTAGTGGGGGGGAGGGCGTGTAAACAGTTTTAAAACTGTAAAAAAAAAACAGTTGCACAGAAGTACTCGAGCGCGTCAGCTATTTACAGTGTAAACGCGCTTTTCTATTTCTGATAACCAATACATATTAATCGGACGATTAACTCGAGGGGGCTGTCCGTGGCAAGCGGTTGAAAATCCAAAAAAAAAGTTAATCAAGCGCGTCAGATATTCAAAGTGTATGTAAAGTAGACCTTAAAAAGTGTCGTATTAAAATGTCTGACGATTTGGATGTGGCACAAAGTAATAATTCATATTTCTATTGGTAAAAAAACGTAATCTTGAAATACTCGAGGGCGTTCCATTTTTTTTTAATTGAAACTAACACTGTAAAAATCATACTCACTAATAATCTGACGTTTTCCATGGGGCGATGTCGGTAGACTCGCGGAGAAAAGGTGAACTACCTGTTAGTTCGCAAGTATCGGTCGTGATTTAATGTCCGCCATCTTCAATGTACATAATCATATACAATTTTTTGAACGTAATTAATCTACCTTTTCGTAATCTGACTCGCTCAAGTATTTCTGTGGATCGATTTTTTTTACTAATCTGGCGGGTTCTCCCACACAACCAATGGTGGGGACCATATGAAGGGTTGATACTTGGTACAGGTACATTAAAGGGTGCAAGATTTCTCCTTTATGATAATCTGATGCGCTGGAGTCACATTAAAATTCCCTCCCTGGGCTCCCCGACTAAGGATGTTAACTGACGTCTACTATCAGGAGAAAGTGACGTTGTGTTGTCAGGCAGTTTTTTAAATTATTCACTGGTGAGGCAACGGCACAACTTTTTGGTCAATGGTGACGTCAGCTACCTCAAAAATTAAAATATTAAAAATAAAAAAACTATTGAGCCAATCATAAAAATATTCAAATTAGTTTCTCAAAATGCTCTAAATTTGCAGAAAATAAAATAAAATCGAATGTTTGAAAAATTAAGACAATCCCCATTGGTAAGTCAATGTTAATTGATTTCTATAATACTGGATGTTGCCAATTCCCAGCAGCAATGGCCACCGTAGGCGCGGGCATGCGGGCGGCGAGTAGTGGGCGACTCGCTGTCCGACCATGGACCCCCCTTAGGAAGGTCAAAGCCTGCCGGGGTCGCGGGACTAACGAATAACCGTGACCCAAAGGGCTATGAAGGACATCGACAATTTTAGTCAGTACAAGTCTGGCAGTCCCCCCCGCCCTGCCCTGGGTGGGAGGGCTCATTTGATGATTTTACCACGATAAAAAAAAAGATGTTGCCAATTCCTTAACAAACAACCCAATAATACGAGTACTTGCAAGACTTGGGAATCTAACCTGGGTCATCATCTATTCTAATTATTATAAAGCTGAAGAGTTTGTTTGTTTGAACGCGCTAATCTCAGGAACTACTGGTTCGAATAGAAAAAATAATTTTATTTTGGACTAGCTGTTGCCAGCGGCTTCACCCGCTACAACTCGAAAATTATCCCACGGGAACATAAAATCGGGATAAAAACTATCCTATGTGTTAATCCAGGTTATAAACTATCTGTGTACCAAATTTTAACCAAATCCGTTCAGTGGTTTTTGCGTGAAAGAGTAACAAACATCCATACATCCATACTTACAAACTTTCGCCTTTATATTAGTAGTAGGATATAACTTGTATAGAAGTCTCAATCAAGTAAAACAAAACTACAATAAAATTAATTGTTCATACAAAACTACCGACAAGCATGCATGTGTTTATATTTGATTTGAACTTTGTCATCTATTACTTATTTGCATTAAAATTCTTGCCGTTGATTACTTCACTCACTGTAGTTGTCTCACTTATTTGTTTGACTCGAACAAAGGCAGAATTTAAATGAACTTTTATATCGCACACCCAGGCCAATAAAGGCGTAAGTGGAATTCACTAACTTTACAGGGGAGCAAAAAAACTGTTTAACCAGGTATATCTACTTTGTTTTTGACTCTATGATCTATTGTTATATATCAAAAAATAGTAAAAAAAACAACCTTTTTTTTTGTTTACATTCGAAACACCTTAAATTAAATTGGTAATCAGTATTTAATGTTTAAAGTTTTACAGACGTTTTCCTTATTTATTTAAGACCAATCCTCAAATGTAATGCTTTTTATTCTAATCATCGCTTTCTAAATATTTTTAATACTGTAACTACTCATGCTTACGTCTGTTACGAAGTTCTATACTATGATAAAATACAGAGGCTAAGTACTGCTTAAGCCCTTTTTTGATTAATTTTATTTTACTTATCGAATTTTAAGATGAATTTACATCTTTGTTTGTTAAAAAATAAAAGTAAAATATAGTTTTAAGTCTAAATACCGCCTTTTTATAACAGTATGTTCAATTAAACCATAACTGTAAGTAATATTAAGTTTCTAGGTAAAATATATTTCAGTGGTGTAATAAAAAAGGTTTTTAGAAAATTGCACTTTATTACAATAATAGTCATAACAGAACAGAATAATAATGATAAAAGATAATCAAATTAACAGTGAATTATAATTTTAATTTTGTAATTAAATCAGAACGGTAACTAAATAGAAATTCTTATTAAGACCTCAAAACATTAAAATTAATAATCACAACAAAAATCTTAAAATTATTTATTATACCAATTACTAAACATTCACACAAAAGAATATTAATCATATTAGTATTGAAAAAAAACCCCAAGTGCCCGGCGACTCCAGCAGTTGTGCTGGCGTAGACGGGCGCGAGCACAGCCCTGATGTCAGGGGAGCTAAGAATCTCCGGCGAGATATTCGACTAACCGTCAAACGACAGTTACGGCAAATTACATAAAGGACTCCGGTACACTCAACATTCTTACATACAATGTTCGGACGCTGCTGAAAGATGAGCGGTTGATTGAGCTTGTATTATGCCCTAAGGGATATTAGTTGGGACATTTTGGGACTTTCAGAAGTGAGATGAGAAGGTGAGCAAACAGAGGAAAGAGACGATGCCGTGTTCTTCCACTTCGGTGAAACCAGTGGCCAACACGGAGTGGGGTTCATGGTGGCAAAGAAGTGGAAGGACAACATAATTGAATTTTTAGGATACTCTGAACGTGTCGCTGTGCTCAAGTTCCAACTAACACCTACCAAAACTCTAACTCTTGTTCAGGTATATGCACCAACATCTGCATATTCAGATGAAGATGTAGAAGATGTTTACGATCTTGTTAATAGAGCATGCGACGAAAATAAAGGCACCTGGAACATGGTTATTGGTGACTTTAATGCAAAAATGGGACGAAGCCAAGAACTGGACAGTGGTGACACAGTTGGTAGTTTTGGGTTAGGAGATCGAAACGAGCGAGGCGCTCGACTCACCCAATTTGCCTTCGGACAGAGCATGCACATAGTCAACAGTTTCTATATGAAGTAACCGCAAAGACGATGGACCTGGGTGTCACCAGATGGCATCACGCACAACGAAATCGACTACATCTTGTCATCCGATAGATATATTATTAAAAATATTAATGTCATAAACAGGATCAAATATAGTTCAGACCATATTCAGACATTCGTGTTAAAATCAGACTAGATTTTAAAATCCATCGAGCCAAATTATTTATAAAACAAATTAAAAGACTGTCTAAAGAGACCCTCGTTAATAACTTCCAACATTTCAACCAGGAACTGTCTAATTATTTTAAGGAACTTGAAATCGATGAAACAGACGCAGAAAAACAATACAATGCAATAGTTACCGGAATATACAATACCTACAAAACCATAAAAAATAAACCCAGAAATAATAAACAAATTATCCTTCCAAAGTCTCGATTTTATAGAACAACGAACAAATAGGAGCACCACACTACAGAGCAATAGATAAACAAGTTAAACGAAGCATAAGAAAAGATCTTAGAAATCTGAATACACATTTGGTAAGAACTGCATTAGAAAACCATACATCCCTAAGAATTTTGAAACATGGAGTTACTTCCGGGAAAACTTGGATTAATAGCTTAGTGGATGATAACGGCGTAAAACATTACAGTAGAGGTAAAATCATGGGAATTGCCACAAAATTTTATATTCCGAGCATCCTCATACGATAACTATACTGAATATAATCTATCCGATTCCATCCCCCCCATAAATGGTTATGAATTGCACAAAGCGCTTGCTACTATGCGCTACAATAAAAGTCCTAGAGAAGATGGAATTACCACAGAAGCACTCAAAATAGGATCTTCCACTCTGTTGCCCCACCTTACTAACCTATTTAACACCATTTTACGAGAGAGGGCCCCGTCAGTATGCTGACGCTCTTTGAGGCGCGCGTGGGACACAACGCGCCGTCGACCCGGGCATGGTCCATGGTCGGGCAGCGAGTTGCCCTTTACTCGCTGCATGCATACCCGCGCCTAGGGTGGCCGGAGATCGTCTTGCGACGTCCGTCGCCGTGGGCGTCCACCACCGCGGGTGGGGCGGAGGGAGGACACTGTCCTCTCTCTCACGCGGCCCGCCTCCTCCTTCGCGAGCATTACTGCTTCGCAGAAGGAGGCGACCGCTTCCCACTCCGTCTCGCCCCGCAGCATGGCCGCGACCAATGCTGGGCGCGAGAGGTCTCCGCCTATCGCTGCCGTGAGGACACGTCGGTGCTCTGCCCAAGCGTGGCAGTCCTGCACCGTATGCTCCACCGTGTCCTCCGGGCGATCTTCGCAGTGGTGACACCCAGGCGTTTCCTCCTTCCGCATTAGACACAGGTACCTCCCGAAGCATCCGTGCCCGGTGAGGACCTGCGTCAGGCGGAAAGTAAGGACGCCATGACGTCTCTCCAGCCACTCCTCAAAGAGGGGTCTTACCGCCGCAATTGCGGCGTGCCCGTCACCAGCACACTTGAGGAGATATTTAAAACTCTGGCAGCCTCTTGGGCGACTAAAGGTATCGAAATCGGCAATAAGAGGCTGACAAACCTCCGTTTTGCCGATGACATTGTTCTTTTTGCCCCTACAGCTTTTGAACTACAAACCATGCTCCAAGAACTGAGCACGGCTAGCTCCTTGGTGGGACTTGCGATGAATCGGTCTAAAACACAAATAATGACAAACAGCACTAAGCGTAGGGTCGAGGTAGATGGGCAGGATATTAAATATGTCGATGAGTATATCTACTTGGGCCAGTTAGTATCTTTCGAAAACAGGCAAGAAAGAGAAATCGATCGCCGAATCGAAAACGCCTGGAAAAGCTACTGGTCCAAGAAGACGCTTATGAAGGGTGATTTACCAATCTCCCTAAAGCGCAAACTCATCGACATGTGCATCCTGCCCGTCCTAATCTACGGTGCTCAAACCTGATCGCTTACCGTGTCGCAGAGGTTCCGCCTTGGAGTCTGCCAAAGGGCAATGGAACGCAGCATTCTGGGCATCAAACGACAGGACAGAGTTCGCAACACCACGATACGTTCCAAAACGGGCATTCTGGACGTCGGCAAGAAGGATGCCAAGCTGAAGTGGGACTGGGCGGGTCACGTCAGCCGCATGAACATTGACCGCTGGGCGAAGGCCGCCACACAGTGGGTGCCTGAAGATGGACGGCGCCGCCGAGGCCGGCCTAGAGAAAGGTGGCGAGACGAGCTGGATTCACACCGTGAGGACTGGTTCGAAGTGGCGCTGGACAAGAAAACTTGGAAAAACTTGGGGGAGGCCTTTGCCCAGCAGTGAGACAGTGTAGACTGAAAAAAAAAGGTATACTTAATTCCGATTAGTACCTAAACACTTCTTTAAACTTCTTTTTAACTCGGAAATACAAACCGTTACGTGCAGTTGTCTCTGAGCGGCGCGTGAGTTATGAAAACTAAACAAATAATCCACACCCGTGCATGCGATGTAAGGCGAAGTACCCAGACCTTTCGATTTGTTTATGTGACGAGTTCGTGATTACTTCCGCCAACTAGATCAAGAAAGGCGAAAGAAAAAAGGCGTAAGCATGATTATTTCGAAACTGTGTGCGAGTGCACCCGTGAACATAGGAATACGGCTTTTTTTGTTTGATTATTTTTATTTGTGATGGGATGTAATCGGTATTATTTTAAGAAAATCGTTTTTTTATTAGGCATTAAAAAGCATAATACGAGATATAATTATACGTTTTTTGCTTTTTTTGATGGAACAAAAACCTAAGCATGATTAGGTGTATTTTAATGAAATTTTACGTGCTTATGTTGGTTTATCGACTTAATTATTTGAAAAAATATTGAAGTTAAATGACGCCAAAAATTTTTTTTTTGTTATAAAACCTTCATTTTAAGTCAAAATTGTACGGAAAAAATTGAGCACATCTATCTTTACGTATGCTATCCAAAAGAGCAATAAAAAAAATTTGACGTATCTGCACTTACGTCTTTGTTGATCTGGGGGTGCGATATGTGTTCATTTCTATTTAAAAATGTAAATAATTGTAACTATGATATTTAATGTTTCAATGAATACTGCTAGCACTAATACCAATGACTGCTAATTAGCCGCCTTGGGGATACAAACTATCTCTGTGGCGAAAGTTATCAAAATTGGTTCAGCTGTTTTGGCATAAAAGCGTGGGGAACGAACAAACTTAATAAACTCGTATTTTAAATCTAGCTAATTTATACCCGCGACGTTAACCGCCTGTAGTTTTGCAAGTCATCATCATTCAGCCTATAATGTTCCTACTGCTGGGACACAGGCCTCCTCTCTGTGAGAGGGAGTGGGCCATAATCCACCACGCGGGCCCAGTGCGGATTGGTGGATGTCACATGTCTTCGAATTTTTGGTTCTAGGACATGCCGGTTTCCTCACGATGTTTTCCTTCACCGTTTTGAGAGCAGTGGTGATGAAATAAATTACACAAAGTAATGCGCCAGGCGGGGTTCGAACCCACGACCTACAACTCGTAAGTCGGGACCGATACCACTGGGCCACCACTGCTCTCTACCGATACCACTGGGCCACCACTGCTCTCTGTTTTGCAAGTATGCCACTAAAATAGATAATATCCGGGTTATAAACTATCTGTTATAGGTATAGCAATTTTCATCCAAATACTTTCAGTATTTTTTGTGTGAAATAGTACCTAATAAATAAACATCCATCCATCCTCATAAATATTCGCATTTTCAATAGTGGAAGATTAGTTTCGATTAAGAGTTAAAACGGACTTAATGTAAAGTTAGAAATTCACGTTATCATAATCGACTTGTATTTCATTTTATTATTCCAGAAAATAACGAATAACTTCCGTTAAATTAATATTTTATTGTTTTACCTGAAAAATATCGTGCAGGTTTATCAAATATCACGTTTCTGGGTACAACGAGTATTTTCCCGGAGTCCAATTAGCTGGGAATTCATTATTTTACCTTGATAGAGTGCTAATTTTATTATCATTATGGAAGCTAAGGTCAATGATCGACTAGCAGGGTCGGGGTCTCGACCTTCATAGTCCATCAAGCCTATTCAAGTAAGCCTGAAGTGGCTCTGGTTAGGCAGTTGGGTCAAGGACGTGATGTGCAAACGTAAACGTACCCTTGGACACGGCTTGTAATCTCTTTGGATGTCTTTACCCCTGGTACTGTCTCCGATGAAGTAGACCGCTATTTTTGTTTTCGGTATAACCATAAAAATCTTCATTTAATAATAGATTTTCGTAACTTTTCTAATCCCAATGAATGAATTCAATATGTCATAGGAAAAAGTCCCTCCATCTATACATATCTGGGGGCACGGTAGTCCCCCGGCAAGACGAGCCAAGCGAAGCGCAAGGGCACTACCTACCTTTTCTCGAAGTGTTTCGTCGTTTTTTTGAACCATCATAGAGTTGGTTTCCAATGTACCAGAAAGTTCATATTCGCAGGATATGATGCCAATAATAGACTAGAAAGCCGAAATTCGGTATGTAAACAAAGTTCAGTATACAAAAAACATCCCCCATCCCCCCATCTCCTAAAATTGGGCGGGGGGGAGGGGTAGTAGTTATTTCCAATGAACTTCTACAATAAAATATGGGTATCAAATGAAAGGGCTTGTTGAGAGCAACTAGAAGAATAATGTGACGTCATTCTAAATCCAAGATGGCGGACCATCTAAGATTTCGGTATAGTTTATTTTTAATGCACTTCTACAATATGGGTATTAAATGAAAGGCCTCGTTGAGAGCAACTCGATGCATAATGTGACGTCATTCTAAATCCAAGATGGCGGAATAGTTATTTTTAATGCACTTTTACAATATGCCAAATGAAAGGGCTCGTTGAGAGCAACTCGAAGAATAACGTGACGTCATTATAAATCCAAGATGCTAGCAACCTACAAAAAGAACTGAAATCCCACCAAAAACATTTCATGTAAAATGTTGCCAATTCGAGCACATAAGGTTTGCCCTACCAAAAAGATATCAGATCTCATGTAGAACCAAGCTTCTGAATCTACGCGGCCTAACTCTACCGACCCTAACTTCACAAATTCTACACATCAGTTACTTACTTCAGAAACTAAATATTACCTCCATGACGGTAGCGAAACGGTGAAGCCATACATTTTTACTGATGTGTAGAATTTGTGAAGTTAGGGTCGGTAGAGTTAGGCCGCGTAGATTCAGAAGCTTGGTTCTACATGAGATCTGATATCTTTTTGGTAGGGCAAACCTTATGTGCTCGAATTGGCAACATTTTACATGAAATGTTTTTGGTGGGATACATATTGCATGCACCCACACTAAAGTAAGATTGAAATAATAACTGCTTATAAAACGTAGTGGCCAGGCCTTCGGCTCTGGGGCCTCGCTGATTCGTCATCATAGTCGTTGGCAGCCATTTTTGTCACATTTCCCTGACTTACGCAAGTCTCAACCAAAATCTGGTTGAGTCTGACCAGTGATTTGCTGATTATTGTCCACACATCTGGGTGATGGCCTGCCAACACATCGGCAATCATTCTGTGGGAACTCTACTCTACCAGCCATCTTGCCAATTGCTTACGTCGACTTACTGACTCCGGGAAATAAAAATATCTTCATCATATTGATATGTTACAAACAGAAAATATCTAAAATTAAAATTTCACTCGTGAAATATGGAACCAATCGTTGAGCTATGTATCCAACTATTCATTTGGCAACAACATTCAGTTCGTTCGCCAAAACACTGCTCGTGTTATAACAATGTTTGTTTATTTACATTTTAGTCTATAGCCACTGATCTTTCATATCAGTAGGCACGGATCAACAATAATAAATAAAATAATTACTATGTTTTCTGATCCGTGTCTGATACAATGTAATATGAGTAATTTGTGTCAATGTTTTGTCTATCCGAGATATTATTGATTTAATTTGATATATTTCTTAACAAAATAAAAAAGAGAAAAAAGATATACCTACATATAAAAAAAATAACAGTATCGGGAACAGGGTCCAAGGTGCTGGTGTTAATGGCTTCAAAGAGAGGAGCTTCCTCACTATGCGGATAAATGGGACCCTAGAAACTATAGGCTACTCTTTAACATATAAACTTGAAGCGAAGGAATGCTAGCAATATAATAAATCAATTTTTTTATACGTTGTACTATGTTACAGAGTTAGAGGCAACCTCAGTAAATTATAAAATATACTTTTATTGGGGCTTCCTCGCTGCTAGCAATACCATAAAATAATATCAATGTTTTGTGATGCATATCTACGAAGTGAGTCATTTGTGTCAATGTTTGTTCTGTCGAGATTTGAGTTGATAAATAAATCATGATTACATTGAACGGACGGATGTCGGATATTATTTTTGGAAGTTCATTCTTCATAAATAACCGTGTACACACTCAGAAATCTACGGTTTAGGCACTTCAGAATATTGCAATATTACCATGTGTTGTATAATTGTGACTGTTGATGATTAAAAGTTTCTGGAACAAAAATGAACGCACAAATTGAGAAACAAACAATAGTCAACATAAAAATTAAACTGACTGAATTTTTCAACAGCCAAATGGATCATTTGACATTTGTAAGACTTTACAGAACTGAGGTTTTAGAGAAAACCCAATTACAATAATATCACCATCTGCCTAACCGCCTGCAAACGAATATCAAATTTTACAAAGAGCGACTGTCTATCATAAGCCTATTAAAAAGAGCTTTGCTCGGAGTAACTGCTGGGTAGTAGTTGAATAAGTGGGTCTTGAATAAGGTGTTCCGTCAGAAAACCAAAGTTATTGACACAGCGACTTAGTAAGTTGAAGTGGCTATGATCAGGCCACATCATTTGTAGGACAGAAAACTGTTGAGATAGACGTATCCTTGAGCGGAAACTGCAACTAGACAAACGTAGTGTGGGCCACCTGCCGGCTAGGTGGAGCGACGGTCAGCCGGGAGAGATTTCCTCAGACCGGGCTCAATAGTGTACATTGGGAGAGGCTTATGTCCAGCAGTGGACGAAAACACAGGCTGATTATTATGATGAACTCAATTACCTTCCAGGAAATACGATACCCCTTGGTACGGTAAGCTTCAGAGAAAACTAACTCTTTTTGTAGTGTATGACACTGCCTGGGGGAATATTCTCTTAAGCTTACCCTACAAGGGGTGCTATGACAGGAAACCTCCACGTGCGCCCGTGGACTGGAGTTCCCTTTCGGATACGTCCGGGGGGAAGACCAGTTTTTCGGGCCGGTGCACCCTGGGATGCGGGCAAAAACTCTTCCTTAGGCACTGTGTGCCTAAGGGGTCTCTTTGCCCGTATGCGAATAGCCTGTCGTGTGGACGCTCCAACGCGTGTCCCTCTGATCAGCAGAGGGCACAGCGGCGGAGCGGGCTTGTGGACGGTGAGTAATGGGTAGCTCGCCGTCCGACCAAGGAACAAGCCCGGGTCGGTGGCGCGTCGTGTTTCGCGTCAAATGCCTGCTGGGGTCGCGGGTTTTTTCTTAACCCAGGATACCGTGGCCCCGGAACGTAAAGGGCATCCGAAGGAACACGGGTGGATTTTAGTCAGTAAGAGTCTGACAGTCCCTTCCGCCCCACCCAGGGCGGGAGGACTCATTTGATGATTTTACCACGTAAAAAAAAAAAAAAAGCTTACCCTACAACATGATTTTGCGTACTAATAATCCACAGTTTCTAACACTCTTTCCCTTTTTTCACAGCCATGCGTTACCCGCAACTGGGAGCTGCAAGTCCAGTTCAAAGTGCACGGGCGAGGCAAGGATCTCTTCGGCGATGGGTTCGCGATATGGTACGTGCGCGACCGCATGCACACTGGGCCCGTTTTCGGCAGCCAGGACTACTTCCACGGCCTCGGCATCATTGTTGACACCTATAGCAACCATAATGGGGCTCATAATGTGAGTATGTTATAATAAGTCTCTAATGAAGATAGATTTGCTCTTGTCTCTCATCTAGGTCAGGGGTAACTGAGACAAAGTCGACGATGAAGCGAGATTACCCAGAAGAAGCCTGTGTACTCCAACTTTGAAGAGATTAGGGTTGTATGCGTCCAGAAATGCAGACGCAGGCAGAGAGTTCCACTCCTTACCTAAAAAACCGTTTGGAAACGCTTAGTGCAAATTGGTGGACCAGCAACAACATAAGGATGATAAATTGCCGGGCGTCTAGATGTGCGATGTTAGAATGGAGCCGGTGAGATGAGGTCGTGGAGTTCTTGGGCTCAAAAAGTGGCATTTGTTGAAGACCGATAAGTAGGAAAACTTGCGGCGATGAGTCCAGCTATGAACCTTGGAATCCACCAATTTTACGTCGCCAATGAGCCCCTTAGCTCAACCTTACACCGAGTCAAGCACGGCGTGAATTTTAGCACTACTGAATGAAAAACTTAAAAAAAAAAATGTAACCGCCTTCATAAACAACCACAAAAAAGGGTAAAATAACCTGCAAAACTTTTCTTTCGAAAGTTGGTGGTTTTTTATTAATTTCATTGTTTTATTGCCACCGACTTCCGAAAGAAAAGTTTTGTAGGTTATTTTACTCTTTTTGTGGTTGTTTTTGAAGGCGGTTACATTTTTTTGAGAAAGTTTTTATTTTACTCTTTTAGTTTAAATATTCAACCAAAATTCTTGTCAAATACATCATTTTCTTACATGTGCACTAGAATTTTGCAATTCGTAGCACCGGTAATAACATCGTTAACATCTCTTTCATTCCTTCCCTATCTCAAAAACTACTGAACCGATTTTGATGAAACTCGCAGTATTCCTTAAGTTGAACGACACCTAGTACAGCATAAAAAGAATTACTTATATCGGACTTGTAGTTCCGGAGATATGCGAACACAAACATAATTTACTAAATCAGTCGATGCCGACTCCTTACTAGAGGAGTTGTACCTTCCATCATCAGCTCATCCACCTGAGATGATGATAATCAGATGCAAATACTTGAACAGCTTTAGAAAATATATGAAAATGGTACTATGTGCCTATAAAATTTGTAGGTTGCCCTCAATTTCCCTGGGATCCCATCATCAGAACCTGACCTGATGAGCATGGGACCACTTGGAAAGTATACCCTTTCAAACAAAAGAGACATTTTCCAAATCGGTCCAGGCGTCTTCGAGAAATCGGGGAAAATACATAAAAAAAAAAAGATTCCGACGAATTGAGAACCTCCTCTTTTTTTTTAAGTCGGTTATAAAGTAGTTCGATTTCTTCTAGAAAACAATGGCCTTATTTAGGTACTGAAACCATTTTTGTAAGTTTTAAGTCTCAAACTTTTATTTTTCAAACACGTTACCACACAACAACACGAAACAAGCCAACATAGTGGCGTGTCGATGGCAATCTAGATTGTTTTACGAGGCAAGTATTGTACACCCGCTTATAATTTTCTCCAGTTATTTTCTTAGTCCTATCCTATTTATACTTACTGGAATTACTATAACCTGCTATTATTCAAGACAGGTGTAGTAACCAGAGTAAAAAAAACACAGACCCGGCTCAAAGCAGGCCTTGGACTTAGGGCTGCAACTGCGGCACGCGTAGCATTAACAATTCTATTTCTATTTTACCAAAGATAAACAGGAAGGCCAAAGATAAAAATGACGCATTTTAAAGAAAGTGATTTCCATACAAATTGTTCTTTTTTTTGCTTAAGTGTGGCACTACCCTTCGGCGATTGAGAAATCGAATCAGTTTTCTTCTCTTCATTTTAAACATAGCCGCTTAGGATGATAAAAAAAAATTCCACATTCTGTCATTTTGTCAATGCTCCAGTCGATACTTCCTTCGTTAAAACCCCTTTTCTTCGATATGACGATGACGCCACGCTTACTGGGGAACTTACGTAGTTAAGAAAACTGCGCCATCAAAGTAGTACGTCTAATTCGTACCCCATTTGATTACAGCACCAGCACCCGTACATATCAGCGATGATAAACAACGGGTCGCTGCACTATGACCACGACCGCGACGGCACGCACACACAGCTCGCCGGCTGCGAGGCCAAGTTCCGCAACTACAACCACGACACGCACATATCCATCACTTATATGGACGACACTCTTACTGGTAAGAACTTCTTAATCACTTATATGGATGACACTCTTACTGGTAAGATATTGACGTGCAGCTCGCTGGCTGTGAGGCCAAGTTTCGCAACTACAACCACGGCACGCACATAATCCATCACTTATATGGACGACACTCTTACTGGTAAGATATTGACGTGCAGTCCGCCGGCTGCGAAGCCAAGTTCTGCAACTACAACCACGACAGGCACATATCCATAACTTATATGGACGACACTCTTACTGGTAAGATATTGACGTGCAGTCCGCCGGCTGCGAAGCCAAGTTCTGCAACTACAACCACGACACGCACATATCCATCACTTATATGGACGACACGCTTACTGGTAAGCTAAAGCTAGCTGGATATCAGTATTTACACCAATCGACTGCCTATCAGAGTTCCACAACCCAGTAACTGGGTAATACGACAACGATAACCCTTGGTAAGACTATTTGTCAGACTTTCGAGCTTCTGACGAACAGTAACAACTGTCAGAGATCCATAATTGACAGCTGGGTTCAATTTTCATGATTTACATTTATCTGTACTAAATAAACCAATCTTCCCTCCCCAGTCTCAACGGACCTGGAAGGCAAGAACGCGTGGAAGGAATGCTTGAAGGTGGAGAACGTGTTACTGCCGACTGGCTATTACTTCGGGGCGTCGGCAACCACGGGTGACTTGAGTGACAACCACGATATCATCGCTATTAAGATGTTCGAGCTGGATCTGTTGGAAGCTGTAAGTTATTTTCTCTTTAAAATCTTTTGTGTACTGCTGAGAATCAGGTCTCTTATGTCTACGGCAGGAATCCATACTTTTTAGTAGAAGTAGTAGCAAGTAGTGAACAACTAAAACTATTTAAACTATCGGTATTTCAAAAAATGAGCAGTAAAGCAAGTCAACATTGTACTAAGAAAGACTAGCGCAGGATAGAAATGAATAGAATGAAAAAGAGCCTATTTTATTCAATATTTTCTGAAAATCACTATCCAAAACAGTTTGGCAGTTCCTTCATCAATATGTATTTCTAACCACTACAAAGCATGAAATATTTCTTATCCGAAATTCTATATAAACTAATCATAGCCAAAATTATTCTTCCAAAGCCTGTTTTCATACAAATTGTTTGGAAACTATACCACGGAACCAGCCCATGACACAATTTCGCATGATATACAGAATATAAACTTACCTATACATTTCTCATATTTTTCCAGCAAAACAAAGACGAAGATCGTTCCCAAATAATTCCATCAGCGGCCTCCTTCGAGGCTCCTCGCGAGAGGATCGAAGACACAAAACCAGCCATGTCCGGAGTGAAAACCTTCCTCTACATGATGGCCATAGCCATCGTCATCATAGTGCTAGTAGTACTAGGCATCATGTACTACCAGAAACGTCAAGAACAATCTAGAAAAAGGCTCTATTGAGAAGATCTGATGTGAGTTTTCAGAATAATACAGTTGATTCAAAAGACATTCCTTTTTTGAAACGGTTCTCTTTTTAAATTAGTTGTTCTATTGTATTTTCTCTTTTTTTCTTAATTTCTGGTTTTAGGAATGTCTGTGGTTTCTATAAAGGTTGTGTTTATTTTTGCGGTGACACTATGCTATATGTGTCTTTCTTATAGCGGCTTCAGAATGGAAAGAAACCATTATTCTCTAAGAATAAAGTTGCATTTATATTTTGCCACTTGTCTATGGACGCAGTACCATGAATTAATTAGGGTCAAAAGATTGTCATCTCTTACATAATAAAATTATGAGTGTCATCGCTAAATAATCTTCCTGGACGGATTTATTCAAAATAAGCAATATGATTATAACAATAATTTATAGATTTTTGAATTATACAGAATATGCCAATATATGAGATGTAAAAGACTAATTTTTTAAAGATAGAAACTCCAAATAAATTGTCTATGATGTATTTATGTTGTTACCTATATTCTGTGTTAGATTGGTCTTTCCACAAAGATAATTAAGAAATTGTATTTATTAAACATTATTTTATTCTAGGTACTACATAAAAAATGAGGCAAAAAGCAACTCAATATCTTTCTTTCAAATTAAGCAAGCCATAGGTTTCTCTTTCGCGCCAAACTTCAGGTCAATTATTCTTTTATTGCTGTCTAGAATCTTCTTCACATTAGAAAGAGAAAGCACTACAAAACCTATGTGCAAGAAAGAGAAAATTCCACAATCCCGCCTCCTTACATCACCTATTTGAAGCATTACCAAAATGATTTTAAGCAAAATCAACCTAAAGACGCTATTGGACATTAGCAATAATCAACCTTGTGGATATGAGGTTAAAAATCATTTTTGTACAATTAATTCGCATAAATAAAGACGAAATCTCATGACAAGTCTCTTTTCTCTTTGGTTGTTATTGGTCACTTGGTTTAGGTATAAAGGGTAAATAGTCATTAACGCCCCGTATAATAACCATATTGTAATTAACTGTTTGACTGCATTTTTGTATGTATTTATGTTTTTTCTATAGCTTAGGAATTTAAACTTTAGGCAATGAATTATAGAGACGAAATTTTATATTTTTCAATTCAGAAAAATATTTTTGGCATAATTATTATACATTTCATTTTTAATATTGAAAACTTAGCTGATAAAATACTTATATTTGTAAATGCAGTCCAACATATAGAAGTAATAAAGTTTAAGTAAGTACATAACATTATACATAATATGTATAGTCACTATTTTATTAATAATATTGTAGAACATACATTTATTTTGTGCTCATTACTTAGAGAACTGGTTATCCGCATTATTATTTACGATTTATACTTATAGTATTTCATAAGATAAAGCTATGATTTATATTAATTTTATGTTGTTAACGATTGAATGGCAGGAAACAAAAGTCCCATAAAAATATTTTATTCTAGCAGAGGCAACTCAAATCAGCTTTCCACTTTTCCGTTGGAACAAAGGCCCAGAAACCATGCCAACAATATTAAAAAAAATATAAGATGATTGTATTTTTCACATTTTTCTGTAACCTGTATTATGTTCAACCAAAAATATATTTAAAAAAAAAAATGACAGATTTTCCAATGTTAGCTACGTAATATCGACCTTATTACAAGGAAATTGTTAAATCTCAGTCCATGCTATACATTGACTGAGCATTATCTTATTAAAATTGCCATGTCCATGCTGTACGTCTATGATAGAAAGTAGTGTTGGGACATGTTCTTTTTATTTATCGATGTTTTCCCCTACTTTTCATAAAATGTCGTAGGTATTATACTATGGATACTTTTGTTTTCATATCCCTATTCATGTTAGCTTTATTTAAATGATGGCATTGATAGAATATACGTTGACGATTGCTTCCATCACAAATGAAAGTGCCAGAGTTTCAGAGTTTAATGGTCGATTTTGAACATAAGTGCAAAAGGAAGAAGTTTACTGTGCTAATTACAGTCTTATCGTGTTCAAAATTGACCATTTTATCATTATGTATAATTAGCTGAACCCTTTTGAAACATTTTCTCATTCATGATTGTAAAACTATGCATAATTGAAGTTTGTTATTATTAATTATTTAATTGTTAAGTCTTACACTTGAACTATTTTACACACGAATTCATAAAATTATGAAATTAAAGTATTTATTTTATTACAATTTAGTTCCTTTTGCAACGTTAGATAATGTTAAAATAGTTCAAATGTAACATAATCATTATGTGAACGAGTAATGTATGTGTGTTTAATAAAAAAAGATTTATAAACTTTTCATCATGTTCTTTGATTTTCAACCAGGCCTGGCGCACTCCGCGGTGTAGCACCGTCCACGGTGCGCCCGGGTGTGCTAGTAGCATGAAACTGCAAGCATACGCGGGTTCACCGTGGGCGGGTTTCACAGTCAGCTGCGGCCCGCCGCCCTTTTCGCACGCGCAACATATTTTTACTTTATTATCTCAAGCAAAAATTTTACACTTGTTTGTTTTTGGGAAGTGACACTTCTGTACGTAGTACTATTAAGTATACTGTGTTTCAACAAACCTTGCTTCTCATATGAGGAGTCCGCACGCAAAATACGCGCATAAGACGTGGAGTTGGGAATACCAGCCCGTTATTAAATACAATACAACAAGGAGTTCCAGATTATATGTCTCAGGGGCACCATAAACCAGCCATAATAGTTTTAAACAAACCTCCCGAAATCTTAGACAGCAATGAAGAAACCAAACCTATCCGGCAGAGGGTTTAATTTTTCTATCTCGCTGCGCCTCGCTATTGCATCACAGGCGTAATTTTCTTAATTCTAAAAAGGTTCAAAAAATTCAAGCTCGCTACGCTCTCTTGCATGTTGTTGAGATCATCATCCAAATGAAATCTTGTATCTTCTAAATGAAATATTGTACCTACTTCAACAATTAATTGTTGAAGAAGACTTTTGGAAATTCGCAAAGAAAAAAAATTGGTTTTTCATACAAAATGAGAAATTGATCGGGCCCATCAGTATGAATAATCATTTTTTTTTTGTGAATTTCCAAAAGTCTTAGAACAAACATTGTTCAGTAACATGGACTGAGTTAGCCCACGAGAGGTTTTGCGCATTTAACGTTACAGCTCGACATAAAAATGTAGAAAACCGGAAGTCGCCACTGTCTTCGCGCTACCAGCACTTTGAATGATTTTATTTCATTAATTTTTCACTTATTACGTTTGTTTTATGGCACAATAATAAATCTAACAAACCTGCGGTCTTTGTTTACATCAAATATCAAAGATTTTAAAACGCTGTCAGAAATAAAAATTTTAGTTCCGTTTCAATCCGTTCTGGCCAAGCTGTAGTAGCCGATTCTCACACCTACTGAATACGCATATAAAATTTGGTAAAAATCGGTAGAGCCGTTTCGGAGGAGTACGGTAACTAACATTGTGACACGGAAATTTTTTATATAAGAGATAAAGACGTGGCTTTGGTTGGGCTTTGGCTTAGAACATATTTAAGGTAAACGCAGACTTAGCCGCACCGCAGTCTCTGCAGTCCCCGTAGAAGTTCTATGAAACCTCGCACACTCACCCGCTTCGCAGTAGCCGCAGAATCGGTAAGAAAACGATGACTGCGGGGACTGCAGAGACTGCGGTGCGGCTAGGTCTGCGTTCACCTTTATAAAACAATTAATGAAGACGAGGCTTCAGCCTTACTTATTTGTGAAATAAGAAGAGAATACTGAAGACGAGGCTTCGGCCTTACTTATTTGAGAAATAAGGAGAGAATTCTGAAGACGAGGCTTTGGCCTTATTTATTTGTAAAATAAGAAGAAAATACCCACTAAAGACGAGGCGGTATGGTCCAAAGACCCAAAAGGCGAAGGAAAAAAAATATCTATGGATAATGTCATGAACTGTCAAACTTAATGACTTTTCCATCCAAAACGTCAAAAAAGCCAAGCGGAGTCGGCGTTTGTGGTTTGCGTTTGGCTTTGCTGTGATTATTGAACAACCAAAGTTGGAATCTCTTGAGGTTTTTCAATAAGTTATTTATTATAGAAGTGCAACTAGGCTGATCCAGGATGGATGGGAAATCTTTCCTATATTCTTGGTGCGCCAAGAAGGGACTTACGCCGGTTTTCGATATTCGGGCGACAGGTATGGAAAATTACTGGGCAATAAAAAATATTGAATTAAAAACAATATACTTACGGTGGCTTAGGTTTTCTACTCCTTACTGAGCTAGTATTGAATGAATACAAACTGATTGATATGTTCTTTTCAAATGAATTTTTAGTTACAAATACGTTATTGATTTGACCCATGTAGTGTCCCTAAGAACCCAAAATATTATAAAACATATTCATTAAACCCAAAATATTAAAAAACATGTTCATTAACGTCTGCAAATTCTCAATAAAATCAAACACAACCAAAAATAAAGCATTTTATATGCATATTCCTCCATAGTAAAATCTAACCTATACCGTTCAGGGCCGCGTCATCGGCAGCGTTTCCTATGCGAAGTCCGCGTCGACACCATCACCTATGTCGGCGCGGGGAACTCCACCACGAAGAAGGAGGCCCAAATGAATGCCTCCAAGGACTTCGTCAACTATCTAGTGAGGTCTGGACAGGTTCAAGCCTCTGAGGTCCCGGAGGATACAAGAATGGCTGTGAAAGCTGAGGAAGATGATATGGGAGGTAATGGAGATACGCAGCAGCAGGAATCTGTGCCGCAGCATCAGAGATCTGTGTTTCAGGTTGGTGTCTTGTTGATGTGACTAATGTTAAACCAATTTAGGATCATTATCGTTGGTACGCTTGCCAAACCTGATATGTGCATTTTATGATTTTTAATTTCAGTAGATTACTTTAGACATAAAAGATATTGCAATTCAGACTAGCAAAGACAAGTAAGTCGTTCGTTATAAACAGCATACGTTTTTATAATAAATTGCCCAAGTCAGTCATAGAACTAACTGACGGCAAGTTTAAAAGCCACATTAAACATGTCCTTATTAAAAAAGCATATTACAAAATTAAGGACTATGTTGAAGACAAAGATATTTGGCAATAGTTCCTTCTGCTCATGCGGCTTCCCTGGTTCATCAACAGTTTTATTAAAAATTTGGTATATAGTCTATTAACTGCTCTGAATCATGGTACTACCTTTTATTTTTTACTTTTATACTTTTTTTTTATTTTGTGTTTGTTTTGTCTCTTTTTACCTTTTTTTATTTTATCTTGCAATGTTTTGATTTTACAGTTATTACCTTTGGCTGATACAGCTTTTTTTTTTTATATAGCTTCCTTTTACTCCAGAATTGTGAATGCGAGAACATCGTTGGTTGTGGAAATTCTCTTATGCCCATTTTATTCTTATCGTCTACTTTTTTACGTAATTATATTATTATATACTTTCTTATTTTTTATTTTTTTTGTTTTTGTTTAGCTTTGGTAAGAAGTTCCCTCTTCTTATCGTGCCTGCGATGTTCTCTCGTATCCTTGTATACCAAACTGTAACAACAACATTGTAAAAGCAAATATTTTAAAAGAGTAACCATGGAGTTTCTTGCCGGTTCTTCTCCATGGAAACGACCAACCCGAACCGTGCCAAAAAAATTTTTTTTCTCTTCTCGACGTTTTATAAGTGCCCACTGAGGCCCATGTAAAATAAAAATATTTTGATTTATTGATTGAATTAATGTTTCAGGTATTATTAGTGTCTATGTAGCCTATTATTTTTAAAATTACTGTTTTGGCCACCAAAGTTTCAACAAAAATTAATGCAATCTATTGAAATAAAAAATTAAAAATGCACATATCAGCTTTGGCAAGCGCACCGATGTTATGTTGCAGTCAACTAGCATAATCAGCCTTTTGATATCCCTCAAACGTCCTTATGTTATGATCCGCTGGTGGATCATAAGGACATTAACACCATTCAATCTTTAGTAAAATGCAATGCTGTTAATTTAAAGACTGGTTGTGGAACTACGGTTGACATTGGTGGAAGATCACAAAATGAATCATTAGGAATATTGCCTATAATGTGTGTTGTAGTTTAGTAAGAACAAAATGAATACCAATAATTCTGCCGCGCTATCGATAAGAGCAGTCAGTATGATTTGCGCAGTATTGAGTAATTGGCCCGCAAAGTTTTTGTTACAATTTTTGTTTTCCCAGACTTCTCTTTTTAAGTTATCTTTATTGTGATGGTTGAAACGTGTAGCTCAAATAAAGCGCTTTTATATTATTCACTCAATAAAATTGTATATATATTAGAATAGTTTTAAATGACGAAAATCCTTTTATATCTAGTGTTAGTTGAAGCAATTGAAATATCAATTGCATAGAATAACAACGGTAAGTACTAAGTTACTGCTGTTATTATAAGCAACTCATACTAAGTTTAGGTTATTGCTTAGTAATAAAAACGAAGTGTTAGATAAAAACGTTCATGTTTATTAATATTTCTTTACTTACGTATTATTATTATACTAGCTGTGCCCGCGACTTCGTTCGCGTGGATGTCGGAACTTAACAATGTATTTTTTAGTGCGAAGCGCTGTGGGAGGATACCGATACAAATCATTTTCTTTATGCTTTTTTTTAGCGTCATAAAATCGTCAAATTAGTCTTCTCACCCAGGGCAGGGCAAGAGGGACTGTCAGACTTGTGTTGACTAAAATCCTCGGCGTCCTACAATAGCCCTTTACGTTCCAGGGTCACGGTAGCTCGTAAGTCCTGCGACCCCGGTTGGCTTTGGCCCTCTAAGGGGTTTGGCCCCCGTCATTGTGCTGACGCTCTTTGAGGCACGCGTGGAACACAACGTTGACGTCGACCCGGGCATGGTCCATGATCGGACAGCGAGTCGCCCATGACTCGTCGTCCGAATGCCCACGCCTGTTGGCCAGAGATCGTCCTGCGACGACCGTCACCGTGGGCGTCTACCACGGCGGCTGGGCGTGGGTCGTGAGGTGGACGCTGTCCTCTTCCTTACGCGTCCCGCCTACTCCTTCGCTGGCATGACTGTTTCGCAGAAGGAGGCGACCGGTTTCCACTCTATTTCACGTCAACCTATGCCGAGCGCGAGAGGTCGCCGCCTATCACCGTTGTGCGGACATGTGCGATGCTCTGCCCAAGCGGGGCAATTTTGCACCGTATGCTCTACCGTGTCCTCTGGACGATCCTTGTAGTGGTGATACCCACGCGTTTCGCGCGCGTTTGTTTCGGATGGGGAAGGAATTCCCCATCCGACACAGGTATCTCCCAAAACTTCCGTGTCCAGTGAGGATCTGCGTCAGGTGGTTGGTCAGGACGCCGTGAAACCTTCCAGCCATTCCTCAAAGAGAGGTACGTCTTACCGCCGCGATTGAGGCGTGCCCGAACCTCGGTTTCGATAGTCGCTCCCTCCATACCGCCCCCCCTTTTTTTATCGTGCCAAAATCATAAACTGAGTCCTCCCGCCCAGGGCGGGACAGGAGGGACTGTAAGACTTGTACTGACTAAAATCCACGGTATTCCTTCAATAGCCCTTTATGTACCAGGGTCACGGTTATCTAGTGAGACAGTCCCGCGACCCTGGCAGACTCTGGCCCTCTTAGGGGGGCCCCGTCAGATTGCTGACAGCTCTTTGAGGCGCGCGTGGAACACAACGCGCCGTCGACCCGGGCATGGCCCATGATCGGACGGCGAGTCACCCATTACTCGCCGCCCGCATGCCACCGTGGAGATCGTCTTGCGACGTCCGTTGCCGTGGGCGTCTCCCGCGGCGGCTGTGTTGTGAGGTGGACGCTGTCCTCTCCCTCACGCGTTCCTCCTCCTCATTTGCTAGCATTACTGCTTCGCAGAAGGAAGCGACCGCTTCCCATTCCGTCTCGCCCCGCAGCATGGCCTCGGCCAGTGCCTATCGCCGCTGTGAGGACACGCCAAGCGGGGCAGTCCTGCACCGTATGTTCTACCGTGTCCTCCGGGCGATCCTCGCAGTGGTGACACCCAGGCGTTTCTTCCTTTCCCATTCGGTACAGGATCCATACCGCCCCCTGAGATGGCGCCGGAGCTCTTCCCGCCGCGCCTCGACTTGTCTATGCAGCGGGGATTGGCCAGTGCTTCTTTATAAATACATGCCGTCGGACGGCAAGCTTCCCATTACTCCCCGTCCGTAAGCGGCTGGAATATGACCCACTATTTCCGACGCCCTGGGCGTCTTCAGCGGTGGCTCGGGTGAGAGGTAGAGGGTGCACTTTCCCTCACGCGCAATTATGATATGCTCAGTATTGCCCAGGCAGTAATAATTTTGTTGTGACATTATTTTGAAACTATGATATCTCCTAAGATATTCATTGAAATCAAACGATGTCAAGGGCAATTTTGTTCAAAATTAAATGCTTGTGATGATTAACGTATTTATTTTGATAAGGATTAATATCATATTAATGAAAATACCTTCGCAAATAATGCACTACTTTAAAACAAATTTGATTTCCATAAAAAAGGTTATAGTGACTTAATCTTAAAAGATAGATATATGCTCTCGCGGACTTTATTTTAGAACTTTTTATGAGGAATAATTCCGTACTACATAATTTTTGCGTATCTTTAACCGTTTACGCAGCGCACGCAACGAAAGCTCTCGAAAAGGAATACATTTACCTGATTTTGAAACATTTTTCATTGCTGCTCCGCTCCTTTTAGTGATAGCGTGATGTTGTATAGCCTATAGCCTTCCTCGATAAATGGACTATCCAACACAAAAAGAATTTTTCAATTCCAACCAGTCGTTCCTGAGATTAGCGCGTTCAAACAAACAAACAAACAAACAAACAAACTCTTCAGCTTTATAATATTAGTATAGATTTAATAACGAGGTTCACTAGTTTCGTTATTAGAGAACAATAAAATTTTAAGAAAATAGAACTGTTTTGCATAAAAACAAAACAGTTATTATGTGTGTGGAGACAAGACACCACTTATATTTGAAGAAGCGATCTAAACTTTAGCCTTAGACGCTAGATAAATTAACTTCTTACCTTCATAAATCCAGTACAAACCCATGAGTCCATCTTTCACCTCTAGGCAGAATGCGCTTAATGCGCCTGTAAGTGTCTCTTTGACAGGTCACGTCATAGTCTTCTTCAAACACCAGCAAGCACCTTGCATAAGTGGTGTCTTGTCTCCACACACATAATAACTGTTTTGTTTTTATGCAAAACAGTTCTATTATATGTGTTCCGACAAGACACCACTTATATTTGAAGACCTGTTTGTTATCTGCTGGTGAAAGATTTAGATGCTATGTGAATTAACTTAGAATAAACGAATCCTCTTATCCTAAATTCGTTTTTTTTTTTTTTTTTTTTTTTTTTTTTCATCAAGCAAAACATACTTAAAATTAACATTTATCTTCTGCCAAACTGCTGTACAGTTTATCGGCAGTTATACAATAGAACATTAGGTGATCTGGAACCAGTTCTCTAACACATTGCCCATTTGAAGTTATAACTTATAGCAAATGCTTCATTTATCAGATTATTTATCAAATCTAAAAACTACTAAAACGGTCATTACTTTAAATTTAAAAACGATGATGACCTTACCATAAATGTAAGGAATCGCTTAGATCTCAGAGAGCAACACTATGGTGCCAGAATCACTGGGTCATTCATTTTACTTTATTACTGACTACCAGTCAGTTTAGATAAATGTGTCTCTTACATTACTATCAAGATGTGAGAATAATCAATAAATATTATCTGAGAACTTAACTATTATTCGACCTATTACAACGTTTAGTTAATTTAAAACCTAGCCATAGAAAACATAGTAGGTGATGCGAGTAGCACCTACACAATTTAAATTATTCAAGTTTTCAAATTCGTTGTACACTGTACATTGTAAACTTCTACTACATATACATTTGTATTTTAATATGTAGTAGAAAAATTAGAAAAGAAATCCTTCTGCTCATTAAATGAGCTCCCCTCTGTGTAAGATTCTTCTCCCACCTGTTTCATTGGACATATTACAGGATGATTATCCTGACGAAGCTCTCTCTTTGATGACTGCGTATCAGTACAAAGTGTTTATCTTGGTACAATAACTGATCTTCCAGTTTCAGTGTTTTTATCATCTAGCATTCTATTCTCCAGATAACCTCCTGATGGCTAGAAGGGAATTAAGCTTCTTAATCTGTTAAAAGATGGATTTTCCAATCATCCACGACAACAGGAACAACCTTTCCAGGTCAGTCTGGCCTTGATCTTATTAATAAAATTATCAAGGAACAGGGAAGATTTTTTTTAAAAAAGGCAACCCAATTCACTGACGAGGTCTATGTCATCCTTTATAGCAATGTAAGTTGTTCATAGTCTAAGAACATTAGACTATTGTACGTCTCTACCAATCAACGGGTAGGTTAAGCCAAGTCAAAATAATTAATGGTAAATTAAATTATCATCAACAAGGAGTCCCACTGGGATGCTCAAAAAATCATTTTGAAAACATTGGCTCCGAGCCCCGTAATTTGAGGTAACAGGTACCAGTTATCAGGTATCTGGATAGTCCGTGCCTATCCATGCATAGACAAAAAGGTAAAAATTGTACATGTTTTTCAACAGATGGACACAAGAAATACACTTATTTCACATTATTTGAGGATGAACGTCATGTAATCTATATGCCATGACAAGCCTCAGAATTTTTCTTGTAACAAACCTTGTAACCTCTTTGTTCTACTGATTCCCCTGTCCTGAACTGCCCCCCCCCCCCACTTTTTAGCCTAAGGGTAGCAGTTTGTTAGGTTTATGGTACAGGTTCTGGCTGTCACTCTCCGAGAGCTCTCGACTCGAGGGCCAGCATTGTTTACAGTAGATAGGTCAAGTATAGCGGTTCAGAATGGAACAATTAATACATAATTTTCCCACAAGTTGAGATGACTGATCATTAGCCACTATTCAATAGGTAAAGCTCGAAAATCCATGAGTTCAGTCCCTTGGTACGTGCAGTCGCTCACAGGCCAACTTGACTAGCACGAACATGGTCACTTTGGGACACCCCATTTAAAAACATAGCCTCCGAGGCCTGGGGCATGAGGCAACAGGAGCCAATCTGGCTATCTGTTCCTAGTAGGTAGGCGGTAAGAGATTTCAGTTTACTTTTTAACCCTCCCCGGGAGGGTAACCGCTGTCAGAGTAATATTCAGCAATGTGCTAGCCTCAACAATTTGCAACTCACATTCAAGAGTACTAGATATCAAGTTTCATAAGCTGAATTGTGCGTTTGGAAAGCCCATGTCAATTAGTTAACTAGTAACAGGCAGAAGAGTGTCCGTCACATTTTCCTTTAAATCTCCAACATGCACATATTCTCTGACACCTGGATTTTGAGCTGAATTACTGTAGACACAGGTCTACGATATCGTTATGTTTCTGAAGAGAAATGGTGTTATGGGTTCACCTTTTCTTCAAACAATGTGCGGACAAAAAGTAGGTTACTCTACCCATATCTCAAGAAATTGAGTAGTCCATTGATAACCTCATGGTATCACAAGCACACCACTTGGCAAACTAGTAGCGCCACCTAGGCAATACAGAAGAGAGCCACATGGTTTAGTTTTTACTTAATAATTGATTCAGATCTATTTGTTTAATGCCACCATATTACTGATAATAAGTTTATAGGGGGACCAATACAAGTAATCCTTGAAATAGATCTTAAAACTTTGCAACATATCTGCTGTCACAGATTGGGTTCCTTAGAATTTTCACTGTCTTAGGATTTTAATAAAGGTAAAACTTTCCACGTAAGACAGTAAGGTACAATCCAAAATAATAAACTGGAATCCAGATACCTCAAGCAAACGGATTCTTTGTCAGTAGTTAACCGGTGTAAATATTTAACAAGCTGACAATTTTTATACTTTTAATCCTAAAGGTATCTCAAGAGTTGATTGGCATGACCTATTTCCCAAATAGGTAAGTAATACATACATCACAAAAGCTCTAAACACAGGTATTTTACTGAACTCTCTTATAAAAAAGATTTGACCTTCTGTCATAATTTTCATTATAAACAAAACTGGTTTGTTAAAAAAAATTATAATAATGAAATATTCATTCTACTGAATATAAATAAACAACAACATTCGAAATAGATCAATTTCACTAAAGTTCATGCACTCTATGATAATTGTTTTATACTTACATCACTGCCTATCCCTTCAGGAATTAGAAGTGTGCTATATTTTAATAAGACATTTTTATAATCCAATTTATAACCAATGCACCATTGTAATCGGTGATTGTGAACGGTAAGCCTTGTAAAACTGAACAAAAATGAAGTCTGTTACACATACAACACTGTGTCAACACACTTTATAGTCACATAGAGTCATATTAGTGAATTAGGCTTTTATTAGTATTTTAGTATATTGGTAATTAATATTTTGGTAAACTGCAAAGATACCCTGAATTATTTAGGTACCTTTTGTTTTATATTTATGCCAGCAATTAATTTGTTATTATTTGTTCACTTATTTGGAACTGTTACACCGATGGCCTAGTTATGATATAGATAAATAGTACAAAAAACATTAGTTAATTCTATATTTCAATGAATGTGTCATATTTTTATAAGCTTGTAAAGTAAATAAAAATGTTATAATTGTCACTTTATCAGACAATGGATTCAAGAAAGATTAACATCATGTGGATTCTTTGATCCATAGATAGATAGAACTCTCACCGGGATGTCCAAATTGTACATTCAGACATCCTTTATATATAAGTAGGGAGCTTTTTAGCACAGTTGGCAATACAGATGTTTTAGCAACTGGCTTCCTCACAGGCATAGGCTTAGTCTCAGCTATTTAAGTTTCTGGATAAAAACATCCCTCCGCAGAGGTATAATTGCACATACATACTTGTTTAGTGTTACTACTTATACACTTTTGATTGTGCTATAGCTATGTGACTGAGAATGCAAGGTTTCCTTATTGATAAGCCAAAAATTAGTTTTCATGTTGGAGTACGTCAAGCAGTTTTAGTTCCTCCAGACATTCAGAAATCACTTGAGGAATAATTCCCACTAGCACCATGTTTTACACTGAAAACTCCTGTGGTGCTTAGGCACAAAAGCAATATGCTTTGTTCACCATTTTGCGACCCAAACGTCATTAACATTCTGCTAGAATCACAAGCCAGAAATCGCTACTTTGAACTTCGTTTGAAAGTGATTCAGAGTTGGGTCAGTCGTGTTATGGGATTATTGAAAATTTCAACAAAATTTTTTGTTGTTCTCGCGCCATTGCTACTATATACACTCCAACCCCGAGTTGAGAGACGTAAAACATCAAATAGGTAGGTATACCACTCACCTCGTTCCAACTCAACAATGTGAGGAGCGCTAGATCGTTGTTATCACAAACCTTATGTTCGGTAAATAAGCGGAGAAACATCCATGCCGTGCCATCTAAACACTTATCCTTCGAAGATAAAGAGTCACTTGAAAGGAATCTTGCTTGCTATCAGAATCGACAAGACATGTCTGAGAACTTTAGATCTTCGTTTCGATCTAGCACTGAATCACAATCGGAGTGAACACAATATAACCCTTTTTCCGAGCACTTTTAAATACTTTCTGTAAAGTTTAACTGATATTTTACTAATTTTCCATTAAAAGTAATGGGAAGGAAAAAACTTTGCGTCCGTTTCGCGGCAAAATTTAGATGCTATGACGTGACCTGTCAAAGAGACACTTACAGGCGCATTAAGCGCATTCTGCCTAGAGGTGAAAGATGGACTCATGGGTTTGTACTGGATTTATGAAGGTAAGAAGTTAATTTATCTAGCGTCTAAGGCTAAAGTTTAGATCGCTTCTTCAAATATAAGTGGTGTCTTGTCGGAACACATATAATAAGCTATTATACAAAGGGGATAGCAGATTTTAGCATGGAGGGTGACCCTATCGGTCACTCGCCATTTTTTTTTCAGAATCGCGGTGTACAACCAAAGATATATTTAGATAGAGGTCACTTAGAGAAACTATAAATATAACGGACATAATATCCTAAAGCGTCAGGTTACGATTTAGGATCAGTTGTCGACTTATATCAGTGAACAACTTTAAAACCTGACACTAGGATATTATGTACAAAGTAAAAGTACTAAGTGTCCTCTATCTAAATATATAATTTTCGTCGTGCACCGCAACAACAGTTACACATCGACAGTTTACACAGTTACTGCACATAAGTTAAGTAAGAGTAAAACCTAGATATATATATTCTTTATTGTGCACAATATTTACAATAAAAACAAAACTTAAAATTACGTTCACAAAGGCGAGCTTATCTCTATAAAGAGATCTCTTCCAGCCAACCTGTAAAACTGCTTTGAGATGATGATACACGGGGACAAGATAGTACACAGAATTATTAACAATTGGTAATACATATTTATACATATTATTATATATTTCATAAAATACCTATATACATACTAATATTCTTTATCATAAATATACATATATATATACATAGATATACATACATATATTATATATCATAAAATATATACACACATAAATATCAAGACATTTGCGATAGGAGGTGCTCTTTCAATCTATGTTTAAATGATGTTATCGAAGGAGAGTCTTGGATTGTCTTAGGTAGCCTGTTCCAAAGTTGTGTAGCTCGAAAAGTAAAGGAGTTATAAAAGAATTTGGTATTTGCTCTAGGACACTCAAGTACTTTGGTGTTACATGCGCGCCTTGGCCGAGGATTAGGAGGTAGTAAGCGGAAGCGGGAGCGGAGATAGTCAGGAGTGGACGGGTCTTTGAGGATTTTGTAGAGAACAGATAGGATGTGCACATCACGACGAAGTCGGATTGGGAGCCATTTTAACTGAGCACGAAATTCAGAGATGTGGTCATATTTGCGAAGTCCGAAAATAAACCGAATAGCAAGATTTTGTAAACGCTCAAGTTTATTCAGTAACTCCTCTGTCACATCCAAGTAACACACATCAGCATAATCAAGAATAGGAAGGAGAAGTGCTTGAGCAAGCATGATTTTAGTTTGCAAAGGCAGGAAGGTCTGGAGTCGTTTGAGAGAATGGTATGAATAATGCATGCGCCTGCTCACCTCGCTAACCTGCGCTGACCAGGATAAGTGACAGTCAAATATCACTCCCAAATTTTTTGCCTTATCCGTGTATGGGATACAGATACCATTGTAATTAACTTTGTGGTTGTCAGTTATTACAAGTCTACTTCTAAGTCTACTGCTTCCTATGATCATAGCTTGTGACTTAGTGGGATTAACCAACAACCCAAAGTTATGTGCCCATGTCTTTATTGCTGAAAGGTCGGAATTTATAACTTCAATCGACTCTGAGAATTCAGACAAAGAAAAGTGTCTGTATATCTGTAAATCATCTGCATACAAATGGTAGGGAGAAGAAATTACTCGAGAAATATTATTTATGAAAATAGAAAAAAGCAATGGAGAAAGAACGCCGCCTTGCGGAACACCAGCAGTGAGATTCACCCAGTCCGATGTTAAGTCGTCGATTTTCACACACTGCTGGCGACCATGAAGATAAGATCGAAACCAACTGATCACAGAAGGAGCAATGTTAAGAGAGCTTAGGGTACCAAGGAGCATATCATAGTCAACTGAGCTAAATGCATTACTGAAGTCAAGCAGAGTCATAACAGTCAGCTTAGTGTTATCCATCGCATGGCGAATATCCTCTGTGACATTCAGTAACGCACTAACCGTGCTATGAGAAGGACGGAAACCGGACTGGAAAGGACAGAGTAGGTTATTGGAAGTAAGATAGGAGTAGAGCTGTTTGTGGACAACACTTTCAAGTACTTTCGAAAGTACAGGAAGGATTGAGATTGGACGGTATTCAGACAGGGAAGTTGGATTGGAGGTTTTGGGTAGAGGAATAACAAAGGCCTTCTTCCAGGAAGAAGGAAAGACATTAGCCCACAATGAAAAATTTATTATGTGAGTGATAGCAGGGATAATGCTTCCTAAAACCGGAAGGAGCATGTCAAGACTCAGATCGTCACTGCCCACTGCCTTCGTAGAGATGGAAAGGATACTCTTCTTAACATTGTCCTCCGTGACTGGATGGAATGCAAATTGAGTGCAGTCAGGTGGGTCAAGGTTAGAAAGGTAAGACAAAGATGATGTTTTTGTAATGGTATCTAATGAAACAGGAGAGGTAGAGAAGTGTTTATTCAGAGCATTTAGATCCATGTTACCATTAGAAGCATCCATGGCCTTGCCCACACCTAATGACTTTAAGAATCTCCAGGTCAGAGCCTGAGAAAGATTTTCCAAATTTGAGTGAATATAACGACGTTTTGCATCCCTACACAGTCTGTTGCAGATGTTACGCAGTTTTTTATAAACAGTTCTATTGTCGTCAGAAGGATCCTTCCTTAGTTTGCACTTAGCTTTATCCCTTTTTGCCATAGCCTTCTTAATATCAGGACTCAGCCAGGGAGCAGGAGCATGCCTCACACGAACAGGTCTAACTGGAGCATGAGCATCAAATAGATTGGTGATAATTAAATTAAAGGCAGCAACTTTGGCATCAACATCATCTGCTGTTAATACCGGCGACCAGTCGATGCTCTCTGCATCTTCTCCCAAACGGTCCAGGTCCATATTACGATAATTACGTTGGAAAATTACTTTATTCTTGATCTTAGGAGGTCGTACTTTATACGCAAGAAAAATTAAATCATGATAGGAGAAAGGGGCCATCATTTGTCCGTGCGTGATGACTGAGTCCGGTTTGGAGACGATCATAACATCGAGCAATGATGGCCTGCAATTTGGAAGATGATGTGTTGCTGAAAGTGGGAGAACGTGTAAATTAAGTGAAGAGGTTAAAGAAAGAAGCTTTTGAGACCTGGAATCATCCTTCAAAATACAAGTATTTAAGTCACCCATGATTATGACATGTTCATAAAGTGTACCAAACTGTTCCAGAATGGACTCTAACGTGGGGAAGTAAACTACCTTATCATTAGGGCTATATAGGACACCAAGTAAAACTTTTTTGTGGTTAAGGATGATTTCCAGAAAGAGATATTCAAGAGAACCGGAATATTGAGAGGGAGAATTACTAATTAGTGTGGCAGGGATATCGCCGCGAAGGTAAAAACCTACCCCACCACCACCCGCGCCGACACGGTCATTACGAAAGAGTCGAAAACCTGGCAGTCCGAAAGATGTGGACGGAAGAGAAGGCTTGAGCCAAGTTTCTGAAATTAAAATTGCATCAACTACCGTGTTACTAAAGGATGTGAGAAGATCATAGAGAGATGATAGATCTCTAGATAGATATCTAGATGATAGAGCTTTACTTAATAACCCGGAGTAACTATACTTACTGTTGTTATGATAAGGAAGATTTGTCATTTATTGGACTTACTGCCTATATCCTTAACGAAATTTACTGGTTTCCGATAAGCTATTAAAACAGGTGTCAGCACATCTGGTAGGGCTCATTGCGCTGATTCAGGATCAATATATAACTCATTTTGTAAAAAAAATCACTGCTAATATCGCTAGCGCGGCAGAATTCAATGAATGTATATGGCAATAATAATAAGCAGCATAATAATTAGCAAGCAAATTCTTGCTTTAACATTTACACTCGGCGTCACAAAAATCGCACCACTTTAAGAATTCCCTTCAAAGTCATTTTAAACCTATTAATCAATGGTAGACATATGACTATAAGATATCATTGGAAAGGCAATTTATTTAAATTTCAGTATAAATCAATGGATTTGGTTTTTTGTTTACCAGGGAATAAAAAAAAGCAAGCTAATGCAAATGATTAAAAAGTTAAATTTTATTTTATCAGCAAAAATTACAACAAAGTCCTTAAAAACAACTTAAAACCTAGTGTTACCCCCCCTAGCCCTGATGACTGCTTCCATGCGTTCTCTCATGGACCTAATTAATGTGACAACAGTCTCTTGAGGAATGTTGTCCCATTCTGCAACGACGGCATCTTGGAGGTCTTGGAGAGTGGTAGGGGCAGGATCACGTGCCCGTACTCGCCGTTTCAGTTCATCCCAAAGGTGCTCAATAGGGTTTAGGTCTGGACTTCGCGCCGGCCAGCGCATAACAGGGATTCCAACTTCTTGCAGGTAGTCTCTTACAATTAAAGCGGTGTGACAGCGGGCGTTATCGTGCATTAACGTGAACCCACTGCCAACAAAACCCGCATAAGGGACAACCTGCTCCTCTAAGATCTCTGTTATGTACCGAGCAGCAGTCAGCGACCCTTGCCCGCGAGCACTTCCAGTCCGAGAAACACACACAAGGTTCGTTTTACCGTCGATTGACATGCCGCCCCAGAACATGCACGAGCCACCCCCGTATTCCACTGTCTCTTGAATACAGGCTTGTGCGAATCGTTCACCTTGCCTCCTATACACTCTTCGACGCCTGTCGTTGCAGAAAAGACACACCCTCGTCTCATCCGAGAAGAGCACAGCCCTCCATTGGTCTATTGTCCAATCCACATGGTCACGGGCAAATTGCAACCGGTCTCTCCTATGCTGTGCAGTCAATTTTGGCCCTGTAGCAGCCCTATGAGCTGCAATTTTCTTCTCCCGCATTCTTCTTCTAATCGTGGAGACGCTTACAGAAGTTCTGCGAGCTGATAGCAGTTGTTGTTGCAGCTCAACAGCATTGGAGAACCGATTACGTAAAGACGTCGAAACAATGAAGCGATCGTCTCTTTCCGATGTGCACCGTTGTCTTCCAGATCCACGTCTTCGGATATAGCCACCAGTCTCTTGGAAGCGTTGGAACACTCGTCGAACGGCAAAACGACTCAAGTTCAGTTGCCGAGCAACATCACATTGCCGCATCCCTGATTGCAGTAGTGCAATGACTTGAGCGGCTTCATCTGCAGTGGTTTCCATCTTCTGGGGTATTTTTCTTGCTGTAGCTGTTCACGTGTGTTCACTTCAAAGGTTGAATAGCGAATGACCCACATTTAACCCGGGTCGCCCGTTTTATACCCTTGTAGGGAGGTGCAATTAGTGGCCCTTGCAATGCGTATTTTGACAACATTTTTTTTAACGTTACGTGCTAATGAAACCTGTTGTGTCTAGGGATTCTAACTGTTGTTAATTTAAAGGTCGTTAAGCATACTTTCAATTGATACCAATATTAATTGGGTTTAATGTATTCGTTACTGGCGGGACATGTTTTAAACTTATTTTCGAAGAGGTGCGATTTTTGTGACGCCGAGTGTAGTATGTTTCATCCTAACTCTTTCTGGACAATTTTCTAATGCAATTTATTAACCACTATATAGTACTTAATTAACAGTTTAATAGTCAATACTGTAAACAAAATTCCAATTCTAGGATGGCATGGGTCCCCAAATGATGGGTCAAGCATACCAAGCTTACGGCGGTCAAAACTATGGAGACGACAGGCCTTCAAACTTCACGTACATGGACCGCATGCAACAGCAAAAGAACGTAGAAGACGCTGAAGACTTGGATGTTAACGCCAGTCTGCATGGCAACTGGACGATGGAGAATGCCAAGTCGAAGCTTCATCAATTCTTACAGATAAACAAGATTAATACGGACTATGTGTATAAGGCGGTTGGTCCGGATCATACTCGGTTTGTATTCTTACATTTTTTCAGTTTTAAGTCCATGATAATCTTCTGCATTAAAAATTTATGAGCTATAGCTAAGTTAAGCTTAGCTTAAATAGCTAAGCTATTGAATGGATGAAAGGCAGTAACTGGTAGTTATACGTCTAGAGCTATCTTGAAAATACCAAATAATTTATGTGCTATAATATTATAATAAAGGCATGATTTTCATCTCAGCAGCATGCAGCAGTACTGCTTTGGTGCCTACACAGCTGTACTGCTTGCCGCACTGATTCTGGCAAGCCAACCCGTAGAGTAAGGGCATCCCCATGACAATTTCTACTAACTAGAAATGAAAATCGTCCTTGCTACTACAATATAATGATGAAATACGATTGACTTTACGTCTTTGTGGCTAGCGTGTTTTGTTATTCATCTACCCATAGACAACTGCATGTTTTATGTCATGTGTCATAGTGGTAAGCATGATTTTCACTTGTAGTTGAAATCAATCGAATTGCGTCGCATCGCGTCTTGGGGAAGCTCTCTAACACTGCCACACAGCAGTGTTCTTGCAAAATATAATTAGGCATCAGTAGTGCTTCAGCACTGTTGCATTCTGCCGAGTTCAGAATCATGACATTATTATTTACAAAGTGATTATCACTTTTCATTGCAATATTTGACATACAAAATTGTCTTGCGTTCAGTCAACCAGTTATGAAGTAATCTTTCATGGCATGCACTTCTAACTTAACTTCCATGTCAAGATTATTTCAAATATGAAATTATTGAGTTTACAATAATGAGGCATAAAATACTTTCCTTGTAAACTAATCAAGCACTAACAAACTTGTTTAAATTTAAAATCATGAACCAAAGCCTAGTTCGAGTCCATCCCAAAGAGAAAAGAGAAAAGACTCAAAAAGAGAATTGATCTCACAAACCATCTGCTCATAGTCTTAAGACTGATTGCATGACCAAAAAGAAGAAAAAAAAAAATCAAGATAAAGCTTTTTGCTTAATGCATCTTTTATGCCTCATATTATTTAAACCCTTTCTTTATGTGTATCCTGAGAATAATATGGCACATCAAGTTTTAAGAAAGGTGAATTAAAATCTAAAATAAATCTCAAAAATAAATAAAATAGGTCTCGAAAAATATAATAGATCTCAAAAAGAAAAGATGTAATGACCACTCTTTTTTTCGAGTTAGGGGATGGATATAATTTATTTATTTTGGTATAATAATATAATTATATACCAAAATAGTAAATGGTTTGTGCTGATTTTGGCAAAATTAGTATTCAAAGAATTTTTTTTTTAATTTCTTAAAAGAGACAACTTCTATTTTGTTTTTAATCTCTCTCTGGCTTCATGCTGATTTCACACTGGGAAGCGTGGTCATTCCCATTATTACAACTTTTCAAATAGCTTTAAACCAGTTTTGAATTCTTGAATTAGTTTTTATGTGCCATATTTTCAGCTAAAGTCCTTGTCGTAGAAACATAATTATATAATTTAATGCTTTATCAAGCCACTGATTATTCATATTGTACAAATGAAAAATCATTGGCTACAGATTAAGTTTAGACAACCTGGAAGTGTTGTCAAGTCTTTTTTACTGCTGGCAATACTCTTGATCTAGTTCTGGTTAGTCACTACTGCGACCACTATTCACCCTTATGGTGTGAATAATAAGGTTGAAAAGTGGTTGAAATTGTTAGTATGACGCGATGTTGATAGCAAACATAGCCACTTCGCGCACAAGGCGACGCAAGTCTCCTTACGACTTAGGTATCCAGGCGACTATCGCAATACAAATCCATAGAGATTCATACACAGGCATGCGTCTATGGGTACTAAAGTCGTAAAGTATAGGAGTATGCGTCGCCTTGTCTACGAAGGGGTTCAGTTTGAGCGATCAACAACGTTTTAAATTTCACAAGAAGCATTTCGAATGCTGGAATGTTTCTTGTGTGTGTTTATTATTCTGATCACAAAACAGAGAAATTGATTGAATTGTCAGCTGACGAGTCAATCAGATATAAACCTTATTTTAAAGATAGTACCCAATTTGTTTCCGTGAACTTAAATGTATATAATTTCACAGAAACAAACAGTCAAGACTTGAATTCTTGTTACATTGATGATAGCTGTCGCGTATTTGAAGGTGCTGATAGACTTAGCATTCACTTGTAAAGCCGGGTCCAGACTGGTGTAATGTAAAGGTGGATCCAGACTTGGCTGGGCATGCACTCCGCACGGCGCACAACGCATGCGCGGCTAAGTCCACAACTAATGTAATGCTCGCACTGAGGCACTTTGATCTTGAAGCATTTGCCGACATACGTTGGCTCGCCCTCGCACGTACGTAGCTCATGCCTCGCCACAAATATAAAGGTACACACCTTGCGAGGCATGCGTTGTGCGCCGTGCGGAGCGCATGCCTCGCCAAGTCTGGATCCGCCTTAAGAATGCGCTACAAGCGAAATCTTCAATTTTGGATTGGATTTTTAGAGTACTAAATCGTGTTAAATTCGGAAAAAAAGTATAGGTTGGGAAACTTCATTATATTTGCGAGGGCAGAGTCAAACAGAAAACATAAAAAGACAAAATTTTCTCGATAGAAAACGATCCCAAAGTTACCTCTAATTTTCACGTTTTTTTGATTTCATTCTATTTTGGTTCGTCCTACAGAAATATAAATTAGATCAATATGAACACAATTACGTAGCCGAGGGACGTGTATGGCACTTTTTTGAAATATTGTTTATAATAAAAGTTATCATTGTTCTTAGCACTCGGCGCTTACGACGTTTTTAAACCGTGTAGAATGCTATTTTCCATTTCGTGTCACACTAGAATCTGCGTCACGAGTGAAGGTCTGCGGAATCTCGTGGTACTAATTTTTTTTAATGCAATTTGATGTAATGACATAGACACTAGCGCCGCGTCAAAACGACTTCAGTCGCGGCTCGGGTTCTAGTTTCAGGCATCATTTTGTTTCACCTGCCAGTCGGCGCCGCTCTATTCGTTGTGTGCGCGATGACAGCGCCCCTAGTGGCCGCAACTATTCAGGACTTGTCATCTGTCAAATCATGTCAACTAGATGATAAGATATCTTTGTGATATTAAATTTCGACTAGTTTTTCAACGAAATTGAAAAAATAGTGTAAAAAGTGAGTGTGTATATTATACCTAGCGATTTTCTTCCTCGTGGAAAATATGGATATTATAATCACAAAAATCACATAAGTTAGAGATTGTTCGATTGTTGGTATATGTTTTAAAAAAAAAGTAATTATTAAATAAAAAATTCAGGTCGGTGTCAGGTGACAGGTCGGTGTAATCTCTAATTTATGTGATTTTTATCACATA